>OZ024855.1:44925601-45118101 GCA_964017155.1 Oasisia sp. SBJ-2009
ACGTACTGGAGGAGACGGCCAAGGAGATTGCTGGTGTACTCTCTGTGATCTTCTTCCAACAATCCTATGAGGAAGGAACTGTCCCATCCGACTGGTCAACAGCACGAATATCTGCAGTATATAAGTAGGGTGACAAGGCCCATCCATCTAACTACAGACCAGTGTCATTCACATGCATAACATGCAACATTATGGAGCATATTGTATGCAGCCAGATTTGTCGTCACCTAGATCACAACAGTACACTGCATCCGAACCAATATGGCTGTCGAAAAGGTTTTTCTTGCGAGAGGCAATTTGTCGATACCATACATGAACTAGCTTATTCAATTAATCCAATGACTCAAACAGATGTCATCTTTCTGGAGTTCAGCAAGGTTTTCGACAAAGTATCACGCGATAAACTTCTGCATAAAATCCGTTACTATGGGATAGGCGGAAAGACCAATACATGGATCAGTGCATTTCTGTGTTCTCGCAGTCAACAAGTTGTCACCAACGGACAAACATCGCAGTCAGCTGGTGTACTCTCGGGACAGGAAGTGTGTTGGGGCCTATGTTGTATTAATATACATCAACGACATCGTGAAGGAGTGATTTCGCAAATGCCCATGTTTACTGACGACAGTATATTGCTTACCGTCAAATACACACTCCCGCTGACTTCACACTCGAGTCTGACTCGAACAAACTTCTCTTTTGGGCAAGGTCATGGCACGTGGATTTTAATGTGGCAAAGTGTGCTTTCTTATCGATTACTACCAAGAAGAACATATCGCCCTATGATTACTTCATGGGGAGCCAACAAATACTACGGACTGACAACCAGGACTTATTGGGGGCTTACCATCAACACAAATTTATCGTGGCAGCCACGTATAAACAAAGTGCAGAACAAAGCCAGCAAGACGCTTGGCTTACTCAAAAGAACATTGTATGCGGCGCCACCGCAATTGGCGACCAACGTTCATGTTTGCTACATGTATGCGCTTGGCCACCTCACACAAAGACAGGCAGTCAGACAATCGAGCGCGTACAAAGATCCACTGCGCGGTTTGAAGCCGGTGATTACCGCAGAACTTCATGTGTTAGTGATATGTGCACTAATCTAATGTGAAACTCCTCGCACACGAAGGCGCATAAGAGATGCCAATTCTTTTTAAATTTCACCACGAACTAATGCGCACCAGTTTGCCTGTCATCGTCACCATAGCAGATGCGCGCACCAGACGCCAACACAAGCACAAACTACGAACCCTACCTGCCACTTGCACGCCCTACCAGCAGTCATTCTGCGTACGCTGTATTCCACTGTGGAACGCACTTACCGAGGAAGCTGTCACCGTATCTAATGCAGAAATGCTCCAGAGAGCAGCCATCCCAGTCATTCAGTCATTTACATTATAGTTGATTGTTTTAGGGTTAATCTGCCTGTTATTTTTTAATGTACTAATAATTGTATTGATATATTTATTATTATATTTTATTAACTTATTTATTATTTTAGCCTACAGTGTTGTATCCTTTACATTCCATGACCGTAAAATTTAATGTACAAATAATTTATTTATCTATTTATTTTATTTATTTTATTAACTTATTCATCGTTTTAATGTATACTTAAAATACTACGTAACAAATAAAGACTTCTAACACTATTCGAGCGCGAAATAATATAGTACGTAGTTATAAAGAAAAGCATACCCGCCTGGTATGCTGGCGCATCGAAATTAATACTTGGCCCGAGTAGACTTGATGTATCTGGCTTTCAACATTGGGAACTGTGTATCAAACAAGAGAGGGGGATCACATTAATGTCGGTATCGTCTCAATTTGGGATATAAACGAACCATTTGCAGTTGCCAGCATCGATAAATGCAGACTAGTCAGTTAATAGAACTGTACCGAAAGGTGGAAACACTGAGAACTACGTCATTATTGTCGGGAAATGCGGGGATAACGCAAGAACAATTTCTATGTCGTTGGCAGTTTTCCACAATGAAGACAGCGCGCTCCTTGGTCACTCTGTGGCCACCCTTGGCCTGTGAGGGAGTTTCCGGGAAACGCAACAAAAAAGGTCGCTTTAAGTTTATATCATATTGAAATACTCGAAGGTGACTTACATTTTCAGGCTTGTTGTAGTCCTCGAGTTCGGCGTCGTCTAAGAGGTCCGTCTGTTTGTCAGCCGGTGTCCATGCGAAGACCGACATGGGTGCTTCGTGGCCGCGTGCCGAGTACAATAGCGAACAAACTTCAAAACTAATGTAACGAACGACAGCGCTGCTCTTACCTGAACCGTGTTCATGACCCGTGACTGTGCAGAGCACTGCCAATTGGGTTAGCAATGTAGCGATTATAAGCGTGACGCATTACCGTAGAGCATTTGTCCATGATTGACGACGTCGCGTGATAGGCTACCCGTGTACCTTCCTTAATACGACGGCAATCTAAGTTCATTAAGGACATCCGGTCAAGTTGATTTGCTAACTTGTTTCGTCTCAGACAATCGCGGCTTTCTTCTGTACAGTTTTTGGGACAGTGTTTAGTCCAGCACAAAGCCATACACACGTTCGCAATTTATCCAAAGGGATGCAAGGTTTTGTTGAGCCGATTTGCCCATATAACGTATTAGTGACTGGTAGATACTATTGTACAACGGAATGACGCAGCAATATTACAACTACTAGCGTGTCTGAGAACCGCAGACAGTCAGCGTGTTGGGAAATATATTGACGGTTTGAATAAGTCTAGGTAAATGTGCTATCTGATTCAATTAGTGCACGACTCATTACAGTGCGTTATATTTGATCATGGACTTACTAATTCTGTCGGAGGTCAGAATTTTGTGAAATACCAAATATTGAACGGGGACTTTTAAAGAAAGACGTTACCGTCAATAGTTGTTTATGGTTTATGTAATCTACCAGTTACCTACGTCTCCACAGCTGTCGTTTGCCAAAACATCCCTGGGCGGGTAAATGAGACGGATAACTGCTAACTGATGGAACACAAGACGTGGCTCACGGTCGAACGTACAGGTTGCTGAATAGTTAACACCGACGTGGTTTTAAGCGGTCCTGTAATTATAAATTAACACACCGATACATAGCTATGAGCAACAATTGCACCCGAACATGGCAGGTAAATACAAATGACATGCGATTAAAGGTACTTGTTTGGTCACAAACCACACAATACGAAGCACGGAAACAAGTGTTAAGAATTCTGACACAGTTGCTGTACGTGCTGATTTCTTATCAAGACCCACGACATTGGACAAACACGATGACAACAATATAGGCTTACACGTTTGGATAAATCTAGCGAAGAAAACATGCACGGACGCGTCACACGGTCGGACATAAACACTACCATATCGGGTCGTCATGGTTCACTGGTAACAACTGCTGGCAACATCGTTTAACGCCAATCTAGACTTAGCAGCCGTACTTACAAAAAAACTTAATTAGCCATAATTATCGAGAATTTGCTGCAATGTGACGAGTCTTTCTACGCGAGCAGTGCTAGCGCTACAATAAAGCCGCTGATCATGTAGCTAAGTCAGGCGCCGAGCTGTATACGCTTTACTGATTCCACGAGGCGAGGCGACTCCTGATACGTCTGGTCTATTCAAGCATATCTTCCACATAATCTTTCCGCATTGACAGAACGTTAGCATACAACGAGACAATGTCGTCGTTTGACCAGCCGAGGACACGAATGACGCACATTGTCGCCTGACTAGCCACGCAACAGGAAGTTGTCAGTGAGGTGGAGTCCTGGGTAGGCGCGGGGACGTCCCTCTGTCCAGCCCCGCGCAGAAGTACCGTTGATTCCACTCGACCTACCAAGTTAATTACTTCTTAACATGATACCGACATGCATGTATATCCACATATACTCACATACATGGCCCCTCAATCCCGAAAAATAGGATGGAAGGGGAACGAAGAACCAATAACTGGCTGCCTGAGTATGAGGATCCCTCCAAGTCTTACCTTTCCGCAAATAAATTTTTCATCGTTCAAACAGGATAAAGTTAGGAATTCTCCACCTCTGCTGCTAGCTACAGCCCAAGAGGTGACAGGGCAACGAAAATGTTATCATTCTCAAGGTGATTGCGTCTATTAATGGTTCAAAGTAATGGTTGCCCTGTTACTAGACTACATTTGTATTGTTCTTTTGTTGGCATCACTGTCGTCAGGGCAGAGTTGACAATGATTTCCGTTTCCACTGTCTTTTATCTTCGTCTCACTTTTCTCTCATTATGACCTCTATCAGCAGTCTCCATGTCTTCTATCTGTTGCTCTTTTTCTGCATTCTTCTCCCACTCTTTCTAGGTCTCTTTTAGTTCAAGCCCCATCGCAATTTCGGCCTTTCTCACATCCTTTCCCGTCCAATTTCTGGGAATCTGCTCACTTTGTCAGTTATTCATCTCCCATTCCTTCCACATGACCAGCCCGGGCCATGTCATCCTACTCCTCGCCAATTTCAAACTTTCCTTCACTCCAACGTCCACACTTATTTCGTCCATTCTTCTCTTATCAGCTAGCTTTCTTAACTCCAACTATTCTTGTTACCAGGTTTTTTTTGTTGCAATCTTGGATCTTCTCCTGTTGTGTCTCTGTTAGTGCTATCGTTTCTAATTCATTCATGTATGCCGGGGTAACACACGAGCTGAGCACATTTTAGTTAATCTCCTAACACCCCTCCGACTTTCCTCCAAGCGTTTGCCCCGGCTATAATCCTCAATGTAACCAATTACTCTAATCGATTTTGCGCTGGGTAAATGCCACTTCCTATAGTGAATTTATAAATTGCAATAAGCAGCAACGCTACATATGTTGTGAAGTTATCGGTTTAACTATTGTTTCATAAGTGACTACATGTTGGTATTTATCATGGTCGTTGTCAGTAGGTTTGGGAGATGTAGCGTGAGGAATTAATGTGGTGGCCGGCTATAGGCGGATATTATATAGGGTCTTTGTGTTGTTTCTCTCTTACTTTCTAACTTTTACGCCTTTAATATAGAAAAGCATCTGACCGACCAGAAAGACGTACGGCACTAATAGCAATGGAACTTGCCAACCAAATCGAATATTGACATCGCCGCCCTATGTAAAACAAGGTTCTCAGAGTCTGGTAGTCTCAACGACTTGGAATACTCTTTCTTCTGGAGTAGCAAACCCAAAGGAGAAAGAAGGGAGGCCGGAGTGGGCTTTGCTATCAAAAAGTATATCGTCACAAAGCTGACAGAAATGCCGCGGCCAGTAAGTGACAAAATCATGACGATGAGCAAGGAGAACTTTGCTACAATTATCAGCGTGTATGCTCCACCAATGACAAACCCAGATGAAAACAAGGAGGCCTTCTACAACCAGCTGGCAAGTGTGCTCAGTGGCATCCCTCGTACAGATAAACTACTGCTGATAGGAGACTTCAATGCAAGAATAGGAAGAGACAATGACCAGTGACCCTTGGTTATGGGCAAACACGGGATTGAACAATGCAACTCCTGTGGCGAGCTTCTACTGGCTCTGTGCACTGAGTTCGAACTGATAGTGATGACCACCATGTTCAAGCAGAAGGATGAACGCAAGACCACTTGGATGCATCCGCGTTCCAGACACTAGCACATGATCGACTTCATCATCACGAGGTGTCGGGATAAGATGGACATCCACAGTACCCGAGCCATGCGTGGAGCTAGCTTCTGGACCGATCACCAGATGCTGAAACAACATGAAGGGCTTCTACAATGGACTGAAGGAAGTGTGGGGACCCAAGAAGAAGGGACCTGTTCACCTGAAATCAACAGATGGAATGGAGACCTTCTCTGACAGCAAGAGAGTTGTGGCAAGATCGATTAAACACTTCCAGAAGCTACTCAACGTCCATGGCGACATAGATCACTAAGCTCTGGCCAACATCCCGCAGTGCATTAGCAAGACATGCCTCGATGAGATCCCAACCTTGGATGAGATGGCTAGAGCAATCGCTGGCCTGAAGGATGGCAAAGCACCTGGAGGAGATGGAATTCCTGCTGAAGTATGGAAGCACGGAGGAGACAATCTGTTCAGCAGACTGCACCAACTAATCACCAATGCGTGGGAGGTGGGTTCGGTACACCCATGGAAGGATGCCAGCATTGTAACCATCTACAAGAAAGGTGATCGAACACACTGTGGGAACTATAGAGGATCCTCCTCAGCAGACTATATACACTCATAACTCATAACAGGTAGTTCCAGAAACACAATGTGGCTTCAGAGGTAACCGGAGCACCGTTGATATGATTTTTGTCTCCGACAGCTACAAGAAAAGTGCATTGAGCAGGACCGACCACTGTACATGGTATTTGTCGACTTTAGTAAGGCGTTCGAAATAGTTGGGAGGACCGGGCTATTGCAGCTACTGAAGAAGTATGGCTGCCCAGAGAAGTTCACAATTATGATCGAGACTCTACATACCGGAATGATGGCGAATGTTAGTGTTTGTCTCGGAATCGTTCAGTGTTACAAATGGGGTCAAGCAAGGTTGTGTACTGGCCCGCACGCTCTTCTCCATCTTCCTATCAGCAATGCTCGACGAGGCTTTCCGAGACATGGGGGATGGCGTCTACATACAGTCCAGACAGAGCGATGACCTATTCAACGTCGCACACTTCAGAGCAAAGACCAATACTACTCGGATACTGATGAGAGAGCTGCTATTCGCAGATGACAGTGCACTGGTTGCACACTCCGCTGAAGAGATGTAGAAAATAGTTGATGCTTTCTCCGATGCATCAAAGAAGTTCGGCCTGAAGATAAACATCCAGACGACCGAGGTGCTGTATCAACCCAACTCTACAAGAACCCGAGAGGAGGATATCATGGTTGATGGAAACAAGCTTAACTCTGTTCTGGAATTCACCTACCTCGGAAGCACTATATCAAGTGATGGATGCATTGACGATGAAATACAGAGGAGGATGGCCAAGGTTATTGCATCTTTCGGCCGACTACGCCAGAGACTGGAACAACCACCATGTGTCCATGCGGGTTAAAGGCAAGATGTGCAATCGTGCTGTCCACCCTCCTATACGGAGCCGAAATTGACTACATCTTAACAAGCAGACCAGACATCGTCACAGATGTAACAATCCTCAACCAAGTCAACATTGGAAGTGACCACAGAATGGTTGTGCGCAACATCAAATTGGACATAAAGGTAGAAAGGAAAAATTGATGTCCAAGAGGCCACCAAGGGTAGATGTCGCATAAATAGAAGATCAAATTCCAAGATTCTAGACACTACAAGAATTAGACGACATCGACACCATGAACGAAGCCATCACAGATATCATCCAACAAAGCGCGTCAAGAGTAGCTAAGGCAATCAACAAACCACTGAAATCGAGGATATCGTCACCAACACGAGCCTTGTGGCGAAACGACGAGAAATTGTGGAAAACGGCGACAAAAACCAACGAATAGAGTACGCAGAAATATGCAATATCATCAAAAAGAAAGCAAGAGAGGACATCAGCAAATACAACCAAGAGATCATACGAGAAACGATCGTGTCATCAAAGAGCCTGAGGAAAGTTCAAAGACCGCAGAAGCTAGGCCAAGACAAACTATTCATAAAAGCAGTGGTTTAGAAAAGGAATAACTGATGGGACGTTTGAAGGCAGCTTTGTAGAGAAGAAACTGGAAGGACAGGAATATATGATTGATAGACCTGAACATGGCCTATGATACCATACTGAGAAAAATGACGATGGGGACATCAAGGTAGATGGTGGTCCCAGAGAAGCTCAGGATGGTAGAAGTTACATATGAAGATACGCGGATCAAAGTGTTATGTGGACCGGGAGTGTCAGGAGAGTTCAAAATAAATGCTGGTCTGAGACAGGGGAGCGCCTTGAGCCCAGGAAGATTAGTGCAAAAGATATGCTCTGGAAACTGTTGTACGCAGATGACCTGGCAATGGTAGCGGATGTGGAAGCAGATCTCCAAGAACAGCTGATAGTCACAGAGTGGAAGGATGTTGAGCAGACATGGTCTGAGAGTAAGTTGGGAGAATACGGAGGTAATGTGGGTGGTACAGAGGAGGAAAGAGTTGGAAATACACCTGGATAGGAAGAAGCTTTAGCAAAGACAATTTTGTATACCTCGGTGGAGCAATATGCGAGGATGGCAATTCAGACACCGAAATTTGCAGGATTACAACAGAGGCAAATGCTTGGAGGAAAGTCGAGGTGTGGTGGAAGACCGACGGATATCTCGTAAACTTAAAGGAAACGTGCTCTCATCGTGTGTTACCCAGGCATACATTTAAGACTTAGAAACAATGGCAAACAGAGAAACAATTAACACGAGAAGGTGCAGGCATTCGATGCAGCTTCTGCAGCATCTAATGCTATAATTGGTCAATGCAGAAATACATTTAGGAAAGGAATTAGTTTAAGTTAAACATTCTCCAACACCATATTTTAATTTTTTCGAGGGTGTGTGTAAAGCTTTAGTTTTCTTCAATACATATCTTTAATACATAAGACTCAATCAATGTCAGTGCAACTCGTCCGAGTAGCCAAAGTCTATTCCCCTCTTATTCCCATCATCTGCTTACTAGCACCACTTAGCTCTGATTTACTTGCCGTCAATTTTAAAGAAAACACAAAGGTAGTTAGATAGTGTTATTAATTTATGCGTCTTTGATACAATAATACATGCATTTTCTAACACACCTGAGTAGTGACCAAGTCACCAGATGGCGCCACTATGAGCGAATGATTATTTACGTCGGTGAGTTTGTTAGTTATAATTATCATAAAGGAGAAATTTACTAATCAATATCACTTATTTTATTGAACATTAGTTAACAACATCCAGATAAATGACACACTCATTTGCATCACATATAGTCGAACCGAGTTAGTAGTTTTCATTCACTAGATAGCGTGCGTGCGTGCATCGATGGTTGACGACAACATTATTTGTAACGGACTAACACAAAACCACTAAGTACAGGGCATGCCTTTAGCGGTCACCTACCGATATATATACGTAACGATAACAATACACATAATATACATAAATGCATTTTCCAATGTGCTCTAACCTCTAGGAAACTATGTAAGTGTCTTGGGGCACGTCCATGGATAAATCTACTACCTTTTATACACATACATACAAACACACAAACACACTTACATACAAACATACGTACGTACGTACGTACGTACGTACGTACGTACGTACGTACATACATACATACATACATACATACATACATACATACATACATACATACATACATACATACATACATACATACATACATACATACATACATACATACATACATACATACATACATACATACATACAGGTTATCTGTCACCTTATGCATGCAAATGTTGCCAGTCTTCATGACATAGTGACAACAGTTTCTAACCGCTTAAATGGAATAATATGTTAAAGATACTCGGAACAAAACAATATGATGACGATGGAATTCATACGCAATGTCAGCATTGTTCCTCTTAAATTACACACCAGAGACACCATTCCTTATTTCGGGTAGCCTCTATAAAATAAAACAAATTCATGCAATTTAATGAGTACATGTTAATAACTGATAAAGACTGATATTTACAACACGACACTCAAACGTGCACAATTACATTCAGCTGACCATAGACATAGTGTATATAGGTAAAACTAATGTTGTTAATATTGTCTGGCACGTCCACATTTTATATACAATATTATATATGATATGTGTACTACGCAGATGCTTTGAACATAGTGTAGAACAAATTATCGGTATAATATATAGGTGTATAACATAGTTAACTAAATAACAACCTAACATAAGTAATAACACTAACTAAATGTACAAGTAATACATGTCACCAGAACTGTTGCACTATGGATGTGCTAAAACGAAACAGTTATAAATCCTTTCTTCCCAGGTCCCGTGTCTTGATAAAATCATCTGAGTACCCAACAATATAGAAGAATATTGAGTTAAACATAATAACACTCATACATTTGAAAACATGCTGGATTATCAATATACACAGTTCAGACACCAACATGTATCAACAATGGTAGAGTCATTCACGGACCCCAAGAAGCAACTATTTGATGTGTATAGATCGATTGCATGTTATATATAGGGTGAATGTGTTTCGCATTATAAAGCACTGAATTCAGTCAATCTGATATGTTTCAGTCAACTTCAAGAGCTAGCCTATCCCTTACACATTATCAGTGTTTTCTAAACCTGGTCTTAGGGTTAACTTTTGTAAAGGTAGCCATAGAATTAGGCATACGAGGCAATAAAGTCGTGTATCGAGGGAACTAGTTAGGATTAGTTGTAGTTTCCATCTTGAAACACTATCAAGAAAAGTTCATATTTTAGTTTACGCTGGAGTTTCATAGATAGATCATGGTGACATTTTTACCCGCATACACTTTTTAACAAGCCTTTAAATTAAAAAAACAAACACTTGGAAACCTCCAAGAAGATGTCGTTTCTCTTCATTTTTCCAGATAGTAAACCAGGAACTCTTCATTGAAGGCCCGAGAATGTACTAAGATAGGTACAAAACACAGCAATATACTTAGTTTTAGCCAACACGTTACGTACCTCAGTTTGGGAGCCGTTGAGCTAAGGGCTTCAATGTGTAATTCCGAAATCATACACCCACTCACATATAAATCACAAAAAATTTTGATCAAAGGAAGGGTGGTTAGTTTTGTATGCACTGGGTAACAGCATCAGGTACTACACACAGGCCAATGTTGTCCGTATGTTGTGGGTTTAACATAAAGCCTTCTGGACACCATTGATCTACGCCATGGTCTCCGGATGTGTAGCACCAGATGTACTTGTCACACCTGTATGGATGAGGCAAGTAATACTCTATGGCACCATTAGCTGCTCTTTTTGCATCTCCGCATGCTTTCTCTGCATCTGGAATACATGAATTTGCATCACCATGCAGTGAAAGAAACACCGAGGAAGAACATGCTAGCAAAGTAGTAGTTTTGTCTGAAATGCAGACACACCATTTTATCTTTGGCTAATACAAGTATGCTAGTATTTCTTCTGGTTAGTCTGCTATTTTGGTTATTATATGTAATGATAGCATATGCCTTTCACCTAATCAAATACAACTCAATGACAAGAGCTGTCTTTTCAAATCCCGGACAAGTTCATTCATTCTACAATGCTCCAGTTCACTCAGCTGTGTGAACGAGTACCTGGCTCTAGGAAATGGTCCGTGCTTATATGGGGATTGTTTTGCACATAGATTTCAACATCGCTGAACACATCCCAGAGAAGTCAAGATTGTGTTTGACTGAACAGATCTGCCAAATAATGATATGTAAAGCCATTTGAGCAATCCCTTCTCCAAATAACTGGACAGTGCACTATATAAGAACTGACTTGTACATTACTTTTACTTGCAGAAATGATAAAACATAATATCACAAAGTATGTGCTAATTGTGCATAGTTCCATGATTGATTCTTCCCATGCTACTTTTATATATCAGTCAGGCTACCCTTTCTAATTATATCTCTTCTCTACTTATCTACCTCTCTCAGAGAGATCTGTCATTTCCACCTCCCACGGTTCTTTCCCAGTGGTATCTGCTCCAATGTATCATTCACTGTATGAACTATTGGATTGTGAAACAATCAAACAACACAACTAACCTAGCATGCAGTCAGTGGTCAGAGGTATAGTGGAACAGTTACATGATGTACATGCGCATTGGTAGCTATTCACGCCTTGTGTACATGAGGTGCTGTATTCGCTATGACACGGGTTACTCGCACATTCGTCAATGTCTGCAATGTGGAAAAAGTAAGCTCCATTACAGCTAATATAAATCAGTACCATGTAACCAAGATCTAAATGGATTCATTGTACTTTTTAAACAACAGCGACCTGTTACACATTATCACCATGAATGACAAACTAGTTTTTCTTAGTTGATAATATTACTGCTGCAGTAACATCGCAGTATCACCAGATGGACCACATGATGCTAATTAACTATTTAGAGTGAGCAATGTTTGTGATAATTAAAGGCATGGAAGGGTTAATTAATAAATAAACGTTAGTTATTCACTGCAAATGTAGACAACATGAAATATACAAGAAATATCAAACACTTACAAAAAACTAAGTTGCAACTATTAAACTAATACAGTGTATGATAGCAATATCATTTTATATTTGTACTGATTTAATTAATGCTAAAGCCAAGTGCAAGCATGTTGTTTAGTGTTAGTCAGGTTTTTGTCTTTCAGAAATGTTCCAGTATTTCCCTTTGCTAGAACCTAATATAATTACAGATGAAAATGTTGTTATCAAGTGTTTACTTGTTGTTCTTATACCTTCATTCTAGATATATCATGTAGTAATTAAGCTAATGTCAGTATTATTAGTATTGTGCTTCTTTTACATTTTTTTTTACAATTTGGTATTCACTAATATTCACAATGTGTAAGTGATGTAATTGTGTTGATGTTGAAATAAAATTAATTAATTCATATTAGAGCTAGAATAATCATACGTGCTTGTGGTTACCATATGTTGAATACCAAAGACCAGACGTGCATACCAGTCTCACATAGTGTTTCACTGTATCCAGGGGTGCAGTCGCAGTAGAATCCAATGTTTGTGTCTATGCATGTTCCCCCATTTAGACACTTGATAGCAGTACACTTAATCACCTCTGTAAATGAAAGGCTCCTATATACAATAACAGCAGATTATAATAACAGAGAGAGTTACAACCATACTTCAGTCTAAGCAACTACTCAAACAATTTATTTAGGAAAAATATATTAAATATATATATGGTAAATATTATGGAAAACATATCTCATTGCAAAATGTGTTCATGTTTCTGTTCAAACAGTTTTTTATTGCTATTGCAAAATTACCAGGAAATATACTGGTGCACTTTTACCAAAATGTATTTGTCTTTTTATACAAGTTCTTAGCAAGATTTCTTCTGCAAGTTTGCATTGTCCGAATTTCAGAATGAGAAATTTTCCATGAAGCACACGTGTTTATCAAATATGTTCTGCTGATAAATAATTGAATACATTTGGTAATGTCAAATAGGAGTTTCAGCAAAAATAAAACAAAACGCAGGTAGACTGAAAAAGACTTTCACAATTGTGCCTTTCCTCAACCCGATTATGACGTAAATGATTTGTATGAGTTTTTTCGATTCTTTGCTTTTCACATGTCCATGTTACGTCATTATAGCAAATCAATAACTTAAAACACCAGTGGTGAATACCTCTTGACATATGCAGTATGTTAAAAAGATAGGTCTTCCAGCGTATTCTAAGCTTCATGGATTAATCCGTGAAAGTTTGGCAGTTAGCTATACCATGATATGTACAACTGTTCCATTAATATAAGATTGTTATGTTCTGGCGCTTGCCCTCACTCAATTATATTTGTGACGACGTGACATGCTTTCGAATGGTTGCAAACGCTTGAACAATCATTAAGAACATGTAAACGTATGGTAATTTGGATTCCGATTTGTTATTTCATAGACTCACCCGATCTATAAACATCAATCATAATACATTACATTAGTAGTAGTTTGTGTATGCTTGTGTGTGTGTGTGTGTGTGTGTGTGTGTGTGTGTGTGTGTGTGTGTGTGTGTGTGTGTGTGTGTGTGTGTGTGTGTGTGTGTGTGTGTGTGTGTGTGTGTGTGTGTGTGTGTGTGTGTGTGTTTGACTGCGTGCGATGTGTGTGAGTTGCTAATGATACAAATACCATTGACAGCGGCATTGATGTGGCTGTATAAATTGTCTAAATTGTTCATTTGCATATGTGTAGTCATGTTATCCATGTAAGTACCTGTTTCACACTTGGCTCCGGTGAAGTGTTCTGGACAATCACATTGTACGCCTGTTGTAATGTTACTACACGTTCCTCCATTCTCACATGTGGCAATGGTACATTGTTCTATGGCTACAACATATATATTTGTTATTTCGTAGACTCACCCTACCTATAAAACATCAATCATAATACACTACTAATGTAATAGTTTGTGTATGCTTGTGTTTGTGTGTGTGTGTGTGTGTGTGTGTGTGTGTGTGTGTGTGTGTGTGTGTGTGTGTGTGTGTGTGTGTGTGTGTGTGTGTGTGTGTGTGTGTGTGTGTGTGTGTGTGTGTGTGTGTGTGTGTGTGTGTGTGTGTGTGTGTGTGTGTGTGTGTGTGTGTGTGTGTGTGTGTGTGTGTGTGTTTGGATAGCTACCTCTATGAGGACTCGACTAAGATTACACACCAAAGATGTATCGACCATATGAGGACTTACACTCGGTTCCTCGCAATATTATCACTAAAATGCTTTCATACAACCACTCAGATAAATGTCACACAGTTTCAATCTAGTCCTCATTTCGCTTATTATTCGTAGTATTTTAAACGTTGCTAACTAGCGGTCTCGCCACCTGGAAAATTCGCACGTAACAACTTGAAACTGTGTGACCACTTGTTGAATTTTTAACCAATCAAATAAATCGTTGCATCCAATCAAACACAAGGACCAATCACGTTAAAGAGATCGGCCATCTTGAAATGGAAACGCTAACGCATGAATGTGAATTTCCACCCACATAATTGAACGTAAGTACTGTCCGTTATTCAATTACAACAACTTAGGTTTGCTTATTGAAATTATATTATGCGTTCAATGCATTCTATAGTTTATGTTTAGCGGACCTGGATGACTGGCATGTTGACTTGTCCAGTTATTTCAGCGTCTTTTAAAACCGGGCACCGAACTAATATTGACAAGTGACACCGACAGCTCAGCTGCACTGAAGTTCTGTGTCTGACTATTGTTATTTGCGTGATAGAACACACAAGAGTTAGTGTTTATTTAATACAAAAACCAGTGGGGTTGCTATATTTACCTTGCATATATGTGAAGTTAGTCCAGCTCACGGGTAAATTTTACCGAAAATACTATAGTCATATTCGCGCATATAAATTGTAAATCGTAATGATTCATTTGTTATCGCAAGTATTGGGCTTGGCCTAGCCCTAGGTATAGCCATATTACCAGGTACCCGGTGTGGCAGTCCAGAAAACGTGGTCCAGAACGTCGAGCGGTCCAGAACGTCGAAGGTTAGAAGTTCATGTTAAAGGTTAGCGATTCACGTCTCGGCATCGTGGTTGTTGTGCAGAGAAATTGCAAGAACATGCGCGCGCTGGAAACTGTAGCGTGCAAAGTAGGGGGTCGAAAAGTAGGTCGTCGCTATAGCTCGCAGAAATGATTTATTATGTAATACAGTCGCCGCGGGGGTCATGAATGCAGTCTCGGCATTCTGGCACGGGGTCAAAGTTGATAGGTCACCTGAGGTTACGCCAGTTCAGCGCACATGTGCATACGTGGAATGACGTTCTGGACTGCTGATGTTGCAGACCGTCAGGCCGTAACGTCGCGCTAATATTTGCCATGAACCGCTAACCTTTGATATGAACCGCTAACCTTCGACGTTCTGGACCGCTCGACGCTCTGGACCGCCACACCAGTAAGTCATTCTCTTAATTACAACCTTAAATATGAGTTAATGAAGCCTGAATGCATACATTTATCATCGAGCTAAGTCGGCTAAAGACTGGCATTGTAAGGAACCGAAACGGGACCAGTTGTTGTTACACTGGCCTTTCTAGTAATTCTACGCCATTTTGAACTGGTTTCTGCCTCATTAGTCATTAATAATGATATCGCTTTATTTCATATACATCTAGAATCATTATATTGCACACTGACCAAAGAACCTATAATAAATTGCAACAAAATTATTTCGCTCTGAAAATGTATGAGACAAACAGGTTTTTGAGACACTTTTTGATATCATAGCCGATGTAGATCATGTGATCTTTGGACGCCATAATCCGTAAGGTGATGTAAACATTTCAATTTATTGGACGAAATTGTAAGCAACTGTTTATATAGTAATCACCACAGCACAGGGAAAATTAATAACAGTCTTGTGAAATAATTTATTTTTCTAAGGCAAGTTCATTAGACTCAGAGAGTAGGCTAATATCCATGAATATTTGCTTATAATTAAAAACAGCCAGTGTTTTAGCCATGTTTGATGCTTGATTATTACTTTTCTGTCAACAGTACTGTCCTGCCTGTCCATAATCATCCTATTAACTGATAGATGCAACAGAAGGGTGCATAATTTATTGAAATATCTCCATATATTTGTGACTTATAAGGTTTGCTCATTTTGATGCTGTTGTATTTATAGGCAAATAAAAATTATGTTAATTTTAATTTAGTGAATTATCTTTTTAAAGATGAACATTTATGATAATTTGCCAGCTGCAGTATTAAAGTTTTTATGTGAAGGTTTGGCAACAAAATGGTTGTATGTGTAACTGAAGTTTCGTTGATTGTAGGAAAAGCCCATGTCACTGAAAAAAGAAAAGCCAAATTATCATGAAACAGGTACTTACATATCAGACTTGAAAATAGAACCAGATGAGGTAACATGGCTGGAACTTTCAGAAGGGGCAATAACACAAATATAATAATAACACATATAAAAATAACAAATAACAACAAAAGACAGGTAGGGGAATTGGAGCGAATTACAAGGAAAAACAACAGAAGTGGTAGAGCCAATGCTAGTGGTCAGTGTAATCATATGTCTCCTCTTGAGTTGCAGCTGTTGAAAACAATGTCGAAAGTTGAAATGCAAGGCAAACAAGGACGCAAAGTTGCTGTCTTTTTTTACTGAAACTAATCACATCAAGACGACATTGGATCAAAATGTTGTATATACATAATAGCTTTTGTTGAGTTTTGACTGAATGTACCATTGTGCAATGTTTTTTTCTTCTATTTACCATGTGCAATATTTTTATAGTTTTCTAGTCACTTGTATTTTTTTAATGTTTATGTGGACATCTGTATGACACTGACAGTCTGAAATAAAGATATTGAATTGAATTGAATTGAATTGAACTGGTTTCACGTCAGTTGGAACTGACTTTTCAGAGGTAACTTTCTGAAACATCTCAAAAGCCTTTTTCAGGCCCATTATTTCCCCATCGTCGCCGATATGTGATGTTGACGTCGACGAGTGTGGATCGTGGCCTTGGGTTTAGTAGGTTATGGTCTCCTCCGACGAATTTGCCGTGTTCCTTTGTGTACCATCTGCATCTTTCGATTCATTCAACGTTTGGGTTGGGTCATCCTTACTTCCTTTCGCCGTGCATAACGAACGAGATATAAAATAAAAGCGTGAATTATGTCTGACAACACGAGGGCACAGAGCACTGTTGATTTTACCATTGGCGGCCATGTTTACGTTTTGTCAGATTATAAGGAAACTGGACCTGAGAAAAATTCTCAATTTTAACACAATCACTGCAGTCATGTCACTGATATGCTGATCAAATTTCGTCAAAAAAGCATATCTCAGGCTCTCTTAAAATGCATGCATGTGTTCTGCCCCTCAATATTGACCAAACTGAGAACGCTTTTCTGCATTCGCAGGGTCATGTAAGAAAAAATGGCTAAAAATCACTACGCCAACTACACTCTGCCTAACATGCGTCATTGCACTGCAGATATATCATAGCACTTAACCTACTGGAATGCCTGTCCTACTGTACTCATTTCACATCAAAAGAATTTTTCGAAACCTCAAAGGACACAATTATTAAGGTACTACATTCGTATGGGTTAGACCAGGAAGTCTAACTGTGCTCTGACCCCACGAACCAAACGTGAGACCATGGGCGTCGCCATGTTTAGTTTTACACGTGAACCTTTTTGTCCAATCAGTTAGATTTACTCATTCGGTTAACGCTGAACGTGAAGCATGCAAACTTGATACTGATTGGACAATTGACGGATCCCCACTACCTCGCAGTTTGCCTACGGTCGTTATCATGAAGTCGAATATTTGTATTATATAAATTACAATTCTACTGCAGTATAACATATCCTAGATCAAACATTTTCGCATATAGTTTCGCTTTAAAACAACGTTTACGTCTCCGTAACAAAGCAAAAAAGTGTCGGCAGTATTTTAACAAAACGTAATTTATTATGATTAAGTTCAACTTCAAGGACCTTTACTGGCTTTTGGCTTTACGAGGCAACACTTTTTTTAGTATTATTATTTTGTTTTAGAAGGTACAACACGTGCATTTTTCAAGAGACCGGAAAGTGTGGTACAGCGATCTCTGAAAGTGCCAATATATCATTTTCAAATGGGGCACTTATGTACAAGTCGGACCCACCTCAATTTTGCCATTATAACTGTATTTTTGCCAACATTTGTGTTAATGATGCTGATCAGTTTATGTGTACCAACAGTCAATTGTATACGCCTGTGACGTCAACGGAAGTGACCGTTAAATATAGCATACAATAAACCGCCCTCCGTTTATGACGCAGAAGAGTCTTCAGTCTTACTTATATCCCGTTCATCGTATATCTAATCTTGTTAGCGTAAGAAGCAACAAAGGCGCTAACAAACATGGTGGCAGCGGTACACTTGAACTTATCGTCCTAACTTCTGAGTTAGGGACGTGAACTTTGCTCGATGGTCGAACAGTGAGTAAAGTTTGTCACCGCACGATAACGGGACTCGCATGACCTTAGCGGGGAAACTACCCAGGTCACCGCCCTCCCCCTGTACTGATTACAGGCACGTCCGCTAGCTACGATGGCTCAGCCTCCGGCCGCCGCAGCCCAGCCGCCCGTCGCAGTTCCGCCAGCCCCACCCCAGGCGCACTTCAACGCTAAGCCGCCCGAACCTGTCAAACTTGGCAGTGATGCAGGGGCTAACTAGAAACTGTGGAAGCAGTTGTGGTCCAGCTACGCTGTTGTCGACGATATCGACGACGCGTCACGCGACCCTGCCGACACTGACACGATCGCGATCATCATCGGTAAGATGGATGGCCACATCTTGGAGCAGACTAATGAAACTTTTGAACGATACAAGTTCAACACACGGGCGCAACACTTGGACGAAACGACTGACACATATGTAGCGGCACCGAAAAACCTGCGGAAAACGTGCAACTTCTGCGACTGCTTGCAGGACAGTCTACTGAGAGACCGCATTGTTTTCGGCGTAAAGGACGGCAATACTAGGAAACGTCTATTGCAAGAGCGCACCCTAGACCTGCGGAAATGTATAGACATATGCCGTACCTATGAAAACACTGCATCACAACTGAAAGTGATAGCAGGAAATGCCGAGGACGTCCACAGGGTTGAACGAACGCCTGTGCGACCAATGCGACACGGACCAGCACCACAAAATGCGAGACAAGCATTTCGTCCACGCATTGACTGCAAGTTTTGTGGACGAAACCACGAACGCAAAAAGGAGTCGTGTCCTGCGTGGGGACAAGTCTGCAGCAAATGCAGAGGAAAAAACCACTTCGCAAAGTGTTGCCCACCGGACATTCGCAGAAAGACTCATGGCGTCACTGGAGATTATCCACACAGCAGTCATGCCGATGACTATGAGGATGACTGTATCTTGTCTGTGGAGACTGAGACCACGGACTCCGTGTCAACTCACCCGACTGGTCCGCTATACACGGAAATGCGACTTCCTGACGGAAAGCCACTGCGAATGCAGATTGACAGTGGAGCTACTGTCAATGTCATGCCGGCGAAGCATGTCGGCTCTGCTAAGTTGATGCACTCAGACGTCCAACTGAGGATGTGCAACAAGGCAACTGTGAAACCACTGGGTAAATGTCGTCTGTGTCTAGTTAACCCGGTCAACAACCACAAATATCAAGTCGAGTTCCAGGTCGTTGAGGAAAATCTCACACCTCTACTCAGCAGGAAGGCTGCAGAGAGGATGAACCTGATCACGGTCAACTATGCAAACTTCAAGCAACTGCACGTTGTTGGTAGAGCGAACTGTGAAGCTATCACAGACGAGTTCAAAACGGTGTTTGAAGGCGCATCAATTGGATGTCTGCCAGGCACTGTCAGCTTAAAGACTGAAGACGGAGCGAGGCCGGTGCAGTGTCCTCCACGACGTGTGCCAACAGCGCTGCAAACTAAACTGAAGGAAGAACTGGATGATCTCGTGATGAGTAAATTTAGCACGCCTGTCACTGAGCCGACTGAGTGGTGCTCCCAAATCTCCATTCAAACTAAGAAAATGGCAACCTGCGTGTATGCATCGACCCGAGGCCGCTCAATGAAGCTCTACGAAGAGAGAGGTATCCCCTGCCAACAATTGAAGACGTCCTCCCAGAGCTATCTCACGCAAACGTGTTCAGCAAAGTAGACCTATCACATGGTTACTGGCACTGCAAACTAGATGAGGCAAGCAGCTACCTTACGACCTTCATTACTCCGCATGGACGGTACCGATGGCTACGTCTGCCATTTGGCACGAAGGTCAGCTCGGAGATATTTCAGCGAAGGCTGAATGATAATCTTGTAGGCCTCAAGGGAGTCGTCTGTGTGGCAGATGACATCCTGATATACGGCGACTCGGAAGAACAACATGACAGTAACCTCAGAAATCTACTGACGAGATGCAGAGAAAACGGCTTAAAACTCAACAAGGAAAAGAGTATGTTCCACACCTCTCAACTGAACTTCCTAGGCCATGTTGTCACCGACAAAGGACTGCGACCAGACTTGAAGAAAGTGGAAGCCATTCTGCGTATGCCCAACCCCACTGACGTAGAAGCAGTCCGCCGTCTGCAAGGCATGATTACCTACCTTGCCAAATTTCTCCCGCGACTCTCCATTATCATGGAGCCAATACGACGACTGACTCGCCAGGACTGCAACTGGGAATGGGGAGAAGAGCAAGAGACCGCGATGAATCAGCTGAAGAGACTACTCACAACTGCACCTTTGCTGGCGTACTATGATCCAGCAAAGAAACTGACCATCCAGTGTGATGCCTCGAGCACTGGTCTTGGTGCAGCACTGATGCAAGAAGGCAAACCTCTCGCATACGCCAGTCGAGCGCTCTCTGACACAGAAGTAGGCTACGCTCAGATAGAAAAGGAGTGTCTAGCCATAGTCTTCTCTCTCGAACGTTTCCACCAATACACGTTTGGTCGAGAAACAGCAGTACTCACAGACCACAAGCCACTTGAGACAATTGTCAAGAAGCCCTTGCACAAAGCACCGAAGCGAATCCAAGGCATGCTCCTTCGATTGCTACAGTATGACATCGTAGTCACCTATAGACGAGGCAAGGAGATGCACATTGCTGATGCTCTATCTCGAGCATATCTCTCCGACGGCAATGACCGACAAGGACAGTTCTCACAGATCAACGCCATCAAGCATCTGCCTATCGGCCAATCAACACTGCAGAAACTACGTGTTGCAACTGACGCTGACAACACAATGCAAGTACTCAAAGAGACAATCCT
The DNA here is from genome assembly GCA_964017155.1 of Oasisia sp. SBJ-2009. Lineage (NCBI taxonomy): Eukaryota > Metazoa > Annelida > Polychaeta > Sabellida > Siboglinidae > Oasisia > Oasisia sp. SBJ-2009. The sequence goes on from OZ024855.1 coordinate 44,947,058, forward strand.
CAATGGCTGGCCGGACAGCAAGGCAGACGTGAACGCAGAAATCTCCTCGTACTTTGCCATGAGAGACGAACTGGCAATCCATGATGGACTCATCTTCAAAGGAGAACGCGTGGTCGTACCTCAAGGCATGCGAAAGGAAATAAAGCAACGCCTACATCAGTCACACCTGGGAGCTGACAGCATGTTGCGACGTGCACGATTGTGCATATTCTGGCCAGGAATGTCAGCAGACATAAATCAAGTCGCAAATGACTGCGAAGCTTGCCAGAGCCTGGCTAAATCTCTACCCAAGGAGACCCTCATGCCGATCAAAGCAACTCGCCCTTGGGAAAAGGTGGGGACTGATCTGTTCACCTGGGACAACAAAGACTACTTGTTCACCATCGACTACTTCAGCGGCTGGTGGGAAGTTGACCGACTCTACAACACGACGACTACTGCCGTGATTCGTGCTCTGAAATCACACATCGCTCGCTGGGGAATTCCGTCTACCATAGTCAGTGACAACGGACCGCAGTACACTGCCGACAAGTTCCGTGAGTTTACAGCTGAATGGGACATTGAACACTGCACAAGTGCACCCGGGCATGCCAACGCAAATGGTAAAGCAGAGTCGGGTGTGAAGGCTGCCAAGCACATGATGGAGAAATGCAAGAGAAGCCACACCGACCCATTCATGGCGATGCTGGAGATACGCAACACACCTACGCAAGGAGCAGGCAGTAGCCCAGCACAGCGCATACTAAACAGACGCACGAAGATCGTGTTACCGACTACTCAGACTCTCCTGAGACCGAGAGGAGAACTTCACCAAGACTACGACAGGCTGAAACTGAAACACAGCCAAGCAATGCAGGCCTATCATTACAACAGAGGAGCAAAGGATCTACCTGTGTTAGAGGAAGGAGATACCGTGCGAATGAAACCCTTCCGTCTAGGACAGAAGACGTGGCAGAGAGGAACAGTCACAACAAGACTGGACGAGAGGTCGTACGAGGTGGACACCCCTACTGGTACATACAGGCACAACCGTGTGCACCTGCGGAAGTGTAATAATCCACCCGACGCGGAGACATCAGAATCACCCGACTTCGATCAAGCCGACGATCAAGTCCGCCCTCCAACGCCACTGGCGATACCTCGACCTACGAATCCGCCAAGTCCTCTCCGGCGTGAATCGGCCAAGAAAAATCAAAACGTGCCAGAGCGGAAATCAACACGCGTGTCAAGACCACCTATCTGCCTGTCTGATTACGAACTTTCACAAAAGTGACTCAAAAAGTGACAATGCTAAAATGATGCAATTGATTTACTCTTTAAAACAAAAATCAAAATACTTGGAATTTATGGAATTTTATGTTGGTGAAACATACACGGACTGTTATTTTGCGAAAACATGCAAAGAACATTTGGAACTGTCATAGATTACTTAAAGTTGATATTGCGAAAACATATAAAGGACATTTCGAACTTTAGTTGATCACATGAACTTGATACTGTGCTGAATGTTTAGATTTATCCTCAAAGAAGAGGGGATGTTAATGATGCTGATCAGTTTATGTGTACCAACAGTCAATTGTATACGCCTGTGACGTCAACGGAAGTGACCGTTAAAGGACAAACAAAGTTAACTTTTACGTGGCATACACCTAATAGAGTTAATATAAAGTAACAATTTCCACATATACTCAATTTTTTAACGCCAGCGGTTTACCAGAGAAATATTTTTGAACACCCATCCATCCAAATTCTATGCGCTACCCCATCTTAGACGAAGAATGACGTCACGACGGTGATCGAGGCGCTCTCCACGTAGATTCCCTGCATAGGGTTTGGCTGTTATCATGAAATTGCTGCAACTCGGCAACGCGCGTAACATGCTGATGACGGTAAATATAAAGTTGTCTATTATTGTTATCGCTGAAATCATCCCATCAACTGATGATACATGTCTACATCAAAGCATTTCTCCTCAAAATGGACCGAGCAAAGTGAACCATACTTGGACTGGAGGGATTCCAAACATTACGCCGGCAAATCACCAATGTGAATCCATTGCTTCAATACTACCGGTTGTTTCAAATATTATTGCAACCGTATGCCGAACACTAAGGCATAATTACTAAAGTTTACCATAGATTTAACCACAGATTTAGATATACGTCTATAAGCAGCTGCTAGATGTCACGCCAACTGAACGAACTGTCGAAGACTCGAAGTTGTTGACCCTTAACAGCGTCGCCGGAAGCTGACCGAGATATAGAATGCCGCGCGCTCAATGGCCAAGCCAAATTAACCCTTCACCTATGGCGGCGTCTAGACCATCGTGGATTTCGTTAGAATTTTAGACTTTAAAGTCACATTCTGAGTAAACCGCTGACGTTAAAAAATTGAGTATATGTGGAAATTGTTACTTTGTATAAACTCTATTAGGTGACTGACACGAAGCCGTAGCCTTTTTTTGTCCTTTAAATATAGCGTACAATAAACCGCCCTCCGTTTATGACGCAGAAGTGTCTTCAGTCATATACTTATATCCCGCTCATCGTATATATCTAATCTTGTTAGCGTAAGAAGGTACAAAGGCGCTAACAAACAATTTGATACTTGATTTTGTTAATTCAATCAATTATAATCATCTTGCGCATATTTATGTTTTATAAACAGCGTGTCTTAGCAGACTTTTGAGGTCGAAAAGACAGCGCGGTCGGCATAAACAAACTGTTTATCGCTCATTCCATGTGCACGGCGCAGTAACATGCACCGCTGCGCTTGCGACTGGCACAAATCGCGCTGTCTTTTCGACCTCAAAAGTATGCCAAGACGCGCTGTTTATAGAACATTAATATGCGCAAGATTATTATAATTGATTGAATTAACAAAATAAATTATCAAATGTTGGCAAAAATACAGTTATAATGGCCAAATTTAGGTGGGTCCGACTTGTACATAAGTGCCTCATTCAGAAGATGATGCTCCGGCTTCGGAACTCGGGGAACAGACATGGTGGACGGAAGCGGCGGGCAGAGCAGATGATTCAAGCAAGGAATGATGGCATTGATCTGTAAATTTGTAAATAAAATCGATCTCATTTTGAGTCATATCCTGGTTTTTGTTGCTATCTCATACAAACACTATTATATACTGGACCAATAATGAACATTAACATGCCTATGTACTTTGTCAGTATCGGTACAGTACTGAGCCAGTATCATGCCAGTACTGGTACAGTACTTTGCCAGTAAATATACCTTGCCATTATGATTATTGCACCAACACTGGATTAATACACCATGCCGGTGTCGCGCTTACATTTTTCCGGTTATATATGTTCCGATTGACGTTTCTGCGCATGCGCCAAAAATGTAAAATCATCAATGTGCAGCGAAACGACAAAGCATTTTGTTTAAATGCCACGGGCTGTTCGTTAGCTCTCCTGTGAAGAGTTGCTTAAAATGTCGTTAAATACATTAAAATATTACGTTTGTTTAAATCACTGTCACGGATTAAAGCGCACTACAGTCACGTGCTTTGCGCTGCTCTCGAAACATGCCTCAAAACTTGTTTGCCGCGTGTTAATTTGCGACAAATAACTTTGCTGAGAGGTTATACACATCCTAACGAACAGCCTGTGGTATTTATACCATAAATGCTTTGTCGTTTCGCTGCATATTGGTGATTTTACATTTTTAACGCATGTGCAGAAACGTTAATCGGAACGTGTATAACGCCTGAAAAATGTAAGCGCTACACCGGTACTGGGCCAGCACTGAGCCAATACATTAATTGCGCCAGTACTGGGCCAATGCTGGACCATTACTGGCCCAGCACTGGGCCAATACAGCATGCCGGTACTGGACCAGTTCTGGGCCGGTATAATTGTGCCAGTACTGGGCCAGCACTGGGCCAGTATTGGCCCAGTACCGCATGGCAGCATTGGCCCGATTCACAACCGCTGTGCAGCGCATGTTTTGGGCCAGTACCGTTTATACCGGTAGATCGGTATCGGCCCGGTACTGGCCCAGTACTGTCATGTTAGCTGGGTATTTATTATCTTGTACATGTTTTACATACATTTTTATTTTATAATTAATTAATTTTACAAAATGTCATATTAATTATTTTATTATCAATATACCATTTATTTTAATAATGATCTTTAGCTAACTTCTTTATTTTATTATTTATTACAATTACTTTTTTATACAAATGTTATGTATTTTATTTACCTTAACAAACTTATTATTATAATTCTACGACACATGTATACTTACTCATTTACAACGCCTCCGAATGGATATTTCTAGATTTATGGCGCTTTATAAATGTTCTTATTATTATTATTATTGAATTTATGTCATTTAATCACACAAATTAATAAGAATCAACAGCTCCCCGATGCTAGCTGATACATTATTTTAGTGAATATTTCATATACAATAAGTGGTTTAATTAAAATGGAAAAACCGACAAAACGCGAAACACCGACGGTTTCAATGCACTCACAGGTAACTAAAAACCGGTCTAGAAACGCTGACACCTTACTGTGCGATACTACGGTAAGAGACAACGGCCTTGACATTGCATAAAATACACGAAAACTGTCGCAAGCTCGGAAAGTTTTTGCGTTTTGTAAGTATTTTACGTACACATTTCACTATGTGAGTGGTCAGTTGGGCACCACACTGATGTATACTAACTGTGTATAAAGCATGAGATGGATTGTTAATATTAAATAGCTAGGATTCACCATAAACGTAACTGTTCATACATCGTTAATTTCCACGCTACGTCGTTGACGTTGTGTAAAATTTCGGACATGAGATCATTGATTCTTAGTTGACGTGAGTCATTGGCAAGACACGGGCACTTATTTAGAATTCGGACCCACCTCAGTTTTGCCATTATAACTGTATATTTACATATATTGGATACCCCACACTAACTATTATCCTAAACACGATCAATCGGCATTATGTATAAACAAATACTGCATTTTGTGACCGAAATAGCAAGCGCAGCCGTGCTCATCGGCATCGCCATGGAATGGGCGATACACGGTTTGTTTATGCCGACCGTGCTGTCTTTTCGACCTCAAAAGTCTGCTAAGACGCGCTGTTTATAAAACATGAATATGCGCAAGATGATGTTAAATGATTGAATTAACAATTTTAATTAATAAAGTATCAAATGTTGGCAAAGCCAAAGATACAGTTATTATGGCAAAATTGAGGTGGGTCCGAATCACGTTACTAGTAATATTAATAAGCAATAACGTTGAAATTGTATTAAATTTGTATAAATTGTGTTTACTGCTACGTGACACCAGCTAAAATGTTAACTAAATTTAAAGATGGTTGATAACAACAAAACCTGGTTACCTACGGGCTATGGCTACGCCTAGGATATAGGGCTAGGCTATTGTCGATTGATCATTTGTATCGTGTCATTCATGGGTGTGACTATATATATATAATTATGTGGGACATTTATATGCTCCTTGTTTATAAGGAATTGTGACTAACTTCCTGTAAGCCAAACATATATATATACACGTTATAACACAGTCCACATCAATCATAAAAATCAAGATACGATGTAAATGTTGTGTATTATGCCAAATAATTATAATATCAAAGTAAGCCTAAACACCAAAGGTGGGTGAATATAATGTTACATAATGATGATCCACTCTACACGGCCCATTTCACTAAGCTATTACAAGTGCTCCTAAGGAAAATCCATCCTAAAACAATCAGACAGAAAATTATATGAGTAAACCTGTTTTTTAAATGCGTTTCCCTAACTTGATAGTTAAATTAATATTGAATGCAGAGCAATGCTGTCATCATAATAATCAATAATGTACTTGGTTCATGCAGTTTGCAGAGCAAATTTAATAGTTGTCAGAATTTGTTTTTCAATACATCCCACTGACCATATGTAAATAACAAGATTTGTAATAGCTATAAAAATAAAAAAAGTCTTACAAAAACCTGTGCCACATTAGCGAGGAAACTGTTTCTGTGTCACACACGATGTAAGCTTTTTAACAGGAGCCATGTTGTACTTAGCACCACAGGATAACCTAATCATTCTACTAATAAATGTTTTGCCAATGAAAATATAGAAATCTAATACATATATAGTGTCAATTAAGGTGCGTAAAGGGAGTCATATTTTAATGAAATAAGTACTCGTTCAGCTATGAGAAGGGTCTGAAAATAGGTACGCTCTGTACAAATAGGTAAATGTTGATAATTGTGTGAATAATCTCAAAATTAAACCATGCATGCATACATATGTTCAGGTTTCTGAAATGTTAGCACTCTCTGTTTGCCCCAGACTGAGCAGACAAGATGGCACGTGGACAGCAGAAGATTCAGTCACAACAGAAAAAAGCGAAAGCAGCAGAGAAGGCAAAGAAGGGTGCTGGCATGGACCAGAAGAAGGCGGGGCTTGCTGGTTTGCAATACAGCTGCAAAGTGTGCATGGTAAGACAGTATCACTGATATCATAATTGTCTAAAACCCAACAGTGTATTATTTTGTGTTAATGTTGAGTAAACAAGTGTTATGAGAAGGCAACATGTCAGTCATTATTATTGTTAGACCAATGTGGTACAGTAGAGTCTATTACAGATATTGTGTTTGTCAAAAGAGAGAACATTTATCATGAGTTGAATACAAGATAAAGTGATTGTAAATTATAAACTTTTGTAACTAGTACTTATAACTGAACGTGTTGTCATAGTTTATGTTACTGATATAGATTCAAGTGTCTGGTACATACAGTAGCCATGGATTCTGTTCATTCCATCTGTATGAAGACTTTACAAATATGTCTCTGAAAAATGTATGCATTAATACAAATTTTTGCAAACATTTGATAAAAGATGTAGCCCATTAAGGACAGAGTTTGAAATAAACTGATCTTTGTCATGATTCTTGTGAACCCATTCATTTGCACCCAGAGTGTAGTGGCCACACCCTGATTCGTGAGCATGTGTTTTTCTGTGTCCCTATTCAGGATGATTTTGAGCAATTCTAATTTGTTGTGCCTGTATCTAAGGTATGCTTTAGAGAATCTAGGTGCTACAGATGTTTTATTATCACTATTACAGCATGTGTTTCATTTCATGGTTTTGTTATTGTTACTAAAACAGAATTGTGATCTGTGTTTTGTAGTCAAAGATGCCTGATCCAAAGACATACAAGCAGCACTTTGAAAACAAACATCCAAAGGCTGAACTTCCACCAGAGTTGAAGGATATCTAAGCTGAATTTTGAGAAAAGTATGTTCTTTTATCACCGTATCGGGGCAACTTATTAATGCATTCTCTGTCATCTACCATAGAGTAATATATAATAATTACTATGAATTATAATTTTATTATCTTCAAAAGGCATTATATAAAAAAACTGGTTATGTATCGTGTGTATGTACCGGTAAGACTTGTGTTCCTTGTTCACATGTAGCCCCAGATTGATGTTTAAGAGATCTGGATCTCTTAAACATCTTAATGTTCCAGTCTCTAGATTTTCCATTACCACAAACCACCAAACCATTTTCACATAAGCAACCAACATATTTACATTCTTTACTTGTACAAAAAAACATATCCAGCTTCGATCGTCTAGTTTTTATCTACGTTTTGTGTATACTCCTTGCTTTTTGTTGTTCCTTTCATCACAGATTCTCACTCTCAAATCCCTTCCAATGCCAATACTACGTTGGTCTTCAGGCTTGTACCCGAATTGCCCTTGGTGTCACCTTGTGCTAACAGTCAAAACCATAACAACATATTTGTCCCTTTCCGTTCAGTATACAGTGAGTACAGTGGTTCCAGATGGCAGAACACCTAAAGTCGCTTTACTTATTACTATGCTGTTTCTGTATACATATGAGTACAACCTCATATTGCCACACATGTTGTTGTATTTGAGAAAGTGCAAGTTGTGTTGCTGACATTTCAGGTGATGAAGTATCCAGCAGTGAGCACTGACATATGACAGTGGATCAGTTTCCCAGACACTTTCCAGAGTCCAGTCTGCAAACTTCAAGTTTCCCTACCATTAAAACATTATACCATTCGTGTTGGTTGAAAACCTGATGTGAAACGTATTGGTTGATCAGGTTACCTGTTGCATGTAAGTAAAAACAGATGTGATGTGTGTTGGTCTAAACACAGCGTGTTGGATGACAACATGTTGCATTGTTTAAAATTAACATGTCATGTTGGATGTAACCAGGCGTATATTCACGGAAAGCCGATCTAGTATCATGTACGGGTTGAAGTGTGATCATGTATGTTTGAAACCAAACATGCCATGATAGATAACATGTCAATATGTACATGGACTGGTTGAAAACTAATGTGTATAGATTGAAATCCAGTTCATATTTTGAAAATGGTACATGTTGATTAAAACATGACATGCCTGACGTAAGTTGATTGTCGTGGTCCCCAAGTGGTTCCTTTCTTGCTGTTTTGAATACTTTACCTGTCTTGTGTACATAATATGTATTATTTGTGTTCGCATTGGTGTCAACATGGCGTACCTTACGTTGAATACACCTTCGTGATTAGTTAACCTCCTAAGTGTAGTCAATATGCATTGTCGTTGTGCAATCCTTTATTTCTACGAACCACAAGCCATTTTTCTTTTTAACTGAATGCTACCATAATTGGTTTATTCAGGGAAATAATGTCTTACGACAGGAACCACTGTTTTAATGGGCTACACATGTGTCATGTAGTCACGTTTTGTGCAGAATATGTTGTCTGCCTGGATCATGCATTGATGAATGTTTTGCTCTGCGGTTTGTGTGGATATCCTTCTTCTGTGCAAAACATTCAGATCCCACTAAACTGGTGGCTCTGCGTAACACCACTGGTACACATTAGCACCAGGAATCTGTAAGAATTTCTCACATCCGCGGCATATATTCGAATACAGATCTCGAATTTTAAAATGTTTTCTGTGAAAACACGAGTTGTTTTCCACTGATTGTGGGGGGTCGGAATATCAGTTACTTGTATGATGTGACATATTAAAAGTTGTACTGTTACCACCTGAAGCCATGTTATTTTCTTACATGTTGATTTAGTTCATTTGAAAACACCATTTTAATGTCTTACAGGGTTGGGTCCAAATACACATTTTGGGATCAAATACAAATCAGGATTCTCTGAAGCACATTCCCGGCCTCACTCCAATTCAAATATGTATTTGGACCAAACCCTGGTGTCTTATAAAAACTCTGCCCTCTGTAACCCATAGGCCTATGCAATCATGTTTAGACTACTTATGTACTGTGTATCATGCGACTGATACCTTGGTTTTTATATGCCTCTGAATTAGTTTTCAGCATAAGAAATTATAAAAAAATCTTGCTATCGTATATTAAACACCCTACGTATTTTAATATCACGGAACTCCAGATTTGTTTGAAAATATGTATAACATTTCTATTGGTAATCAACATTACTACTGAACTTATCACCAACTGAGCTATAAAATATGCATGTCTCAAATATATATTAATTATAATTTATAAAATTTATAATTTTTTAATATATTTAATTTGGTTATATGATAACATATGGCTGTATTGCATACATGAAAACAAATCTAATTTGAATGGTAACTTTAATGTTCCAGTCTCTGTCTGACAATCCTTACTGGTTTTGTTCCTACAAATCAGCACATTTTACAACGTCTTCAAGAAGTCATTGAACTGTTTGACGGGAACCTTTGCAACCTTGTCACAGAACTCCACATCGCGGCCGGTGACGAGAGCTTGGAGTGAGACGTAGTTCTCTTTTGCGGGGTCGAACTGTGCCCTCCCGATGTGTTTCAGGAACAGGTGGCGCTGTCGTATGATATGCTGCCGTGTTCGCAGCACACCAGGGCAGGCGACAATGTCGCTGTGGCTGATGCCCATCTCGTTGTGGACGTAGTCAAATCTCTGCATGAGAGCGTGCTTTGCTGAAACACCAACCGATCCAACCAGTGCCAGAGTTTGTACCGAAAATGTGGATAATAATATTTTATTTAATATTTTTCAAATTGTTCGTGGCGCTTTACATACATTAAAATCCTAAAATACAAATACACATCAGAAGAACAAAACACATAAATATACTAGTAAGTAGTAACATATAAACAATTATAAAAAATATATAAATATAATAACATGAATTATTGAAGCTGAATAAATGTATAATAAGTATATAAATAGGTTAAATAAAATATTGATACAAGTACACAAACATTAAACTAAGCCGCGAGAACTGTCAGAAAGAAATGTCTTTAGGCGTGCGTTGAAGGTGGCTAAACAGGCAGACGTCTTAATGTTACTAAGTAGAGCGTTCCATAAGGTCGCTGCTGTGACAAGAAATGAATTATCTCCAGCTTTCATGTGTGTCCGCACAACCGTTGATAAATTATTGTTTGCAGAACACAATGCTCTCGCAGGTTTGTACGGATGTATGTGGTCATATAGACCTGTGTCCAATTAAATAATTGTTACGAGCAAAATACTGTGAAATCATTGAACCAATTCTGGCTTAGAAATTACAAATAAATTATGAAAGAAAGAAGTGACATAAATAAGTTTGTTTTCACATGCCATTATCTGAAGTATAAAAATGTCTACAAGCCAAACTGATAGCTTGAATGCTGAATGTTTGTGATACATTATTTTACATATCAGCACTGATATTTCTGAGAGCTGGTACTTATGCTAACATAAGAGGGTTAATACCTATGAGGTAGAGTTTAGGCAGCGCAAGCAGAATCTGCTTCTGTTCGGCTGATGTGAACCCAAGAAATTCCTTCATCGTGAACTTGATCTCCTGAAACAAACATCAGTGTGAGCAGTTGGTCCGAGGCGAAAGTTTACAGCACAACCAAGTTACAAAAAACACTTCTACAAATGTAAGGCACAGGTTGATGAATGTCGATTGAAAACAAGACACTGCTAAGAACATTTAGACGGCAACACAATACACTACTAATCCCCCATGTAGGCACTGAGCATGGAAACTGTTCAATAGGACTATTATTAAACTGAACACTAAAATTAAAACAAAAATTCAGTAATTGTTAATTTTATAACATAATTTTTTGAAGACAATTTAGAACGGGTCACTTTCTGTAGGTCTATTTTATAAGCACACCACCTGCTTTGTCTGTTCACCTGCTCCAGCTAGACGAATTAATAATTATAAAATATTATACGTCTACAAAACATCTTCGGGAAGCTGAACACACAGGTACAACACAACAATTTTGTGCAGTTGGTTGTGAAAAAGAGCAGTGATTTGTAGAAGACTTAGAATGGTAATTACATTTTGAATGTGCAATACCTTTCTTGTTTTCTTTTGCCAATGCAGCTACATTTAAATTTGACAAAAATGACCTTACATTGATGAAATGCTTTTTCCACACGGCCAGTTTAGGAAGTCGGGTGACAGTGCCTCTCACTTCGTCTCCTGCAACGTGAACATCCACGATCATGACACACAACGTTATATCTCTGGACTTATCTGATTGGTAATAATAGTGATAAAGTTATAATTACTACCCCAGGGTATAAAAAAATCCAATTTCATACCTTTGTAAACATAAAATATATCTAACCTCACAATGAGTGAAATAGATGAACCATGTGCCATGCTAAAACAATTTAACTGCAGATTTTGCTGCTTGCAAGAAAATGAAGAAATACTCCTGGCATTTTGAAGCTGTTCGTCGAGAACACCCACAAAGACAGTCATTAATTTATCCTCCAGCTTAGTTACAATTTGTGTCGGTGTCACGTCTGTTCTCATACTGCCAACACATTTCAATGATCCGCTGTTCGTAATGTGTCTCACTTTCAGGAAACAGTCAACTTGAAAGAACACTTCCAGGACCATTTAGTGCCCTGCCTGTCTCCACACGCTACCAGCGGGTGACATTTACTACTGGTATTTGTTTACAATGTGAACATTTTATGATCGAATACTGAACGTGATTTAATCTTCAGCTTGTTAAAAACATAATTACACTAACAATGAGAACACACAACGCACGTTGGAAGGAATTGTGATCATGAGGTCTAGACTTTTTAATGTCAACATCCTGGATGTCAACAGAGAACAAATCACAAGGGCACACATTTAATATAAATGTGTACACTAAATGCCCAAACTGCACTTTATTCAGCAGCGAGCACTCTTATGCAAACTGCACTAACCAGTCAAGTGGAACTCCTTCTGCAGGTATCCCAGCTGAGCATCGACTTCCTTCACGGACTTCGACAACAGAGTTGGAGCCTTTGTCACGATCCGTGCAATGGCTTCACGACTGAACTTCTTTGACTGAAGGTAGTCGATGCGTATTTGCAAGTTTTCGAGTGATTCAAGAAAAATACTTGGGTTCTTTGTGATGAATTCGCTGAGGTGGGCATCAGGCACACCAACGCCATGCAGAAACAGCAAGTACGGTGCTATGTCTGTGTCGTAATCTGCCTTTACCAAATGTGTTGCAACATCTACATCCTTCTCAACTACTGACAAGTTGACTCCCAGTTTCACGAGGTTCGACAACACTGTCGATTCGTTGACATAGGCCGCAAGATTGCGAGACTTCTTCTGTAGCGCGGGTCGTACGTGTTGCAGGTTCACCAGCTTGGGGTAAGATAACTGTTTACCGGAGTCACTAGAGTGGACAATGCCTTCTTCTACTGGTTCTGCAGAGTCCACTGCATGGTCATTGTCTAAACATTGGACACCATCTTGCTTGTTTGGCGACTCGACCTTTGAAGCAATATCTTTGAAATAGCTGTAATCAGTGAAGGTGTCTGCAGTGGCTGGCTTTGCGTTTCCTTGCCCATCTCCAGTGCCTGTTGTCAACCTTCTCACGATTTCAACAGCTGGATGGTGGTCTTGCCTTGATATTCGTGCACGAAACTGCTGTATTACACAACCCGTCTTTGATAGGTTGCCATAGCAACGTGCACAGCCAATCAAAGGTCTGATGCACTGCATTGTGGTCACACTGAAACAGAAAGACTTGCTGTAGATCTACCTATTTATAAAACACCCTCATGGAATATATTCACACAGCAAATGGACATGTATACATCACGGTGGAAATGAGCTCAACGTTGTGCAAATAATAAAAAAATTAGGCTAAGTAAATAGTTGGGAATGCATTAAATTCATTGAAGACAAGTCAGCTCTAAGTGTAGGTGTAGTTCATGGATGTTGTTATGCAGTGGAACTATGTGCGTCAGCACTCATATGCTAAGTGTCGAAACTGAGTTTTTTTTAAATATGACTGAACTATACTACAATAACAATATGCAAAGATCACAGCCAATATTATCAGCAATAAAGAAGGGATAAAGTAGACATTACAAATAAAGGCTTGCCCACATAGACAAGTAAGACAACAGGGTGCAATTACATCAGATGCGTGGTTACTGAATATGTTAACTGCTTAATTTTACACTGAATGTCATTAAAACAATTGGCACCTATATTATATGCAGACTTCGGACCCACCTCAGTTTTGCCATAAGAGCTGTATATTTGCCTATATTGGATACCTCACAAAAACTCTAATCGTAAACACAATCAATCAGCATTCCCAGGTATATTTATGTTTCACAAATATTGCATTTTGATAACCAAATAGCGCTCCCATTTGTGCAAGCGTAGCGGTGCATGTGTTACTGCGCATTGCACATGGAATGAGCGACAGTTTGTTTATGCTGACCGTGCTGTCTTTTTTATGAAGGCAGTGGCTACATGTACGTGACCCGTACGTTCATTCTGCGCATGCATATGCTTTTATTTTTGGTTACGCGAGCATCGCTTGTCTAAAAGTACAGCACTCGATAGGCGCATGTGCATGATATCTAAATGTGAGGCTTATCTTTAGTAGCTGTCAGTTCCAAAAGTATGTGAGTTTCCCCGCAATGCACATTTATATACATAAGCTCTACTGCCGTATATCTTTATCACTCATATTTAAAAGTATGTCGAAAACATCGCCCCCCCCCGTCATATCGATGCGACAAGATTGATGCAACATGCGTGCGCAGAATTGAAAAACAGATGCGTGCGCATCTTCACATATCTAAAGATACGGCTCATGTACGCATAGACACTTCATTTTAAGAAACATAAATATGCGCAAGATTATGTTAAACATAAATGATTGAATTAACAAAATCAAGGGCACTTATGTACAAGTCGGGCCCACCTCAATTTTGCCATTATAACTGTATTTTTGCCAACATTTGATATTTGATTGTTAATTAAATCAATTATAATCATCTTGTGCATATTTATGTTTTATAAACAGCGCGTCTTAGCAGACTTTTTAGGTCGAAAAGACAGCGCGGTCGGCATAAACAAACTGTTTATCGCTCATTCCATGTGCACAGCGCAGTAACATGCACCGCTGCGCTTGCGACTGGCACAAATCGCGCTGTCTTTTCGACCTCAAAAGTATGCCAAGACGCGCTGTTTATAAAACATAAATATGCGCAAGATGATTATAATTGATTTAATTAACAAAATCAAATGTTGGCAAAAATACAGTTATAATGGCAAAATTGAGGTGGGTCCGACTTGTACATAAGTGCCAAATCAAGTATAAAATGATGGCAAAGATAGTTATAATGGAAAAATTGAGGTGGTTCCGAATTCTGCATAAGTGCCAAACAGTCAAACAGCAGCTGCTTTGAGACTATTATGAGAGCGATTGGTGCATGCGCGTTTACTGATCGGATATTAGCGCGGACACACGATTACTAAAATTGATTTATCTAACAAGCCAATGTCAATAACTACAAAACTGTCAAAACTATCCGTTTTTACTTGGTAATTGACAGATCTGCGTGGTGTCATAGATCTTATAACGCTCACCCTTCAGGTGGTAATCGAAACAAGACATGATAATCACACATGATCTCAGTAACTCCATCAATAACTGAGTTACGGGTACAGTGACATATTATCGCTCACTTTATTTACTTTTTAAAGCACATTTTAATATTATCAGCCCCTACTAGTTATTTATTGATTCCACAATTTACACACCTTTAACTATGGTATTGCTCACGAACCTCTTGTGTATCAGCAGTGTACAAAGTAACCGCTGACCGATACAGTCGTTACTGACCCTCACCCTTGCTTGTACAAAAGTGCAGGGAACGGAGAACACGCGTAATCAATTTAAAATCCGCTTGGCGGCGCCACTACTAAATATCTGCCACGTTCTAGGCAGCATTCTACATCGATAAAATAAGGTGTAATGCAGAACAAACTTGAATACATGTACCGAAATTAGTCAAAACAGCAACTCGGGTTTTAAACAAAAGAGGCAATGCATAGAATGTGTCAATATTTGGTGATAAATAAATTCCGGGTACTGCCATCAAGACAAGGTTTTAGTGAGCTATTTCTTGAAGACGACAGCAAGATATGATAGAAAGCTACGCAAATGCAAGGAACAAGTGAATTCCCAAAAATGTTAATTCCATCTCATTCACTGAAAACGAATATGGTGAAAACATCTATATATCATCATCATTGAACAGGTTGCAATTTTTTAAACTAGTTTCGCAGGGGGGATACACAGAGAAGCCAAATACTAGAGGCATATAGCTAAAGACAGCAAAAAGAAATCAACAAAAAACAGCCTGGAAAGCCCTACGAAATTTGGTTATAAATGTGTTTGTTTAAATGCAAGGAGCATAGTAAACAAAAGAAATGAACTAAACATTATGGTAGAAGATATTGACCCTCACATAATAGGTATAACTGAATCTTGGGCCACCCCCGATATATCAGATGCCGAATTAGGAATGACAGGATATGTAATGTTTAGGAAAGATAGATTAGGAAGAAGGGGAGGCAGAGTTATTTTATATATTAAAGAATCCATCCAGGCTTACGAAATAAAATTAGAAAAAGAAGCAGAATGTGAAGCTGTCTGGTGTAACATAGTTACAGGAAACTCAACATTAACTGTTGGGTTAGTTTATCGTAGTCCAAACATAAGCATATAGAAGAGAATGAAAAAATGCACAACGCTATAAAAGAAGTGAGTAAACGGGACTGTATTATTATGGGGGATTTTAACCATGGGCATATAAAGTGGACATCTCTACAGAGTCCTGGGAGAGAGGATCAAGAGTTTTTAAATTTAGTACAAGATAGTTTCCTTTTTCAACATGTGTTAGAACCAACCAGGGACAAGAACGTGTTGGACATAGTTTTGAGCTCACAGAAGGAATTTGTTGATAATGTCAATATATGTGAGCCACTGGGATGTAGTGATCATAACCAGATACATTTTATCATCAAAGTAAAAGGAGAACGGAACAGAAAAATACGGTACAGGAAAAATTTTCACAAAGGAAGATATAAGGACATGAGGGAATATTTAGCGAAGATAGACTGGAATAACACACTGAAGAATAAGACAGCAACAGAATGCTGGAATATCTTAAAGAGGGAAATTGACTGCGTCGTTGACAAATTTGTCCCCTTGAAAAAACAGGGGAAAAGGTCAAAGAAGAAACACTTATCGAAGGAAGCCATTAGAAAAATCAAGTACAAGCAAATGATGTGGAAGACATATAGACATACTGGAAGTGAAGAAGACTATGCCATTTATAAAGAAGCACTTAATCAAGCTACAGCTGAAATTAGAAATTCGAAGAGAAGCTATGAACAAAAAATAGCTTTCAACATAAAACATGACAGCAAGAGTTTTTATGCGTATGTTCGAAGTAAACAGAAAGTTCAAGATAAGGTCGGGCCACTAGAAGGTAGTGATGGAAACATAATAACGGAGGGATTCCTAATGGCAGAAAACCTAAATGAATACTTTAGTTCGGTGTTTACCAGGGAAGATATTAGTACATTACCAGTACTAGAGACTAAGTTCGAAGGGAGAGAGTGTGACTATTTAGGACAACTAACTGTAACCCCAAAAATGGTAGCTATGAAAATAAGAGATATGAAGGATAATAAATCACCAGGAGTGGATGGGATTCCTCCCAAATTACTACTGGAAATTGTAGAACAAATTAGCATACCACTTGCAACAGTGTTCAATTTGGCATTAGAGGAAGGAGTGGTTCCGGTAGAATGGAAAGAAGCAAACATCATACCATTATTTAAAAAAGGATCAAGAAGCAAGTCAGAGAACTATAGACCAGTGAGTTTAACATCGGTGATTTGTAAACTATTAGAAAGACTAATTAAAGATCACTTGGTTGATTTTCTTGTTAAAAATAAATTGATAAACACATCTCAACATGGGTTTTTAAAAGCGAGGTCATGCTTAACAAATATGTTATGTTTTTTGGAAGATGTCACAAAGTGGGTAGATGAGGGATCACCAGTAGATATAATCTACTTAGATTTTAAAAAAGCCTTTGACAAAGTGCCACACCAAAGATTACTACTTAAACTAAAGGCCCATGGCATAGGAAATAGTATGATTAACTGGATAGAAAAATGGCTTATTGATAGAAGACAAAGAGTAGTAGTTGATGGGGAGGTTTCAAATTGGAAATCTGTTTTGAGTGGAGTACCGCAAGGATCAGTATTGGGACCTATTTTATTCTTAATATATATCAATGATTTGGATGATGACATAACAAGCAAGGTGTTGAAGTTTGCGGACGACACAAAAGTGTTTAGGAAAATAAAAAGTGATGCAGATAGACAGCATTTACAAGATGATCTAAATAAGTTGATAGAATGGTCTGAGAAATGGCAAATGCTGTTTAACTTTGGAAAGTGTAAGTGCCTCCACACAGGACATGGGAATGAAAATGCACAATATACAATGGGTGGTACTGTACTAAATACTACTGTAAAGGAAAAGGACTTAGGTTTAACCATTAGTGCTGACATGAAGGTATCAGAGCAGTGTGGAATTGCAGCAGCGAAGGCAAACCAAATTCTTGGATTAATTAGGCGAAATATAGTATACAAAGAAAAAGAACTAATAATACCGCTTTATAAAACAATAGTTAGGCCTCATTTAAAATATTGTATACAAGCATGGAGGCCATATCGCAAGAAGGATATTGATATGCTAGAAAGAGTACAAAGGAGAGCAACAAAAATGATACCAAAACTCAGGAATATTAGTTATGAAATGCGTCTAAAAGAATGTGGTCTAACAACACTAGAAACCAGAAGATTGAGAGGAGATCAGATTGAGGTTTTTAAAATATTGAATGGGTATGAAAATATTGACAGAAATATTTTTTTCACGGTCAAGGAAGAGAGAAGGACTAGAGGACATGGAGTTGCATTAGCAAAGAAGCAGTGTAGACTAGATATTAGAAAATTTCCATTTTCCCAAAGAATAGTAAACGAATGGAACAAATTATCAGCTGATTGTGTAGGTGCTAGAAGTGTTAATATGTTTAAAAATAAAATTGACATATACCTAAGACGGGCAGGGTATACTTAGATAGATAGGTTGGACTCTCGATAAGCCAAACGGCTTCCTTGTCCACCTGCCATCTAGAGTTGATTCTCTAGGTGGCAATCTTGTTAAATCTTGTTAAATCATGCAGCTATAGTGTCTCATGGGTGGGCAAATTATAGAAGGCCTCAGCATGCTGTTTTGTGCAATCCTAATTTATGCCAAATGGTGCACTTCTAGTACTCGTCTAGTTCGCCTCTCCATTGTGTATGCATATAATTAATGTGTGTGTGTATGTGGTTTATATATTATAATATGTATATATACAATACAAATACATACAATATATATATATATACATACATATTAACACACACACACACACACACACACACACACACACACACACACACACACACACACACACACACACAATTTCTAATCAGATTGGAACATGAACATAATTCATAAAATGTCATGACTTCCCTAAACAGATTTATTTCAAAAGTGCTGCATAGTAACATGAAATATCATGGGCTGGTCTACAATAATAAGGCAGGCCTACTTGTTACAACGTGCACCGATTCTTGTATTGAAATAAACTATACAATATATCATCACCATAAATGAAGCTATATCAACCAGTAGTATAATTTACTAGGTTTTGTTAATTTACACAAGAATAAATTTTGCTTTGGACAAGGTATGATCGATGTAAAACTAATTCTTGGTAAAATACCACATTCTGCATTGAATTTGTTTACATCACCAATTTATAAATACAATATTCTAAATTATTATATATCTGTTATACTACATACATTAGGATGACATTCAAGCGAAAAAGTGGTTAACTAAATGGACAACTAGAACAGTTGCCTGTCATTTGTTGCTTGCATGGCTATGTAAAAAAAATACATAATAGTTATAGGACACAAATGATAATTACAAATATGACACATTGCAATGTAGAGTGGTAACAATTTCTTTTCAATTTACAAGTAGTCAAAATAACAATCTGTAAGTAAGTGGCAGTAATGTGACATTAATATCTTCAGCAGTCTCTGCAATGGTAAATTTGTAAACTGGTCAAATTCAGTTGTAACACAAGTCGAGCCCAACACCATCAATGATCGGTGTGATAGTTGCATAGTTGATGGTGCACACTGACCAATGTTACTGCGAGTGTCAGACACGGGAAATTTGCTACAATATGTTGCAACAGATAAACATATGATTATGTCAATCCTAGTAACTGGTCTCCGTCTCTACCAATGTGGCGTGTATTCATCTGAAGGCAGATCCAGAGGGTACCCCAGAGAGACAAAAAACCTCCAACTGCATGCACTGAGGCTCTCAAAAGCTCCAGTTGCGGTCACACATTGTTCATACACACTGTCACATCACGACAACCAAAAATGGGGCGCTGCTATAAAATTGTTGCGGACACACAGCCACAGGGCCACATTCAAAAGATCGTGTGGGGCATGTAACGTTTGAAAATATCTTTGGGCATGCCAAATGTGATAGGGCACATATCCTTAGGCCTCACTGGGTATGTCTATAAATGCTAATACGAGGCCAGGGTTCATGATCTCGACGTTTATGTCAGATATCATTACAGAGATGGCATTCTGAATCATCTAACATGACATTGTGCATGTAGGGCAATCAATATCTATAGGTAGACGGCATCAACAGAAACAAATAAGATGTTTTGTAGTTGGTGTAGATGAGTGATGTACCATCGCAGTCAAATGATAACATGACCAGACGCTCCTGCTGTTTATGGTATGTACATTCACCAGTTCACCCACCAGTCTACATACATAGGCACCCCTGAAGAAGTTGAGAACATGGCTGTATCATATGGCAGATGAACGTATCTGAGGTGGCCTGTGGGCCGTGGCTCTACGAGGAGCTGTAAGTAAACCTGGTCAGTCTGCAAAGGCACCGCAATATGCACCCGTAGATGATGTACAGTATGTTACTGTTCAACTCATACGTTGTAGCAAAACATCTGCACTGTTGTTTTGACATCCATTAGACACTTGATATCCAACCGACTATTATATCATATTGAATTTAACTGCATGTGGCACCATCTCACTTTGACAGGAAACACTTGTAATCGAATCTCTGTTGCAGAAGACGTTGATTCTGCACGTAAAATTCCACCACTACGAACACACCTTGCACACACATGTATACTGTATCCATCGTGCAGTCATAACAGATGATATTCTACAGTCCTCGCTGTCGAAACAACAACGTAATATCACAATAAAATCCTGACGCCGGCACGTCCAGAACGCCACCTAGTGACAACCGCATGCACGCACGACCATGTTTCTGTATTTCTTGAGAATGACATTCGAGTTATCATCGAAGTAGAGCACTGAGATTGCAGACAGCTTGGTGGGAGCGCAGCATGGTTTTGGGGCCATCTGTGGGTTCATCAGGTGCACCAGGGTCTGCACAATGGCGTGGTTCGTCGCATTCATGTGTGCGTTCAAGGGGAACGAACACTCTCCGAAGCAGTAGAAGGCAGCGTAGCCTTCGGGTGCAATAATCCAATCCTAGGAAAACAGTAACAGCAATCGGTGCAAGCAGCTGATACACTGTAGTGTAACATTAAAAACAGTCACAATAGCTCAAAATAACCAAACAAAATAATAATAATAATGTTACTTTTGTATAGTACCATATCCAGAGCATTCATAGCACATAACTTAATACATATGTAGGAAAACAAGACAAATTTAAATATATAAATTTTAGAGTTAACATAATAAATTATAACGCAAAATAAACACATAAAAGAAGTTGATTTATCTGTAAAACATATAAATAAATAAATGAAGACTGAATTGAATAAATTACAGAAAAATGCTTCCGTGAGTTAAAATAGTGTAAGCAGTAATAAAAAGGTGCTTCTTTTTAGAAGTGACAGTAGTCGGCAGAGCATTACATTACCAGAGGTAACCAGTAGAGCTGAGTATCCTATAGTCCTACATGTTATTACGTAATTATCTAGGTACAGCCCTACAGAATATTTGTAAAAACTGTATAAAAATACTGGTTCAACAACATGTTGGTATATGGTGTTCAAATATCGTAACCAGAGAAAATCCAAAATATGAGAAACTAATACCAGTGTTAATGTCAAGTAAAGTGAGCGTCACAGCGGACAATTCTACATGTTACACCTCAACACATTCAGGTCATTTATCACTGGTGACTTCTACCAAACTTCCAACACATCAGTCTTTGGGAACTGCCAGATTTCTTAAGATTAAGTGACTTTGAGAACATATTCTAAGTAAACCACTGAAATGATTATAATCACATACGGTTAGTTTGTATTAACACTTTCGGATGTAATAATTGCCTTATGTTTAAACAAGAATAACATGGCTGAGAAACTTCACACACAGTAGTCACGTATCATAATGACACCAACAAATGTAGTAAGACATATTCTGCAGCCTTCACCTGCCGACCTTACCTGCCATCCAAGGTCGCGGAAGCTGACATAGAGTGCCCTGCGTCGACACGCCATGCGATTGTATCTGTCTGCTACAACAAACAGGGCCAGAGATCACCTACGACTCCATTCACTAGCATAGCTCAGTTTAAAAGAGCGTTTTCACTTTAAAAAGACTTTAATATCCAATTTTTTTTAATATGTACGGTTGATCAACTATTTTATTATTTATTTATTTATAATTGTACTAAAATTTACTAATATTTATTTTAAATATCTACTATTTTTGTATCTTTTATATTTTTATATCTTTTATTTATCAACTATTTTATTATTTATGTATGTTTAAAATTGTAATATAATTAATTATTATTTATCAGTATTAGTATTTTAGTATTATTAAGACTAATATTATTTATTTATATTGAACATTTATTTAATGATCTATTTATTTTACAACTACGTCTCTATTTTTAATTTTTAGGTAATCTGTACATTCGTGTAAAGTGTAATGCGCTTCTGAATGGTTTTACTGCTAGAGATATGGCGTAGACAAATACTGTATTTATGATATTATTATCTCTTGGTAACAGATACATCTACTGCACATATCTACTTATACGAATAAACTAACTTTGCATCTTTGTATGTTTCTTCCACCTTCCATGTTCACTTGGTTCCTTGAACCAGTTGCCTCTAATCTACCAATAAGCTATGCATTTCCAAAAGCACATTGACAGTCATTTAGAGTTATTAACTTAGGTTTTTGATATGTTATGGTTTTTAGACAGTATTTCACCCACTCTTCTTCAAAATGTGCTGCAGACATGCAGTGACCACATTTTAAAATGGTTAATACTATAAATGTGATAACTGCTACACTTGGTTTATTGTGCCTTGAATGCTGGTGCCAATACAAATACGAACATATTTGTTTTCAGGTAAAAACCCACAGTGCATATAAATAGGTTGATAAGAGGTATAACAAGTATTTTTTAAATAACTAAAATGTACAAGTGTGCCAAAATCTATTGAGCCAATTAAGAGGCAAAGTTATAAAAGTTTAGTTAAATAAATATGTAAACAACTAATAATAGGATATATAAACTCACAATGTTACAACATTATTACATCACTATTGATGTTAAACACCAATGTTTGAAAACTATAAACAGTCTTGCATGGTAGGGCGGTAAGCTAGTGAACGATTTTACTTACACGTGCGTTCAAATGGCAGCCATAAAAATCAACAGTTAAATGCACATCTAAACATTCGAATAAAACATTTTGCAATGAACAATTCTCCATTTCTCCTGTTTCCGCCTCTTCTTAACTATCTTCGTCATAGATAAAAAGATAACTGACCAGGATACGCCCATCCATAGGCTCCGGGGTCATCACTGTATGACACGTCAGCCTTGGGTTGACGTCTGGTTGCGCGCCTACTTCGCACCTTGGCTTCATACTTGAAGTATGCCACCAGGAACGGCTGATTCTCTTCCAACAGTGTCAGGCGGGGGAACCCAATATGGGTCGGGTCAACGTTGTGACCTGGAAGTAATAATAATCTTCTAACAGTGTCAGGCGGGGGGGAACCCAATATGGGTCGGGTCAACGTTGTGACCTGGAAGTAATAATAATAATACACTTTATTTAGACACTAAACATCCAAAGTATAAACGCTGTTCAATAGTGTTGGCAACATTAAAACATTATAAGAAATATAAATATAATAAAACTACAAGTAAAACATACGGGTACGTATGTCTAAATCAATGTTGTACGGAATCTAAACTGTAAAATCAAAAAGAGATTGCAGAATAAATAAATATATAATAATACACATAGCAGTTAATTATTAATAAATGACTACACCAATACAATATTGGTGTAAGTTGATTAATTAATAAAAAAATTAAATATATGTTAATTTGTTATATGTAAACACATTTGTTTCAGAACTGGAGAGTGCCGCGTTGGAAAAACAACCAGTGACTAATATTTAAAGTTTAAGATAACATTTAAATAAAATTACTCCCTCTGATTACATTCAAAGTCATTATTACATTCAAAATCATGCTTTATTACCTAATTAACCGCCAATCTCTCCATGCCTGTGCAGAACAATTCATAGCAAACACCACCAGATCCGACAGTCATACAATCAATACTGCGTTTATCAAGTTGACATATGCATTTGGTAACAATAGGTCATGCGTAACAATACTTCAGCCCACCGCAGTAAAAACACATGTTAATAATTAATTGGCAGGACGTATTATTTATTCACGTTATGCGAGAGAGGCGACACTGTGAGGCTGCAGAAAAAGGACAAACCATAATTAAGATAGGTTGACAGTACAGAGTGCAGCAGCACAGTGGGTGAAGCATTGGACTCTCAATCGAGATAACCCAGGTTTGAATCCTGTACAGTCATAATTTTATTTATCTATTATGATTTTTAATTTTATTAACATATTTATTAATTTAGCCCACAGTGATGTATCTTTTACACTGTAGGACAGTGACATTTTATGCACAAGTAATTAATGTTAATATTATATTTATTTTATTAACTTATTGATCATTTTAGCCCAGTGCCATAACAAACTGCCAAACAGTGACAATTAATGTATCATTAATTCTATTTATCTATTTGGCATAATTATTTTATTAACTTTATTACGTTAGCACACAACAACATTGCAAACTGCAGGATAGTGAAATATCACTTTTTAGACCGAAGACTTGAAGTGTCATACCCTACATTCATTCACTCCGTGATGCTCCAGTTAACTCACATATGCGAATGAAAACCTGACACTAGTAGATATTTACGTATGAACAATCTTCATACTTGACTTGCAACATGGCTGAAACTTCCCGGGGAAGTGAAAAGCTATTCAATTGAAAATGTATGCCATGCGTGAAGTACAGGAAACTTTGAGCAGGACAGGACGACACACAAACTAATAACACTCTTTCACAATACGAGCCGTGAGAAAAACATGTATTATTTATGTGAATGTTGGATGTAGACAGTGCTACAAACCTCTGTGATTTGTGATCTGCATAAGCAGACCAAGGTTGGCAGTCGTCGAGTACATCCACTCGATGGCAGCACGAGTCACGTTTAGGTGCATCCAACCTTCGAAGGATGCCGCCACCGTCGTGTTGGTTTCCAACTCCAGCATTCGGTCTCTGTGGTGAAAGTATGAGATACTCACACATGTTGCACTTGCTGTTTTCATTCACATATGATTTCTATACCCACTGCTAAGCTATTTTAGAAAACAAAGCGCATTCCCATATGGTACACACAACAAAATGAAATGGTTTACACCTTATGGGATATTTGGGGAAAACCTTGTTTATAAGTGCAGCTATGGCTATAAAACGACCCACACCTAATGGTGAGGGAACCTTTGTTCATTACAGACGAAAATAGACACTGCAAAACAGCACATATAGCTAAAGCATTGGTTGTCTCTGTAACTATATTACCATCGTACTGACACTAAAAAAGAACATTAATGATATATAGTTAGATTATCCTTCACAATTTCTGTTACTCCACTGGATGACCACTTACTCTAGATCTTCGCCTTGCTTCAATCGGAATATCTGCAAGTGGTACGTGTCTGAATCATGTGCACGGTGTCCATGGTGATGACCTTGTGACCTGCCCTTGTAGAGCCGAAGTTCCGCCCCAGTTATGCTCTCTGTGAGAGGTACTTCGGTGAAATCGAAGTAGAACTGCCGGTTGCTGGCATGCCTCAATCGGTGGGCACCCTTTGCTGCAAAACACAGAGGGCTCCTAAATTACCCTTTTCATTTTGAATATGCCTGCACCAGTTTGCATCATTTCCAATGGAGGAAAGTAAATGGAACTTCCTATATACATAGTGCATGTGCTGAATCCAATCCCCAGAGCACAAAATACCTGCTAGACCTGTTAAATCAAACACCACACCAACTGGGAAATATTTAGCTATGCTGCAATTACTGCATAAATGTTTTGTAATATTTAGATACAATTTAATATTCACCACAGCCCACAACCAATTATTTATTCATACAGCTCAGTGAACTGGAGCCATGAAGATTCAAAGTAGCTGCAGGAGAAACTGAATCACATGCTAGAGCACAAATACAACACATATCTCCCAAGCAAAGGATGACTTATAAGAGGGTGCTCAATGTTTGACAAGCGAGCCAATACTGAACTATTTTCCTCACAGTTGTTGAAACTCATACAAATGACACCAATGGTAGAACATGGCACCCTTAACTCTGCAATGAATACGAAATTATGACAACCAACCTCCCTATGTACAGAATCTCTAGCCATCCAAAACTGGTGAAACTGACTGACTTATCACTAGAGGAAACTGGCTATCCAGTCTAGTTTACCCAACTGTTATTACAACTTTTGCCAAACTAGGTAAACATTCAGACTACCAGTATACTAGATACATGTCACAGAGTATTCCTGCGACATGCTTTAGCAATGAGGAGTCGAAATCAGCCAGGCATGACCTTGTGACAGGGCAATCATGCGTGACAGTGGGGCCCAGTCATGAACAGCACAAGGCTGGCTGACATACTTACAGGGCAGATAACCACCCAATGGAAGGCAGAACAACTACTAAGCTTTGTCACTTCCTGCCGACAAGATCACTCATTGTCTGCTGACCGAGTAGACAGAGACAGGTCTCAGGGACCTTCTCACAAGTGTGTGAAAACAAAAACACTTTGCACTTTATGCCTCCACACAAATATGTGACATGTGTGAACTTTTCAATATTGGGTAATCTGAGTTGTCCTCCAACGCACCCGCCAAAACTCAGTGGATTAAACTTACATGCCAAAACATTACCCACCACACTGCCTCATGTTAATATCCACAACAGTGGCAATATACATAAATCAGTCACATATCTGTTTCACTTGACAGGTGGTGCCATTGCATTTATTCATTTCTCCCATGTTTATGGGAGATGCAGCTTTATGCAGGATCAAATATTGCCAGTCACACATCTTTTGATGGCCCCATGGATGTTAACTGTTATTATCTGTTAAGCCAGTTTACAAATGTTTAAATGTGCCTGATGACCTGAAGAGGACTTCAAACACACAAGTGACACCATTTATACTCACTTTCAAGGCATAACTAACAATATCTATGGTTTTGGAAAACCTAGGAAGGAAATAAATCGACACGAAGGCGCAGTGAAACACAAGAGGAACACTGATAAGAAGCCAGAAGACACCGACAGACCTTTGATAAGGACGGGTGTGGCAAACTATGGAAGTGAGCAGAGATAGGGATTACCGGTGCACACTTGTAGATTTGGTTATGCACAAATGCAAATACATTACAACTGTAATGAAAAACAATAACTAACATAAAATAAAAAATTACCAAGTACAACCACAAAATAATGTTATTTCAAAAACCCAACTACTGATAAATTTACTAAAACATAAATTCAATTAAAGTATTCTACCTCAAGCCAACCCTGTACATGTGAACTAGGAAGTTCAAGATAGTGGTAACACCACGCTCGCGACAGTTCACAAACACTCACGATTGTTCACAAAGCTCATGATCATGTCTGCGGCCTCCAGACTTCGTTCCATGCCTGGCATTGTCAGATTGAACTCAGCCAACTTCTCTATCTGCCGTTGGTGTACCGACGACACCCCTTTCACCCCACCCCTCACTGGCTGCTCCCCCATTTCTATGCCCTCCTCTACCTCCTCCTCGTGGAGGGTGTTGTAGAGGTCCATCATGTATGTGGGGGCGGCATTGTGTTTGACAGGTAGGGCGGGCTTGGGGCGATGGTGAAGCCCAAGAAGGGTGAGTATCTCGTGCTTAATCTCCTTCCGTTGCCGCACAGGCAGCTGTTCAACCATCACCGTTTGCTGAAAAGCACAGGCATGACAGTTATATCATAGTATAACCACAAAACGTTTTAAAGTTGTAATCCAGCCCGAATAACCCTAACCTAAAATAAAGAATTCTTTATAACCGAAATATAGCAAGACAACCTTAACTGAACCTAAACATTTAAGAGGGTAATTGTAATATTGCGCATATTCTGTATTATAAAGGTCATTCAGTGATAGTGACCAATAGGTGCAAATCTCCTCTGCTTGTTTTTCGAAAGAATTGACCTGATGAACGCATATGTTAAGATAAGCCATAATCCAAAATTTGAGCGATGTAGCTTATCTAGTTTTCACGTTACAGCCGTTTGAAATGTGGGACTTAAAAGGTTGCGAAAGCTTCTTAAGAATAAAAAAATCATTAAACTAAACTGAACTGTTATATGAGATACGTACGTGGAGATCATTGTCAGCGTAGAAACCGCTCACATCTGTGGAGGAAGCTGCCTGATGCTGTAGGGCAACCAGCACCACTGACAGTGTCACTAGGTGGGCACACTTTACTGTCATCACGGCAGGTGTTGCTGGTAAGTGGGTGACACTTGAACACTACTCTCTGACTCTGTCACAGATTGTCTCTTGTGGATAGGATAGAGTCAAAAACTCTTTTCCTAACTCTTTCCTTGACCCTGAGTCAGGGTAGTGATGCGGTGCTGAGTCTGCAAGCTGATGAAAGTGAATCAATTGTGTTAGTTAACTGGGATTTTTGTCAAGGAAGCCATACAAACTAACAAGTCATAGCCATAGCCTAGGCCTAGCTATGCTTGCCTACCCAAAAACCAGACATGAATATGCCGACGTAAATCTCAACTGATGCGATCTACTCAATTCTAAATCTTCCGGGCAACTGCCCAACGCAAACAAACAGTAGTTACAAAGGCACGTAAGATCATCACAGATAACAACAAAAATTTACTTCCCAAACAGTTGTCCTACTTATCCACTGGACCTACCAAGAAAGCGGCCGCTAATAATAGATTTTGTTTAGGCTACGTTCTGACGCACGCGCAGTGACAAGAAAGAGCTCACACACTCACTGTTCGCCCGGGCGGCTCCGCACACAGATCTAAGCCCGTGCGCCGTTTCAGCCCTCACAAGTTCCCCTCGACGCTTCTACTACTTCGGTTGATCCTTATTCCAGACATTCGCCGAGTTTCGCGATGTACCTTCGACGAGAGGCTGTCCGTGACGGACACCAGCCATGTTGAAATGCTACACGGTTTCGCTGCTACAGGCGATGCACTTGATCGCCTCGACAAATGACGTGGCGCCATCTAGTGAAGTACCACGCAACAAATACTAGCCTCGATTATCCAGCATCCGCGATGAGGCGTGTTTGCTGGATATTAGCAGAGAAGATCTAGATCTTCTCTGATATTAGTGTTCTATGACACAGTAGAATTACAAATGATAATAATGTGATGTATCAACTATTTAAAGAATTGTATATCAAAATCCTTCCTGAACACTTAAAAAAGCAATATTCCACTTCAGAATAGGTTCACATAAATTACCTGTTAATAACCGAAAAACATCTGACGTGCCTAGGAATGAGAGACTTAATAATTTGCAACATTTGTGATGAATGTGTATTAGGAGATGAAATTCACTTTTTATGCGAATGTACAAAGTTGGATGACTTGAGAACTAAATATATATCTTCATGTAATAGGATGGGTGCAAATGTATACAATTTTACTCGTATGCTACAGAACAGTGAACTAGACAAAATTAATAATCTGGCCAAATTCATCTTGTGTGTCTTAAAACTGTATGGTCAATGACCCAACACCTAGTGTGTTATTCATGAACTTGTATAAATGTAATTTCACACGGATAGTATAATATGATAACTGTGTAATTATTATCCAGTTGTAATTATTGATATGTAGTGTTATGCATGTTCTATATGTATTTGTAAAACTGTGACCCTCTATGTACCACGATATGTGGTTAGAGTGAATAAAATTCAATTCAGTATTCAGATACTAACATGCAATTTGAATAAAAACTCGAGTATCATACTAGTAATTAGTCCAATTGTTATTATGTGAAAGTGTGTATTGTGTGCTGAAGTGAGATGAATTCGTGACGGAATAACCACTACTCGGATATCTATGTGCCGCATCCGAGTATCTGAGCTAGCTACCTACATGCAATGATATTACTAGTCTATGTCGATAGCAACGAGATCATTGTATATTTATTTTATGCGGCTAATTACGTTTCGTATTTCTAAATTGGACAATAATTATACTTCATAGTATCATAATTATACTTCATAGTATCATCGGTTCAATCTTCCCCTGACTGATCGTCTCCGCAAAACAGGGGAGCGACCGAAGTCGAACTACACAGTTATAGCCATTGGCTTTACCAGTCGCTCCTGCGTCAGCCGTGGGAACAGCGCAAACACAGGCCCCAATTTGAAGACTTGTATGAATCCCAATATAATGAATAATTTGCTTCTTAAGCATTGCACATATAACACAAGCAGCGTGTGGCTGAACTCCACAAAATTACAACTTGGCTGGAGCGCACGTTCACGCACGCATGTAATTATGAACATATTCAACATTAATTCTTGTTGGAAAAGGCAAAGCTTGACAGAAATCACGACCATAATAACATTGTGATTTCGACGTAAGCAACATATATACTGGATACGCACGTAGCCAGGGTGGGTTATAAAAACTCCGTCAAGCGAAACAAATCACTGCCTGAACACATGATTTTCGTCGTACATTCTTTCGAAATTATGGCTCCAGAAGAACATCTTTATGACAAAAACCCAATGGAAAGGTGTTAAATCATGACGCAGTAACAATGTAAATCACGTATTTCACCATAATCAACATGGTTGGCACTTGGCAAGGTCGAAGCAAGGATTCTATAGCTTCACATGTGAAGCTATAATATCCTTGGTCGAAGCTTGACGGAGGTCTCGCGCGTAATTCTCATTGTGACGTAAGCACTAAGCAAACCGCGACATCGTAGATATAATTATATACATAAATTGATGTATCCAGTACAGCAGCGGCAGCCATACCAGCTGATTGGGACGTACAGTACATGCGACTGACGGGGGTGTAGTGTCGGGCGAAAACACTTAATTGTGTGCGTCGGACGATATATACGTCGCCGTGGGCGCTTGAAGAGAGCTATAGCAGAAGAAGACTTCTGTATGGAATCTTATGTTTTGTAATGTCACTATAAATGACATTTATGTTATATTAAATCGAAGTATACACTACGTTTGTATTCGCCACCCGATATATGATTCTATAACAATTATATAGGTGACAAAAAAGGTCATTCCAAAAGGTCTACTCCCCTGAAAACGACGCAATACATACCGTATTCGCCTATTGCAGCACTGTCCACTTTGAAATAAGCAGTCATGATGTGAACTTATTGAAACTTTGAATCTGGCAACATGAGTAGGCACTACTACAAGTCGTATATTTACGAGTTATTAAAATCAGTTGTGAAAAGTATCGTTTATGCTAGTCGTCGTATTTCATTTATATTTTCGTCAATTTTAGGAATTATCTAACGATCTTGTAAAATTATAATCCTAAGTTTTCTGTGTCATTTGTTTCGCCTAGACTAGCTACACTTAATAGCAGCGACGATTATTATTTTATGGGCGTTTTAAACCAATACTCTCAATTTCAAATTCAACCATTGTATAAACGCTAATGTATGGATGACTTCATTCATTTTAATTCAATGTTAACTTGACCTTAGGGCAGTAACCTTTCCACCGATAAATCCAACGCGTCCACACAATTCTCAGTGCTGTTGAAATTATCGTGTTATCAAGGGTGTTTAGCGACAACCTATTAAGTCCATCCTGTAAATAGTGTACCTACTACGCAATGTTGACATACTCAACCAGTCTAGGTGGGTGACAGTGAATCAACACTCTTCAACTGTACCAGTGATTGTACTGGAGCTTCGTGCATGTAGATCATTAGGATTAATAATACGAACTACCTATTTATAAATATATTTTTTCTCTCGCAAACATAAAGTTAATATCGGGTGTTTCGGCAATTCAGAAATTCCCTGAATAATCACGTGTGGTTATTCAGTAGATAGAATAGCAAATAGAAAGAAATAATTATGTTCCAAATCAAACGCAAACGCAAACGCAAACGAAATAATATAAATTTGGCATGTGTTGCTTATTTTAGGTGTAAGGTCAAGCTGACCGACGGGCCAATTCATATAAGTACGACGAATAAGGAAGCCGAGTATGCAAATAAATATTTGAGCATTCGCTTATAAACTTAGCCCAATTGGCTTTCTGGTTTATCAACATCCGGGATATTTTACAATTAGATCGATAACAGTTTTGTTATATTTTTACAGAGTTATACAAGCGATGTCTTACATAATAATGATATATATATATATATATATATATATATATATATATATATATATATATATGTATATATATATATATATATATATATATATACATATATATATATATATATATATATATATATATATATATATATATATATATATGTATATGTATATATATATATATATATATATATATATGTATATATATGTATATATATATATATATATATATATATATATATATATATATATATATATGTATATGTATATATATATGTATATATATACATATATATATATACATATATATATATATGTATATATATATATATATATATATATATATATATATGTGGTATGCAGGTATTGCAATGCAGGTATTGCAATACCTCAGGGAGTTTGACGGCCCTGCCATGCAGAGTTGTAAACCACTGCCTTGTGGTAGAGGTTCTTGTCAGAACCGAAGGCTAAGGGAGCAAACCCTAACCAGAAAACCATGTCACTGTGGCAGCATCAAGGGCGGTTGATGTATGGAACTCCCAACATCTCTCGACCAGCCACTGCAGGGACAAATAGTTTGCGGCTGTCTTGACATGTTCTTGCCGATGTGAGACCTCTATTTGTTCCCCGAGAGAGTGTCGCTAGTAACTTGCAAAAGCCAGCGGCACTTCAACAATTTTTGCTAGCAGCTTCCATGAAATGTACAACTGCACGAAACATGATACCGGATCGGCCGTCGCCCGGGTTACCAAGGACCGCGCTGCTCGACCTCATCTTCCATCGACAGTGAAAAATCAGCTAGGAAGAAGAAGACAAAGAAGACAACTACTGACAATTGGACAATGGAACGTCAGGACTCTCCTCGACCGAGAAGGAGCTAACCGACCAGAAAGACGTACGGCACTAGTAGCAATGGAACTTGCCAAATACAACATCAACATCGCCGCCCTATGTGAAACAAGGTTCTCAGAGTATGGCAGTCTCAACGACTTGGAATACTCTTTCTTCTGGAGTGGCAAACCCAAAGGAGAAAGAAGGGAGGCCGGAGTGGGCTTTGCTATCAAAAAGGATATCGTCACAAAGCTGACAGAAATGCCACGGCCAGTAAGTGACAGAATCATGACGATGAGACTACCTCTGAGCAAGGACAACTTTGCTACAATTATCAGCGTGTATGCTCCGACAATGACAAACCCAGACGAAAACAAGGAGGCCTTCTACAACCAGCTGGCCAGTGTGCTCAGTGGCATCCCTCGTACAGATAAGCTACTGCTGATAGGAGACTTCAACGCGAGGATAGGAAGAGACAATGACAAGTGGCCCTTGGTCATGGGCAAACATGGGATTGGCGAGCTTCTACTGGCTCTGTGCTCTGAGTTCGAACTGATAGTGACGAACACCATGTTCAAGCAGAAGGATGAACGCAAGACCACCTGGATGCATCCTCGTTCCAGACATTGGCATATGATCGACTTCATCATCACGAGGTGTCGGGATAAGATGGACATCCACAGTACCCGAGCCATGCGTGGAGCAAACTGTTGGACCGATCACCAGATGCTGAGGTCAAAAGTGGCTTTCAGAATACGACAAAAGCACAGCAGGCAAGGAACAAGTAAGCCGACCAAGCTCAACACAGCAAAACTAAGTACCACCAGCCATAGGGAGAGTTTTGAGCAGGAGATGGACAGTGCTCTCGCCCAATGGGAGGAGAAGGAAAACTCAACACCAGACGAGGAATGGGCAGCTCTGCAGCAGGTCGTGTACAATACAGCAAAGACATATCTTGGCAAGCCAGACAGAAAACACCAAGACTGGTTCGACCCCAACGACCAGGAGCTACAAACTCTCATGAGCAGAAGAGACCAAGCCCACCAGAGAGTGTTGCAAACCAGGAGCACTAGATCCACCACTGCAGCATACAAAGACGCCTGCAGACTGCTACAAAAACACACCCGTGCACTGAAGGGGTCAGAGCACAGTTAGACTTCCTGGTCTAACCCATACGAATGTAGTACCTTAATAATTGTGTCATTTGAGATTTTGAAAAAATAAATTAATGTGAAATGAGTACCAGGCATACCAGTAGGTTAAGTGCTATGATATATCTGCAGTGCAATGACGCATGTTAGGCAGAGTGTAGTTGGCGTAGTGATTTTTACCCATTTTTTCTTACATGACCCTGCGAATGCAGAAAAGCGTGCTCAGTTTGGTCAATATTGAGGGTCAGAACACATGCATGCATTTTAAGAGAGCCTGAGATATGCGTTTTTGACGAAATGTGATCAGCATATCAGTGACATGACTGCAGTGATTGTGTTAAAATAAAATAAAATTCTCAGGTCCAGTTTCCTTATAATCTGACAAAACGTTAACATGGCCGCCAATGGAAAAATCAACAGTGCTCTGTGCCCTGAAGTCAGACTGGTGGGAAAGGAAGGCAGTGGAGCTGCAGAGAGCTGCTGACAGTAACAACATGAGGGGCTTCTACAATGGACTGAAGGAAGTGTGGGGACCCAAAAAGAAGGGACCTGTTAAACTGAAATCAGCAGATGGAATGGAAACCTGCTCTGACAGCAAGAGAGTTGTGGCAAGATGGAGTGAACACTTCCAGAAGCTACTCAACGTCCCTGGAGACATAGATCACGAAGCTCTGGACAACATCCCGCAGCGCATTATCAAGACAAGCCTAGATGAGATTCCAACTATGGATAAGATGGCTGAAGCAATCGCCGGCCTGAAAGATGGCAAAGCAACTGGAGGAGATGGAATTCCTGCAGAAGTATGGAAGCACGGAGGAGACAATCTGTTCAGCAGACTGCACCAACTAATCACCAATGCCTGGGAGGTGGGTTTTGTACCACAAGCATGGAAGGATGCCAGCATTGTAACCATCTACAAGAAAGGTGATCGAACAGACTGTGGGAACTATAGAGGAATCTCTCTTCTTTCCATAGCAGGCAAGATCTTCGCCAGGATCCTACTCAACAGACTATCTACCCACATAACACCAGAGGTAGTTCCAGAGACTCAATGTGGCTTCAGAGGTAACCGGAGCACCGTGGATATGATATTTTGTCTCCGACAACTACAAGAAAAGTGCATTGAGCAGGACCGACCACTGTACATGGTATTTGTCGACTTCAGTAAGGCGTTCGATACAGTTGGGAGGACCGGACTATGGCAGCTACTGAAGAAGTATGGCTGCCCAGAGAAGTTCACAACAATGATCAAGGCACTACATACCGGAATGATGGCGAATGTTAGTGTTGGAGGGGAAGTCTCGGAATCGTTCAGTGTCACAAATGGGGTCAAGCAAGGATGTGTACTGGCCCCCACGCTGTTCTCCATCTTCCTATCAGCAATGCTCGATGATGCTTTCCGAGACATGGGGGATGGCGTCTACATACAGTCCAGACAGAGCGCTGACCTATTCAATGTCGCACACTTCAGAGCGAAGACCAAGACTACTTGGACACTGATGAGAGAGCTGCTATTCGCAGATGACAGTGCACTGGTTGCACACTCCGCTGAAGAGATGCAGAATATAGTGGATGCTTTCTCCAATGCGTCAAAGAAGTTTGGCCTGAAGATTAACATCAAGAAGACCGAGGTGCTGTACCAACCCAACTCTACAAGAACCCGAGAGGAGGATATCATGGTTGATGGAAACAAGTTGAACTCTGTTCTGGAATTCACCTACCTCGGAAGCACTATATCAAGTGATGAATGCATTGACGATGAAATACAGAGGAGGATGGCCAAGGCTAGTGCATCTTTCGGCCGACTACGCCAGAGACTCTGGAACAACCACCATGTGTCCATGCGGGTTAAAGGCAAGATATACTGTGCAATCGTGCTGTCCACCCTCCTATACGGAGCCGAGGCCTGGACAGTGTACAGACGACAGGTGAAAAAGCTGCATGCCTTCATGATGCGACATCTGCGATCGATCATGAGGATAACCTGGGTGAACAAAGTGAAAAAACAAGGAAATACTCGAACGGACAGGGCTGCCATCTATGGAATATCTTCTGATCAGAAAGAATCTCCGGTGGACTGGACACCTCATGAGGATGTCACCAGACAGGCTACCAAAGCAGGTTCTCTACTCCCAACTGTCTTCTGGTCAGAGAAAGAGAGGGCGCCCTCGTCTGCGGTTAAAGGATACCATCAAGAGAAACCTGAAGCTGAGAGACATAAAGATCAACTCCTGGACATCACTCTCACAGCAGAGAGATAAATGGAGAGCAACAGTCAAGTGATGGAAGCAGTCTTTGTCGCTTCGCGACCGACAGCATGATGATGATGATACACACACACACACACACACACACACACACACACACACATATATATATATATATATATATATATATATATATATATATATATATATATATATATATGTATGTATATATATATATATATATATATCTATATATATATATATATATATATATATATAGATATATATATATATATATATATATATATATATATATATATATATATGTATATATGTATATATGTATATATGCATATATATATATATATATATATATATATATATATATATATAACATTATATATATTCTACTTTACTTAAATGATGAGGCGATGCGTCTGCCTGCACGGTCTCCGAGCAGCTGATCAGCGGTATATCTTACATAGGTCCGTTGAAAATAGCAAGGGTTCAGCAACGAGCCATTTTTGGATGATAAATTAATTATTAATGAATCCATAGATAACGAGATGGAGATTACGTGAACCAGTGCAAAGTTAATTATACAAAACTATACTGTATTGGTCATGCATTATATTGGTTATACAGACAAATAACTATGATTGGTTATGTATATTGTTTACAATAGTTATTTGGCAGTGCCTTTCTTAGTTCTAACCTTTACAAAACTTGTCAACCCTTGACCGACACATGTCAGTTCGTTATTAGCCCACGGTTCAACAATACTTAGTAACGTATTATTATTATTATTAGCTATTGACATAATACACACGTCCACTCATGTAACATTAGGTTAACACTGTTGTGCCTTATTTACACTCTAGAACACGCCGTTGACGTTATGAAACTGCCGCCTCGTCACACCGGAAACGTGTGACGCGAGGAATGTGAAGGGCATACGCCGAAGCACTCGTTAGCAGGGTTAGTCCACCGCGCGACGTAGAGGGAACAACATGCAGATAACATCATATACATATGCTGTATGAACTTATTTGCAGACAACGGTGAAAACGTCTGAGGATCGTACGTCTACCCGCCAAAATGGAGTCCCAATCCGTCAACAGGCTGCCGCATGTAAGCGCGAGCGCTGCTTCTGTGAACCAGTGCAACGGAAGTGCCAAGCGCAGAGACAGTTGCCCACGAAACAAATGCGCCGGAGTTGGACTGAGCAGTTCGCCACGGCGCTGTCCTCACGTGTCCGACACGACAACGACGCCACAGACGAACAAGGCAGAGAAACCGGTCTCCAAAGATAACAGGTACGAACGATGTTGCTCAGCTATACACATTGGCTAATTCCGCGGTAAATGTATTTGTAATTATTACTCCAATGTAGAATTACATATGTGTCATCGCTTAGGCCCACAGAATCCCAGTGTAATGAACAACTGTTGTCGATCGATTTGATATCGTAAACCGGCCGATCTGGTTATGTTTCTGGATTTCTTCGTCCTCTTTGTCCCCGTGTGTATATATGCGGGGACAAGTTTAACAGAGCTTCAGCCAAACCTTCGTGTGAAATGCTTTAGGCAACGAAAGCGAATTATTGGCAACATCATAATTATTAAAATACCGGTAGTTGGGTCAGTAACCTACTGGGACTCACGAGTGTAAACAGTGTCCATGTTTTAGTTCAAATATGACTTTATAATAGAATGAACACACGCCAGCACAAAGTCGCCAGCAATTAGGTTGTGTTGATAACTCCACGAGCCAATTTGAGGATGGACATGCGGGTCACGTGTGTAGGTTAGTAGATAAATACAATTGCTTATACTTTTGTTCATAAAGGTAGGCGTGCGTGTTGTCTTGTTGTGAAAATTCACTCACTGGGACCCCTGTCATGCCGGCACACGGACGCATAAATGCACACACAAACACACGCACACGCACACGCACACGCACACGCACACGCACACGCACACGCACACGCACACGCACACGCACACGCACACGCACACGCACACGCACACGCACACGCACACGCACACGCACACGCACATGACGCGACGCACGGACGGACACAGCAAACATACATGAATTATTGTTTTTTCGAAAAACGAAAAGGAAAACAAATATGCAATTATAACCTATTTTTTGGCAATTGTTAAATATTGCCCTTTTATAACTGGCACAGCCTAGCACATTATGAGATATATGTAATATACGTACATGTATTTTATAAAAGGTGAAACTGCCAATGCAGGTAATACCAAATATGAAATCTTTCTTCTTGTTCACCGTATCAGCCATGGCTCTGTTCGGACAACGAGACAACGAACCTTGGACCGCACTGGATCACGATTAAGCGCAAGATTAAGTCTGTTGATTGTGTACGTTTCATTGACGTAATACATAATTACGTAGCATCTTAATTTTCTACGTAATGCGACAATCTAATGGAGAAATATAAATGAAAACCATGAGTGTTGCTACGATCATTAGATAATCACAAAACTCTTTGAAACACTAAAGGAAACTATGACTATTTACTTAGGTAACAATATATACTGGTCCATTAAAACATGCTATGTTATATTGGCTGATTGTGTCCGAAATGCAACGTTTGTTACATAGCCCCAGTTGTGTCGCGGCAAACATCTGCCGTCGCAGGCGCCGATGATGTGGCGTTGCGTAACTCGCAGCGTTTACCTTTACAGGAAGAACAGCCTACGATACTTCACAAACACGCTGTTCGAGGAACTGAGAGATGAGAACGGCAAAGTACCGGTCTCGAAACTATACGAGGTAACCAACAATTGATCTATTTAAGGGATTCTTGTAAGGCTTTATGTGCATTCGAGATGTACTGTATCGAACATGACACCGTCTCATAAGTACATAACTTAGGTGTCATTTGCGCAGCAGGCCGATACATAACTGTGTTTATGCGAATCACTTAACGTGGGTTATTCATCATGCAACCTGGTGATAATGAATATTAACGCATGCGCAGTGAACTACAGTGAACCTGTCGGATAACACCGAAGACTGCCGAACTGAACCGAGTATGCGTGGCCTTGTCTGTTAGGGGTAGCTTAGGCGGCGCCCAAACTAGACACACCGCATAGGCGGAATAATTTTTTCGATATGTTGTCAGGACTATAAATGACTAATTAAAAACTCGTGTAATGCAATGAAGGCATAGTATTACATTAAATAATATTTTAACAGGATTAATTAGATCCCTTTAGTGTATCAATGGGTCAAATGCAGCTAGATGCCCAGTAATGTCGCCACAAAGAAGAACCGATGGCAACCGAACCTAGTACACGACGACGTTGATGTTTTTAATGTGTTGTCGCCAGTAAAGACTTGTCAGTGCTCTTCAATGATGACAGTGATTACACTTTCAGGGTTTACGCGTGGCTGGCATTCGACAGACAGATCCAAGACTGAGTGAATCGATGAGAAAAATCAGCCAGCTTCAACAAGAAGGTCGAACGACAACGACTACTAATGGCAGCGTTATGCTGGACAAAGAACACTTCCGAGAGTGAGTCATGTAGCAACTCTGGTCATCTTCAATGACCACCTATAAAAATAAAAAAAAACCAACAACAACAACAACAACTGCTACTATTGCTATTGCTACTGCTACTGCTACTGCTACTGCTACTGCTACTGCTACTGCTACTGCTACTGCTACTGCTACTGCTACTGCTACTGCTGCTGCTGCTACTACTACTACTACTACTACTACTACTACTACAACCAACAACACCAGCAACAATAGGACTACACCAACAACAGCTAATACTACAAAGTTCACCACCGTTACCACCGCCACAACAACCGCCGCCACCACCAGCACTGCCACAACCACCACCCATTTCACCACTGTTGCCACCATTACTATTGCTACCACACCACGACTATCACCACAACTCTACCATGGTATATTCATATTCTAGCCACGTATCATAGTTATATTTAATCTAATTTATGCGAACAAATTGTTCGAATAGTTGCTTTGTGTGAAGCACTTCCAATTCTCGATCAGGGAAAAAGGGTTTCCGCGAAAATACCCAGCATCGTTATTCGCCTAAAGTACAACCAATGCAGAATATACAGCAAAACACCGACACTAATATCCGAATAAGCATGCATAGTTTGTTTATATTGAATCAGATCATGCTTCTTTCATCACAAGTGGTTACCTACCCGACCTTTGAGTTCGTTTCAATAACATATTTCAACAAAACGATTTTTGCGTTGCGTATACATAGTTGCATAAACTCAGGCAAGTGCCATCTTCAACGCAAAATCACGATGTTATCAAGCCGGTAATATAGCGACCTTTAATATATGAAAGATGGAAAGTTTTGGTGGTGGTGGTGGTGGTGATGGTGGTGGTGGTGGTGGTGGTGGTGGTGGTGGTGGTGGTGGTGGTGGTGGTGGTGGTGGTGGTGGTGGTGGTGGTGGTGGTGGTGGTGGTGGTGGTGGTTGTTGTTGTTGCTGTTGCTGTTGCTGCTGCTGCTGCTGCTGTTGCTGTTGCTGTTGCTGTTGCTGTTGCTGTTGCTGTTGCTGTTGCTGTTGCTGTTGCTGTTGCTGTTGCTGTTGCTGTTGCTGTTGCTGTTGCTGTTGCTGTTGCTGTTGCTGTTGCTGTTGCTGTTCACATCACCACAATAACATAATTGACAACCACGTGTAAATTGTAAATGTCGAACCCTAACAATTGTTATTAACAGCACCGTCATTCCATTAGAAGCATGTCCAGTCATATGTTTACTTGTTATTGTCGATTATTACAAAGTGCTGTAGTTATTGTCACATTGTTGCTACTACAGCTGCTCTCTCTCTCTCTCTCTCTCTCTCTCTCTCTCTCTCTCTCTCTCGCTGTCCCCTCACAAACTGTTTGCACTCTCCAGAAGCGTAGAGGAGAACGCAGCTCTCATCAAGAAGGCCTTCACGTCCGACTTTGTCATCCCCGAGTTCGGCAGATTCACGGACACCATAGACAAGATGTATTGGTTGTGTAAACGGAACACCGACGGAAAGGTTAGCCCGTTATTGGTTGTCTAAACCACCAATAAAATCTTCTTTACGTTTTTTTGTAAAATGTTACTTTAATTATGGATATGTTAGCATTTCCCAGAGAGGCTGGGAGAAAATAGAATCTTTCTAAATGTTTGACAACACAGCAGCATCTTTCAAAATGTTTGTGAACACTGCAACATATATCTCTTTTGTGGACACAGCAGAATTTTCAGATGCGCAAAGCACCATTCAAAATATAACATAATACTACATAAAATATTATATATATGCACCTACATCCCTATATACGACAAACTATACAACTGAGACATAGAGGTAATATTGTGTTATCGTGGTTTTTTTTAACAGCGCTATGATTCAAATCAATTGATCTCACATGCACACATTCTCAGACGTCACTGTACAGCGAGCGTTCTAATGCGATAGTTTGTCTCTGATAGTTATCCTCGTTATCGGCAGGTGGCGTCTTACATTCCGCAGTTGTCTCGCTACAAACCAGATAACTGGGGCGTCTCTCTGTGCACAGTGGACGGACAAAGGTTGGTGTTAATTATTTAGCTAGGCCTCATATGTTCTTCACACGAAAAATACCAATACAGACGCATGTCTTTAATCCTATTAATATCTTCAACAGTGCTGCGGTTTCATTGCCGATATTAACTTTCCGTTTCGCCTGATTTTTACTCACCAGTACTAGTGTAGGTATAGTTCGTGAACCTTTAGATTTTTATATAGTAGCCACTCGCATTATTGTGTGTGTGTGTGTGTGTGTGTGTGTGTGTGTGTGTATGTTTGTGTGTGTGTGTGTGTGTGTGTGTGTGTGTGTGTGTGTGTGTGTGTGTGTGTGTGTGCGTGCGTGCGTGCGTGTGTGTGTGTGTGTATGTTTGTGATGTTTGTGAGAGAATGTGCGTGAGTACCAGTAAACACGTTTGTTTGTGTTTTTGTAAATATATATATATATATATATATATATATATATATATATATATATATATATATATATACAAACATACAAATATACACATATACACATATCAGAGCCGTAATGAAACGAAGTACTTTTACTTCGTTACTTTACTTAAGTAGAAAAGTTTACTTTTCTTGAGTAACGAAGTACATTTTTGGGGAAGTACTTTTACTTGTAACGAAGTACAAATGTGAGTACTTTTTCTAAATGTAACGAAGTACTCATAATTTCTTTATTAAATTTGCGAAGCTCCTAAAAAGTTCCGCGAATGATCTGTGTCAGAAGCACGTGCGGCACTGTTTGCCGTCAGCGTAGATTTATTTTAAAATGTCACAGGAAACAACAAATAGAAATAACAGATAAGCAGAGACAGACGTGTTAAATGTCCCGGACTGGCCGGATTTCTTTTGTTACGTGATGAATTCGGTGAGATAATTGCAATCTTAATGTCTGGTGCTGAGCCTGAATTAGGTGTCAGCAGGACCACAGCCGGCTGTGCCGGTTGCCCCGACTGGCCCGCTCAGACAACAATGGCCAATAACTTAATTATTTAACTCCTTGTTTTGACCAGACAAATAAAAACAGCTGCCTTACTATCTTCTTGTGTCTTGCCTGTTGTTGACACAGTTTGTTAACTTTGCATGATCCTTGTGAAGGGCACATGCTAGTTGTATAACGAGAGTTCCCCATTATCGCCCACCGCAAACCTGCCGATCTTTATCATCTGTAGGCCTATATATCTGTAATATAGATCAGTGTGTATAACTTAGTGAAATCAGTTTCTATACATATTTACATTAGTCTTTTGAAATAAATGTTGCAATTACACATGAAGGCATAATTATTATGAAAGGAATGTTGTAACCACATGGTCTAGACCTTCGTAAAATGTCACAAATGAAAAAAATTCTTCACACGTCCAAGATGACAACAATGTTAACAACCCTATAATATCGTGTATATCTTCTACTTATTAATACGATGGTTGTTGTAGCCGTGTTAGTAATCAAACATGATGTAGGCTATTTACAGCCTGTATGTATAGTGCTGTTTGCACTGTGATACTTATATTTCACACTGTTAAAACATTTATCTATTATGCACCGAATAAAATATTACTAAAGAAAATTATATCAGCTTGGTATATATGCTAAATGATATTGTGAATATTTTGTTTTATTCACAATAGTTGGCTGCATCGGTCATTTTAGATAATTACAGGAGAAAAGTACTTTTGTGTTTACTTCAAGTACAAGTTTTTACTTTTTACTTGTACTTCAAGTACATTTTTCTAGCAGTACTTTTACTTTTACTTGAGTAGCTTTTTCTAGAGTTACTTTTACTTTTACTCAAGTACAAAATAAATGTACTTGTTACAGCTCTGACACATATACACATACAAACAAACATATGTGATTGCACCTACGATGCACGAAGGTCAATATTATTGTTGTTAGCGTGTATTTATGGAGGGACCAGTATTATTTGGAGCGGATGTAGAGTTTGTATGTGGCCGTTTCAACATTATCCCATTTGCCAACAATTCTTGTTCAATGCCCATATGTATTCTTTTTTAAATTGTCTAACTATGCAGCAGTATGCCGAAATGAAGTACAGAAATCACGTATATACGCGTCACCATTTAGAACGATACATGTCGGAACTGGAACACTGGGGGATGGTGGTGAACACCCCAATATTTAGAGAAGTAGTAGCATGTGTGGTGTAGTTGTTGCCCTCCAACATCAATATTTAGGGATATGGTGCACATTTTGTTTAACCCATTTATGAGCGTGAATGTGTTTGTTTGGGGAACCA
Organism: Oasisia sp. SBJ-2009; assembly: GCA_964017155.1. NCBI lineage: Eukaryota > Metazoa > Annelida > Polychaeta > Sabellida > Siboglinidae > Oasisia > Oasisia sp. SBJ-2009. Next base: position 44,991,367 of record OZ024855.1, read on the forward strand.
AAGTTTGCAGGTTTTACGGAAGAAAAACCGCATGAAGAAAAATGGCAGCCATCAATATTTGCGATCTCAGAACTTAAATTGTTACTGAATAACTTGGTATGCCGAAACGGTCGTTTCAGACACTCCATCGGCGACACCGATGTCTTCTTCTCGCTACAGTCTTGCAGCAAACCACTCACCTACGTCATCGGTCTGAATGAACTCGGCCACAACATCGTTCACGAGTACATAGGGCACGAGCCGAGCGGACAGCAGTTCAATCACATCAAACTTAACGACGACAGTAAGTCAACCGTAAACACGTGATATTTGTCACAAAGGCTTGATTTATTGTTGCGCTGCTTTTAATCCACAGGAGCCTTGGTTGGAATCCATAATTGTTCTTTTGTTATTCACCTGTACTCCTATAACACCGCTGTTTTGATCGAGTGACTTTTACTTGACAAAGTTAACTTTTGGACTTGACGAGTTAAAGAATCTCTCGGCCACGCTCTTCCGAGCCAACCGTTGAGTAATATGACGCATGGGTTATCAAAGTACAATAGTATGTAGCAGACATATTATTACTAATATATTTTTGCCTACTGCTCTTAAACAGTCGTCAATTTTTTGGGATTAATTAACTATATAATCTTGAAAGAACTCATTGTCACAAAGGAATATACAAGTGTAGAATATACAATCTACTGAAGATGTGAATGATAGTAACGTGAATTATGTAATAAAATTCATAATACTCCGGAAGCGTCGCTTCGCGTAGGAAATATTTTTATAGCACATTTCTTTAAGAAAAACTTTCTAAATGAGTGATTTTATACGAATAAATTATGCGTTTCTAGATCGTCCGCACAACCCCATGATCAACTCCGGAGCCATTTTGATGGCGTCACTTATCAAGAACGACCGGTGTCTAGCTGACAGATTCGACTACGTAAGCCATGTTATACATGCATATCACTGCGTAACACAAACATTTCGCAAATATTACTGTCGTAGCTACGCTTCAGACGTAATACAAACATTTCTCAAATATTACTGTCGTTACTACGCTTCAGATGTAATAGAAACATTTCGCAAATATTACTGTCGTAGCTACGCTTCAGACGTAATAGAAACAGTTCGCAAATATTACTATCATGGCTACGCTTCAGACGTAATACAAACATTTCGCAAATATTACTGTCGTAGCTACGCTTCAGACGTAATACAAAAATTTCTCAAATATTACTGTCGTAGCTACGCTTCAGACGTAATAGAAGCATTTCGCAAATATTACTGTCGTAGCTACGCTTCAGACGTAATACAAACATTTCGCAAATATTACTGTCATAGCTACGCTTCAGACGTAATAGAAACATTTCGCAAATATTACTGTCGTAGCTACGCTTCAGACGTGCAACACATCTTTAGTAAGCACAACATGCATATACGAGAAATACTTCTTGGAGAGAGTTTCACAGATGCTCTATAATGCACATGTGTATAGTTTATGCCTGTTTCTATTCTTTTATAAAACAATAGTTAGGCCTCATTTAGAATATTGTATACAAGCATGGAGGCCATACCGCAAGAACGATATTGATATGCTAGAAAGAGTACAAAGGAGAGCAACAAAAATGAAACCAAAACTCAGGAATATTAGTTATGAAATACGTCTAAAAGAATGTGGTCTAACAACACTAGAAACCAGAAGATTGAGAGGAGATCAGATTGATGTTTTTAAAATATTGAATGGGTATGAAAATATTGACAGAAATATTTTTTCACGGTCAAGGAAGAGAGAAGGACTAGAGGACATGGAATTACATTAGCAAAGAAGCGGTGTAGACTAGATATTAGACAATTTTCATTTTCACAAAGAACAGTAAACGAATGGCACAAATTATCAGCTGATTGTGTAGGTGCTAGTAGTGTTAATATATTTAAAAATAAAATCGACATATACCTAAGACGGGCGGGGTATCCTTAGATAGATAGGTTGGACTCTCGATAGGCCAACCGGCTTCCTTGTCCACCTGCCATCTAGAGTTGATTCTCTAGGTGACAATCTTGCATTGGAGGAAGGCCCGATTTTGGAAACATTGTATTTTCTTTAGATGTACCATCAGTTGAAGCGATTGGCTGGCGGCGAATACATCGGATTCAATAATTCAGTGTGAGTATGTTATAATTGAATATGTCAATATTGCGAGCCTAAATATTAATATTTTCAGTTTAGAGATGCTTTGAAATAAGCCATTACTTTTATACCAGCATGTGAATAAATTACAAGCGACATTATACTACTCACCATTCCCCTGTGTTCAACTTGTTTCATAACTGACGACGTCGTTGAAGTCTACAGATGATTAATGATGGGTGGATAATTATACATCACACCTGTATTGAGACGGTTTCATAGATATGTATTTAAGGAATGTTATTTTGTTTCATGTAGATTTCTTTCCGAGCGAGAAACGGCTAATAGAAATTTTGCCATAGGATATTTACTGAAAGAAAACAAGGTAGGAATATTGCCAGAAGTGTTAATAATATGTATACCATATCAATCCAACTCAGTTGAGTTGCTAATAAAACTTGTGTTATTATAAAAAAAAAAAAAAAAAAAAAAAAAAAAATGTCCAGTATTTTATATGTCTAGTACTACACTAGTGGGTAAATGCTTCAAGGATGAAGCAGGACTGGGGTAATATGAATGGGAGTGGGACTACTATAGGGTAAATGCTTCGCAGCTAAAACACGTATGAGACACGACGTAATGTAAGGAGACAAGCCCCACGGAGCTAAATAGTTCGCGGTGCCAGCTGGCAAAAGTCGCTGTTACCTGTCACTGAGTCGAGGGTTCCCAAGGAATATTCGACATGCGATGTGACCGTCGGTGGTGAGGAACGTTCTGCAGTGGCGCAATTTCAGCCGGAAATATGAATGAACGGGGAAGGGAGAGGACGGCGGCTGGACTGGGGACTGTCGGAAGGAGGTGGGCGGGGGAGGGGGTAGGGGGCGGGAGGGGGGCTTGTCTCCTTACTTTAAGTCGTGTATCATACGTGTTTTAGCTGCGAAGCATTTACCCTGTAGTAGTCCCACTCCCATTCATATTACCCCTGTCCTGCTTCATCCTTGAAGCATTTACCCACTAGTTTTATTCCTATACCCGCGAAGCCAACATCTGTACATGCAATAGTTGCTGCATGACCTGAAATAATGTCAGTGACAGGCACTTGTTTGATCAAATTTGTCATTGCAATCGCATCATTTCGTAGGCCCGAAATGATGCTATGTCAACACAGCTCCCAATCGCTGGATCAATTCGTATCACCTTAGTGTTTAGGAAACTCTTAGCCATTCATATTAGGAAGGGTACTGCCGTACCCTTCCTGATTGATGAAGAAGAAGACGAACTGTCGGTAATTGTAGAATGCAAGACGGGGAGAACATGTGCACGTACATAAGCATTTATATTTATGACGTCATGTCCACACACACTCGCGCACGCATCGAGATATATTAACGACACTGTGACATAACTCAGACTCTCAGTTATAAAATGTAACCCCGCCTGAACCAATTAAGTAAATTAATTTAGTCACCATACACGGACACCCCATCAGTCGCCAACCATGCACTGTGGACACTCATAACACGTTTAAACAACGGATGCACGTCGGTTGTAAAGGAACACAACCATACAATGGTGACGTCCTGCATGTAGTTTGTTGTGAAGGTTTCACAATGTCGTACACAACAGAACCGCCTGAGTCTATTCCAATGTTGTCGCCACCTAGCGGAGTTACAGAGAACGGTGACTATCACATCAGAATAGCCGCTAGGTGGCCTGGTTGATCGCTGCCTCTCCTCGTGTAAACACAGCGAAAGTCGATAGTTTGAAACATCGAGAACTCGAGATGAGGGACGAAAATCAAACATCGACGATTTTGCGTATTCGAGGCTTGCTCTGGGCTTTCCAAAATGGTATAGCACATGTATGTAGCTATTCCCAATCGCTGGATCAATTCGGATTCACCTTAGTGTTTAGGAATCCCTTAGCCATTCATATTAGGAAGGGTACTGCCGTACCCTTCCTGATATAGAGACAGTTTGTATTATATGTGTTCAGTACTACAAGTAGATATAACTTCAAACAAGTTCATCCAGCCATATTATATGTAGCTAAGAACTGTAATGTAGGCGTTGTATTCCGCATACATTTCACGTTTCGTATTTTTGTTTCATAATCTAACTGTGCTCTCCAGCATGCTATATGTTCGGTTTTAAAATGGCTTGGTAACAGCTTGGTGGTAATATTGTGATATGTCCATGTTCTTCTTGTATATTATAATAGTTGGTTGTGCACTGAAAGCGATCAGTTCACTTGAATCGTTTATATTAAGATGGCTACAACCTAACGTGTTTTTCAACCACCTGAATTTGTACTTTTATTTTCACGTTTTATTGTTTACTTTCACTCATACAATTTCTAAATACGTTATCACTCTCGCGTTTATTATCCCACTGCCATTAGTCGTTTAACGTGCTCTAACATATCCAATTCGTTCTGAAAATCGCAACATCCTTGGCGGTTTTCACGTTGTGTCGATGATGGTTTCAGTGCTTCCCCAGCGGTGTAAACTTGATGGAGGTGATGGACTTCTACTTCCAGGTGAGACCACCCATAACCATTCTACAGGGATTTCATATAGCTATACAATAAAAGAGACCTTACAATAAAAGTAATGAGTCGGTCTATTTATAATTGTTTCTGCGAACAACTTTCCAAATTACTTAAACACCACAATATGCGTCGGAAGAACCTTACACGTTCACACGAGGCGGATGGGAAAACATTCTCATTGTGTTGTTTATGGACCCGTAACATGAATTCGAATCAAAGCCCCGTTAGAAAACATTGCGTGAATTAAAATGTACAAATAATAGAATTTACATATACTGGTTTATGATAAACTGACCAGTTTGGAAAATAGCTTCTCTGTGGTAAGCCTGCTGTGAAGACTCTTAGGATTTTAACGGTCCAGGTTGAACACATAACCGTAGTGTTTTCGAGATGAATGTTTCGAACTTACAGCAAAATTACAACATCAAAATAACTTCCACACAGTTTTTGATGTGCCTATGCCAGACTGCATACTTAGTTGGTTTTCTTACTGGCACTCAACTTGTATTCGTTAATACTAGTACACATGATTACTTATTACAGTTTAATTATCGTTGACTAGGCACGCTGATTTTTTGTAAATGCATATGCTGGTAATATCACATTTGTTCAATAAGTTTGCTTAAATTACATAAAACTTTATTTGCTTCAGGATTTGATTACGATTATGGTTTGAAAATGCAATGTGTTGCATGTGACGTTGGTCTTAATCACACAGGGGTACTTTCAAGGAAATTGTAGTTTTCAAGGAAATACTGTCAGGTCGGAACCATATGAGCAGTCGATTAGGTCAGAACCCTGATGTATAAAACAGACCAGCGTATAATCACTAACTAATATAACGCCACCGAAACAGCAATTGTCAGAACAGCCCTCAAACGTAACAACAACGAATAGTTGCATTTCAATATTACCGAGAAAAAAGAGAATGATACATGGATACTGTGCTATATAAAACTTACCTTTTAACATTATACGATCCATGGTTGTGAATTCCAATGAAACAAAAAAGAGAATCAACTTGTATAGTATATGATGTAACATGTCCGCACTGTGACCAAACCAATGCAGGTGGCATAAAGAAGATCGCTGGTCAGACTTAAAGCTGGTCAGTCTTAAAGAGGTTAAGAACAAAAGGTGTTAACTCTACGGGAACACCCAGTCAACGAGGATCCATCATAACAACCAGCGTGAAACGAAGATAAAACAGCGAAACAATAGCTATCCGAGAAAGGTGTCCAACTCTCAGTAGAGACTGCGGTATATCATCCCGCGAGTTTCTTGGACGTACTGTCGTAAAATCGAGGCCAACATCACATGACACCAACTGGAAAGTGAAACAGCTCAACATCGACACGAAGACATCGTGATGGTGCCCAAAGCCATTGACCCAGAAACATAACAAGTCGTGGTGTTCTTTTTTGCTGGCGATCGCGGACGAATTCTGATGATTTCTTGCAGCTGTGCTCCATCGACATCACGTGCGAGGCGGGCGCCGTAATGGCGGCCACGCTTGCAAACGGCGGCGTCTGTCCAATCACAGACGAGCAACTCCTGAGTGCCAATTCCGTGCGGGACACACTCTCACTGATGCACTCCTGTGGCATGTACAACTACTCCGGCGAGTTCGCCTTCAAGGTCAGTGCCAGCTCTAGCATAGCTGGGTTCTTAGGAGTGTCTCTGTACACAACGAGTAAGGTTGTCACTCGACCTCTAAATATTAATTTTTCCGTTGTTGAAGATGGATACCCTACCAACGAAGTCCCCAGATCGTCGAGTTCAATGTGTGATAACAGTTGCTGTTCCGTCAAAGTCCATAATTATAACCACATGTATCATTAAATAAGTTTGTGTATGTACGATGTGAGTGTTTGTGTCTTGTGTGTGCATGTTTGTGTGTGAATGTGTGTGTGTGTGTGTGTGTGTGTGTGTGTGTGTGTGCGTGCGTGCGTGCGTGCGTGCGTGCGTGCGTGCGTGCGTGCGTGTGTGGGTATGCACATTTTGTGTAGCACACTTACTTCTATTACAAATTGAAGCATTTAGATTTAACAAGTAACAAGTCGCGTGTCTCTGTAAGGTAAACGAACAAGTAACGATGTACAACGTTTAGAAAACTAACAACTACAAGCACACTCTTCTAAATATAAAATAAACCGAATGTTTATGTTCCTAAATTTAGATCTGTTGAAAGAGGTGACTTTACATGTATTCATATGTTTTCAATGAAGACATGTCTAAGACAAAAACAAATTTAATTATTCCATATCCTATTCTCAACTGTATGCCCTTGCATCAATACGAATTGAATGTTTATTACAACGCAACCATGCTATGAAATACACGCAGTTCGTAAATAAGAATTTAACTAAACAAGTCGGTCGGTCTGCCTGCCTGCCTGCCTGCTTACCTGTCTACAAGATACAAGATACAACAATATACAAGAAGCTTTATTTAACGTCGGTTTACATGATAATTTTATAACATTAGCTCATCTGAGCTATTTTCCGACAAACAAGTGTAAAGCAACGAGACATAAAACCATAAAAAGCATACAGAGTAGTATTTAAAATGACAGCAATAAAACATATAAAATATATATATATATATATATATATATATATATATATATATATATATATATATATATATATATATATATATATATTATGGGTACATAAAACATGCAAAGTATATTTGTTAAAACAGATTGAAATAATATATAATTTAAGACATTAGCATAAATATAAATTAAAATGTACATAGGTATGTCTTTGACTAAACTTATTAAAAAATAATAAATATTTTAAAAGTTTAGCCTACACTGTGTACCACGTACGCTGTATGTGACAGGTGGGTCTGCCGGCGAAGTCAGGCGTGTCGGGAGCCATCCTCCTAGTCGTCCCCAACGTCATGGGCGTGTGCATGTGGTCTCCTCCACTCGATGTCAACGGCAACACCTGTCGCGGAATCCAGTTCTGTCAGGTACGTGTCACTTTCCGCCAGACGGCGCTGCGCCATCATGTTCACTAGGTGGCGTGCACGTTTCTTCTTAGACTCCAGTGAGGTTATTTTATAAAACATCGGTTCTCTTTGCTCCCCCCCCCCTCTCCCGGCCCACTGGGGCCGCAGAGGACTGTCAAATGGGTCCGCGATATGGCATTTTATGTAACCAAACACCATTAAGACACAATAATGTAAACGAAAACTAAAACTCTTGAAATGTCGAGCTTCATCCGGAGTCACTGACATACTTGAAAAGATGCATAGTTTCATTCAGGAGATAAACACGAATTTCAGTGCCGTCCATTGTCAGATTACAATTTCAATGAAGTGCAGTCGGAAACATTCTGGTCCCAGTGTGGTGCTGAGTTCAAAGGATACCATGATGCAGCAATGAGAGTGTTTACACCATTTGGCACCATATGCCTGTGTGAGGTTGGCTTTTCAGGCATGACCGCACTGAAAACTAAAATACAGGGACGGCCATGGCAGATGACATGTGTGTCTGTTTGTCAAAAATATCTCCGCACATTGTTCATACTATATATAGGCAGGAATCAGCAGTAATCATCTTACTGAGAGACTTGAGCTTGTAGTTCAGAGATCGTGAGAATCCTCGCGAAATGTAACCCCTTTTTCTTCTGCCTCAGTATTGTTGCAGGTGGCAGGTTGATGTTTACCCAGTATACTTGGTGAAATCATATTCCATTTCTTCTTTTTTGTTTTAAGATGAATCAAATGTTTATAACGTCGTCATAATAAAACTTATCTTATAATAATAATAATAACTTTATTGTCCAATCATAGAGTGGAAATACATTTTGCACTTTGGAGGTTGCACAAAAACACAATATTTGAGTCACGTAGTAATGCATGTATACAGTAAAATCAAGCATGTAAATATGTAAACGGTAGCTAAAATATATAGATATATACAATATATTGGAATAAATAAATAGGCTAAAACAATATGAAAATATTATAATTAGATAAATTAATTAATTAATAAAGATGATAAAACAACATTGCATTGGCAGCAGTAGAGACTGTGATAAGTCAACGATTAGTATTTTTTTGGCTGATTCAGATATTTGATGGAGGATGGAATGAAGGATTTAAGGGCTCGCTGGGTTTTTACTGTTGGCATTCTGTACCTCCTTCCAGAGGGGAGAAGGTCGTAATGGTCGTGTAAGAAGTGGGTGGGGCAGATAAGATTTTGGTTGCCATTTGCAGTGTTCTTGACTTGTACAATTGCTCCAGACTGGTATCGGGTTATATCATTAGATGCGCTCTAATCATTCGTGACATTAAATCAAAGCTGCCTCTCATAACTGTTACGCTATTCACATACATTTTCATAAATGAACACTAGGCTATTTGCAATGGTGAGACTACGTGGAATAATTATTTTCACTTTATAAATACAATGTGGATAGGTGTTTACCAGATAAACTTGTGTAAATATTATCCTGAACAAGTGTGCCAAGTGCAAACCGCTTAAATGTGTCAGTAAATGAAGAGGCGAGTGTTACACAATGGACGTACAGGTTTCTTATATATAATTGTAGATAGTATTTCTATTGATCACATATTTGTCAGTAATACGTGCGTTTTTCCTTTGAAATTTTTTGTGTCGCTCCTACACTGATTACGTATTGTCGCAATATTCAGTTGACTTGCGATATTGACAATAATATTAAAATTACGTATGTTTATGAATGACCACCAGTGCAGTACTTCACGTGAGTGTTTCATTCCGAGTGGCCCTAGTAACCACTTCACACAATCACGGACCACAGTTATGCATGGCTTCTGTTTGACATCTTATACTGTTGCGTAGAGTAGCTACTCGTGTTATTTAACCGGACTCTGTATGAGTAATGTTGTGATTTCGGTCGCCGATGAGTGAGGCTAACGTAGTCGCTGGAGTCAGGCCGTACGAGTAAGCACGCGAACGAGTACCCTCTCCCTGCTCCTACGACATAGAACTAGGAGGCTTACGTGGCCATGTCGTCTAACCGAGGCAGCGAGTTATTCCGCGACGTCTTTGCGCTGACGTCAGTGAAATATCGACAATGCATCTATAAATGTTATAAACACAAACATCGGTTTGATTGGTTGGTGACGTACGCATGTACGCGCGCAAAGGCATGCAACCATTCACGCACTGACGCACGCACATATACACGCAAACACAAACACACATGTTCGCACATATACGCGTACGCTAACAAAAACACACGCACAGACACACACACGCACGCACGCGCGCGTGCCCGCACACACACACACACACACACACACACACACACACACACCTATGCTACTTTTCCTCATATCATAATCAAAAACTGTTTCCCTTTTATATCCAAAACCATGCTTTCTCGGTTACACGATCTTAATTAACGCGTGCTACTTTTGTTGCAATTCTACCGAAAGAAAATACACAAGTACAACACTAAACACATATTAAATGTTAAGCTTACTTCATTGTTTAAGTTTAGAAATACTAGCAATGAATTTTTCTGGTAACTATTGAGTTACTGTGAAATAAATTGGCAACACAGTTCCGTGCAAACCATGAAAACAGCAAATGTATTTCAGAGTACACGACAAGCTTACAATGATCCATACTCTTTGGCTATGTATCAAAGTTAAAAGCGTGGTGACTCCGGATTCCCAGCTAAACTAAGACCTTTACGGTTAGGTACATTTCGACAACCAGCCATGTAAAGTGACCTGGTGAACGAAAGTAAAGAGAAACAAACAACACAGAGTATACAATAAAATGGCTTTTCGTTTGTATCCGGATGTCCTTCACATGCTCTTCCTCTTTCATCCACCAACTATTTCCTCCACCTGCTCTTCAGCTTTCTTCAATCTGCTCTTCCTCTTTCCTCCACCTGTTCTTCCTCTTTTCTCAATCTGCTCTTCCTCCACCCGTCTTTCCTCTTTCCTCCACCTGTTGCTCCTCTTTCCTCCATCTGCTCTTCCTATTCCCCTCCCGTCGGCCGTTCTCACGGTTTGTGGTGTGCCGTCGCAGGAGCTGGTGAAGACGTTCAACTTCCACCACTACGACACCATCAAGCACTCCCAGCAGCGCATCGACCCGCGCCGCACGAACCTCGACCGTCAGAGTCACGAGGTGATGAACCTGCTGTTCGGGGCGGCCGGCGGAGACGTCACCTACACACTGAGAAGGTACAGGCGTGGCACAGGCAAACGCACTCGTCGCCCGTGGGAGATTCAATACAGTGGCACATTAAAGGTTATCGTAAGGGGAGAACACTACGTGTTAGCATGCGATGTTATATAAAAGGTCACTCAGTTGCAGAATTTCCGACTAGTACCACCACATTCCACATATCGTATATATTAATGGGCGTACGTATGCTACTGGTGTGACATCGCGGAAATGGGGGTCGTGATTGCTTAAGCATGGTGATGACTATGGAATATGTTTTTGACTTGAGTTGTGTTCACCCAAGCAATCGAACTTTGACCATTCTACTAACAAAATCACGTGTTCTCCTGTACAGAATTATGGCGGCAATGTGTCTTCTTCACTGATCGTATACAGTTACCAAGGATATTGTAGGTCGCGATGGGCAGCGTTAGTGTCCTTATTTATCTGACCAAGGTGTTGAAAGGTGCATCCCACTGGTATGCCGATTTGAAGCATCATAGATAACGACATATAGTGCAGCTGTATAACGAAAACATATTTAACTTTTCGTACAGTGTTTCGCGACCCCAAATCTAGCCCTTGTCATGACGATGAATAGATAGCTACATCCATACAACGTCCGTGAGAAAGGGCAGGAGCCAAACAAAAACCTTCCCCTTAATTGCACATTTGACACGTACACCAAACTCTCATGGAACGTTTGCCTAGCGAATCATGTCACATCCGTGGCCAGCACCGAGGAGAATAAGTAGCAATTTGGCGCTAAATCCAAAAAGAATAATTAAAAAGCATAATATTACATAATCCAATCCTTTCTACATCAACAACGGACTCTATGTGTGCCGTTAGTAAAATAGAAAACGTGACACCAGTGCAAGCGGTCACACGGTGTATGTTGTAGAATGGCGTTGTCCGGAGTGGACATGGGTCAATCGGACTACGACGGTCGCACGGCGCTGCACGTGGCCGCGGCCGAGGGTCATCTAGACACGGTCGTTTTCTTGTTGGAGAAGTGTGACGTCATCCATGATCCCAAGGACAGGTGACACATTCACTCTGGCACGTCACCATTTGAACGTGACACAGACTTGCTTGTATTTGCCTGCGTAGTCGGCACACGGCTACGTTTTAATGCACATTATCTGTTCTTTCTTTCCTTCTAATCATTCGTACACGCGCATGTCCAGTCTGATTAGAATGGACATCTGAACAGTAGTGGTGACGGCAAGGTTATCAGTGCCCCATCCCTACCTGTTCTGATGGTCAAGAGTCCAGGTTCCACGTGTTTCGGATGCCAGTCTTCAGTCATGTTGAGAGTTCACCTTCCACCAAACTGCGCTTTCTTTTCTGTTCTTCTGCACCACACCACGAACGTATTGCAAATGCGCAGCGTGCAGGAAAGTTCAGACAAATTAGGCAGATGGTTTATTAGTCTACTTATTTTGACGAACTCGCCCAACAACACTACAGCTCGAGCGTATGTTTGTTAGGAAATACAAACGGTTAACAAACGTACCGTTTCCTATTCGCCTTCAACTAGGTCATATGCCTATGCGTTCGCTAATCACTAGCGCTTTGCAATAAAAAAGACGGTTGAGAGATGCATTTATAATAATTACTTAGCGAAAACACATCTATTGCATGCATTAATCATTGCAACTGTGGTGACGTTGCCACGTCACGCGGTATACACTTGCTACTTCTAACAACTACTTCCGCCCTCATTCGCCAGGTGATTCTTGCTACGTCTAACAACTGCTTCCTCCCTCATTCGCCAGGTGATACTTGCTACGTCTAACAACTGCTTCCTCCCTCATTCGCCAGGTGATACTTGCTACGCCTAATAACTGCTTCCTCCCTCATTCGTCGTGTGATACTTGCTACGTCTAACAACTGCTTCCTCCATCATTCGCCAGGTGACACTTGCTACGTCTAACAACTGTTTGCGTCCTAATTCGCCAGCTGAGACTTGCTGTGTCTTACAAATGTTTCCGTCCTCATTCGCCAGGTGGAAGCACACGCCTCTGGACGACGCCGTTCGCTTCCGGCACACGACGGTCGCCGACTACCTCCGGGCGTTCGCCTTGAAGAAACAACGCCAGCCTCCACCGGAGAAACCACGCAAAGACAGCACGTGTTCGAGCAACGACAACGGCAACGGGAGCGGTGACCCTTCTCCGGGCAGCAGTCCTCGCCGCTAGCAGTTCCTGGCGTCCCGGAATTCTACGTGTCGCCATTTTGTGACACGGTTTCCCACATCGACCAGACGTGATGCTACTCGCGCATCGCATCCGATGACAGTGTTTTAGAAACATTGTCAGTTTTCTGGAGGAAGATGATGTATGTAGCTTGACAGTCATGCTTCACGGGAAGTAACTATCTGAAATGGGGCGAACAACAGAATGTGGATATTTAGATCGTTAACGCATTACTTGAGAAAACAAAAACAGGGAAATCCCAGCTGCAGATTCGCGCACTTATTCCTAACGCAACCACATCTGTGGATCACGCGACAGGCTAAAGAAACTGTAATGTTGCATGATATATGAACAGCACGTGTATCGATAAATGTAGAACAAGAAAATTATTACAAGAAAAATGGCAAAAGTAACAACTGTGTATGTTATTGTAGTCCAGCAAGTAGTCCATCTGTTACATCCCGCGTATTACAAGAATTAAACATACGGGTACAGAGGGGTGTTACTTAAGATTGTTCATCGGTACCTGGCTGGAGTCTTTATGATCCGGCAGCTCCTGGTAACACGGTCGTGTGTCACCAGCGTCTCTTGTGTATCAGCCGGTTCTCGTGGAGCTGCTGGCACTTCTCTCAGTTGTGGAGCATCAACACGGGGTGTAGTGAGCGAAGGATCCACTGAGGACGTTTCTACAGCTGGCAAGAATAACGGACGTAGCTTACGTGCCTTCTGTTTCATCGGAGTTGTCCATGGTGACTCTGGACCAGATACGAGCGAGGGTTAACGTGAGCGCTTCTGACGATTGCCGGCTCCCACACTTTCCCCTCTGAACGCGGACAACATTGCCAGGAGTAAGCTTCTGCAAAGGCGATGCACGTTTGTCATAGTACAGCTTCTGTTGCGGCTGTCGATGTGTGAGATCGTCATGTGCTTGTACCACCGTTGGACTGTGCATACGTCGGACTTGACGTTGTCGTCTTTATACCCCATTCATGGACAAAGTCCTTGAACTCACGACTACCGGAAGGCATGTTATCACTCACGATTTCTTTTGGTATCCCATGTCGGTAACACATGCTTTTCGTGTGTGTCAAGATTGTCTTGGCTGTCTTGCCCGGAAGCTGTGGGAACTCTGGGTATTTCGAGTAGTAGTCCACTACAACCAGAAAGTCGCGTCCATGGTATGTCATGATATCCATGGCTAGCTTCTGCCATCTTCCACCAGTAATGTCATGCGGCACCATAGGCTCTCGTTGCTGGTTTTTCTGATGTTTCATGCACACTGAGCATTTGAAGAATTCGTTTTCGATGTCCTTTGACATGCCAGGCCAATACATGACAGTTCGTGCAAGTGCTTTGCATTTCTCCGCTCCCATGTGACTTTCGTGGATGAGACGTAAACTTTCCGATTTACGTTTCTGCGCATGCGCAATAAATGTAAAATCATCAATGTGCAGCGAAACGACAAAGCAGTTTGGGTATAAATGTTCGTTAATTCTCCTGAGATGATTACTGTGAAGAGTTAACAATAAAAATAAAATATTACGTTTGTTTAAATAACTTTCACGGACTATGGCGCACTACAGTCACGTGATTTACGCTTGCTATCGAAACATGCCTCAAAACTTGTTTACCTCGTGTTAATTTGCGACAAATAACTTTGCAGAGAGGTTATATATATATCCTAACGAACAACCCGTAATATTTACACCATAAATGCATTGTCCTTTCGCTGCACATAATGATTTTACATTTATCGCGCATGCGCAGAAACGTCAAACAGACCGTTTATAGCGCCGGAAAAATGTAGTCGCTACAACGACATGTTGAATGATTCATATCGTGTTGAGAAAACAAACTATTCACGCATAGAAACATGTGTTAAACTAGTACGATGCGATTACCGGCGACATCATTCATGGCGCTACAGTATGCCTGGTTGATCCTCTCCGCAAACCGTGGAGGTGAGCGGAGGTGAATTAAATAAAATATCAGCTGACTTAACCAGTCGCTACTGCGTCATCCGAGTGAAGCGCAAATACCCGCCACTATTTGAAGACGGACACACGAGTGATCGGAATCCTAATATAATGACCAATTTGACTCTTGGACATTGAACTAACACACACGGCGTGTGGCTGAAATCACGTAAAATAATATCTCATGACTGGAAGCCGACCACACTCCTCGTAAGCGATTTCAGTGGCTGAGGTTAAAAGAGGAGTTTTGCAAAGGGACAGTGTAGGCTCGTACTGACGGAAACAATTACAGATGTCTTAATGTGAACAAAGGGAAAATCAAATAGGTTACATAATCTGTTACATATGTCTTGATTAGTTATGTTCCAAATGTTTGTGTGTACGTACATGCGTATATATATACATATATATACATATATATATATATATATATATATATATATATATATATATATATATATAGAACAACATATAAAACACTAAATTAGAAGCCGCTGACATAAGTGGAACTGAATAGGTAATACGCACAAGAAACCGATACATCACACCGCAGAATACACACACACGTGGAACCCACAAGGCAGATGGAAGAGGAAATGCCAAGAATTGCAATGTCCAGTAGAGGTGAACAAATAGGTTTCTATTATATTAATGTATGCACTTTTTAACTAGTATTAGTATCATGTAATTCTATACTTACATTTTATTACACATGTGTTTTATTAATCACTTATTTCCTTGGCAACATATCGAAAACATAGCTATACTAGCCGCATAAAGCGTGGTGATAAATATTTCAAGTCAACGGTCATTGCGTGGTTCACTGCGCGTGCATGAATATTCACTATAATCGATCTGCAGAGAGCTGTAAATGATTCCCAAGAACGCAATTATATATTGACTTGTTGTGCAGATAACACCACATTATGCATATATTTGCAAGAAAAAAGTATCAGAGAAAGTACGTATGGGAAGTGATCATGTTTTATACAGTGCATGTATAAGTATAAGTATAAACTTACGAAGAAACCCTTTAATTTACGCAGTTATCAACATAATGCGCAGTCGAAACCTCATTTCTAAACTATCCATTAACATTGTAGGAATGTAAAGTATACATATTCCCATTTCACTCCATATTCCCATTTCACTCTATATATCGATGATTCTGTAGTGAATTCTGTGGAAGCTGCCGTACATTTCTTGTTTGCATTACCGTAAACGGCCATACCTTACAAACTTTGGGGGGGGGGGGACAAATAGCTAATAAATGCAACAAAAGGTTTTAGACATTTGAAACAAACTGAAGTGACGACTAACATGTCTTATAATTATATCTTACACATTCCGTTCTGTTCGTATCCTTAACTGCATCCTAAAGCATGCCTATGTGTATCCTGCGTAATTTCTGCTCACAGTGCATTTATTTGGACAGAAAGTGGACACTATTAATTACACGTCATTTAGCTGTAGGCGCACCTGTGTCCGCCAAGACGTCACTATGCACATCCTGGACCTGGTAGTAAAAGATTGCCCGAGGCATCACGATGTCTTGTCGAGTGCTTCCGACACCTCCGGCCTACTCGTTAAACAACCGTGTGTGTCCGTTGAAGCTGACGGCGTCACCTTATCACAGCCAAGCGTACGACGTCCGACGAGTAATGTCTGAATTATGGAAATCAGCTCGAGTTCGAGTGAAAATTACAGTAAAATCCAACCCAACCGATCTTGTAAAAGCGTTCTATTTGTCAGTTGTCATAAGACCACAATAAGTGATTCGTCCGCCAATCCCCTTGCGACCAACTACATGTGACAAACAACAAGAACTGTGAAGAAAGTCCTAGGGACATTAGGTTAGACAGGTAGCTAATAAATGAATAAAACAAAAAACCTTTTGTTTTACGTTATCATGATGGCACAATGATTACCAGGCGAAAGAGCGAGGGAGATTGCGCGCGTTCAACCCTCAGCGCAGTCGTGTTTCGTGTCAGTTGCAGTCGTAAGATTGAAAACAAAGCAAAACAAAAACATATGTTTCCACCACAATCCAATATCTTACCTGACACCGCTTAAAGGAAGACGCAACCTTAAATGTAAAACATGATCAAGCCATTAAGCAATGTCTATTGTATTACATGCCATAATTTTGTTTAATTCTTAGATCATTTAGTAAGTGTTTAATGAGAATTACTGAGCCTCTATAGAGGCTGACATTTTGGGCATTTAACCTGGGGCGGTGTGACGTCACACGTCCATTACCGTAGCGGGTGGTAAAAAAAACCTCGAAATGTACACAGAGCGAATCTGGACGGCAATATTTTTTTTTCTGACGTAACCAACAAAACGAGTACCAACAGCCGCCAAACTTCTCCGCACAAATCTTATATACATATACAGACATTAGGTTACAAAGGAAAATCACTTACATTACTGAAACGAATACAATTCACGAAAACTAATTCACGCAAAAGTCGACGGCAAAACACCCTCAGCTCTGGGATTATCGTAATATCGGTATTGGGTCGATATTAGCTGTGTAGGCTGGTTTAGGGTTAGTTTGTGTATGTATACCCCCAGATAATTTTGTGAAGCAAATTATATTTTGCGCGAATTTGTTTTATGACTTGTATTCGTTATAGGAATGTAAACGATTTTATTTTGTAACATAATATGTATATATATACATACATACATACATATATATATATGTATATGTATATAAGATATGTAGGGGGACGTTTGGCGGTTGTAATAACAGGTCGTTTTCATGGTTAGGTGAAATAGTAAAAGATCGCTCAATACCCGGTCCCCGGGTTTCTTTCGGTCCACAAATTCAATTGTTTTCAAGAATCATGGTCTTTCAATTAATTCAAAATAAGCTGTGCTCCAAATCAGTCTTGCAGCATGCAGTCCACGGTAACATTTTCATCGTTCGGTTGAAGTTGAATTTGGTCTTTACAAATATTGCGTAACCATTTCATGGAATTCTTTTCGCATTTTTAATCTGGAAGAATCTCTTTCGTTTCTTAGCACCTAGCTTCTCTGCTTTGTTTTGCATCCTTATGCATGAGACTCAGGCATTTTGTTAATGGTAGATTCATATAAGCAACTTAAACCACGTCGATGCGCTACCATTATGCACCGCCTGCATTGCTGAATGTAGTGGACAGTCCACGTCACAATCACGCATTCTATCGCGTTACTCCTCATGAATTGGGCAACAATGCATAACATATATAAAAAAAATTGTGCGTGACAATAATCTAAATAGAATGGTATGTGGGATTTTGGGGGAACTGTGAGGGCTTTTGAACGTTATGGTTGCATGTTCCTTTAATTGTACTAGCAATTATTTGCCTGGATCGCACCGCCAATCACAATGACACCTGTGTCTACACGCAGAAAATACACCGACTGACATATGTCATAATCTGACAGTCTTTATATTACGCTATCCAAGTACACCGTTTCCACTCACTCAACACTGACACCAAGTTTTCACACAGATTCAAACAACCTGCATAACGCCATTTCTATTGGGAACTCGGCTGGCTGGAGCCCGGTAGGTGACATGGCAACGAAAACGTCATCTTTCTCATTGCGAATGATGGCTTTTAATATATCAATACAATGATGCAAAATAATAGTTACCTGACTAATAATAATAATAATAATAATAATAATAATAATAATAATAATAATAATAATAATAATAATAATAATAATAATAATAATAATAATAATAATAATAATAATAATAATAATAATAATAATAATAATAATAATAATAATAATAATAATAATAATAATAATAATAATAATAATAATAATAATAATAATAATAATAATAATAATAATAATAATAATAATAATAATAATAATAATAATAATAATAATAATAATAATAATAATAATAATAATAATAATAATAATAATAATAATAATAATAATAATAATAATAATAATAATAATAATAATAATAATAATAATAATAATAATAATAATAATAATAATAATAATAATAATAATAATAATAATAATAATAATAATAATAATAATAATAATAATAATAATAATAATAATAATAATAATAATAATAATAATAATAATAATAATAATAATAATAATAATAATAATAATAATAATAATAATAATAATAATAATAATAATAATAATAATAATAATAATAATAATAATAATAATAATAATAATAATAATAATAATAATAATAATAATAATAATAATAATAATAATAATAATAATAATAATAATAATAATAATAATAATAATAATAATAATAATAATAATAATAATAATAATAATAATAATAATAATAATAATAATAATAATAATAATAATAATAATAATAATAATAATAATAATAATAATAATAATAATAATAATAATAATAATAATAATAATAATAATAATAATAATAATAATAATAATAATAATAATAATAATAATAATAATAATAATAATAATAATAATAATAATAATAATAATAATAATAATAATAATAATAATAATAATAATAATAATAATAATAATAATAATAATAATAATAATAATAATAATAATAATAATAATAATAATAATAATAATAATAATAATAATAATAATAATAATAATAATAATAATACAATACTTATATAGCGCCCGTTCAATTAAAATTGCTCTCAGGCGCTTTAAGGTCAAATTACGCTTTCTAACAAAAGCAATTTGTTTGCCGCTAGTCAATTTTCTACTGTGTAATTGGAACTGCCTATCGGGAATTTAGACATTTTAATAAGCAGCCACATTACACGTTGTGAGGTGTTTAGTTGAACGTGAGCACGTCATCATCCACGTTAAGGTACAAATGTTTAATTATTGTTTCATCAGAGAAAGTGACTATATGTTGATATTTATCATGTTCTTTATCTGCATGTTTGGGGGCTACATTTCCCAAATCGGCAGATAATGAAGAAATATAATCACTTAGTCACTAAAGGTGCTGCCACACGTCCGAGAGACTCGTACGAGTGACTCGGATGAAACCATGAAAATCGTATGTGTGACACAAAATCGGACGTAAAATCGTACGTGTGACCGGTATGTCCGAGTCACTCGTACGAGGCACTCGTACGAGTGACTCGGAGTTAACAACCAATGAGATGACAGCACTGAATTGAACTTCGACCTTCTTAAAAATGGCAGATACTGATTTGCAAAACTCTCGCTTCAAATTTTTGTCGAGCTTTACCGTGAACATTTCGCTATGGAATGGTGCAAACCCACATTACAAAGACAGAGGCATCGATTACGAATAGCCTGCAAGTTCTCATTATTGACGCCCCTTGAAGGAATGTTCACAAAAATGGAGGAATGTATCTCAGAAATTCGGTAGCAACGCCAACGCCAAGGCAACGTCGTTGTCGTCGGCGTCGCATGATGGCTAGGTCGTTCAAACTTCAATGTCAGAGCCCTGTCCGAAGTAAGTAGAGCAGCGACATCATGAAATTAGGATCACTCGACTAACTGTTGTTTAGTTTCCCACAATATTTGTATTTTAAACGTTTTAATCCATAAAACAGTGCTCGTCTGAACACACGTTACCAATGTCAATGAGTGAATGACACTTCCACGAGCACTGCACTGCACTGGTGACTCACTGACTGTGACTGAGAATAATTTTTGAATGTATAATTAAATACAAAATATACACTCATGACCTGAAATTTAAAGTAGGTAAAACTCGTCCGTACCCATTGTTTACACCTGATAAGGAATAGCCTTTCATTGTATCTGTGGCTCATGACACGAGACAAATGTAATGTGCTGTCATTTCAGGTAGGACACGCTGTTTTTGTGAGCGTTTGATTTTGCCATCTGTTTTCATAAGAAACATATTCTAGTTCCGTAACATGGTTTTTGCTTAACCTTAACGTAATAGGTGTGACTGATTTAGTACATAGATATGATATGAAAAAAATATGAATACAAATTTCTGGACAGGGTCATTGGAAGGATATTTACTGCACAGTCAGTGCAGATAGGACACACGGTTTTTAGCCGTGACGTTTTTGTTGTTGATATTTTTGAGTCTGCTAGTCTATTTTATTTAAAAAAAGTATTTATTGTAGTTCCGTAACAGTCTGTTTGCATAAATGTACCATAATAAGTGTTACAGAATCAGCACGATATGCATATAATAAATATGCAATAACTCTGATAAGATCCTCATATATGTATGGGGTGTGTGTTATTAATAATACAAATGTGTAATATACATACAAGCGATTGTGTCTGCCCTTTTTTCCAGAAAAAGGCAACAATGATGCATGGACGAGATTATGATACAAATATTGGATATCTTGCATGAAGACTACATATCACTGGTTCCAACTGACGGAGTGATATTGATGTGAACACTTATTTGTGTGTTGCCGCTCAATTGAAATGTATGTTGATGAGATGATATCACATAAATAAAATAATACAACATTGTTTCAGAAGCTGGGACATTGTCTACTACTTCAATATACCCATTGTTTCTTTTGTCTATAGTAGTATGATATTGTTCAAGCCAGAATTGGGATTTCACAGTTGTTCCTCTTAACTAAGCAATTGCTCATTATATTTAGATTCCTTATAGTTATGAACTTCACTCTGTCTAAAAGTGTGGTCCAAATCGATTGGCATTGTGTTCATAGATGCAAGAAAATATAATTTGATGTAAACACATTGTCAGGGTCACACAGCTTCGTTCCATGGATTGCTATATTGCTCTATCTGACATTTTCATATATTAAATTAATATTTTAACACCTTATGACTAAATGATTTATAAAGATGTGTTATTTATTATTAACTGAATTCATGACTTCATAAACAGCCAACTCTACACCTTTATGTATCTGTCCTTCAGTGCAAGATAGATTGCTGAACATGTCTATGGGATTATCTCCTCAATGGTAATATGACCAATCCTGTATTGATACTCAAGAGATTGGTAACTGTTACCTGTAGGACATATATCATGAAATAATAACTTGCATTTGTAAAATAAATGTGTGTGAATTAGCATTACTAGTCACAAGTATTGCAGTGATTATATTTTAACAGGGTTGGAGGAATACAGACTGGACTAAGTGTTCAGTACATTTTTTAGACATGTATTTATATAGGTTCAAACTTAGGTTGATACCATGCACTATTTCGGGATGGGTCACATTCTGGAACAGATGTTTGTGTGGTTGATTGGTTTTTAAATATGTATGTGCCCTGGACTCCTGATAAATTAACATTCCTCCAAAGAATTTGGGGTAAATCAATCACTGCATTACTTGATTATTAATTTTCACCATCAAATCCTGTTACCATCCACTTAGTTGTTTTTCTCTGAATTAGGATTCTAGTAAAGCAAATTGAGGTGTATTCGACACTTATTATAATCATAATGTTGCTAGCATGTAAGGTGCACTTCATTTAGCCTAACCTATGTAAACCAGTTTACAATGTTATTGTTGTGTACATGAAATATTTAAATTGTAAACAAAACCATAAATATATACTGCTCACAATACTGATAGAAATTGCAACTTCTTTAGCAAACACAGTGATGATAATTATATACCCAAGCTAATCAAGGAACAGACAACCTAGTTTTAAATTAAGCCAAGATGACCATAAACCACTAACAGTAGTATTAATTATACACCCCATGCTTGCACATAGTAACCGCTGTTGCGTGTAAGACACGACAAGGCCATGCAAACCTTCTATTTATCAAACAAATGTATACCCAGAATATCAAAAGTGTATAATAGTGAATATTGTTGTTGTGTGACAAACTGCCCCAGGTTGCTTGTTTGTAGGTTTGGTTGTTACCAAGTAGGGGTCTATTATTAGGGGTAATAAATAATCCATTTATGAAAAATTACTGATACACGCCTGATGGTATACCTGATGTTTCATATAAATATTTTATGTGGTTAACAATGCTAAATCTAACATTTCATGTTAATTACAATTAATGCCTACACCACCTACATAAAAACAAAACATTTGTTCTGACCATATTTCTGACCGTTTGACTCCCCCAGGAGTGTTGGCCAGTATACCGACAAGACAAGATTCTCAAGTTCTCACCGCATTTCACTACTGTATAACATAGCTTGGTAGGTAGGCAATCTATGACAACAAACCTGTAACTAAGCTCTGTCTGAAGTTTAGCAACGACAACGTGCACCAATATTCGCGTGGCCACCAGATCCAAGTTATAAATATACACGCCTTACCTGCGCAATCTGCAGATGGTTGCTGCTCTTTGTAGATTGCACAGGTCCAGCTAATGCGTATAAAATATACGATAATACCTGAAGCTATGCCAAACATTATACTAAAGCAATCAAATCATTGAAACGTCAACATAATGTTCACACAATAAATTATGTAATATATCGTCGCTAGAAATCGAAGAGTTACAGCAAGGCGCTCAGCAAGTGGTATTGCGTCGCCCATGACTGTGTCTTTGTGGACAATTAACGGCGAAGATATTGAAATTGCTGTGCATCCATCCGGACAAAGTTTAGAAATGTTCTGGGGTCCTCCACTTTAATGTCCTTCACCAGAGCATGGAATGCGCCGAACTGCTGGCGCCGCGCAATGCTTAGGCGAACCCACCATCTTTTCCGTTTCTTCAGCTTTTCTTTCTCTTCTTCGTCATTAATTTGCCCGCAGCACACCCAACGAACCGAGCAAAATTGCATGTTCTTCTTCACTGCTGCTGCTTCAACTGTCAGCCATTGCCGTAAAGAAGCACGTGTGCGTCTGTAATGGCCTTCACCTTATGACGTCATTTACGCAACTCTCCCGACTCGATTGTTTAGCCACGATTACGTGTGACATGTTCTCGTACGAGTGACTCGTACGAGGCACTCGTACGTGTGACACCCCCTTTACTCTTCTATTGGAGCTATGGGTTTGTGTTTCTAGATCGTAGTATTGTGTCCTTTTCTCTTCGTGTCTTACTTTGACGGCTTGTAATTGTTTACAGCATTCACCAGAGTTCTATCAACTGAGTAGTCTGCCAAGGCTACCTCTCTATGTTGGCACTGAGGATAGTCACTGCCTGGGTGCTTGTCGTCCTCAGTTTAGGTCCCAAATTGACTTGATTCTCCGATTCACGAGAGATACACAGTCCCCAATGTTGTGAGCTAGCTTCTATGAATATTTGCGAAGAACTAACAACTACATTGGTCACACACGCACGCACGCACGCACGCACGCACGCACGCACGCACGCACGCACAAACACACACACACACACACACACCATTGTCTACGCCACTGGTAACTCCCACAGGTAAAACCTCCGTTGTAAATGTTTTGTTTAAGTTTCCACCCAACAAAAATACTTTGTGATTACGCTTACGGACAACGAGATGGGGTCCAGTCTAGCAAAACAGAAACAAAATGGTCTGCATTCCGTGTGTACGATATTACACGAAACGCATTCTGAATATCACTCATCCGTCTTTCACAATCGTTTACTCATGCCACATCCGTACAATGGAATGCCACTGTCCACCGCCACCATCTTGAGCACGTACGCGTTGTGACGATATTGTGAACAATTTATATTCATCGCCGTAAATGCCTGTGTTTCGTCGTTAAAACTAATTGTTACACTTGGCCTATTCTACATTCCAAGACGACCGTAGAAGCAAGACTAGTATTCAAATTAGAACGCCAAGAATCATAATGATGCTAAATTAAT
This sequence comes from Oasisia sp. SBJ-2009, assembly GCA_964017155.1. Lineage (NCBI taxonomy): Eukaryota > Metazoa > Annelida > Polychaeta > Sabellida > Siboglinidae > Oasisia > Oasisia sp. SBJ-2009. The sequence continues at coordinate 45,016,160 of OZ024855.1, forward strand.
ATAACGTAGAACACAGTTAATAGCGAACGATGCGACATCCATACCACAAACAATGACACGACGCAACCGTGCAATTAATAATTAATGTATACAGCACGCGACTATTTTTATTTGATTTTTAGTCGCACCTGCCGAGTAGTGTTAATAACTTGTCGCTGGTTAATTATCATAACCTATATAAACGTGTGAACTCGTGCGTTTCTACATTACGCGCGCTTGCTGTTCGAGTGATTACATCAACGCCGAAGTAAGCTTGCTGGAACGAGCTTTGGTTTTGTCCACGCAAGAGGAAAATGTGAATCAGACACCATCTGAAACGATGCTACAACGTAGCAACGTTCAACGGGACTGCGCCCTAAACGGCACGACGCCTGTGTTATTTGGGGTTCTGCCAAATCGAGATTCCGGTCAGCTCGCTCGTTCAAAAACTGCAAGATTTGGTGTGAGTTGCACCGGCATGTTGGCGTTGGTGATCATTGGAGCTTGCGCACAAACTACTTCCGGTATCGACGTATATCCTAATAATGCTGGTAGGTGGCGTACTGCGTCAATATATCTCATATAATTCGTGTCGTGGAATGCAATTTTAGTAAGTGTTTTGTTGAAACATGCTAGTAATGTTTCCTCGGTCGCTTGTTGTTGCTAAGACGTCGTAAATTATGTACTCGAATGAAAGAGAAAGTCTTACAACAATGTTGAACTTTTATCAGCGGGCGACATCTACACCGTGAGGTTTTGTTTTATTACAAAGATTATGTCTATGCAATATTGACATTACATCGATAGTTTAAAATTTGAGTCTACATTTACTAATGCATTTTTACCTGGTCTACGCGTCGTACATAGATGCGTGGTGTCCGTTCAACTGATGTCAACTATCGAAAGACCAACGTAAGACCTTGGCGTATTCTGTTCGATTTAGATGGAAATGATCCGTATGCCGAACTCTATAAAAAATTATATTACAGTTGTCTTGTCACATTCTACAAGTGTAGAGGGAGGGCGCCAGCTCCTAGGTTTTAATTTGTAATTTAATATTGCCTTCACATGACTACAGCATGCGCGTTGAAGGTCTACTGACTGATAACGTGTGCTTAGTTACTTTATTAAGCTCAGAACAATGTACGTAATTTGAAAGATACCGCTAGCAACACGTTCAAGTGGTAAATAAAACATCCGGTTTCAATACAACCTTGATTGGCAATAATGCCGAGATGCTCAACTTTCCCACGTTCTAGACAGTAGACTTCCCGCCGTTACAAATCACTACTCAACCAATTCTGGGCAGAGGAGCTGGCACCCTCCCTTTAAAATTTGTGGCGCTTTTTGCCAGAACGACCCGGATATCAAACTCCGTACGACACGGTGGGTCCGGCGGGTGGCGTAGCGGACTACACGGACAACGACGGCACATACAACCAGGGCGAGTACTCCCCACCGGGACAGTCCCCGTATCAGCCCGGGTCCCAAGCGGCATACGAAGACGCATCCCAGCCTGGACGCGCTGGGCAACAGTTGGACTACGAGGGCGACTTTTCAAGAGCGGGTCAGAAAGCAAACGGCGATTACTCGCCACCTGGCGACCAGCAGCCGGACTACTACGACGGGGACGCCCCAGCTGTGGCGCCGTCTAGTGGCGTGGCTTCTGGGAACACCGCACGAAACACCAGGCGTGCGGGGAAAATGGGATACAGCGGAGGATTGTTGCAGTACGGGTCGAGCGGACTGAGTGGGTACGGAGGAGGGGGGTTGCAACAATACGGGTCAAGCCAACAAAGTGGGTACGGAGGAGGAGGAGGGCTACAGCAGTATGGATCGAACTCGAAGGGATACGGAGGGTACAAGCCCCAATACGGCAGCCAACAGTCGTACGGCTACAGCTACGGCAGTTTGTATCAGCAGCAGCAGAAGCCGCGGGTGATCAAGGTGATCGAACGAGTTCCCGTCAAGGAGAAGGTCTACGTGCCTGTCTACAGGAAACGCAAGAGGAAAAGTAAGTGTTAACAGGCGTTCATTTGTCGATTTGTGTGCGTGTGCGTGTGTATGTCTGCGTGCGTGTGTGTGTGCGTGCGTGCGTGCGTGCGTGCGTGCATATATATGTATGTCGGCCTAGCACACTAACTGGCCGACAGACTAACTTCCTGTCTGTCTGTCTGTCTGTCCCATCCATCTGTCGTGCTTGTTTAGGGGTCTTCAAAAACAACACATCTTGACGTGCGCGCGAATGCACGCACGCGCCCGCTCATGTCTACCTTCAGACACACGCTATCCTATGCACCCTCCTACCTCCCACCCTCCCAGACACGCACACGTGCACGCGCACGCGCACCGCACAGCACCACACACGCATATGCACACGCGTATGCACACACATACACATATAAATACGTACACACTGATTTGTTTGCTTGAATCCCGACACGATGCAATTTCATTTCAGAGTGAGAGCCATATCATTAATTTATGCTAACCTATATTATTAACATCGAGGTTTGTCTTCTCCGCCATTGACTTCTTTACGTCATTAGCTGCTGCGTCTATTGCATCCTGGTTAAGGTGCTTTGTAAATATAACAATTCCAATAATAAAAAATGGTTGTGAGTGGGTGGGTGGGTGGGTGGGTGGATGAAGGGTTTATTTGGAATAAAAAAACACAGCACAGTTTAAGAGTCAATAGTGAACATAAAACGTGGAGATCTTATATTATTTATAAAATATGCATTTTCAGCTGTACACGTAAAAGTGTAGTTAGTTATTGACATAATAATAAACCACTTGTCGTAATTCACTGACGTGTAATATGTTCTAATCATTATTTTCAATTACAAAAAATGGGACCCTCTCTGTATATACCCCCGTAATTATTTTAGCAACTCCGTCTCTTTAAGACAGAGACACATGCCAATTTAACACTGCAATTCTATTTATTTTGATGAGGCATGGGTGGTTGACATCGATCCCTTGCAAAACAAAATTGATTTTCCGTGGATTTGATTCCAACTGGACCCTCCGCCCACCCATCCACATCCACCATTTTAGATTTGTTATATTTACAAAGCCGCTAACACGTGAGCGCCTTGTACGATAGAGAAGAAGAAGAAGACGTTGACCAAGTACCACGGCTTCTACATCGAGGGCGGAAGTCAGCTCTACGGCAAGTTCAAGTCGCTGTACGAATGCATGCACTACTGCGAGCAGATACCCACGTGCTTCGCCGGCGACTACAACCCGTGGCTGATGAAGTGCTACATCCACTCGAACCTGACGGCGTGCGACACGCTGCAGACGAACAAGAACATCATCCACTTCAAGAAGGTGCCTTGCAGTAAGTTGACCGTATATATATATATATATATATATATATATATATATATATATATATATATATATGCATACATACACTGTATATAATTATACATTATTGGCATGTTTCATTTCTCTTGATGTGCTTCTTCAATATGTGTAGTTGTTCGTATAAATGTCCGCCACGTCTGTCTCTTGCAGTGTGTAAGCATGCATCTCGCTTCCCCGAGTGCTTCGTTAAATGGTAATCGCGAAGGTTAATTATTCTACCGTGGAAACGCATATTATGTTGTTGCTGTTGCAATAGTTGATGTAGTCATCGCAGCGTTGTCGCTGTCGTCGCCGGTGATGTTGTTTTCCTAATTGTTGTCACGTTGTTGTTGCGACTGACTGATGCGTGATTGTGGGAGATTTTTCTCCCGGCCGGAAGTGCTGATGGTCACTTTGTCGTTGTGCTGGTCATTGTACAACATTCATATATTACAGTCGCGCCCGAGACAACGAATGGACTGGTGACTCTGGGAGCTCACCTACTCACGGGCGTCGAGATCAAAGGCATCAAAGACCTGCAACATTGCATACAGGTACGCAACACTGTTCAACACAAGGCAGTAAGTTGGCGACGTTCAGAAAACCGTAACGTGTTTAGTACTGGTTCGACGACCACCTCCCCGCGTCCTCCATACATACGTGGTGTTTTTCTCATCCCAATCGTTGTGACGAGAGAAAGGCCACCGCGCGTAAATCTTTGGTATGCGACCACCAACAAGTTCAAAATTAACGTCCCTTTATTAATGTTTAAGTCTATGTCTATTGTCAGTGAAGAATAAAATGCTGCACAATCGCGTTTCTGTAGATATCTGTCTGAAAGAACAGGCACGAACCGATATTGTCATATTTGTCTGCCAACTTCCACAAGGCCGCTCAACGCGATATCGAGAGGGGGAAATGATTGGGAGGAGGAATGAATACAACGGGGGCACGTGCACCACTATTATTATTAACATCGCTATGTAAAAAACAAATACCGTTGTGTTATGTGAATGTCTACCCGTGGTTTTCCCATTTGCGACCATTAAAGGTTATTGCATTGTATGTACCATGATGTTGTTCGGTTTATGATCAATCTAATTGTATTAACGCGTTATTTATGATATATTTAGCGTGTTTCTTGTAATCAGATTCTGTATGGCGCTTTGAGCATTTTATCGCAAATGTTCATTATAAAATTAAACATTACTAGGCCCTGTTATCCATTAAATGTTTGTTTTTGTACGGCATCTTGAGCAATTTAATTGCATTTGCTCATGATAAAATATAATATTAGTTTTACTTATTATTATTATTATTATCATAATCAATATAATAATAAATATTATTATTATTATTATTATTATTACAGTCGCCATCATCATTTACTAAATGTACTACGTTGCCTGTGGTTGTGTAGAAATGCGCCAACACGGGCGAGGGCATAGCGCCGGACCTGGACGAGCTACACAATGAGGACTTCCCGCAGTTGTGCGCTGGAATAGACTACGACTTCTCGAACTACAAGTGCTACTTCCTGGTCGGCACGGAGCTCGTCAAAGAGCTGTGTCCTCCAATGATGATGCCGCCGCCGACGCCGCGAGATCTCGTCGCCAAGCCGAGCGTCGTCAACATCCTGCTGTGTGAGTATCGATCGCCAGGGGCGCCAGTTATCAATCGCCAGGTGGCGTCTATATCGTCGACCGCCAATGATGGGATGATATCATTTTGCTTTCGCTCCTAATGCAAGAGCATTTCACACGTTATGCTAATATTTAAAAAAAACTTCAACCTAACCCTAACTGTAACTCCAACTTATGGCCTGACCTTCAACCTAGCCCCAGTTATGTTTTGCACACCAGATCAACCATAAAAGAGTTATTCTTATGGAGGGGCAGTAGGGGTGGGGGGGGGGGGGTACCACCTATGGTGAGTAAATGGGTGGTATACCACATCAAGGACGGACGACAAGTTTATTTATGATTTTGTTAAGCTTAAGTATACTTAATAGTACAACTAATCCATGTGGTTGATAACTAGAAATAATACGCTTAACTCGGGGTTCAACAATACACGTAATTCCACATACAACCATTTGCCTAATAATCATCCGATGTGTTACACTCATCTTCGGGTGTCTACTCCTACAGTAATACATTGATTCGTTTTTCTGGTTTCGCTAGGTCCGCCGTTGCCGTAGAAGCACGTGATGACGAATAACGATGACGTCACCAAGCCCCTGTCATTAATAGGAACACTGAACTCAGTACATAACCAACAGCATTTATTTAATACACAATTAATCAGTACGAGCAACGTGGCATTGCATCACCCGTGTATCTTCTCTTCATTCTTCGACAATCGGTTAATTAATTTGCATGTGTTTTGTACGAATACCAATTTTGATTTGCTCTTCTTTTCGGTTTGCACGCAAGCCTGCGAGAAAAATAGACCATCAAAACAAAACTTGCCTACAATGGTCTTATGTATTATTGAAACGATCTGACTGTAGAGTAAATTAAATTTTGTTTAGAGACTGTGGATATACGTTAGTTTGTCGCATTAAAGATGCGGTACCAAACAAAACAGTGCGGACGCTTGTTATTATGTATATTTGTTTTATATAATTCGTCATAGGCCAACATTCATTGCCATTACTTAGGGGGTCTTTTATATATTCATGTGAAGTAATAATATATGAATATCCAGTTTCACAGCGTTAGAGCTAATCACCTACCTGAACCTACCTAATGTGGCAACAACAAAAACCCATCGAAATGACGTCATCGCTGGAACACTTCTCCTGGTTCGGTTGGTGACGACATGTCTCAACAGGACATTTCACTGAATGTAGCTATGTGCCATTTGTAGGTGTAGTTAGTAATATGTTTGTATGAATCGTTTTGGTTTAATGTTTAATTAGTGCTAACAATAAAACCGTTTTAGTTAAGATCATGTACATGTTGGAGATTTATTTTAAAGAACTACAGTCTTGTCTCGTTTATCAGGTCTTCAATAATCGTTTTGTGTGGAGCCATCTTGAATAACATATAGTTAGATGTCTCGATAACCAGCATGATTCTTTTAACCAACCAAAAACCTAGGGAACCAACATTTGAGGATAAACGATACTTGACTATTATACCTGCACAAAGGTGCACGTAAAACGCATGTAAAGCGCATATATAGCGTATGCATGCATAACAGTCTAGACAGTGACCCAGTTGGCTTTTATTGAACTAGTCCAGCATATATCGCTAACAATAATTGCGACTTTTGTCATAATATAAGCATAATAGTGTAGAGTAAATAAACGTTTTATCTTTAGGTCACTCCTAAAGATAAATATTTCACTATTATGCACACATCCCATATCCTTCCTATAATAAAAAGTAATTACACATATCGACATTAGTACATTCCAAAAAACTGCGATGGCTGAAAGCGATATGTATGTATGTATATATATATATATATATGTGTGTATGCGTGGGTGTGTGCATGTGTGTATATGTGTTTGTGCGTGTATGTGTGTAAGCTTGTGTGTGCGTGTGTGTGCGTGTATATGTGTGCGTATAAGTTTGTGTGTGTATGTGTATGTGTTTGTGTGTGTGTGTGTGTGTGTGTGTGTGTGTGTGTGTGTGTGTGTGAGTGTGTGTATGTGTTTGTTTGTTTGTTTGTGTGTGTGAGTGTGTGTGTATGCGTGTGTGTGTGTGTGTGTGTGTGTGTGTGTGTGTGTGTGTGTGTGTGTGTGTGTGTGTGTGTGTGTGTGTGTGTGTGTGTGTGTGTGTGCGCGAGTTTGTTGAGTTGTTACCACATCATTTCCATTCCACGCTGGAACGAAGTGGAAATAAGTGTCTTGGTATCTGTCGCTCTAGACGCCAACGAGTTGACTCTTTGCGTTGGTAAAACCAAATAGTTCCGTCTACATCATACTGATAGATATCGATGATAGTTCCGTCTACCTGGGACAGAAAAAACGTTTAGACACGGATATTCAAAGACGAATCACACTGAGCAATCGATCAGCGACTTCTTCAAGGGTATACAACCTATGAACCTGCTTGTCGAGACAAGTATTCAACGCATGCACGCTTCCAGCAAAAAACACACCTACTTCGCTTACACCACCTGCCTTGATGACACTGATTTCTATTTTATGACACTGCTTGGTTATAAATCGTTCTGTTTGAAATTATAATTTACATCCTAATTTATTTATCGTTTTACAGTTATTTATCTTAGCTTAATTTTTTATTTATCTTTATTTACTTATTTACATTAGCTACTTTACTTATTTATCTTAGCTTATTTATTTTATCTTAACTTATATATTTAGCTAATTTGTATTTTAGGTTTAGTCAACACGTCAATGTGAAACGATTTTAACTGGCATTTAATTACTTAAAAAGCGCTATATTAAGAAACGGAGTTATTATTATTACTATTATTATTATACATATATACATACATAATTTATATATGTATACATAAATTGGGCCCCCATCTCCCACTTTTACAACAAGATCGACGCCCGTTTGTGTGTGTGTGTTTGCGTGCGTGCGTGCGTGCGTGCGTGCGTGCGTCCGTGCGTCCGTGCGTGCGTAGATGTCAGAGTTTATACAACGATGATGTCAGCTTTACGGATGTTACGGATGTTACTATATATTTTAAGATAGTGTACCATTGCCATATTAATGCGCAAAATAAAGATTGTATTATTAGCATAATCGTAAGATGTGCAAATGAACAAAATGGTTAGACATGCACACACGTGACACAACTGAGAGTGCCGTGAAATGACCCGTCTATACTTGCGTACTGGTCTCGCATAGAAGTTGAGAGGTTGAAAACTGCTGCCACCTCACGCAGCCTAGCCTCGGTTACCCAGACTCCGTGAGGTGGCAGCACTTTTAAGCCCCCTCAACTCCGCCTGGGACAGTATATGGGCTTAAGTTTCTACATCCGGGCAGCCTTACCCCAGATTAGGGTAGAGACGCTGATTGGCTCTCAGGCCAACTATGAAATAAAAATTTAAATAACGATATAGTTTTACAAGATAATAATATCATATGAAAAGTATTCACCATTGAACTTATATTAACACAAAAGTAAGTAAAAATTCAAATTTACCGTTGTTTATAAAATAAGAATTACGGCAGGATTAACCAGTATCCGTGAGGTGGCAGCATTGTCTAGCTCGACACGGATAGCATACAAATGAAATAAGGAAACCTTTTGATCAAATAATACTGTATTATAAAAACTATTAAAAATTAAACTTATATTAACGCAAAATAAATAGAAATACACATTTGCAGTTGTTTATAAAAATATATATTACGGCAGTGTCCGTGAGGTGGCAGCATTTTATAGATCACGGCTGCTACCCAAACAAAAGCCGTTAATGTAGCCAGACTGTCTTCTCGGCGTAGTTCCGCAGCCGAACGACAGTCGGTTAAGCGAGACTACACGGAGCCTGGTTGATCGAGACTACGCGCTCACGAAAATCCCTAGAAAATCCCCGGCTGACCAAATGAGTGACAAGTCGGGATTTGACATTTGGCGTGAGTGCCATCTAAAGCCAGATTATAAGATTTTGGTGATGTTTAGGTTTGTATGGAAAATGTATTTATATAATCTGTTTTAACACTTCCAGTCATCCTACACAATTTAAGCAAAATAAAATGTGTATTTTAACGCAATCTAATGCGAGCCCTCTTGATTAACTAGTACAAACGCACAACTTTAATTTAGTTTAAAGGCGGTTTTCTATAGTTTTACTTGTTGGCCCCTACCATACCTAATGTGACATAACTTCGCCAATTGTTTTAGTAGAGTCATAATTTTTGAAACAATGTAAAGTAGTATATGTCCTCTTTCCAAATATGTAAAAAGGTATGTCAACATATTTCCGACTTATTACTCATTTGGTCAGCCGGGTCACAAATTAAATTTGTTTTGGTTGCTAGGGTGCTACCACCTATCGGAAAGGACAATTGTTAAAATGTCTCGGAGAGAGCTGTGTTGTGGAATTAAGTAAACTAACTGGAAACATGTAAGACACTATTACGAATTTCCAATAATTAAGCTCTGTGTGCTGTTACAAGATAAGTGCTGTTGCAGGATGCAATGCTTTCAATAATGCTTGGTGTCTGTAATGCAACTAACGCTGGCAACGAATGTACTTTAATCCTGGAATTATCGCTCATTAGCACGCTTGTTGACATTTGACTTTCTGAACCCGTCATTTCCTTAAACTAGGAAAGTCCTAAAAGGCGTTTATTAACTAAAAGGCGCACGACTATCCACCATAATGTAATATATGGTATTAGTAGAACGTTTGGCTGTTGATGGTATACATGTGCAGGATTTGTTTATAATTACACGTTTTGACTTTGAGGTCAAGGGTCAGTGAGTGAGTTAGTTTCATGACTTCTTAGGCCGGGGCTAGGGCTAAGCCAGGAGTACACTTAGGTAGGCCAAGAGGTAGGCCTACACAAATCAGGCATCTGATCAGATCTTTCAGACAAGCATTTGGACTTTAGCCTTTAGGTTTAAGTTTAATATCGACACCTGGCATTACTTAATTATTAGCAGTACGTACGTGAACTGAATTATAGTCGCAATGCCCCACTGCCTGAATGCCCCACGACCGGAATGCCCCAAACCTAGTCGCAATGCCCCAATCGCGAAGTCGCAATGCCCCACCCGCGAAGTCGCAATGCTCCAACCGCGAAGTCGCAATGCCCCACTTTTGGTCGCAATGCCCCAGTGATTTTATTATTATCAAAACATGTTGAAACATAACATTTTATTATTGTCAAACTTATGTATACAATATATAATACAATAATAGACATTACATAAGTATATGTATAATTAATAATATATGAATAATATGAATATATATATATTTATTTATTAAAAACCCAACTACCAAGAAAGTGGGGCATTGCGTCCAAAAGTGGGGCATTGCGACCACAGTGTTCCAAAATGTGGGGGCATTGCGACTTCGCGGTTGGGGCATTGCGACTTTGAGATTGGGGCATTGCGACCTGGCAGTAGCGGCATTGCGACTGGGGCATTCAGGCAGTGGGGCATTCCGACCACATTCCCGTGAACTAGCTGGGACACATGGCATCAGTCACTCAGTGGTATGGTAACCCAGCAATCAAGGAACCATTTTTGAACCAGTTGGCATGTGTCATACTGGTTCATAATTGGTACCGCTCCACCAGTACGTGTTTTCATCTGTATTCACGTGAATACACATATGTTCTGCCTGTTGTCACGAGTTTTGAACGAGTTTGACACGAGTCGTACTGGGCCAGAACATGCAGGTACGGTTTCACTAGTACGTGTCATCACGTGATAAACTCGTGATTTCATGGTAAACACGTATCGACACACCAAATATGTTCACAGAATCCGGTGAATTCACGTGAATTGAGCCAGTTGAACTCGTGAATTCACTTTCAGAACATGTGAAATCACGGGTCCTTGTTTGCTGGGAAGCGACACGGAACGTAATGTCTATAACTTGCACCATCTGTACTTATTCAGTTGTTACTCTTCTAGATGAAGGCACCAATGGCGAACGTGGGCCGGATAGTCACGAGAACAATTCTTGGACGCCCTTGCGTGAAACACCCTCACTGGTGTCGAGCAGTCTCCAGGAAACTACACTCAGGTACTGTACATGCATCCCCAGCAAACAAGGAACCATTTCTAAACCAATTGGCACGTGTCAAACTGGTTCATGATTGGTACCGCTCCACCAGTACGTGTTTTCATGTGTATTCACATGAATACACATGTGTATTCACATGAATACACGTGTCCTGCCTGTTATCACAAGTTTGACACGAGTCATACTGGGTCAATCAGAACTGGTACATACGGTTTCACTGGTACGTGTCATCACGTGAAAAACTCGTGATTTCTCGGTAAACACGTGTCGACACACCAAATGTGTTCACAGAATCCGGTGAATTCACGTATGGAAACACGTGAATTGACCAAGTTGAACTTGTGAATTAACTTACAGAACATGTGAAATCATGGGTTGTTGTTTGCTGGGGATCACCCATCTAATGACCATAACATTAACTGATGGTCATTGCAGGAAGAATGCAAGATAATGTAATGCTACACCAGCATTTTTAATCTAATTGTTTTTATAAAAAAAAAAAAATTGTGTGTTCTGTATGTTATGCTTATTTTACTTGCAATTAAATATTTTCTATTTAAACATTGTGTAGGCCTTGTGGCTGTGATCAAACAATATACATCTCATGAAATAATAAAATTGCCTAGACTATGCAAATTGGAAATAAAGTTGTGCTATTTAATATTTAAAATGTAGACACTGAATATCATTTTTTTCTTAAGTGGCTCAACTAACTAACTAGCCTCAGTAGCCTGTTGTCTTATTCTAATGTGGAAAAATCTAGCAAAACCACTAATACCATGAACGGGACCATGAACGGGACCATCTTGGTTGATGCAACCAATCAAAACCCAGCTTCTATTCACGCTTTGGAAAAATAATATGTTACAGTGTCGACTGCTGGTTCAGCTGTCATAACAATGGGAAGCTAAGTGGTTTGCTAAAAGTGTCTTACGTCGGTTTACAACAAAACCATGACAGCAATATGCCACACTGTTCTTCATATATGGTTGTAGGCTTATAGCAACAGTACAGAGAAAGACAGTATTAGTGAGCTGTCTTTTTTGTTACCGTTTGAATCCACCAGAAATCCAGAACTAAAACATTGGCCCAGTGGATTCATTGGAATTGAAGTCACAGACACTGTGATGATGCCAGACGTCCAGGTTGGATTGACCTAACCTTGACCTCTGTCATGAGTGACCACTCGTCTTGAGCAAAATGTTCACGCAATTGTTGTTTTCGCCTGTTAGCAGCGACATGATATGCTGCTGTACTGAGACACATATTGGTCGACCAGGAGTAAAGAATGTCCTGTCATTTTAGTGATATTAAATGTGTACTATTTAACGCTGTGTGAACAACGTAAAGCCTACTTGACCAATACATGTTTCAGTTCGGCACAAGATCCTGTCGCTGCTAACATGTGAAAACAGATTGTGTGAACAATTTATGTGGTCGCTGGTTGCATTTGTCAAGTAGTCGTTCGTTGTGGGTACATTTCAATCAGAAACGATCCGTGGCTAGGAAAACGGTCACTCAAGACGAATGGTCACACATGACAGAGGTCACACAAGACAGGTTTTACTGTATTTGCTAGATTGATTATTATTATGTATTTTTATAACTAATAGGTAATTTCAGTTAATTATATAGACACATGTTTTTTAAATATTTCCTGTGGGTAGTAATAACTAGTATTCTTCTTTTTGCATAAATGTTTAATAGCAGTATGTTGTGAAGTGCCACAAACAATTATGGATGTGGCACTATATGAAATAAAATCTTATAATTATATTATAATAAACATATAATTTCTTGCAGATCATAGTGATGATAATAATTAATTATTAGCATATTATTTATAATTAATTAAACTTCTCAGTAAAAGATAGTATGCGCAGTTCACGCTGACCAAGTACACATTGCTGTCATTCTGTTTCTAAAATGGCGCAGTCCATACACTTTCGATGGCTAAGTGTTGTACATTTATTTATTTTCTGGTAAACGGCTGATGTTAAAATATGATTGTTGTTGGAAGTTATTACTTTTTATTAACTGTATTAAGTCCATATCACCAAAGTGTTGGCTTTTGTTTCCCTTTAACAACTGCAATATTTTACCATTAGCTGTGTACTCTGCAGTTGCCAACTTAGTGCCGGAGCTATACCTGACTAGCTCTGTTGTTGTAGGTCTAGTGAACCTCCTCCAACTAACGCGCTCATTCAAGATATTAGAACAGACAGTATTATTCTTGTGACTTCTTACTAGATGTGTAATTGTTTCAGATTTGTTGCACGTATCAGAGGAGGTGACTGATGCCGTGGCGGGGCGTCGACCTGTTGTAGCTCTTGAGAGCACCATAATAACCCATGGCATGCCCTTCCCTCACAATCTCCGGTAAGACTGTCGACCTGTTGTAGCTCTTGAGAGCACCATTATAACCCATGGCATGCCCTTCCCTCACAATCTCCGGTAAGACTGTCGACCTATTGTAGCTCTTGAGAGCACCATAATAACCCATGGCATGCCCTTCCCTCACAATCTACAGTAAGACTGTCGACCTGTTGTAGCTATTGAGAGCACCATAATAACCCATGGCATGCCCTTCCCTCACAATCTCCGGTAAGACTGTCGACCTGTTGTAGCTCTTGAGAGCACCATAATAACCCATGGCATGCCCTTCCCTCACAATCTCCGGTAAGACTGTCGACCTGTTTTGGCTCTTGAGAGCGCCATAATAACCCATGGCATGCCCTTCCATGAGTTCCCTCATAATCTCCCGTAAAACAGTGGGCTGGCGACCACTTGTTGCGTTTGTGAGCATAGTTATAACATTAGCAATGTAGGCTAACATGTTGCATTTGTTGTTATGAGACTGAAACATTTGTCATAGTTATAGTGACATGGGCCATTGGGCATATGTTATTGCGACAAAAAAACCTATTGTCAAATTCATGGAACATTTTTGTGTGAGTTTTGTTTACATACATGGACATCATCTTTTTGTGGCATACATGTACATTTGTACATTGGCAACATTTCTCATTGCTGCATAGATGTGTAACATTTCTTATTTTTACAGATGCACACACACCCACACATATACCCGTACATATACACAAACAAGCACCAAGTCTCACATGCGTGCCCGCACACACAAAGTCACACACCCGCACACACCCGCACACACCCGCACACCCGTACACATACACATACACAAAGTCACACACACAAAGTCACACACACACACACACACACACACACACACACACACACACACACACACACACACACACACACACACACACACACACACACACAAACACACACACACACACACACACACACACACACACACACAATTATTTTGGCATTAATAATAGTGACATTTGTTATTGTACATTATTTCTCGTTGTGGCAGAATGGCGAAGGAAGTGGAGAGAATTGTGCGTGACACTGGGGCTGTTCCTGCCACAGTTGCCGTGCTCAATGGAAGGCTCACAGTGGGTGAGTGGGTGCTTCTGCACTTCAATTATTATTTATTTGGTGCTCACACATACATTTGTGTACTTTGAACATCAAAAAATAGTCATATCAACTTTTATTATAATATATTTATCTAGTGAGTTTGTTCATTTAGTTTGTCTTGGTGAATTGACAACTGATATTTGTGAATAGCCAACACAAATCATTTGTGATACATAATTTGGGTGTTAAATATGCATTTGTCATTAAAAAACAGGTATCATCATTCTGGTCCTAGGAATTTAGAACAAAATTATATTAAAGAGTTGTTCATTTCCATGATGGTTGCAGGCATGACAGCAATGCAGCTTGAAGAACTCGCTGCTCCCTCAGTTGAATCTGTTAAGATATCCAGAAGGGACCTAGCCTATGTCCTCAGCCAGGTAACTTTCTGAGCTGGTATTAGTGGCAGTTATCAGATAAATGTCCTGTTAATTTATGACTGTAGTGCCAGCGAGTCCCGGGTAGTGCAGATAGTTCAAAGTGGTGATGACGCCTTCAATTCACCACAAATGCATCTTTTAGCAACTAAGTCCTTCGGAAGCATGAATATTATGTGTATATTTGAAAACGTCATAAAGCAAGAAGCTCTATGTAACATGTTTGTATGTTGCATTTTTCTGTTTGCTAGCATAGAAAATATCTTTTCTGAACTCTTTCGTTTTTACTTACTACATTGAAGTTAGATTCTTGTGTCTGGATGCGAATTGTCTTCCTTTTTCACATGTTTGAGAATGAACAAATTAACACAGTTCAAATTATGTATTCAACATCGTCACACTTAATAATGTTAACACTATTTCTGAAGGCAGGTAAACTTTGGTAATTGTTATTGACTTATGTACCAAAGTTGTGTAATTTGTCACCATTCGCAAGCTATTTCTGTTTGGTTGTGCTAGGGTCTGACAGGTGGCACCACTGTTTCCGGGACCATGGTGGCAGCGCAGCGAGCAGGCATCTCCGTCTTTGTGACGGGAGGAATCGGTGGGGTGCACAGAGGGGCGGAGACAAGTGCGTATATGTCAGTCAATATTTGGCCACTCCCACATTCAAACATTGATCACTCCCACATTCAGACAATGACCACTTCCACATTCAGACAATGACCACTCCCACATTCAGAAAATGACCACTCCCACATTCAGACATTGACCACTCCCACATTCAGATAATGACCACTCCCACACATTCAGACATTGACCACTCCCACATTCAGACAATGACCACTCCCACATTCAGACAATGACCACTCCCACATTCAGACAATGGCCACTCCCACATTCATATAATGACCACTCCCACATTCAGACGATGGCCACTCCCACATTCAGATAATGACCACTCCCACATCCAGACGATGACCACTCCCACATTCAGACAATGGCCACTTCCACATTCAGACAATAGCCACTCCCACATTCAGACAATAACCACTCCCACATTTAAACAATGGCCACTCCCACATCCAGACAGTAGCCACTCCCACATTCAGACAGTAGCCACTCCCACATTCAGACAATGGCCGTTCTCCCATTACATTTAAAGCAAATCTGTATGACAGCGGCATAAAATCTGTTATGTTCCCTTCTTTTTTGTCACCTTCCTACCTGATGACCAGCTGCTTGTGCTACGTCTCACACCAATTTCTTCCATCAAAATAACTATGTATGATGTGAAATATATGTATTCAGCTGTTTTAGCAGCCATGCTAGGGTACCAACCCTATTCACTTTATTAACAGTCAGAATATTATGCATAATATGTTTAATTTCAAACATCTGCCAAAATGTACAGATTACGTTAAGACTCTGATGGATGCATTAAATTAGTAGTTATTCAAACATTGAACAATGGGAAGTGTGTGTCACCATTTTCTGTGTCATAATACAGATAAGATACTATGATGTGCTTTCACAGTGTATTTCTATTACTGCTATTTCTGCAGTGTATGTAGGGCAGGGCTGCAGATTGGCTTAGCTCAGCGATATTCCACATTCAGTGCTAGTTATTATATATTTTGTTTCCAAAGAATTGGCAGATTAACTGTACCATGACTGAAGCCTTGGTTAGAAATCGAGATGGTATTTGACTGAAAAGATGTCCCAGGGAAGAAAGTATAATCCTAGTTAAGCAGATGTAAATGCTGAATATTGCAGTATAAAAGAAATGTTTGATGTTGCTGTCGTTACAAGTTTGGCCACACTCCTTCTGCAGGTCTGGACATCAGTGCAGACCTGCGAGAACTTGGCCGGACACCAGTAGCGGTCATCTCTGCTGGGGTCAAGTCAATACTGGACATAGGTCGTACACTTGAGTACCTGGTAAGTGTAACATATTCTTCAACCATCCTTGCTCATTCCTCAAATATTAATACGATTTTCTTATTGTTTGAATAACTATGTTAAATACTGAAACTTTTTCAGTAAGCCATGAAAGAGTTTGAAAGCAGCATTCAAGAGAATTTCAATTGCCTACAAAACATGTAATAAATACAAATCAAAAGTTTTAGATTTTCATATCCAAATCCTTTGAGGAAGTCGACGTGTAACGTCCAATTAAATGTCTGCACAGGTAAAAGAAACATCTCGATGTGTATATGAAAACTTCACCTAAAAAAAGAACTCCCCTGAGAAATGGTCAGAAATGTAATAAATATACTTGTATTGGAGGTTGGTAGCCACAGTGTAGTATTTTCAAACGCCATGCTACTCTTCCACTCACACAGACAAGGTTAATGTTAGGTTATTCAAGATTTTTCAAATATGTGTTCATTTGAGATACATGTACCATCAATGTAAGCTGTGTGTTGGTTTCTGTCACCTAGGAAACCGAGGGTGTTTGTGTTGCCAGTTATGGCACGAGTAAAGACTTCCCAGCATTCTTCACACCAAGGAGTGGCTTCAGCGCTCCCTACAATGTTGAAACAGCGAAGGATGCCGCCAAACTTATAGGTAGGTGTAGCTAGTGCTTGTGTAGGTCAGAACTGCATAAAAGGTCATCCCATGCAAAGTCGTCCACTAACAGATGATGAGGATGACAACATTTATTTTCAAACTAAATTATAAAAATGAAAGGCTCATAAAACATCACCTGACAATAAATGACAGCAAAGAAACTAGGACTTTTAGTTTGTATAAAGTGTTTCTTCTGCCCGAAAAACAGTGTATAACAGATAACATCATAAATTAATTGACATAGAGTATATACAGGTGTATAACAATAATATATATATGTGTGTGTATGTATGTGTGTGTGTGTGTGTGACTTGATTAGTGTCTCCCACATGCACGTACACACACACACACACACACACACACACACACACACACACACACACACACACACACCTCACATATATGTTGAATCACAAATACACGAACAAAATTGTTGTCATCTTTGAAGACACATTCCACATGACCAGTTAATGAAGAATGATAAGAATGAGATTTGCCCAAATCATCCATCTTATGTGCTTCAGATGCAACGCTGTCTCTGCAGTTGAAGAGTGGTGTGCTTATCGCAGTTCCAATCCCTGAACAAGACAAAGCCAATGGCGACATCATAGAACAAGCCATTGAAGAAGCCGTGGATGAGGCCAGGTTAGTGCACTTTCTGGTGTAACAAGAGTGAAAAAGAATGATCTCATCAGACATAAGTCTTTGACTTATTGAGAGTCCATCAAAAATATATCTATGACCCGTCCTTTTCAGAAGCTGTCAGCTGTCGGGAATTAATATTCTCTATTCCTTGGCAAATGCTGCATATCGTCCTCTCGTTCTACCGCATTCTTTGAATTTGAAGAAAATATTTTCTACCAATATCTTCATATAAAAAACCTGATATTTGGTCTCTTTTTAGCCTCAAATCTCTAATATTATCACTAGTTGTCAATCTATATTATATTACCTGACTTTCCTGACTAAGACCTTTTAGGCTTCATCATGATGAATTGTCTAAACTGTGATCTGTGTTTACTACAAATTGTCCTCCAAAAACAGTGTGTTCTTATATAGTGGTGTTGATTTGAAGCAACTCCCCATCAAGCTCAGTCCATTCACCCTCGTAAGCCAGGGTCGAAACTAACCCTGGTCGATCGTCTCAGTAGAGGTATTGTGCCATCCATGGGAACAGCACAAATAGTCGCTCCAAGTTGGAGACAGACACACGACTGGTGGCCCGTGGTGGGACTCCCAAAATAATGACCTGTTAACATCCTAAACATGGCATGTAACACAAGCACCCAAAATTACCACTTGGCCGGAGGCCGACCACACTCTTCGTGGGTGATTTCACTGACTGATGTTAAAATAGGAATTTTTTAAAGGGATGTTCCAGCACTAGAAAAGAACTAGCCTCGGTTACCCAGACTCCGTGAGGTGGCAGCACTTTTAAGCCCCCTCAACTCCGCCTGGGACATTATATGGGCTTAAGTTTCTACATCCGGGCAGCCTTACCCCAGAATAGGGTAGAGACGCTGATTGGCTCTCAGGCCAACTATGAAATAAAAATTAAAATAACGATATAGTTTTACAAGATAATAATATCATATGAAAAGTATTCACCATTGAACTTATATTAACACAAAAGTAAGTAAAAATTCAAATTTACCGTTGTTTATAAAATAAGAATTACGGCAGGATTAACCAGTATCCGTGAGGTGGCAGCATTGTCTAGCCCGACACGGATAGCATACAAATTAAATAAGGAAACCTTTTGATCAAATAATGCTGTATTATAAAAACTATTCAAAATTAAACTTATATTAACACAAAATAAATAGAAATACAAATTTGCAGTTGTTTATAAAAAATATATATTACGGCAGTGTCCGTGAGGTGGCAGCATTTTATAGATCACGGCTGCTACCCAAACAAAAGCCGTTAATGTAGCCAGACTGTCTTCTTGGCGTAGTTCCGCAGCCGACCGACAGTCGGTTAAGTGAGACTAAAAAGAACTGGTACTGACGTCATCAGCCGCAGTAACTCCTGATGCATAGGACGTGTCAGATATGTAAATATATAATGTCTATTTATATATAATTGCACAAAGCGCTTTACACTTTACTTCCCTGACAGACCTGTTCACTCAGACACCATCTCAACTTCTCTGGGAAGCATCCAGCCGTATGCTACAATTAATGCGTGAAGGCTGCTCGTACACATAGTCACCACTGTCTATAGCCAGGTACTCATTTATATAGCTGAATGAACTGGAGCAATGTACCTTGAAAAAACTTGCCCAAGGTTTTAACACTGCAGCACATGATTTGAACCTAGGTTCTCTTAGTCGAGAGTCCGAAGCTCTACCCCTGAACCACTGCACTCTACCTAGATGTAAATGTGTGATAACCTTACAGTGATTGCAGTATGGCTGAATACTTCCTAGATAAGTCATGATGGTGTTTAAATAAACTGGTCTTCCAGGTAATTAAGTGTGACGCACTGTGACCAGTTGTATGTACTGGATGGTACGCTCTACAAGAACCCAGCTTTGTCTTTTGTGTGTCTCATTGACCATAGCTCATCTGTGTACTTTTAGGTCAAAGAACATGCCGGGAAAGGAAGTGACTCCGTACATTCTCCAGAGAGTGAACGAGTTGACCTATGGTCAGTCCCTACAAGCCAGTATCTTTTTCACCAGGTTCATCCCTGACACTCTCCTAGTGCTGCTAAAGCCTGCCACTGAAAACACAACTAATTAGGTTCAGTTTTAAAAGGAGGGTGCCAGCTCATCTGCCCAGAATATGCCAGAGCAGTAATTTGTAATGGGAAGTCTGCTGTCTAGAACGTGGGAAAGTGAAACGTGAAAGGCTATTGCGTTTAACTCTGCATTCATCAGCATTATTGCGAATAAATTTTGTTTTGAAACTGGTTGTTTTGTTTACCATTTGAACATGCTGCAGGCAAACAAATTCAAATTGTGAATATCAACTAGCTAAGCGGAAAATGGCAGGCAGTAAACCTTCAACATGCATGTTGTAGTCATGAAAACGTAATATTAAATGAAAAAATAAAACCTTGGAGCATGTACCCTCACTTTAAATGTTTTTTAGAGTTCATAAAGTGCCTCAGAGACATAATTTGTTTAACAGTATGTCCCATCATGCACTGCAGGCGGCCATTTGCAACACTGTAGTGCTGGACTAATGGTGCATTCATCTGTGTATATTATCATTATCAACGAGCGTTGTATGTACTGGATGGTACGCTCTACAAGAACCCACCTTTGCCTTTTTTTCTCATTGACCATAGTTCATTTGTGTACTTTTAGGTCAAAGAACAAAAGTTCTAGACCAGCCAAGTCTACACTTGTAAATTGATGCAACTGGGTCATGCAGAGGTCATGAGGTCACAGAAATGATTGGAACACAGCATACTTTGTTGCAACAGATTTATGTGTTTGTTGTTTTTTTCCTTGGCTGGTCTAATGGGTATTTCATGATGAATGTTTGATTCCTGTGACACCAGTAGTTATGCTTTTGCCGTTTCCATTATTTTATCCTTTGTGAAGCCATTTGAGCTCGCTGTCTCTCGCTGTCCTGGTAAATATGCAGTCCTGTGTCCTACAGCGACACCTCTTACATAACAAATGAGAGACAATAATTTTGTTGTTTTTATTGCTTTCCTTTACTTCTCAATACAGACATTGCACTGGTAAAGAACAATGCAAGAGTTGGGGGTCAGATTGCCTGCGAACTCTCACTACTTAGGTCACATTCTTCTCTGGGTCAAGGATCAAGTGAGGTCAAGAGGTCATTCCCTTCATATCCAGGGCAGAGGTCAGATCAGTGCGACTCTTCAGGAAGTGAGGAAGAATTGGACCAGTCCACAAATGGTAACATTGTGAGTATTCTGAAGTGATGCCAGTGTTTCCGGTGTTGTTACATTTCATGAATATTTGCATATAATGGTCTCTTAAAAAGAGAGGCGCGGATAGTGTAGTGGTTAGCACATCCGCCTGTGTTCAATACCTGGTCACGGCAGGTCTGGTATATATTTGGTGTAAATACATGGCTCTTAATATTGGGGGCTGTATATCCCTTGTGAATCGGAGAATCATATTAATGTTGGTCCTGTCTCAATTTGGGACATAAAAGAGCCACTGAGAATGACAAACACGCGGGAAGTGACGTCACTCTGTACCAGCGTAGAAAGGTCGACTTGGCGTCAAATGGTGTAAATGTTGTGAAAAGGCTGACTACCCAGGTAGTTTAATGAGACCTCATAAGATCATAGCATCGTAACATCTACAGACTAGTCAGTTACTCGAACCCTGCTGAATGTTGGAAACAAAAAGAGGCTGATAGTCTAGTTTTAATCATCATATGGTAAATATGCCTTTAATAACAAATATTCAGTGGTGTTGCGAATTAAATGGGTTTGTGCAATGTGGAAGTGGTATTTATTTTATTGATGTTTTTTCTCTTCGTCTGAATGTTCGCTGTTCATCAGATATAACTAGTCATGTTGTATCAGTATCGTTGAAAGGCTGAAGTAATTTGAATAAATAATTAGTTCCATAAATATTCCTAGATATGTTTTGTCGTGCAATAATAACCACACATCTACTTGATAGTAACCAAACTTATTCAAATGTCACATCAAATGAATTTTGCAATCTGGCCCTAATACTGTGATTCTTCTATAAATAGAGTTATCGGTGATGTGAAGTATTCTTTGCAGATGCCAACATGATCATTTGTTAAATACAATTTTCTCTGATTAGGCACACATAGAATGTTTTGCTCGAATATTCTCCAAAGAGTTTGCAAACAGGTATGTTCTTGAGGTATATTAACCAAAGGCATAATGGGTAATTTTTATTTGATTTCAGTGTATGTATGTATGTATGTAGGTATGTAGGTATGTAGGTATGTAGGTATGTAGGTATGTAGGTATGTAGGTATGTAGGTATGTAGGTATGTAGGTATGCACGCATGCATGCATGCATGCATGCATGCATGCATGCATGTATGCATGTATGTATGTATGTATGTATGTATGTATGTATGTATGTATGTATGTATGTGTACATCAGTCAATAAATGTTATTGCATTTACCCTAAGCTGGGTTGTGTTTTATGTTGATACATAGGTAGTCATTGGTGGAACAAATGTTGATATATTGGCAACTGCAAAGACGGAAGAAATATTGGTAGGTGTCAGAAGTTGACTTCCCAGGAAAGCTGTCATTGTATGTTGTCATTAATTTTGTTCGTTTGCAGAGTACAGAATTTGTGTTGCTTCTTATAAGAATTAATTATAGGGGGATGACTTTACATTTGTGTCATACTTATTGCAAGAGATACAGACAAATAGCATTTTCATGTTATTTGCTGCAAAAATGTGTGCACGTAGACTGTTCATTCAGCACTATCAATAACAAAGTATTCAATGTATATAAAATGGCAAGAGGATTTGAACCATGGAATCACACTCAGTATTTATTGATTAACTGCCACTTATATTAGAATGACCCGTCTACCCATCTTTTGGACGGGTAAAAACTGTTGTGGACGTGTAGAAATATTGGTGGACGGGTAAAAAATTAAGGAGCAAAAAAAGGTCTTCCAAAACCATAGATGTTGTCAGTTATGCCTTAGAAGTGAGTGTAAATGGTGTCACATGTGTGTTTGTAGTCCATTTCAGGTCATCAAACACAATTAAAGTTGGTAAACTGGCTTAATAGTGTGTCCACCAAAACGTGTGACTGGCAATAATTTGGTCTTGCATAAAGCCCTGCATATACGGTAAAAGATAATCAACACGGTTATATAATTTACACCATTTCTGCATTAATTTTGGATGTGACCTCTTTTTTTCTTATTCTTATGAATGTTGTCGGTATTATCGTCTTGCAGACTAATGGCGCCACCTACCCAGGGAGAGTGCGAGTGACATTCGGAGGGGTGGGGCGGAACTTGGCAGATGCCCTCTCTCGACTGCAGTGTACCCCACTATTTCTCTCTGTAGTTGGCGTTGACATGTACGCCAGGATGTTTATGTCAGAGCACACGTACATGGTAAGACATCATCAAATTATAACAAAGCTAGCATATGTTTGTTATGTTTTGTTCTGAATGTTTGTTTTTGGCTAGGAGTTTGTATGATATGTTTGACTATTTAAAAATATCCAAATGCTAACATTACAATCTAAAAGTATCTAAAAGCCAGTTGATTAACAACTGAACAAGTTTATAGTATGTGATTTTGTAAACCAATCACAGGAGTTTATGGCTGTCCGGTTGATAATTTTATTTAAAATTATGTTGGTCATTCAAGCAGGAATATATACCATAACATGCAATGTTATTACTTGATGGAACAAGTTTTTTAAACAATTGGTTGTACTTGTGGTAAGACAACTATCTTAGACAATTATTTCTTTTCACAATCTGTAGCTGTTTTTCCCTCTAAAGAGACTCTGAAGTGTATAGGTTCCATAAGCACAAGTTTCAGGTTCTCGAGATTTTTCCAGGTTATAGACCTAAACTTAACCACAGGATCCTTCAGATGAATGAACGTTACCTACCTAACAGAGGTGGACAATAGTTTGAAATGTTCTGTATATCTTCTACAAATGTGTATATGTAAATCGTCTTCGGATACAAACACACTGGTACAAACACACAGATAGATGCTCAGTGTCAACAAAAATATTAAATAAAAACTTATTTATTATATATATTCAACGATACAGTTTTGTCGAAGGTTGTCAGATTTGCACTGATTTTGTTAATAACCGTTTCATTGATTTTTAAACATCGCACAGTGCGACTGGTGCACAATGATAAAACCTTGTGTTTTGTGCATTGTCTGGCAGGACCTGAGTGCTGTGAACAGAGTGGAAGACTATCCGTCTGCTCTGTACTCTGGCCTACTTACACACACAGGGGAGCTGGTCTATGGACTTGGTGACTTTGACATGCACACACAGATCACAACCACATACGTATGTATTTTGGCCGAGCGGCCGGGCGGATAAACTTTATAATGACTATACATTCTCAGCTATGTAAAACATAAAGTACAAAATATAAATATTTTTCAAATACTCGTTTTGCTTCTGAGCACTTTTAAAGCATCGCATTCAATAAAAGTTATGTTACCTTCCGTAGGTGAAGAAATTTGAAGCCGAGTTGACTAAAGCACCCCTGGTGTGCATTGATGGCAACTTACCTGTTAAGACAATGGCCTACGTATGTGATGTGTGTTCTCGCAATGGTGTACCAGGTAGGTGGTATTTACTTCAATAGAGGGCACCACTGTCATTTGGATGTGATCGCACAATGTTGTAGTCATTCATTGTTTTTGTAAACCCATTATACAACTTGCTTGTGTATAATCAGATGGATCTTTTTAATGTAAATATATATATATATGTATATATATATATATA
The DNA here is from genome assembly GCA_964017155.1 of Oasisia sp. SBJ-2009. Taxonomy (NCBI): domain Eukaryota; kingdom Metazoa; phylum Annelida; class Polychaeta; order Sabellida; family Siboglinidae; genus Oasisia; species Oasisia sp. SBJ-2009. Next base: position 45,041,091 of record OZ024855.1, read on the forward strand.
TATATATATATATAATATATATAATGTACAAGAATATGTGTGTGTGTGTGCATGTTTGCATGCATGGGTTTGACATAAGTAAATGTATTCACACAATGTTAGATTTGTTTAGTTTTTCAGCTTCACAGTTCGTGTTACCTGAAAACTTGACAATGCAATCAGGAATTCTACGCAGATTGTTGCATCTGAAATCAGACCAAACCTAAAATATTCACATACAATATTTTGTTCTTTTTGGATGACAATTTTGATCTGAATGAGTAAATCCCTAGAAACTGTGTCTAATGTTGCCTTTAAAGTTGTGCTGTTTTGTGTTGCCTGGCAGTTTGGTTCGAGCCGACGGATATCCGACTTGCAGGCAAGCCGTTCGAGAGTGATGCCTGGCGCCACCTGGTGTATGCCTCACCCAACCTGAATGAGCTGCGAGTGATGCATGCTTGTGTCATGGGCGCTGACGTCGTCGTCGACAAAGGTGAGCTGACGATAACTTTCATTGTGATGCAAGTAACTTGTGACTAGCAGATCCTTCACTATACAGATCAGATCTTTCACTTGACAGGTCAGATAACTAGAATCTGATTACATATGTGAACATAATTTTCATGATTTAAATTAAGGATGCTATAAAAAAAAGTATGGATGATCTCTACTCTAATCTCTGTGTCTTGCAAAACCTGCTTTCCCTATGTCTGTACATTTCTTTATGTGCTTCCTCACCGTCACCCTCCACACCTACCACACTCCCCTTTCTTTCCCAGACATTGCCCCTTTCTACCCCGCCTGCCTCCGCCCCTCCCTGGGGTTGTAATAATAATAATACAATTTATTTGTGTAGCGCCCGAATCAATATTATTGCTCTCAGGCGCTTCACATAAATGTACAAATAGTAGGTAAAATTGGATGATAAATTATTATTAAAATAGATATATGTATATATATGGATGTTAAAATATTATTAAGATAAATAAACTTATATATATATATATGTGTATATATATATATATATATATATATATATATATAAACATTATAAATATAAGCCTATACATGAAACAGTAAAATATAACAGCACAGTCGTTACATTATTTAATATTCCTCAGTATGTTGAAATAAAAATAAATTAAATAAAAAAAAAAAGTCATGGTAACTCTATGCCTCAGCCAGCAGCGTGGATGGCCCGGCGAGTGAGACCATTGACGAGTGCCTCGCTCTCGTCACGTCCCTCTTACATCACATCCCCAACATCATCGTCACCCTCGGCCGACACGGGGTGCTGCTGTGTCGACGCGGACTCTCAGCCACTTCTCCCTTCCCCGTCCGTGGGGACCCTCCCACCACGGTGAGTCACCCAGAGGGAGAATGTATGTACACGGATCTCTCGGGAATAAAATCCACTTACAACTGCATGAATACGAACGTCATGAGAAATTTAATTGTTTGCGTTTAGTTATTATAATATATATATATATATATATATATATATATATATATGAATTGCTCACTGACGTCAAGAATAAAAATGTACTATTATAAATAAAAAATTACCAAAAAGTTTAATTTAAAACAATGTTAATTACCATAAAAGATATTGAGATGTCCGTTGTTGAATTATTATATTGCTACGGTTTGGCGACATTTATGTTTTAATAGCACACATATCAGTGTATTTCTGCAGTTACTTCCAAATAACATATGATATTATGTTGCATCCAGGTGAGCTTGTCATACGTGTTGTTTTTACTGTCTCATCAAAAACAGATATAACATCAACACATATCTAAGTACTAGTTGCATATTCTGGTTGTACCTACGTTGGTTATCACCGTGCTGTAGGAATGCTTTGTGCAGGGTCGTCCTCACGTAATGGTCCCGACCTACTTGCCATTGCAGGAGATGGAGGAGTTTTCATTTGTGCACTACCCTGTGGGACAAGTACCAGACGTAGTCTGTGTGTCTGGCGCAGGGGACTGGTGAGTCCATGTCAACATGTGTGTTATGTGTGTGTGTGTGTGTGTGTGTGCGTGCGTGCGTGCGTGCGTGCGTGCGTGCGTGCGTGCGTGCGTGTGTGTGTATGTTTATGAGGGGTGTCTTTTGTGTGTGTATATGTGTGTTTATATGCATGTGTATGTGTATATGTGGTGTGTGTGTGTTATGTTTGTGTGTGTGTGTGTGTGTGTGTGTGTGTATGTGGTGTGTGTGTTCTGTTTGTGTGTGTGTGTGGTGTGTGTTGTGTGTGTGTATGTGTGTTTATGTGCATGTTATGTGTATATTTGTGACGGGTGTGTTTATGTATGTGGTATGTTCTGTATGACTGTATGTGTGTATTTGTGTGTATGTGTAGTGTTTGTGGTGTGTGTGCATGTGTGTGTGTGTGTGTGTGTGTGTGTGTGTGTGTGTGTGTGTGTGTGTGTGTGTGTGTGTTTATGTGCATGTTATGTATATATTTGTGAGGGGTGTGTTTATATGTGTTCGTGCGTGAGCTTGTGTGTATATATATATATATGTGTGGTGTGTGTTCTGTATGTGTGTGTGCGTGTGTGTGTGTGAATGCACACATGTGCCTATGTAATAACAGCAACAATAAACAACACGTTAAAGTGATACAGGGAACGCACATACACTATGCACATAAAATAGTAATAATAATGTGCATCATATTACACAGTTCACACAAATATTATCTAGCATTGGTATATAACAATTACTATATTAAATAATCAGAACAAATTTGTCAACTTGGACCATATTATTATTATGTGGATTATATCACAGTTCGCGTGACAGTTGACACTCAGAATGCAACGATGCACACAGTGGACTCTTGCTACTTGGGAATATGTGGAGACGGGACAGAGCTAGTGTCCCTGGGGGAAGGGGGATGATGGCTAACATTATAGGGCACAATGGGATTTCAAAGTTGTAACCTTTGATTGCTTGAGGCTTACGTCAGGAATCCATTTACGCCTTTTGCGTAAAAGTAGTATGCCAAATACTAGCTGTATTGCTAGTGTGAGATTTCCTGACTGTGCCGCTTTTTATGGAAGATTCATTCTATTTATTCACAACTTGTACCAGATAAGAATGGGATGGACATACTGCATTAAAACAAAAGTACAAACTTGCCCAATAGCTCAACGTGCTGATTTTATATAAAATACATGAAGATGTGACTATGACATTTGGTATATCTTAGGTTGTATGATTTATTTTTGTTTTTATTACTTGCAGCCTTGCCGCCGGCATGATAGCAAGCATCATTGCGGGGCAGTCTGCAGATGTGTGTGTACAAAGGGGTCTAGCTGCAGCTAAGCTTTCACTGCTATCAACAAGGTATGTTATGCAGCGTAGGTGTTATCGTCACTTCAGCTTCATGACATACTAATAAAGTACTAGACATTTTTAGGTAGTATGTTCATATGATGACTAAACCACAGTTGATGCATATGCTGAGTGACGCTTACATTTTAGTTGCTAGTTTGTTGTATCACTTATATGTGCACATGTTAATGATAGACAGATTCATCAGGTGCAAGGACAGAATCCCAATTGCATACACCAGTGCAACAAAGGTGTGTTTTATCAAAACAGCTGTAAACCATATTTTACAATTATTTACATTATAAAATGCTGGCCATGGAACTGGATATAAACATCTCTCAGTAAGCATGAATACAGCTTACACAATAGAAAACGGCACTTTCCACTAAGAACGTATACATCACAGTTTAGTTACAAATACTAACAAATGGTTGGCTGAAATGTTGATGGCCAAGACTTCCCAGTTCAGTGACTTGTGCCCTAGGTTGAGTCGCAATGCATGGCGTCTACCTTTCCATGAAAATTGCAATGTTCATACACATTAAATGTTATGTCTTCAAGAAGTTATTAATAATAAATTACTGGCATAAAGGTTTCAAATGTAGTTGCAAATGTTTGCTAGACGAAACAATTGCCCTTTGTATCTATGTTCCTTTTGTTTGAATTACCCGTACACAGTATATTCGTTTCGATGAAGAGATATTGAAAGGCAAACTTCTGTCTGGTTAAAGTTCATTTGATTTTCAACAGAACGGTGCCGGAGACACTGAATGTAGAGTCGCTGAGAGGGGATGTCCTTCCGTGTGCCGTTCCCTGGCCAAGTCATCGGCGTGAGAAGCAGTGAATGGGACAGTGCACAGTGGCAGCGGTGTGTTCTACTTACAGAAAGAACCACCATGCTTGCATTCCATCCTCCTTGCATGTCCAGGGTCACAGCTGCTGGCTACATGACCACAGCAGTCGCCACGCTGACCTCTTTGTGAATTTTTTGAATTGAAGCTCAGCCAATGGACTTGTACAAGCGAATGTTTGAATACATAAAACTGTTCAGCTGCGATTGTGTACACAGAGCATTGTACTGGGATTCACAGAAAGTGTTTGTCCGCCTTCATATTGGGTCCTGGGAGTGCCATAGGATGTGGAACTGCTGGAGCCTTTCCAGAGCAGAATGTGTTATTCTGCAAAGCGGACACAATGTATAAGCTATATTATAAAACAGTATTTCTTTATATGTATATAATACTATGTATATGTATGTATGTTTGTGAACCTACATTTCCATCAGTTTTGTATGTCTTGAGCAGAAATTTTGCATGTGATCTCGCGTCCCCATTGGGAAGGTTCGTAGATTAAAACTATTTCAAAATTCATCCGAGAGGTTCGAGAACATATTATAAAAGACTGTACGTGATAACATTTTTTTGTCACGCTCGTAAGCACAATGAAACAATGTAACACAAGTTTCAAACGTTTTTTCTACAAGTGAGATTGTGAAAGCGCTACCTACATTTTATTTGATAGATGTTAGTTTCAAAGTGGTTTTATCATGCATGAGCATTAGCATTTATTTTACAATTATGGTGTGATTCAGATATGTTTTTATATATAGCGACCCCTGCAAAATCACTTATGGGTGCATTACATTGGTTGTAACAAATATATAAATAATGTTTGGAACAATGCCCAGTAGTGGCAAACTGCTGAATGGCATGGTTTTAGTGCAAATAATTAATTATTTCTTTCGAGAAAAAATGTGCTTAATATCTCAGTTATTGAAACAAATTAATGTTAGTTGTAATAAACATGCAGTAATATTTACCATCACATAACACTTCAGCATTTCCTCTGCACTAGCACCTGGTTTTTTAACAAGCGAACTTTACAGCATTTATTCCAAATGAGGTCATACTGCATAATGTTACTTCAAGGTAATCTTGGGTAGTGTCTGTTTTATGGTTTGACTAAAATTATTCACCACAAATAATGGTAGGTTGCTATTGACTGTATTTATCTAATGACTGAACAAACATTGTCTTCAGAATGCTGCTGTATGAACAAGGGGAAATATGGATGAACATAAAACACATACGTTCGCACCTTTTTGCACAAATTGTTGTCGTGAACGCTCAGGGATTGTTCTGTATTTTAATCATGTTTCCATGACATATCTTTTATCATATTTACTTTTATAAGTATGTAGATTAGTAGTAATTGATTTATCGCTAATGTACTTGTTCACAGTTGTAAATATGTGGACCCTTGATAACAGTTTTGTAGTTATTTATATGCTGTCCATGCTATTTTAGCTTCTTGCATGCAAACCAATAATAACAGTAATATCGATATTCGAAAAACAGTCGGAAAACAATATTGATGAAATGCTATTGTAATATTTTATTTTTGAGGATATCACTGATTAGACATGTAGAATTGAATATGTGATACATTATCAAAGTGATGTGGTGAAACGTTTATTGAAGACATTGAATTTTTTTATTATTTCACAATCGTAATAAGATGGTATGTTGTAAGGGTTGTGAATACCTGTTGTTTATTTTAAATGTTGTGTATTATTATTCATTGTTTTCTTACCGACCAGTTTAGGTGTTACATCACTGTGTTGATTATGAGAATAATTAGTATAATGAAATATGGTGCGGTTAAGTGTCATTTATTTACTGTGAATTAGATATTTTTATAATACTATTCAGTGCCGAATTGTGAATTGTGTATATGTCATGTCAATTTGATAAATACTGCTTGAATATTATAGATCATATGTGTTAAAGATGATGTATATATTTTGTTGACTTTGAACAATTAATACAATGTTTACACATATGTTGGAATGCAAATGTGAATTCAAACTTGTTAGTTGTAAATAAAAAAATTGCTTTAATATATTATTCTTCCAGCTTACGAATAGTGTCATGAATTGCTGCCCATACATTCTGGAGTGGACTGGGGCTGTGAATTCTGTCAAGAGAACCAAGATTCAAACTATGTGCTGCTGTGTTGAACCATGGTTAGTTTTGTACACTCCACATTGCTTTAGGTCACTCAGCAGTATTAATGAGTACATGGCTATAAACAGTGCTAGTTAACAGTGCTGTATGAATGATCATCACACAATAAAGGCAGCTTGGCTGAATACTTCTGTTGAGATGTCAAGATGTGTTCATTTGAATAGGGGTGCATCGGGTGTCAGGGAATAAAGTTTAGTCCTTTGGGCAGCACTGTAAACACTTTTCTCATTTCTTCCTATTTTTATGTCCGCCATTCTTAAGGCATCAACTGCCTTCTTCCATTCATGTCTAGGGCATGAATATGGGTGTCACATGTGTGTTTGTTGTTTATTTAAGATCATAAAATACATCTCAACTGGCTTGTATGTATACGTGCGAACGTCCTCATGTCCATCAACAAATGTCTGACTGGCAATAGTGTTATCCTGTGTAAAGACCTAGCTTGAGTTTTGCTAGGTGGATCCATATCAATGCAGCTGAGATATTGGAGAAGCTGAAGTTACAGCGTCAAATTGTCAACACTATCGCCTCTCCTCCGTCTTCAAGTGTCGCAATCGAAGACAGTGTGACAGCAAAGTATATATATTTTTGCGCAAGCCTGACGGTCTGCCATCATCGTGGGTCAGGACTGTTTACCATGCAAACTGTAGCCAGATCCCCTATGAGAAGTGCTTGATCTAGACGAGGCGTACTAGTTTATTGACTTTGCCAATCATGCTTGCATCACCTGTGAGACCAGCATAAATATATGTCCCAATTTGAAGACGAATATACAATGTCTAAGCCTAAGGAATTCTAGTTTAACGACCTATCTGCCAAATTGCACGAGCAGCTGAACTGTTTTGTATATTCGAATGTTTGTTTTTACATATCCAAAATTTCCACTGCATGTAGGCCTAACACAAGCACTGTGTCGTGTGGCTGAAATCGCCATAAATACAATCACATGACTGGAGGCAGACTTATGAGCGGTTTCATTGGCTGAGCTTAAAAGAGGAGTTTTGCACAGGGGTGTGCTAGGGATAGTAATGGCCGGTGCTGACGTAATCAATAGCAGCGACCCCTGGCGTACGAGAAAGGGTTCTGCCCCCGGTCCTGGTGTGGCGGTCCAGAACGTCGAAGGTTAGAAGTTCATGTCAAAGGTTAGCGGTTCATGGCAAAGATTAGCGGTTCATGACAAAGATTAGCACGACGTTACGGCCTGACGGTCTGCAAAGTCGAGCAGTCCAGAACGTCGTTCCACGTATGCACATGCGCGCCGAACTGGCGTAACCTCAGGTGGCCGATCAGTTTTGACCCCGTGCCAGAATGGGCGAGACATAGTTCATACCTTATGATACCTTATGACGGTTCTTATCGCAGGATTGTGTGCTCCTCTATGATCAGCTCTTCATTATCTATTAAATTTAAATCACGTGTTCCGGTTCTATTGTTAGTAATTTTTAGCGGTGCTTCGAAGTCATATAAAATATCCTGATTATACCAAAATTTGTCTAGTAGTGTTTTAAATGAATTTAGAGATTTAGCTGTTACAACTGTATCTGGGAGACTATTCCATGGTTCAGTAATTCTAATTGGAAATACATTTTTTCTTAAGTTTAGTTTGGCTCTTTTTGTGAATAGTTTTAGGGAATGTCCTCTGTTTCCTGTTCTTTGTGATATCTCTTTGTTTTTCAGCAGATTTGGCACAGATTCGTGGTCATATATGTTGTGTAGTATTTTATAGACTTCTATCATGTCTCCTCTTAATCTTCGATATGCTAATGTAGGTAGTTTAAGCAGTTTGAGTCTTTCTGTATATGATATGTCCCTCATACCTGGTAATTCTTTAGTGGCTCTTCTCTGAATATTTTCTAAGGCAATTTTGTGTTTTATCTTATATGGGTGCCATACTGCCATAGCATAGTCTAGGTGTGTTCTAACCATTGTTTTGTAGAGAGGCAAAAAAGTATGTTTATCTAGAAATTGGAAAGTTCTAATTATTTTGGTCATTTTAGTTGCCTTATTTACCACTTGGCTTATATGTTCATCAAATGTGAGTTTTGAGTCAAAGGTTACCCCTAGGTCTTTTTGTTTATCATGTGTGTCTATTGTTTTTGTGACATTGTTCATTGTTGTATAGTATTGATTTTCTCCTACATTATTTTTTCCAATTTCCATATGTGTACATTTATCTGGGTGTAGTGTTAGCATCCAATCATGACTCCATTTTTCTATGGTGGTTATGTCCTGTTGTAGTATATCTTGATCATTCGTATTTATTATGGGTCTAAATATTTTAATATCATCAGCAAATAGAAATGTGTCGGATTGAGTAAGGTCTGGTAAGTCGTTTATGTATAATACAAAGAGTAGAGGTCCTAGGACTGATCCCTGTGGTATTCCAGATGTTACATCATGCCAATTTGACTCCTTTCCATTTACTGCCACCTTTTGTCTTCTGTTTGAGATGAAAGCTTCTATCCAATTTACTATTTCTTTACTAATATTTAGACTGTTTAATTTACTTATTAGTCTTTTGTGTGGTACAGTGTCGAAGGCCTTTTTAAAGTCCATGTATATAACATCTGTGTGGTGTCCTCTGTCTATTTCATAGGTCCAGGTATCTAGTATTGTTATTAGTTGTAAAGCTGTAGATCTGCCGGAAATAAAGCCATACTGTTTTGGACTGAAAAGACCATTTTCTTTCATATAATTGGTAATGTGATTTCTGATTATTTTTTCCATGCATTTGCAGACTATGCTTGTTAGACTTATTGGACGGTAATTACTGGCTAATTTTTTATTTCCATTTTTGTAGATTGCTGATATCTTTGCATCCTTCCAATCATCAGGAATACAGGATGTTTTTATTGATGTTTCAAATATTTTACACAGAGGGTGACAAATTACATCTGAGAGCTCCATTAGTAGCCTAGTGCTTATTTCGTCGGGACCAGGTGATTTACTGATGTTAAGTTCTCTTAAAATTTGTAATATTGTGTTTTCAGTTATAGTTAATTTATCCATTTCTGTTTTGTTGTTAACTGTGGGCATAGTTGGAATGTACCCTGGCTGTTCTGTAGTAAAGACACTAGAGAAGTAGTCTGCAAATATATTTGCTTTTTCTTCATCTTTTGTTGTTGTTTGTGATTTTGGATCTGTGTAATCTGTGTTTAATTCACCGATTCCTTGTTTGATTGTAGTTTTGGATTTGTAATATCTCCAGAATACTTTTGGGTTTTTCTTTGTCTGGTTTGCTAAATTTCGTTCAAACTCCTTTTGGAGCTTTCTTGTTAGTGCTCTGAGTTTATTTCTATTTTTGCAATATTCTAGATATTTTGTCCCATCCCTAGTCTCCATGTATCTTGTCCATAGTCTATTTTTGCGTCTGATTAGCTTTCTGGTGTTGGCGTTTAATGGGAAGTTTCCCTTTCTATTACTTGAGACTTCCTTTTGAGGTACATGTTTATCTTCTAATGTATGTAGTATAGTTTTAAGGATCTCCCATTGATCATTGACATTGTCCTTACAAAGTCTGAATTTATCTTCCCAGTTTATGTGTGCGAGGTCGGTCCTCATTTCATCATAATTAGCCATGTTGAAAAGCTTTCTCTTTTTTGTATAATTGTTTATGGCGACATTGCAGAGAATGTTAAATCTGATGACACTATGGTCACTTTTGCCCAAAGGGCTAAAATATTCAATTTCACCTATGTTGTCTTCCTCATTTGATAAGATTAGATCTAACAGATTTGACTTGTTTGTTCCTCTTTCTCTAGTTGGTTTTTTAACATGTTGGAACATAAAGTTGTCCCTGAGGCATTCAATGAATTTATAGGATATATTGTTTGGGTTTTCTGATTTTGTTGTCCAAAGATCCCAGTTTATGTCTGGTAGATTGTAATCACCTGTGAGTACAATATGTGTGTATTTAAGTTTGGACACTGACCCAATCATATTTAGGAGTTCAGTGTTATTTTCCTCTGTCCCCCCATCACTTCTATACATACATCCAAATAGTAGTTTTGTTTTGTTTTTAAGTTTGACATCTATAAATAAGCATTCTTTGAAAGTTGTGAGAACATTTATTTGTTCTGCCTGTAGGGTGTTAATTGTATACATTACGATGCCTCTACCTTCACTAGATGCAATGTTTTTGGTGAACATGGTGTATCCTTTTATGGAAAATTCTGGGATTGTTACTTTGCATTTTGGGTTTTACCTCGTTTATTGCAATTATGTGGGGTTTTAATTCTTCAATTCTTCTTTCAAATTCATTCAACTTATTTCTTAGTTGATCTGCATTTGTATAGAAGCACAGGATACTGTTCACATCAGAATTTTCATTTATTGTGTTGACCTTTCTGACTGCTTTTTTTTGCGGGTGTGTAGTGTTTATTGTGTTTTCCTTATCTTTCTTATTTTTCGTTCCCATGGTGGACCCCTGACTCTGTATATGTATTCCCCCGACTGATCAGCTGCTTCCTGTCTCTTTGCTTCTCCAAATAGTTTTTTTGACTCCTCTCTTTCTTGTTTTGTTTTGTCATGGTCTATTTTGATGTTTCCAAATTTGTCGTTGTTTTTCAGTCGGTGGAAATTTCTCAGAATGGAACGTTTGTTGTCAGTTTTTGGAAATTTGATCAGAACTGGTCTGGGATGATTGCTTGTATCTTCGCTTAGTTTTCCAATTCTACGGATTTCCATGTGCATGATGTCTGTTTCTGTGAAGTTATTGTCTATATATATATTTCTGTGCATAATTCCAGAATTTGTTGTTCGTCGTGTTGCTGTTTTGAGGTTTTTAGCTGGGATGATGATTCAGTAAGGTTGAAAATTATTACATTGTTGAGTCTTTTCTCTCTTTCTTTAGCTTCTAGGTTTTGCTCTTTGACTTGATTTTGGATGACTTCTTTGACTTCGTTGGACGTAATTTTGCTATCTGTCTGGGCTGATGTATTCTTTTCTAGTTTAGCTGCTGCGATTAGTTCATTAGTTCATTGACACGTTTTTCGTCCACTTTGTTTTGTAATTCTGTTTCTAGGTGTGCAATTCTTTCTTCAACTTTTTTTAGGAAAATTTTGCATCTTTCCTCACATGTTTTTTCGTTCTTTATGTTTTTCATGACTTTGTTTTCGCAGGGTGGACAATACCAATGGATTTCGGCTTTGGCTGTCATCAATTTGTACTCCTTGTCATTAATGCTTACACATTCTATACAAAAATGTTTCTCGCAATACTCACATTCGAGTAATTTCTGGTTTTCTCCTTTGAATTTTAGTTTACAGGTAGTGCATGTCCAAAATTCTTCTTCAATTTTCGTCCCTTCAATTTTAAGTTCTGTTTTACTTTTTGTTCTAGGTTTTTTTCCCCCAATAGTTCATGACCCCCACGGCGACTGTGTTACATAATAAATCATTTTGACAACCTTTGACATGAACCGCTAACCTTCGACGTTCTGGATAGTCTCGCTTAACCGACTGTCGGTCGGCTGCGGAACTACGCCGAGAAGACAGTCTGGTACCATTTATGACTTTTGTTTGGTATCCGCGTGATCTATACAATGCTGCCACGTCACGGACACTGCCGTAATATATATATTTTTATAAACAACTGCAAATTTGTATTTCTATTTATTTTGTGTTAATATAAGTTTAATTCTGAATAGTTTTTATAATACAGCATTATTTGATAAAAAGGTATCCTTATTTAATCGGTATGCTATCCATGTGGGGCTAGACAATGCTGCCATCTCACGGATACTGGTTAATCCTGCCGTAATTCTTATTTTATAAACAACTGTAAATTTGAATTTTTACTTACTTAATTTTGTGTCAATATAAGTTCAATGTTGAATACTTGTCATATGATATTATTATCTTGTAAAAGTATATCGTTATTTTAATTTTGCTAGTTGGCCTGAGAGCCAATCAGCGTCTCTACCCTAATCTGGGGTAAGGCTACCCGGATGTAGAAACTTAAGCCCATTTATGTCCCAGTCGGAGTTGAGGGGCTTAAAAGTGCTGCCACCTCACGGAGTCTGGGTAACCGAGGCTACGTTCTGGACCGCTCGACGTTCTGGACCGCCACACCGGATCTGCCTCTGCTTGCATGAGCATTAGCATCTGCTACTTGTTGTGATTTTCTAACTGGTCTGGCATGCAAAACGATCAGAATTAGGTTGAAGTCCATTGCTAGCGATAAGTTTAAGGTTGACAATATTTACATCATGTATTACATGTATTTACTAGCCATTATATGACCACGAATCTGTACCACATCTGTTGAAAAACAATGAGATATCACAACGAACAGGAAACAGAGGACATTTTCTAAAACTATTCACACAAAGAGCCAAGCTAAACTTAAGAAAAAATGTATTTCCAATTCGAATTACCGAACCATGGAATAGTCTCCCTGACATAGTGGTAACAGCAAAATCTCTAAATTACTACTAGACAAATTTTGGTATAACCAGGATATTTTATATGACTTCGAAGCACCGTTAAGAATTACTAACAATAGAACCGGAACACGCGATTTAATATTGATAGATAATGAAAATGAAGAGCTGATCATAGAGGAACACAGAATCCTGCGATCAGAACCGTCCTAGCTAAGGTATCCTAAGGCAAGGTATTATAATTTTATACGCCGAGGCCGAGGGGCAACATAAAGCTATCACTATACATATTGGTGGCGCCACATAACGGATAATTGGTCGTATCAGCCACCTGGTGACTATGCATTAGACTAACTGTAAATATGGCGTTGAAACGTAAGAGAACGATTTCACAGAATAAACCCAAACCAACAGAGAAACCCGAAGCTCTCCCACCTGTTAGACGATCAGATGAGCCAGTTACTAAGAAGGTAAATACATGGGTCCAAACGTATAGAATCCTGTGTTCATGTCAACGACATAAACTATTCCCAAACCATACCACGTGCATGAAAACATTGGTCATTACATATTATCGCCCATTCAACAAGAGGCTTTGCACTAGATTGAGGGGTATGAGATGTTAGAGCAGGATAACCTCCCTGTCGTGTGGCAGAATAATCGTAGATCTAGTTTCATAAATAAAAAAAATCATAGTTACAGAGTTTGTCATGTGAAATGAACATGAATGCCATAAATAACGACAGTTAACTTGATGATTAACGCACGACTATTGCTAGGGACCGGCAAAAAATTCAAAATAGATTTATCACGTTTATGATGATGCATGACGATTGTATGTATAATAGGTAACAATATACCGTTTATAGAATTTAAATATCTTTATTCAGTAAAAAGGTATGGCACATTTAAATTTCTAAATATGGTACAAAATCTGTGACCTCGGCTCTGGCCTGCACAGCGCGCCGTGTAGCACACGTTCACACTGCATGGGGCTAAATCACTCATTTGAAATGCATTGCGTCAGCGCAATCCTGAAAATTTGGGTAAATTCAAAAGGATTTAGCTACAATGCGCTACAGTAGAACCTGTCTTCAGCGGCCCCCGTGATGAGCGACCACCTGCTATGTACGGACAGTTTTCCGATGTCCCGATCACTTTTCAACGGAAATGTCCCTGAGATGAGCGGCCACCTGGTGGACGCGGACAGCGATTTTTTGTTATTTTTCACCTGCTAGGGCGGACAGTTAACTTTATTTTGAAAAATAAATTTAGATAATATTTTAAAGATGGCGGTGACCATTTCCTGTTCAGTACAATGGATGCTGGGAACGGAGAAAGCGCGCGGGATCTCGACTCACAGTTGAGGACCCATTTCAGTCACTCTCGCAATCGATCTATAGAGCCACACTTATTAAATTTTTCTCCCAAGTTTCTAGTTATGTCGAGCGATAACAAACGTAAGATAGGCCTACTGAGTTTATGCTAAGTTTCATGTTAGTTTAGGTAAAACAAAAATTTCTGAATCTCATTTATGTAGTGACGTAGCGATAAAATATTGACGTTACGCCACGGTAATCCTCCGCCTGCACGTTACCGGCGCCGGTGATGTCGAGTTACCACGATTTTGATTTGTGAATTGTATTCTTTAAGTGAATTTCAATTATTTTATTTTGTAACCTAGCATGTGCATGTGTATATAAGTTATCAGACAAGAAGTTTGACGGCTGTAAGAAGTCGTTTTCATGGTTAGATTAGAAAGTAAATGATCGTTTTGCGCCGCTGAAACGATAAACAAAATGGCGACCGCTGCGTGATTACCCAGACGCCGTGAGGTGGCAGCACTTTTTAGCCCCTCAGACCAAATTTTAAATCACAATCAGATAATAATAATTTATTATATTGTAAAAACTATTCAAAATTAAACTTATAATGAAACATGTCACACACAAAATATATGCAAATATTGTTTGTTAATGTGTCGTCTCATTTAATTATTTTCTAATTTGTATTTTGTGCATTTTAATACTTACTTTGTTTTCAAAAGCATACATGCTATTATGGACATTAATTATTATGAATTAATCCAAAACTGTCTTAAATGAGGGATTCTACTGTAATATTAAATGATATATTATTACACTTAAGTTGTATGGGTATTATAACTGTGGGTATAAAAGTGATTTATGTATGTTGTAATGTGGATTTAAATACAAATTGTATGTTTGGGAAAAATGCCGCAAATTCCTGTCCCTGTGATGAGAGGACACCTGCAATGTAGGGACACTTTTGCTTGGCTGGACAGGTGTCCCTACAAGACAGGTTCTACTGTACATGCGATTGATATGAAATTTTCAGGGTGTTCACATTCGTCTAACTACTTTCCAAACTTCAGAAAACTTCCTCCGCGTGCTGCGAAGATATAATGATCCGAACATAGCGCATATTCACTCATAAAAATCAATGAAAATGGGCGGTAAATTCAAAACGATTTAGCTACAATGCGCTACATGCGATTGATATGAAATTGTCAGGGTGTTCTTATTAAATATTCGTCTAACTACTGTCCAAACTTCAGAAAAAAACTTCCTCCGCATGCTACAAAGATATAATTATCCGAACATAGCTCATATTCACTCATAAAAATCAAAATTAAATAACCCAACTAAAATATTGCAATTCACACCGCCACATTCTCTGTCATTTTGGGTCTCAGAAAAATGTGGTTTCATCATTATACGATTAATACGAGGCTCTTAAAAGGTGTTTCCCTGGGCCTCCCCTCATGAGCAGAAAAACCTAGTGGACACAAATTTCAACCGACCTACCGACGCGCCCCTAGCGGATTGGCCGGTCCCCACTATTGCACCGACAATCGATTTGGGTCAAACCACTATGTGATGTTGTCTCCGCTGCCTGGCCGTAACAATGGGAGCCCAACTTGACTTGTATAAAACGTATTACCCTGACCCTAACCTAACCCAAATGCGCACCCCCAATTTGGAATAATGGTTCGGTGACTTCGGTCTAAATCTGCATGCCATGCATGACATAGTACTTAATATATTTCAACGCTTTTTCAACAGTGTTTGGTGTCGTTTTCTTTGCCGCGTTCTAAGTTCAGGCGTCTCTCATATAAAACTGACTATGTTGCTCAAACAAATGTAGCGCATTCTGCAATTCGACAAACGTTCTAACAGCACCTACTCTAAACACGTTATCTGACACCAGCAACGACAGGATGCACATTCTTATGCTGTAATGCACATGCGTAGAAAAACTGTTGGTGCAATAGCCCCACAACTATTGTACTGACTTTAGGTGCAATATACACTTCAATAAATAATAGTTTAGGGCAGTTTGTGACTTTGTGTGTTTACACACAAAAAGGGGGAAGTGACATGTGAAACTTATTTTTTGGATGGTCATATTTTGTATGAAGTGGCTAGTTCAGGTCTTGACACGTAAGCGCAATGTTATAGCTATAGCACATTTCCACATTGCCCGCACAGTAGGCGTGTGGGCATGTACCCCACAGCGTATATAATTCGCATGCAGACGAGCCATCTTCCTTTTCGTTGGTCATGTCGTTTACAGTTGGAGACATTTTTAGTAGATACACTGATTTATATATATATATGAAATTACAACTATCTATTTGATGTTGATTACAAATATGACAACAATATGCAACTGACACTACGTAATATGAGGACGCGGGAGAATGCATGTTGCAGGGCACTGGAAGGTACACGTGCGCAGTTGAAGTGCCGGAACTATAGCTACTTTTGTGTATGTCTGGGTCCGGACTAATAGCTACAGCCTATTATATCGTTACTTATTATCATTCAGCACTCCACAATGATATTATGTCATTACTCAGGTTTCCAGAATTTGCTGCTAATAGTGCTATGTGATATATAATAATTATGTATGATGCCATGATATGATCACATTATATATATATACATATATATATATATCATGTTGATTATCGTCATATATGACTTCTTATGGTTAGTTCACCACTCTGTCTTAGCCACATGTTTGTGGCTAACTAGATTATTATCAAGCTTGGTTTTCAGAGTAGTTCTTCGCTATCATTAGTGAGTCTACTACAGGTTCAATATTTACTTCCTGTGTGGGATCTTTTATTTCCCTTAGAAAGGATTACCGGTATTAACCTTATTTTAAAGCAAAGTTTTCAAGTATATGTCACATATATGTACATACTTTAAAATGACTCATGCAGGTGGTTTGGACTGTAGATGTAATGATTATCGATTATTTGTTTTTGTTCTTTCAGGCGAAATGGACAAATAAAGAACGTGTGCTAATTTTCTCATCTCGAGGTATTTCCTACAGAGACAGACATTTGATGAATGACCTCCGTGCCATGATGCCACATTCAAAATCAGGTACTTTACCTCTCTGTATCTCACCGGGGGTACTAGGTAAGTTGCCCTCAGCATTAGATTAATCTAAATGAAAAACAAATTCAGTGATCACTGAAAATGGACAGAATTGCTTACAGTCTACTTTAAGAAACAGAGGCCAGGCACTTGTGTAGAACATGGGCATACCTCAATTTTGCAGTTATTACGTATAACTGTTTTCTATCTATCAAATATCGCATCTTATGAAAATGTTCATGTTTAAACGGATCCTGTTTTTCGTGAAAACTGAATTAAGATTACAGGAAAGAACATGCCTGTTGCTATCATAGCAAGGATTATCTTGTAAGTGCTTTACTAGGACTATTTTGTGGAACACACAGCATTTGTGGTTGATGAACTGTGCCAGTATGGCAGAGGTCCTCTCCCTCTACGTGTTGACAATTCACTGCCCCAACCCTAAATGCCTCTGTTTGTTTATCTGGCCCAGATTCTAAGATGGACCGAAAAGACCAGTTGTTTATTGTCAACGAGGTATGTGGACTTATTTGTTTCGTATTTATGTTTAACATTTAAATTGTTTTAGGACATTTCAACAGTTGATGTCTCAGAATTTAGTACTGTTTTTACTATCGAATAAGAAGCTATGCTTGAGTCCTTCTGCAGAAAACCTAAGCATTTCCATGCAAACTGTCAGTAATGCCCAGCTTGTGAACATGTCTGTCTGTAATGCCCAGTTATGTGAACATGTGTATCTGTAGTGTCCAGTTATGTGAACATTTCTGTCTGTAATGCCCAGTTATGTGAACATTGGTGTCTGTAATGTCCAGTTATGTCAACATTTGTGTCTGTAATGTCCAGTTATGTGAACAATTGTATGTGTAATGTCCAGTTATGTGAACAATTGTATCTGTAATGCCTGTTATGTGAACAAGTGGTAAAAAAAGCCCACCACTGCAACCATGTACCTGAATTCAACAGGCTTGGGATTATTACAGATATTTCTACAGTTTGTGAACTTGACCAACCGTTCCTGCAGCTCACTCACATTTGATTATATGTATTGGGTAAAAGTGAAATGTATTGGTTTATAAGCAACATGCTTGTTTCAAAAGTGAACCACATTCTGCTGGGCCAGAGGCTTGTGCATCCCAGCTTACAAATCATGCACGTATGATATCATATATATGATCACATATGGCAGCTGCTGTATCATCCTCGAGATAATGATGTTTGAAACATATCTGGGTAACTTTCAGAGCCCTGTAAAATTGTAAATGACTACCAATGGAACTATGCATTAGTGTCTACAAATGGTGTACCTATGTGAATCAAAATGATTAGTTATTTGTGTTTTCTGACTTTATTGTAGCTTTTAAGTGACGGTTTAAAATTGCAGATTTGTGAAATGAAGAACTGCAGAAAATGTCTCTTCTTTGAAGCGAAAAAGAAAAAGGATTTGTACCTCTGGTGAGCAACTGAAACACTTTTAATTGATCTTTTTACTATATACTGAACAGGACAATTTTGACAATAAATTTGTGATGCGATATCGCCATCAGTCACTCATTACTACCAGTGTCACCAGTTATCACATTTACTTGGAGACAGCGATTGATGTCACCAAGTATCACCTTTGTCTGGAGACAACATTTTTATGTCACCAAGACAGTGATTGGTATTATGAACAGTTGCCAGAAAGCCATTTAATTCCAAACTTATGATACCAACATATGCCGGTAGAACTTGTTCAGTGAACCTTGTTTTGTATATTATATAGCTGACACCAACATGCTAACTTATTCAATGTTTTCCGTATTGTAGGATTGCAAATTCACCACGAGGACCATCTGCAAAATTCCTAGTCGAAAATGGTAAGTGATTAGGTTGGCATATTTCAGGATTTAGCGTTATTGATTTCAAAGACTCTTTTGATCACTTTATCTCTTTAGTTTCATACTCCATCTCGTCACTCTCGTCACTCCACCTCTTCAGTCTCATCACTCCATCTCTTCAGTCTCGTCACTCCACCTCTTCAGTCTCATCACTCCATCTCTTCAGTCTCGTCACTCCACCTCTTCAGTCTCATCACTCCATCTCTTCAGTCTTGTCACTCCACCTATTCAGTCTCGTCACTCCATCTCTTCAGTCTCATCACTCCATCTCTTCAGTCTCGTCACTCCGCCTCTTCAGTCTCGTCACTCCATGTCTTCAGTCTCGTCACTCCGCCTCTTCAGTCTCGTCACTCCATCTCTTCAGTCTCATCACTCCATCTCTTCAGTCTCGTCACTCCGCCTCTTCAGTCTCGTCACTCCATGTCTTCAGTCTCGTCACTCCGCCTCTTCAGTCTCGTCACTCCATGTCTTCAGTCTCGTCACTCCACCTCTTCAGTCTCGTCACTCCATGTCTTCAGTCTCGTCACTCCACGTCTTCAGTCTCGTCACTCCGCCTCTTCAGTCTCGTCACTCCATCTCTTCAGTCTCGTCACTCCATCTCTTCAGTCTCGTCACTCCATCTCTTCAGTCTCGTCACTCCGCCTCTTCAGTCTCGTCACTCCATGTCTTCAGTCTCGTCACTCCATCTCTTCAGTCTCGTCACTCCATCTCTTCAGTCTCGTCACTCCATCTCTTCAGTCTCGTCACTCCATCTCTTCAGTCTCGTCACTCCCGTCTCTTCAGTCTCGTCACTCCCGTCTCTTCAGTCTCGTCACTCCATCTCTTCAGTCTCGTCACTCCATCTCTTCAGTCTCGTCACTCCATCTCTTCAGTCTCGTCACTCCATCTCTTCAGTCTCGTCACTCCATCTCTTCAGTCTCGTCACTCCATCTCTTCAGTCTCGTCACTGCATCTCTTCAGTCTCGTCACTCCATCTCTTCAGTCTCGTCACTCCATCTCTTCAGTCTCGTCACTCCATCTCTTCAGTCTCGTCACTCCATCTCTTCAGTCTCGTCACTCCATCTCTTCAGTCTCGTCACTCCATCTCTTCAGTCTCGTCACTCCATCTCTTCAGTCTCGTCACTCCATCTCTTCAGTCTCGTCACTCCATCTCTTCAGTCTCGTCACTCCATCTCTTCAGTCTCGTCACTCCATCTCTTCAGTCTCGTCACTCCCGTCTCTTCAGTCTCGTCACTCCCGTCTCTTCAGTCTCGTCACTCCCGTCTCTTCATTCTCGTCACTCCCGTCTCTTCAGTCTCGTCACTCCATCTCTTCAGTCTCGTCACTCCATCTCTTCAGTCTCGTCACTCCATCTCTTCAGTCTCGTCACTCCATCTCTTCAGTCTCGTCTCTTCAGTCTCGTCACTCCGTCTCTTCAGTCTCGTCTCTTCAGTCTCGTCACTCCATCTCTTCAGTATCGTCACTCCATCTCTTCAGTATCGTCACTCCATCTCTTCAGTATCGTCACTCCATCTCTTCAGTATCGTCACTCCATCTCTTCAGTCTCGTCACTCCATGTCTTCAGTCTCGTCACTCCATCTCTTCAGTCTCGTCACTCCATCTCTTCAGTCTCGTCACTCCATCTCTTCAGTCTCGTCACTCCATGTCTTCAGTCTCGTCACTCCATGTCTTCAGTCTCGTCACTCCATGTCTTCAGTCTCGTCACTCCGCCTCTTCAGTCTCGTCACTCCGCCTCTTCAGTCTCGTCACTCCGCCTCTTCAGTCTCGTCACTCCATCTCTTCAGTCTCGTCACTCCATCTCTTCAGTCTCGTCACTCCATCTCTTCAGTCTCGTCACTCCATGTCTTCAGTCTCGTCACTCCATGTCTTCAGTCTCGTCACTCCGCCTCTTCAGTCTCGTCACTCCATGTCTTCAGTCTCGTCACTCCGCCTCTTCAGTCTCGTCACTCCGCCTCTTCAGTCTCGTCACTCCATCTCTTCAGTCTCGTCACTCCATCTCTTCAGTCTCGTCACTCCATGTCTTCAGTCTCGTCACTCCGCCTCTTCAGTCTCGTCACTCCATGTCTTCAGTCTCGTCACTCCGCCTCTTCAGTCTCGTCACTCCGCCTCTTCAGTCTCGTCACTCCATCTCTTCAGTCTCGTCACTCCATCTCTTCAATCTCGTCACTCCCGTCTCTTCAGTCTCGTCACTCCCGTCTCTTCAGTCTCGTCACTCCATCTCTTCAGTCTCGTCACTCCATCTCTTCAGTCTCGTCACTCCATCTCTTCAGTCTTGTCACTCCATCTCTTCAGTCTCGTCACTCCATCTCTTCAGTATCGTCACTCCATCTCTTCAGTCTCGTCTCTCCGTCTCTTCAGTCTCGTCACTCCGTCTCTTCAGTCTCGTCACTCCGTCTCTTCAGTATCGTCACTCCATCTCTTTAGTCTCGTCACTCCATTTCTCATCCCAGTTTTGTGAGCAAAGGCTAAATTCGTCCAAGCATGTTGCCATGGTAACCAGGAAGTGCTGTCCTGTTGTTGCAGTGCACACAATGCTGGAGCTGAAGATGACAGGCAACTGTCTGAAGGGGTCCAGACCCCTGCTGTCATTTGATCCGGTAGGATTCTTATAAACAAAACAGAAAATAGATACAAACAATTAGTACTAATTATTTCATTTATAAATTATGTACATGCCCACATACACACATGCATACGCACACATTCACACGCACGCAAGCACATGCACACACACATTCACACGCATACACACACGCATACATACACACGCATGCATGCATGCATACACACACACACACACACACACACACACAGTGTCACACATCCTTCAGAATTATAATTAAATTGTAAAATTATCCCCTAGATAAGTTCCTTATTAAAGCTAAGATAGACAAACTGCTAAACATTTCTAAAAGGACAGAAACATTTTAATAAACTTGCGTTAAGTTAGTAATCACATTGTGCAGGTAAAAAATTATCGTACCAGCTGAGCTAACCACTCACACATTAAGGAAAAATGACATTTTCCAGTAAAATCCGCAGGTATTGTAATGACTGTCTACATAGAGAACAATCAGGAAGTCATGTTCACAGATATATGCTCCGACCTTATATCTCTGTAGCCATGACACTCTTCAAGACAATCACCGCTTCCATCATAGGTGTACTCTATGATGAAAGACTGTGTTTATGATGACCCCATGTTAAAAAAATTGATGTATACTTTAATAATCTGCCGTATTTAGTTGGGCTTTTGTGAATGTGATATTATCATTTATATTATATATTATTACAAAATACTCAATGCCCTGTTGGCTTTTTGAGGCATGCTTATTTTTGAAGAGATATTAAGACATTGTTCATGGGAAATTCGAAGTTTGTGAAAATCTGCTGATTTGGCATGGAACATCCCAGCAATATGTTCCTTCACGCTGCCCATCCCACTAAGTATGTGTTTTGTATTTGTAGGCGTTTGACGGAGAGCCCCACTTGGCTCTACTAAAGGAGCTCTTCGTTCAGGTAAGTCACTCATGTGTAGCAAGTGCTCTGGTATCACAGAAGGTCCAGCAGTTATTTGTAATGTGCTCTCCGTTGCCACCCAGAGAGTTAACCTTAAAGTGACTTTCTATAGGAACATCTCCCAACCAAAACAAAATATAGCCTGTCTTGCCCAGATGGTATCTGTTGCATTTTTATGTACCCAGCCACCCTCCCAAAGAGCTAGCCTTTGCCCAAATGACCCCATATGTTATTGTTTGCACACATACATCATACCAAATCTACCCTCACAAAGAGCTAAACTCGTAGAGCACAGTGGCTCGGGGGTAGAGCTTCGTACACAGAACCGGTTCAAATCCTGTGCTGCCATGCTAAAACCTTGGGAAGTTTTTTCACTCTACATTGCTCCAGTTCACTCATCTGTATAAATGAGTACCTGGCTATAGACAGTGGTGGATATGTGTACGAGCAGCCTTCGCGCATTAATTGTAGCATACGGCTGGATGCTTCCCAGAGCAGTTGAGATGGTGTCTGATTGAACAGGTCTGTCAGGGAAGTAAAGTGTAAAGCGCTTTGAGCATTCTGAGGATTGGATACTGCACTATTTAAGAACTTACCTTTATCTTTGAGCCGTTACCCAAATGACACCATGTGTAATGCTTGCAGACATTCAGTACACCGAACTATCATCCAAAGAGCCAGCCATTCTTCGACCATGTCTTCACGTTCTCTGTTGCTGACAACAGGATTTGGTTTCGCAATTACCAAATTCTGGAAGAGAATGGAGAGTTGGCGGAGATAGGTAAGGCATCTGTCCAGTGGTCATTCGTCCACCTTCCAAGTGTGAAAATGTCATTTGCCACCCAGGTTTAAAAGTTGAAAACTACCTGTTATTTATTCCAACATGCATACAAATATTTGATATCACAAAAATATTTTTGTTCAGTTCTGCTATATACAATATGTAGGTGAGGGCGCAGAACTAGGACTACATGTGTATGTTAATCAACTTCCCTTGTAGGTATATAGATGTAAATTAATGTTGTACATAAACTTTAAAAAAAAACTTTTATCTTCTGCTTGTTTGAGTGACCTTTTCGGAGCAGTGTATAATCGTTCTTGTGAAAAGTAAATGTACAGAATACAACAGTCATGATGTGTTTCTGTATAATATATGCAACTAAATGGCCTTAATGTGTCTTGTTGCCAGGTCCTAGGATGGTCCTTAATCCAATCCGCATCTTCCAAGGCAGTTTTGGAGGGCCAACATTGTATCAGAATCCACATTACGTCTCTCCAAACATGGTGAGTTGCTCACAGACACCAAACCTTTGACAACAGTTGCATCACTTGTGTGTCTGTTAGACTCGCATGACGAAAGTGTACATGGACAACATGATGATGGTCAGAGAGTATATCTGTATGTTGTTTCATGGTACTGACTACGTGTGTGTGTTGTTTGCAACTATGTGATAGTGACAGAGTATGTGTGTGTGTGTGTTTGTAACTATACAATCCTCACAGTATGTGTGTATGTTGTTTGTAACTATACAATCCTCACAGTATGTGTGTATGTTTTTGTAACTACACAATCCTCACAGTACATGTGTATGTTGTTTGTAACTACACAATCCTCACAGTACATGTGTATGTGTTGTTTGTAACTCTGATACTGACAGAGTACATGTGTATATTTTAGTCTCACATCTGTTCCGTGGCTACTTAAACAGAAGCATTTGCAAACTCTGATTATGCTCAACTGAGTCTGGTCTGGTGTTTACTTACAAGCCTGTATCTAAATGTTACAGATTAAGAGCTTGCATATTCACTTGCAAATTCTCAAAAGGGTGACTGTTACTAAAGTAGGAAGTTTGATGAAACGCTTAAAAATACAAACTAGTCTTATGACTGGACAAACTCACGGTGGTAGTGATGTGAAACATTGAATCTTGCTGTGGTTGTAGCTGCGGCGCATGCTGCGACTGAGACACGGCACAAAGTACATGAACCGCGTCCACGAGAAGAAAGCACACGACGCCCGTCATTCCGACACCACGTACAGCATAGACCCAACCGATGACGTCTTCAACACCAATGTCTAGACTCTGACACAACATACAGCGTAGACCCAACCGATGACGCCTTCAACACCAATGTCTAGACTCTGACACAACATACAGCGTAGACCCAACCGATGACGCCTTCAACACCAATGTCTAGACTCTGACACAACATACAGCGTAGACCCAACCGATGACGTCTTCAACACCAATGTCTAGACTCTGACACAACATACAGCGTAGACCCAACCGATGACGCCTTCAACACCAATGTCTAGACTCTGACACAACATACAGCATAGACCCAACCGATGACGCCTTCAACACCAATGTCTAGACTCTGACACAACATACAGTGTAGACCCAACCGATGACGCCTTCAACACCAATGTCTAGACTCTGACACAACATACAGTGTAGACCCAACCGATGACGCCTTCAACACCAATGTCTAGACTCTGACACAACATACAGTGTAGACCCAACCGATGACGCCTTCAACACCAATGTCTAGACTCTGACACAACATACAGTGTAGACCCAACCGATGACGCCTTCAACACCAATGTCTAGACTGACACAACATACAGTGTAGACCCAACCGATGACGCCTTCAACACCAATGTCTAGACTGACACAACATACAGTGTAGACCCAACCGATGACGCCTTCAACACCAATGTCTAGACTCTGACACAACATACAGCGTAGACCCAACCGATGACGCCTTCAACACCAATGTCTAGACTCTGACACAACATACAGCATAGACCCAACCAATGACGTCTTCAACACCAATGTCTAGACACTGACACAACATACAGCGTAGACCCAACCGATGACGCCTTCAACACCAATGTCTAGACTATGACACCACATACAGCGTCAATCCAACCGATGACATCCAAAGATGTCGTCCAAACCCGTGACGTCTTCAGCACTAATGTCTAGACTCCAGCACGACTTACAACATGAACCTGTTCAATGATGTTATCAACATGAATGTCTGTAGAATGAATCGACATACAGCGCTGACTCGACAGATGATGTTTGGGTGAATGCTAGAATGCCCTCTTTGTGAAAGATGTTGTTTCGTTGAGTCGGTGAAGAGTGTTTGTAAATGCCCCACTCTTGACTCCCAATTGTGCCGGGCTCCGTGTTTCAGTCGTTGGACACATGACCTGAGCACAGGACACAGTCGGCTTAAAGAATGCAGTTGATGCCAGCACACTGGTTAACATAAACACTGTCTGACATGACTGTTCACAAATATACTGGCGTCCAAACAGTGTATTTGATTTCCCTCCAAAGGTATAAACCTGCATTAAAGAGAACAGTTATGCAGCCATGCAGGTAGAGTCGATCTTGTCATTTGAAATTTGTTTATTTGAGATATAAACTAATTTCAATGAAATTTGGACAGTTAATGATACAATCACGTTTCAGTGAGTAAACATGTAAAATACTTTGAATGCATTTTTTTTTTCTGATAACAATAAGTTCTTATTTTTCGTTTTAATAAATGTGTTATCTTCGATATGTTGTTGGAATGACTACATTTGTTAGACTTCACCACTGCTATGCTCACGGGTGTCAATCGGTGGGGGACAGGGGGTCGCATACCCCTACTTTTCAGCCTGGGGGGGACAGCATAGGAAAATTCCCCCATTTTCAGTTAAAAAACAACTCTACAGGCATACAGCGAGACTGATCACTCCTCTCCTAAAAAAACCTACATCGGTCTAGTAGTAAAATTAATATGCTAGTTCAGAAATATAAATTTCCGACTACCCAGTGGAAAATCACTAGATAAATTGCTTGGTTGGCCATAGCGCAAAACTTGATCTTAGTCCAGTAAATATTCGTCATGTTGGGCTCTGTCATTTTGCACCATTGTGTTGATATATTAATAGGCACTAGCGATCAAGCACATCATAGATGATTAATGTATATACATATATATATACATAGTATTACAGACATATATGTATCTATGTATAAATTGGTCCTCTGTCCCCCACTTTTCAAACTGGATTGACACCCCTGCATGTATATATATACTTATATAATATAACTATTATATAATTACATCCTCTCGTTGGACACATCGGCCCGTCAAACATATTGCCAATATCACAAATGTTGTCATCGACATTCTATCAAGAAGAGTCATTATTGTTGCTCTTAACCTGGCAGAACTCTGGCGCTTATTGCTGTGAGTGAGAAACTGGCTGTCTGCATCTCTTTTACAACCCACATGTTAGACTTACATGTCATTTGTGGGGGTTGAATATTAATCCCCGATTGTTTGGAAACCAAGGTGCATGCCATCTATGAGCAAAGCAGTACTATTCCCGCATAATATATACATTTATGCATACACAAGTTTGCATGAATACAATTCGATACATTTCCGAGATATCACAAAAGCAACTGAACTGATGAACTGGAATCAATTATTACCACAAACCATCAGCTGATTTTTCATGTATATAACTAACAAGACGCCCGAACCGGCTCAAATGCACCCCGACTGGGGATTGAACTTAATGGTTGCCCCCAAGGCGGGTAGAAATTCATGGGGATGAGTAATATATTAAAGCTACTAGACCCCCTTGTCCTACCAGCCCCTGTTGTATGGTTGTTTCTGGGGGTATTAGGTGTCGGTGGCAATATATTGATGATTCACTAACTAAACATTATTAATCCAGATTCTGTATCTTTCGCCTTATGTTCCCCTCCCTGGATTCACGTTTTCCAGATTCTATGACGGTCTGTCGTAAGAACATTCATCATTTGTAGGTTGCTGTGTTCAAGCAGTTCTGATGGAATGTTTTCAGAACAATAATGTGTGCCTTGTGATGAATTCAAGTAAAGTGTATCAATCAACATCTGCTTTAGTGTGAATTCAGGTATGTATATTCTACGAGGCAATGTTTTCTCCAGGAAAAGACAAACACGATATGTTGACACACAACATTTATGCAATTACATCTAATTTACATACAAGCAACGCACACAACGTAATCCATCTCAGATGTAGCGAAATACACTCTCACACAACTCACTACGAACATGACAAACTCTCCTTTGGTAGCGCTCTCGCTGTTACCACAACAAGTTCATCATTTAAAGTCTCCGCCGACTGGCAACAACAAATCGGTTGCGATTATCTGTGAACTCTCCCACAAAATGCAAGGCTAAAAGCATAAATTTGAAAAGTCTTGAAGTAGCACAGCCACACTGCTAGCAGACAGTTCAGTTTAGACGACGACACGACAATGCAGAACATTTGTCTAACGAACGAATTTGAAGAACGCGTCGCTGGCTTCTCACACCTGCCAGAAACACTCCTTCAACTGGTCGCATCCGGACGCAAGGCCACCTCGCAGTGCCACCTGGTGAAATATTGTAATTGTAAATATAATTTTAAATGATATTTTAGTCCTCTTATAATGAACGTCTACTAATTTAAATTATATTTTTAGAAGATAATATATATATATTAAAAAAATTGAAGGACATTTTATATATATTTATTCATTTATTTATTAACTAGTTTACACCACAATTATTGTTAAATAGATAATCTATTATTAATTTTTTTTATTTATTATATTAAAATAATTTTTTCATTTTAAAGAACAAATTATGTACAATGTATATCTTTTATCTTATATTTGTTGGCCATATTTCATTTTATTGTATATATATATATATAGGCACTATATGGGTCAACGCCAGACTACATTCGGATTCATCATGTCATGCACGTTGAATATGGCAATAAAGCTTTATTATTATTATTAACATGTTACACTCGCGTTACACATAATGGGGGACATCTAACAATGATTGGATGTGCAACAAGTACATATGACTTACAAGCTACATATGACCCACACTGTACATGACTCATAAGCCACACATGACTCACAACCTACACATTTAAAGTAATAATAAACAATTCCATGTCTGCAACTGGTTTATTATTTATTTAGTTTACGTTGGGAATTTTTTTTTTTTTTAGACAATTAAACGAGTGTTACCTGAGCGGGGAAGTTTCTCTGAAGGAAGCAAAGTTGTGGGTCCTCCGAGGGATAGTGGGAGCCATCCCCCTCCCCGTCACTGGTCAGGGAGCTGCCCAGGCTGTCTGCAACAACAAAAGGCAAGTTCTTATATAGCGCAGTATCCAGTCCTCAGGACCATTCAAAGGACTTTACACTTTACTCCCTGGCAGACCTGTTCAATTAGACACCATCACAACGTCTCTGGGAAGCATGCATCCAGCCATATGCTACAATTAATGGGCCAAGGCTGCTCGTACACATATCCACCACTGTCTATAGCCAGGTACTCATTTATACAGCTGAGTAAACTGGAACAATGTAGAGTGAAAAAACTTGCCCAAGGTTTGAACACTGCAGCACAGGATTTGAACCCGGGTTCTCATAGAACATAATTCTGGTCCATTTTATGAACACACCATGGGGCATAAAGGGTTAACAGACTCAGCCACACCGTGTTGCCTTACTTGACTTGCTGTGTGCCGGGGGTCGGGGGTCAGGGCGAAGCAGAGTGTAGCGACGACTCACGTCAACCTGGCTGCTCTGTCTGCTCGAGCAGCTGCTAGGTGGCGTTGCAGTCAGTGACGAAAGCGAACAGATGGAAGGATGTTTAGAGTGATGCGGTGAAGCGTAGAAGTGGCCGCCAGCCTCGTCCAGCGAAGCGTGACTTCCCATCATCCTCATCACTGCATCCTTCTCCGCCAACTGTCTCTGGAGACTCTTGAGTCTGCAGCAACCAATGCGTGTCAACCGTGTCAACCGAACCACTTGTCAGCTGAACCATATGTCAACTGAACCACATGTAAACTGAACCATATGTCAAGTGAACCACATGTCAACTGAACCATATGTCAAGTGAACCACATGTCAACTGAACCACTTGTCAACTGAATCACTTATAAACTGAACCACTTGTCAACTGAATCACTTATAAACTGAACCACTTGTCAACTGAATCACTTATAAACTGAACCACTTGTCAACTGAATCACTTATAAACTTAACCACCTGTCAACTGAACCACTTGTAAACTGAACCACTTGTCAACTGAACCACTTGTAAACTGAACCACTTATAAACTGAACCACTTGTAAACTGAACCACTTGTCAACTGAATCACTTATAAACTGAACCACTTGTCAACTGAATCACTTATAAACTGAACCACTTGTCAACTGAATCACTTATAAACTGAACCACTTGTCAACTGAATCACTTATAAACTGAACCACATGCCAACTGAACCACATGTCAACTGAACGTGTCAACACATTGCATATGATATTGCTCATTATGTTATGCTATCTCCAACTAGGTCTTGTCTATTCAGCATCATTCAAATGGTGGATTTGGAGTTTGTTTGGCAATACACAATCACGAGTAACTGTCACGAGTAACTGTCACAGGTAGCTGTCTGTGTCAGCTGTTTGTTGTATATAAAAGGTAAGTTTTTATAAAGCGCAGTAACCAATCCTCAGGATTGCTGCACGATGTCAGAGGTCAACGAGACGAACGCACTTCAACATCCTTCCAAATAAACTCGCTTAATTCGCAAACGAAAACAATTTTTTACAAGATGGCGATGGCACATGTTTCCATGACCTACATAGAGCTTAGGTCAGCAGTTTGAGCTGGCTGGTTTATGTAAAAGAAGGATCTGATTGCGGTAAACGGAAGGCCCACAAACTGTGAGTTTACTGGGCGGTTTTGGACGGTCTGCACGGTAAAGACTTCATACATTCGCACCCAAGCATTTGCATTCCACACTGTGTGTTTATGCGGACAATATGGAATATTACTTACTTTGCTTCGTAGATGGCACATTTGTTGTCCGCTGCATAAAACTCCTGCAGGTATCGCACTGGTGCATCATGGGTAGTCTCACAACTGATGCGACCACACTCCACTGCTACAGACGCGGCAGCCGAAAGGTGCGCCTCTCTACTGTCAACACACAGGTGTCTCTAGTGTCAACATACAGGTGTCTCTAGTGTCAACATACAGGTGTCTCTAGTGTCAACTTACA
This sequence comes from Oasisia sp. SBJ-2009, assembly GCA_964017155.1. Taxonomy (NCBI): domain Eukaryota; kingdom Metazoa; phylum Annelida; class Polychaeta; order Sabellida; family Siboglinidae; genus Oasisia; species Oasisia sp. SBJ-2009. The sequence continues at coordinate 45,071,757 of OZ024855.1, forward strand.
GGTGTCTCTAGTGTCAACATACAGGTGTCTCTAGTGTCAACATACAGGTGTCTCTAGTGTCAACATACAGGTGTCTCTAGTGTCAACTTACAGGTGTCTCTAGTGTCAACATACAGGTGTCTCTAGTGTCAACATACAGGTGTCTCTAGTGTCAACATTCAGGTGTCTCTAGTGTCAACATACAGGTTTCTCTACTGTCAACATACAGGTGTCTCTAGTGTCAACATACAGGTGTCTCTAGTGTCAACATTCAGGTGTCTCTAGTGTCAACATACAGGTTTCTCTACTGTCAACATACAGGTGTCTCTAGTGTCAACATACAGGTGTCTCTAGTGTCAACATTCAGGTGTCTCTAGTGTCAACATTCAGGTGTCTCTAGTGTCAACATACAGGTTTCTCTACTGTCAACATACAGGTTTCTCTACTGTCAACATACAGGTGTCTCTAGTGTCAACATTCAGGTGTCTCTATTGTCAACATACATGTTTCTCTAGTGTCAACATACAGGTGTCTCTAGTGTCAACATACAGGTGTCTCTAGTGTCAACATATATGTGTCTCTACTGTCAACATACAGGTGTCTCTAGTGTCAACATACAGGTGTCTCTAATGTCAACATATAGGTGTCTCTAGTGTCAACATTCAGGTGTCTCTAGTGTCAACATACAGGTTTCTCTACTGTCAACATACAGGTGTCTCTAGTGTCAACATACATGTGTCTCTAGTGTCAACATACAGGTGTCTCTATTGTCAACGTACATGTTTCTCTAGTGTCAACATACAGGTGTCTCTAGTGTCAACATACAGGTGTCTCTAGTGTCAACATACAGGTGTCTCTAGTGTCAACATACAGGTGTCTCTAGTGTCAACATACAGTTGAAACATTCCTAAGGGTCATTTTGTAGATGTGAGATGTTTCAAAGGCCAAGACACACACACTTACTTGGCCACAGCAGCTGTCTCTGCAACTAACTGCTTCGAAATACTCTCTTCCAGAAACTTCTGTTCCCACTGCAAAAGACATACAGTGTGACTGCATCTTGACTCTCACACAATACCTTATTTATCACTATACTGACAGTATTGTCATGCATATTATACTTTTATACTGTTTTGTGTGAAATCAATACAGGGCGAGGTCACGTGTGGTGGGTTGGTCCATGTCATGTGATCACAGAGTCTTTGTTGTTATCATACGTCATGGTAATTTGTTTGTTTGTTGTTTACTGCGGTTACCTTGACGACCTCAGCCTGCAGGTTAAGTACTCGCTGTTCTTTGTCGTGCATTTGTCGAATCAAGCTCTGCACACTCGTTGGCGACTCAGAGTCTGATGCAATGCCTTCATCCGTCTCCATAGCAACCCTGTTCCGATTCGCCTAGCAACAGATTTAACAGTAGTTATGTTGTGACTCTGCACACAATGTATTGTGAATATAACCAAGTTCACACACATTCACATGCATGCACACACACAAACAGAAATTACACACACACACACACACACACACAGAAACACACACATACAAGCATGCACACACACAAAAACACACACACACGCACTAACACACACACACACACACGCACGCACGCACACGCACACGCACACGCACACACAAACACTCACATGCACACGCACACGCACACGCACACACAGGCATATAAATGCAACATCTGTCAAAAACAACACAATATGTCAGTAATTACAGATCAGGCCTATAAGTCAATAGTGACCTGTCAGTAATTAAAAGGATAATTATATCATGTTACTAAAGGTTTGAAGGTACATAAATAGCAAGTCAGTAACCCAACTGTCAGAAAAAACCATAAGCTAGTAACAATCTCTTAGTATTAGGCATAAATTAATCAATTAACAGGCAGCTAGAGCTTTGGAACAAAAGTAACCAAGTTAATATCCACCTACTGCTATTTATAACCGCAGGCTTGTTCATTCACTATATGTTGGTCCAGTATGGATGAGTGCCTGGATATAGACTGTAGTGGATGTGTGTGCATGAATAATATTTGTGTATTAATTGCAGCATTTTGGCTTAATGCTCCCCAAATGAAGCTGAGGTGGTATTCAATTGAACAGGTATGTCAGGGAGTCAAACGTAAGCACCGGCCATATAACAACATGCGTCAACAGACGAACAAGACAGTAATTCATCTATATATTTATTCTATAACATATCTGCATCATCTTTGTACATCCATTTTATCATCCGCTGTACTTGTTCGTGAAACATTTGCATCGTCTTTATATATCTACTTTATCGTCTTATTTATGTACTGCATTTGTTCGTGCGTGAAAACGGCAGGATGGTGGACTATCACTTTTGAGCAGCGTAAAACCGAAGGACACGTGGCTCCCCCTAGAGGGTGGCGCACCAACCTTGTGCTCCTTGAGCTGCTGCACCTCCTGCTCGAGCTTGTGTTGGATCTGCTGCTGGACCAGTTCTCTCTTCTCACTCAGCAGCTTCAGCTGGAGCAAGGTCTTCTGAAGGTCATCCACCCTCTGCTCCTGCACGTGTCGCCTCCGTATCTACGACACACCGGTGTAAGCGTAATTTAATAACTGTATAAATATATTTTAAAACAAAATTGGACGCATTCAATTGTAATTATAAATATAATATTAAATGACATTTTAGCCCTGGGGCCCTGGGGGTCCATATTCTATTATAGCATTTGGACCCCCACCCCTTTTAAAAAACTGGAAAAATATGTAAAATATTGTAGTGCAGTTCATAGATTGTGACTAGAATATGACAGCCGTCATTAGTAAAAGTTTGGTAAATAAATTATATTTTAGCCATCATTGCCATTAAAATGCCGGTCTGTCACTGTGAATACTGTGAATGCTATCAACTGCTAAAATGTGTGAGTGGTTGAATAAATATAATTAAGTGTTATATTAGTTCGTTCGTTCGTTCGTTCGTTCGTTCGTTCGTTCGTTCGTTCGTTCGTTCGTTCGTTCGTTCGTTCGTTCGTTCGTTCGTTCGTTCGTTCGTTCGTTCGTTCGTTCGTTCGTTCGTTCGTTCGACAGGTACATATTAGTTAAAAGTACATAAACTGCAAAATAACATTTTACAGTGTTATGCACACTGTCAATGAAAAGAAAACTGTTCATGTCTGCCAATATGCTTCTCAAAACGCATTATTTTAAGCTAGCTTTTAATGTATAATAGGTTACTTTTACGGACGTATGACAAATATGACCACGCGACGGAGCACTTGAACACATTTAAATCAGGTCCTAAGATACATCATATAAAATTTGCTTTTAATGTCTAGTTAGTTGGGTGTTTACTATTAAACTATTATATTATTTTAATAATGATGTATTTAATAACATGTTAGCATATGTATTTATTTTTCTAAATACCACATTTTTGTTAAATGTATTTGGTTTACAATTTTTTCTGTGTTTCTCATGTTATTTATTTATATATATATATTTTTTACAAGGTTTCATAGTCACAATTGCTATCAGGCTGAATGTACATCACTAAATTTTATTTTTATACATAACTTATACTGTTTTATAGACGAACATCTCCAGAGTATAACTTTGGAGATGTTTGTAACCTTATAAAAAATACAAATAAATAACACGAGAAATATAGCAAAAATTGTAAACCAAACAAATTTAATAAAAATGTGAAATTTAGAAAAATAAATACACATTTCAGTTATACTCTGGAGATCAGTGTTTAAAATAAAGTTGATTATTATTATTATTACCACCTCTTCTTCGTATTTGATGGTGCTTGACCGGGCGCTGGTCAAAGCCTCACTGAGGACGTCAATGTGGGCCCGCAGTTCCTGGACGGTTGACCGCTGTCTGGCCACCTCCAGCTGCAGTCTCTCCTTGGCTGCAAGGACGTCTCTATCTGTAACATGTAACATGTAACTATCTGTAACATGTAACATGTTTCTGTCTGTAACATGTAACATGTCTCTGTCTGTAACATGTCTCTGTCTGTAACATGTAACATGTCTCTGTCTGTAACATGTCTCTGTCTGTAACATGTAACATGTCTCTGTCTGTAACATGTCTCTATCTGTAACATGTAACATGTCTCTGTCTGTAACATGTCTCTGTCTGTAACATATAACAAGTCTCTGTCTGTAACATATAGCACGTCTCTCTCTGTAACATATAGCATGTCTCTCTCTGTAACATATAGCATGTCTCTATCTGTAACATATAACACATCTCTATCTGTAACATATAGCATGTCTCTATCTGTAACATATAACATGTCTCTATCTGTAACATATAACATGTCTCTATCTGTAACATATAACATGTCTCTATCTGTAACATATAGCATGTTTCTATCTGTAACATATAACATGTCTCTATCTGTAACATATAGCATGTCTCTATCTGTAACATAATAACATGTCTCTATCTGTAACATATAACATGTCTCTATCTGTAACATATAGCATGTCTCTATCTGTAACATATAGCATGTCTCTATCTGTAACATATAGCATGTCTCTATCTGTAACATAATAACATGTCTCTATCTGTAACATATAGCATGTCTCTATCTGTAACATATAGCACGTCTCTATCTGTAACATATAACATGTCTCTATCTGTAACATATAACATGTCTCTATCTGTAACATATAGCATGTCTCTATCTGTAACATATAGCATGTCTCTGTCTGTAACATATAACATGTCTCTATCTGTAACATATAGCATGTCTCTATCTGTAACATATAACATGTCTCTATCTGTAACATATAGCATGTCTCTGTCTGTAACATATAACATGTCTCTATCTGTAACATATAGCATGTCTCTATCTGTAACATATAGCATGTCTCTATCTGTAACATATAACATGTCTCTATCTGTAACATAATAACATGTCTCTATCTGTAACATATAGCATGTCTCTATCTGTAACATATAGCATGTCTCTATCTGTAACATATAACATGTCTCTATCTGTAACATATAACATGTCTCTATCTGTAGCATAATAACATGTCTCTATCTGTAACATATAGCATGTCTCTATCTGTAACATATAGCATGTCTCTATCTGTAAAATATAACATGAATTTTGCTAAACGTAACACTTCTGTCTGTAAAATATAACTCATTTCTGTCTGTAAGATATAACATGTCTAACTTTGCAAAACATAACACTTCTGTCTGTAAAATATAACTCATTTATGTCTGTAAAAGATAACATGTCTAATTTTGAAAAACATAACACTTCTGTGTGTAAAATATAACAAATTTCTGTCTGCAAAACATAACATGTCTAATTCTGCAAAACATAACACTTCTGTCTATAAAATATAACTAATTTCCGTCTGTAAAATATAACTAATTTCTGTCTGTAAAATATAACTCATTTCTGTCTGCAAAACATAATGTGTCTTTCTTTGCAAAACATAACACATGTACAAACTACGACATGACTCACTGTCTTCGTAATATGACTTACTTTGGGTGATTAGTTTTGACATCAGCGAATCTTTGCGTCGAAGTTCCTTCGTTACCTCAGTCTCCGGCAGGTTACTCCTCTGAAGGAAACATTCTTTGTTATACGTCTGCCAAATTGTACAAGAAGTGTACATCTTCTAATTCTGGTGCATAACAATTGAATAACTAGTCAAACGCTAATAACAAGAACAAAACGTAATGACACCACACAACAGGTTAACGCCAGGCAGTGGTTTCTACAACTGGTACCTATGGCTGTTGTACTTAAAGTAAGGGTGCCAGCTCCTAGGTTTAATTTGTCATTTAACATTACATTCATAGGACTACAACATGCATGCTGATGGATTACTGCCTGCCTCTGAATGAAGTAGCTACATGCTGGCCTGCCTCTGAATGAAGTAGCTACATGCTGGCCTGCCTCTGAATGAAGTAGCTACATGCTGGCCTGCCTCTGAATGAAGACATGTCAACTGTTGACCTACCTCCGAGTGGACAAGTTGGCTGAGAGCCTGGTTGAGATCCTCTGGAAACACAAGACAGTTGTTAGTATAACTTCAACATTACGTACACTGTCATTGACTTACATCAGTCGGAGTGACGAAATTACACAGGGGCCCAACAAGTTATACACAAAGCTTTATGTAGAGACCCGTCCACCCGTCATTTGGACGGGTAAAAACTAATATGGACGGGCAGAAATATGGGTGGACCGGTGGTGGATGGGTAAAAAAATGAAGGAGCAAAAAAGGTCTTCCAAAACCATAGATATTGTTAGTTATGCCTTGAAAGTGAGTGTAAATGGTGTCATACGTGTGTTTGTAGCCCATTTCAGGTCATCAGGCACATTTGAAAGTTTGTAAACTAGATTAACAGTTAACATCCATGTGTCCACCAAAACATGTGTGACTGGCAATAATTTAATCCTGCATAAAGCCCTGGCCGTGAGCCATTCCAGAGGTGTCAACTTATACGGTTTTCCCGTAAGCCTTACAGATTTTTGCGATCTGCACGGGCTTACGGGCGTACGATACAATCCTTACGGATATTTATGACTTCAATGAAACAAATCTTTTTTGCGATCTCCATGAAATATTTCAAAACGGCGCTGAATTTTACCGTGAAATATTTTATTGACAAAATGGCGGCGGACAGAGCAGCAAATCACCCCGTTTCCAATTAACCAAACGCAAACAAATTCTACCTAATTTACCCAATTGGTAGTGGATAATTGGTTTTATTTCTGGCCGGCTATTGTCTTGCGTGTTTTTCTGTGTCACCAGACAATGGGAATGCCTGTTAACTAATTGCAATCGAGTCTGAGGCTCATTCTAAGTCAGACCCCGGCGGCGCGGACAACAAACTGAACAATGCCCTGAATTGCAGTTATTTAAATCACTTCTTACTTAGATGATTGAGCATTGAAAGCAGTCTAATAAATACCTAGGTGCAATGCATACCCCTTGCCTGTCGTTGAAATTGTTTATAAGCTTTATTGGAGCTCGCGCGAACAGTTTCGATACCCTATTATCGCCCATCGCATACGTTCCAATCTTGAAGAATTAAGCGCAATCCATTCACATCTATACAAATAATGTCCATCCACGCATCTACACTACATGTGTATGTTTTTAATTGTATGTACTTTTTGGCTAAGCATTATTATTTGAGTATATTAGACATGTAAATTAAAAACATACTCTTGTTATTATCAACAGACGAAAGCATGGTGATTAAATATCTCCCATCATGCCTCTGTCACCATGGCTTAGTTTGGCTGTTCAAGTTTTCCATGTAGAGATTATGTTAGTTGTGTAATAAAATATCATATAGATGCTACTGCTTTTCATGCAAGATATTCTTTGCAACGTATGATACATATCAGAAGTTGAAAAAATTACTATGCTAATGTTATACCTAGAACACAAGTAAATTACTGAACAGTATGTATTGATCTACAGTATAACCATGTATTCTTTCTAAAACAACAAACTGGAACACACATTTTTATATGAAATTAACATGGATATTTTTATATTTGGGGTATTAAGACTGGTAAATAAAAAAAATTGTTAATGTCTTTTTCCTTTTTTGTAACATTATTCACATTTACGGTTAAAAACTTCTCTGTCATAAATGGTGCGCACATTTAGCGTCTAGAGCCAAAAACAGTCACTCAAGGGGACACCTGCAATGTAGGGAAATTTTTGCTTGGATACAGGAGTGTCCGCTGAAGAGAGGGACTACTGTATTTACAAACAGCTGGGGTGAAGTACTGTTATTAATTTAAAATAATTCAGTGCAGTTGATGAATTTATTTGTCACTAGGTATTTTATTGCAATTGTCTTTATTGTTTTAATATTACAGTTACCTTTTAGTTTTACCGCTGGTTACAACAGAGAGCACGAGAATAAATTATCTGTGCCAAAACAAGTTGTGTTTTGTTTGTTATTCCATATGGAGGTGTATTATAGCGGGATCCTATGCCTAGATTGTGCTTCGTTAGGATTTTTTGCAGATCGTAAGGACTTTTTGTCATGATCTTACAGATATGAGTTGTCCCAAGTTGACACCTCTGTGCCATTCTAAATTGGTGCACGCCATAAGCATTGGGCTCTCTGATTATTCATGCCCTATGGTTTTGTATTAAAGCATTACTGCATTGTAGTTCACCATTCATACCCCCAAATTCACATTCACGCCCTACCTTGTAGTTCCGTATTCATGCCTCGTAGTTTCTTGATCTCTGCCTCCAGTTTGTATCTCATCAGTGTCTCGAGGTGTTCCCGGCGCTGGCACTGCTTCACGAGGGCCTCGTAACCACTGCGCACCTTTTCTATCTCCATCTCAAACTGTCAGCAGACAACAAACATGTCATGCTCCACATTACTGCAGGTGGTAGTGTACATGTCAGGCACACGTGTTTACTGCAGCTCAGTCAGTTGGTTGTAAGACGACTCGCTGTGCCCAGGGCGGGGGTCAATTCCATTCTTTCAATTCCAATTCATTGCAATTCCTTTTATTCAATTCCAATTCATTTTTTTTCAATTCCAATTAAATTTCTTTCAATACATTTTGTTCCAATTCCAATTAAATTTCTTTCAATAATTTTTTTTTTAAATTCCAATTCTTTCAATTCAATTTTTTCAATTCCATTCTTTCAATTCCAATTCATTGCAATTCATTTTATTCAATTCCAATTCATTTTTTTAAATTCCAATTAAATTTCTTTCAATACATTTTTTCCAATTCCAATTCAATTTTTTTCAATTCATATTTTTCAATTCCAATTCAGTTTTTTCATTCCAATTCAATTTCTTTTAATTCAATTTTTTTCAATACCAATTCAACTTCTTTCAATTCAATTTTTTTCAATTCCAATTCCATTCATAATCATTCAATTCCAATTCCTGCTCCAATTCACATAACAAAAGTTACCATAAAATGATACGATAAATATGCATAGAGAGGTAAATATGCATACAGTGTGTTATTTATCGATGTATTTATATAATTTTAGTCATAACACACACACACACACACACACACACAATCAACCAAACTAAAAGAATTCATTTAGTGACATTTTTTTGCATTGCATTTTAATGCAGGCATCACTGGATTCACGGCATAATTGAAATGTCTGAGTTCAACTGAGTCTGCTCTTGTTCCGGCATCACCTACTTAACAATAAATTTGTTGAAACACTTACACTGTACTAGATCAGCACGTTAAAATGGTTTTCACTTTTGAGTCACTGATATGTACGTAATGAAGCATGCAGAAATAAGATAAAAAATTAACTCAAATTATTTCAATGCATCAACCAACATTTTAATGAAAATACAGGCAAGGCGCAATATAGGAAGAACACATAGAAACCACTGAGTGGCTGCTGTGTAGTATTGGCTGTGTATTGTAAAATACCCAGCCAACTGTAAAATATAATAATGTATTTTTATAACATTTATATGATTATCACATTCTGATTATATTCTACAAGTCAGTCTTTGCTGGGCTTGTATTTGCACTGGTAATATTTTAACTTCAGCTGATTACACTTTGGACTGTTTGGAGATCCTGGCTTCACTTCTGGTACTTGGTTAGTCCTAATAATTATTTGCTTAGCATGTGACACTGAGAAAGTGTGATTGTTATTTGGGCAATTTCAATGGTTCTTTGAAGCAGTCCCCAGCTAGCACTCATTCACATAAGGTAGTCGGACAAGCCATTCATAAGTTTCATCCACTGATTAGCTGATGGGTAATGTTTGACCAGCAGCTTCATTGTCTAACTTTTTTAGGTCATTAAACACCATTGCCTGCACAGTAATACTTCCAACTGTCTGTAAAATATTCTTCGCAGCATCACAAAACTATCAGATGCTCAATTCCTTTTTATTCAATTCCATTTCAATTCAAAATCTTTCAATTCCAATTCCGATTTAATTCAAAATCTTTAAATTCCAATGTCAATTCAATTCGTTTTGTTCCAAATCTTTCAATTCCGGTCCAATTCCGGAATTGAATTGATCAGTTCCAATTCTTTTTGAATTGACCCCAGCCCTGGTTTTGATACTGATACGTGACAGTTGGTTGTGATTTACGGGTTCACTGTTAGTTTTGAATTAGATACAAGGTGATTTTGCACTGGTTGAGAGGTTGCACAATGGGTTGGTTGTGATTAACATGAGTTCAACGTGCACTGGTTGTGAGTTGCTTTTCAGTTAGTTATGAGTTATTGTATTTACTCTATTAGGCATATAGTATGTTTAAAAATATTTAAGGAGCAAAAATATGTCTGAATATGGGTTCAAATTAAACATAATTGAAATAAACCACGGTACTCAAACCATGAGCATTAAAACTGTGAATAATGTGAACTGCGATTAATCATCCCATCCCTAAGGTTTGTTGTGTTAGTTGTGAGTTAATAATGAGTTAGCTGTGAGTTGGTTGTGATGGATGAAAGTGGGTTGCGAGTTGGACGAATGGACACACGCACGCACGCACGCACCCACGCACGCACGCACGCACACACGCACGCACACACGCACACACACACACACACACACACACACACACACACACACGTAGGGATGGATGGACGAACGGACGGACGGACGGACGGACGGACGGACGGACGGACGGACGGACGGACGGACGAACGAACGAACGAACGAATGGATGTATGAACGAATGGATGTATGGGCGGGCGGGCGGGCGGGCGGGCGGACGGAAGGACGGACGGACAATTGGAACAAACAGAACGAATGAAACGAATGGTTGTACATATGGTTGTAATGGGTTAGAGTTAGTTCACCTTCTGCAGCTTGCACACTTTCTTGTAGTAGCCGTCCAGCTCCGAGCGCAGGGCCCTGTTCTCCCCACTGAGACGCTCCACCATCTGTGTGGCGCGGGTGGCGATGGCCGCGTGGTCCAACTCTGTGGGGCGCTTCCTCACGAGACTGACACAGTGAAGACACACAACGTCACACACAACTTCCTCACGAGACTGACACAGTGAAGACACACAACGTCACACACAACTTCCTCACGAGACTGACACAGTGAAGACACACAACTTCCTCACGAGACTGACACAGTGAAGACACACAACTTCCTCACGAGACTGACACAGTGAAGACACACAACTTCCTCACGAGACTGACACAGTGAAGACACACAACTTCCTCACGAGACTGACACAGTGAAGACACACAACTTCCTCACGAGACTGACACAGTGAAGACACACAACGTCACACACAACTTCCTCACCAGACTGACACAGTGAAGACACACAACGTCACACACAACTTCCTCACCAGACTGACACAGTGAAGACACACAACGTCACACACAACTTCCTCACCAGACTGACACAGTGAAGACACACAACGTCACACACAACTTCCTCACCAGACTGACACAGTGAAGACACACAACGTCACACACAACTTCCTCACCAGACTGACACAGTGAAGACACACAACGTCACACACAACTTCCTCACCAGACTGACACAGTGAAGACACACAACGTCACACACAACTTCCTCACCAGACTGTGGCAGTGAAGACACACAACGTCACACACAACTTCACAAGTGTGGCTCTGTCACGTCCACATAACAAGATTTAACAAGATTGCCACCTAGAGAATCAACTCTAGATGGCAGGTGGACAAGGAAGCCCTTTGGCTTATCGAGAGTCCAACCTATCTATCTAAATGTACCCAGCCCTTCTTAGGTACAGGTCAATTTTATTTTTAAACATATTAACACTACTAGCACCTACACAACCAGCCAATAATCTGTTCCATTCTTTTTCTGTTCTTTGTGAAAATTAAAATTTTCTAATATCTAGTCTACACTGCTTCTTTGCTAATGTAATTCCATGTCCTCTAGTCCTTCTCTCTTCCTTGACCGAGAAAAAAATATTTCTGTCAATATTTTCATACCCATTCAATATTTTTAAAACTTCTATCTGATCTCCTCTCAATCTCCTGGTTTCTAGTGTTGTTAATCCAGATTCTTTTAGACGCATTTCATAACTAATATTCCTGAGTTTTTGTATCATTTTGGTTGCTCTTCTTTGTACTCTTTCTAGTATATCAATATCCTTCTTGCGATATGGCCTCCATGCCTGTATGCAATATTCTAAATGAGGCCTAACTATTGTTTTGTACAGCGGTATTATTAGGTCTTTTTCCTTGTACACTATATTTCGCCTAATTAATCCAAGAATTTGGTTTCCCTTTGCTGCTGCAATTGCACACTGTTCTGATACCTTCATATCAGCACTAATAGTTAACCCCAAGTCCTTTTCCTTTACGGTAGTATTTAGTACAGTATCACCCATTGTATATTGTGCATCTTCATTTCCATGTCCTGTGTGGAGGCACTTACACTTCCCATAATTAAACAGCATTTGCCACTTCTCAGACCATTCGTTCAACTTATTTAGATCATCTTGTAATTGCTGTCTATCTGCATCACTTTCAATTTTTCTAAACACTTTTATATCGTCCGCAAACTTCAACACCTTGCTTGTTATATCATCATCCAAATCATTGATATATATTAAGAACAAAATAGGTCCCAATACTGATCCCTGCGGTACTCCACTCAAAACCGATTTCCAGTTTGAAACCACCCCATCAACTACCACTCTTTGTCTTCTATCAATGAGCTATTTTTCTATCCAGTTAATCATACCATTGCCTATGCCATGGGCCTTTAGTTTAAGTAGTAATCTTTGATGTGGCACTTTGTCAAAGGCTTTTTTAAAATCTAAGTATATTATATCTACTGGTGATCCCTCGTCTACCCACTTTGTGACATCTTCCAAAAAACATAAGATATTTGTTAAGCATGACCTCGCTTTTAGAAACCCATGTTGAGATGGGTTAATCAAGTTATTTTTAACAAGAAAATCAACCAAGTGATCTTTAATGAGTCTTTCTAATAGTTTGCAAATCACTGATGTTAAACTAACTGGTCTATAGTTCTCCGACTTGTTTCTTGATCCTTTTTTAAATAATGGTATGATGTTTGCTTCTTTCCATTCTAATGGAACTAATCCTTCCTCTATTGACAAATTGAACACTGTTGCAAGTGGTATGCTGATTTGTTCTACAATTTCCAGTAGTAATTTGGGAGGAATCCCATCCACTCCAGGTGACTTATTATCCTTCATATCCCTTATTTTCTTAGCTACCATTTTTGGTGTTACAATTAGTTGTCCTAAATAGTCTGACTCTCTCCCTTCGAATTTAGTCTCTGGTACTGGTAATGCACTTGTATCTTCCCTGTTAACATAGTTACGTGTGTTTGACTCATTTGACATAACAGTAACTAAAACTAACTTGACCAACTAGAACCTGGTGGACCACTGTTGCATGCGTGCGTGTGTGTGTGGGACATTGTGTGAGTGACACTGTGTGTGCACGTGTATGCGTGCATGCGTGTGTACAATTATATCTGTAGATCAGAGTCTGGCAATGTGAACACATTAACATGTCTGTCACACCTATCTGTCACATTAACACACCTGTTACATAATCTTAGATGTTACACCGACCTGAAAGTCACACTAACACTTGTGTCACACTAACCACTTTTTTCATACCACACTGACACACCTAACACACCTGTCCCACTAACACACATGTCACACTAACACCTGTCACACTGACACACCTAACACACCTGTCCCACTAACACCTGTCACACTGACCCACCTAACACACTGACACACCTGTCATACTACCACACCTGTCACACTACCACACCTGTCACACTAACACCTGTCACACCGACCCACCTAACACACCTGTCACACTAACACCTGTCACACTGACACACCTAACACACCTGTCCCACTAACACCTGTCACACTGACCCACCTAACACACTGACACACCTGTCATACTACCACACCTGTCACACTACCACACCTGTCACACTAACACCTGTCACACCGACCCACCTAACACACCTGTCACACTAACACACCTGTCTCACTGACCCACCTAACACACTGACACACCTGTCACACTAACACACCTGTCACACTAACACACCTGTCACACTAACACACCTGTCACACTATCACACCTGTCACACTAACACACCTGTCACACTACCACACCTGTCACACTACCACACCTGTCACACTAACACATGTCACACTGACCCACCTAACACACCTGTCACACTAACACACCTGTCTCACTGACCCACCTAACACACTGACACACCTGTCACACTAACACACCTGTCACACTAACACACACATCTCACTATCACACCTGTCACACTAACACACCTGTCACAATGACACACCTGTCACAATGACACACCTAACACACATGTCACACTAACACACCTGTCACACTGACCCACCTAACACACCTGTCACACTAACACACTTGTCACACTGACCCACCTAACACACCTGTCACAGTCACCCACCTGTCTCCAATGGCTGTCAACTCGTCAAAGCTGAGTGAGCTGCCACTCTCTATTGATCCCGCCCTCTCATTGTGTCTCATCATCCCCATAGAGGGCGCCAGCTGTAGTTTGGCGAGGCGGGTTAAATCTGGCTGCGAGTGTGTCAGCACGATTCGGTCGATTCGTTCGTATGACCGTCGTAACTGACCGCTTCGAATGAGCACATCCTGATGACCGCACGGCTGGACGTCCAGCCTGGCATGTCGCCCGCTGATCGGCGCGGTCGCGGGTCTCGGCCGTTCCACCTCATTGGTCAGTTGTCCGTGGCTACTGGTCATGTGACTCGGCAACACATTGGGCAAGGTCGACGGCAAGGTCATGTGTTGTGCCGACACGGCTGCATCGAGCTGGCGCCAGTTCTCATTGGCTGGCGGTGACATGGCCGTTCCATTTACCAACTGCACCCCCCACTGCTCTAACTGTGCAGCGGTTGGTAGTGGTCGCGGCAGGGAGGAATCAACAAACTTCTTTGTCTCTTGCTGCTTCTGAGACTGCGAAACAGGAATCTTCGAAGACCTTCGTTTCCGGGAAAACATCTGCGTCGTCTGACTGCCTCCCATTGCATTGTGGGACTGCTGCAGCTGGTGCCACCGCATCAGTAAGTTTGTCTCTGCCTTCTCTTCGCTCGCCCGGTTAGACATGGGTGACAAGGAGTAGCCTTGAACGCCGATGGCACTTGACTGTCGTGATCCCGCCAACATATCGCTCGCTTGACTGCTCTGTGCAGCCACCTGGCTGGCAGACAGTGCACTAACAACCTTCGTCTGCGTGCTCGACGAATCGACAGCCACCCGGTGGAAGGCGTGGATGTAGCATTGCGAGTCGCGACCTTGAATGTCACAAAATGCCTGGTCCCGTCTGTCTGCACAGACGTGGTCCTGCCTGTCACTGGGTCCCCGATCCTGAGGGTCACCTAGCGCCCGGTCAACGCTCCCGGTCACATAGAACGTGCTGGAGTTGGTGGCTTTCACTTCGACAGCGCCAGTCTGCGGCAGTCCGAGTCTTCCCAGGATGCTGTAGGAGGCCGACCCGTTGATGTTTGGGTCGAGGGTGTTGGGGAAGGGCCTCAGGGCCTCTTCCTCGCCCTGGGGCTCCTGACGCAGGCAACTGAGGCTCTCCGTCGATGACAGGGACATGTCGGTGCTGGTCTCACTGCCAGAGAAACTCTCACGGAAACCTGGACGCATAAACACACTAACATAAACATGACACTAACATAAACATGACACTAACATAAACATGACACTAACATAAACATGACACTAACATAAACATGACACTAACATAAACATGACAATACAAACATCTACATGCCTTGAACAAACATGGTCTACAAACATGTCCTGACACAAACCTAACATCATATACATGTCCTAACACTAACCTAACAATATATTATACATGTCCTAACACTAACCTAACAATATATTATACATGTCCTAACACTAACCTAACAATATATTATACATGTCCTAACACTAACCTAACAATATATTATACATGTCCTAACACTAACCTAACAATATATTATACATGTCCTAACACAAATCAGACAATACAGGCATATATTGTCACAAACCTGATAATACAAACATGTCTTGACACAAACATGACAATACAAACATGTCTTGACACAAACATGACAATACAAACATGTCTTGACACAAACATGACAATACAAACATGTCTTGACACACACCTGACAATACAAACATGTCTTGACACAAACCTGACAATACAAACATGTCTTGACACACACCTGACAATACAAACATGTCTTGACACAAACCTGACAACACAAACATGTCTTGACACAAACCTGACAACACAAACATGTCTTGACACAAACCTGACAAGACAAAAACATGTCTTGACACAAACCTGACAAGACAAAAACATGTCTTGACACAAACCTGACAATAAACATGTCTTGACACACACCTGACAATACAAACATGTCTTGACACAAACCTGACAACACAAACATGTCTTGACACAAACCTGACAAGACAAAAACATGTCTTGACACAATCCTGACAAGACAAAAACATGTCTTGACACAAACCTGACAAGACAAAAACATGTCTTGACACAAACCTGACAATAAACATGTCTTGACACACACCTGACCATACAAACATGTCTTGACACAAACCTGACAACACAAACATGTCTTGACATAAAAACCTGACAACACAAACATGTCTTGACACAAACCTGACAACACAAACATGTCTTGACACAAACCTGACAAGACAAAAACATGTCTTGACACAAACCTGACAAGACAAAAACATGTCTTGACACAAACCTGACAATAAACATGTCTTGACACACACCTGACAATACAAACATGTCTTGACACAAACCTGACAACACAAACATGTCTTGACACAAACCTGACAAGACAAACATTTCTTGACACAAACCTGACAAGACAAAAACATGTCTTGACACAAACCTGACAAGACAAAAACATGTCTTGACACAAACCTGACAAGACAAAAACATGTCTTGACGCAAACCTGACAATAAACATGTCTTGACACACACCTGACAATACAAACATGTCTTGACACAAACGTGACAACACAAACATGTCTTGACACAAACCTGACAACACAAACATGTCTTGACACAAACCTGACAAGACAAACATGTCTTGACACAAACCTGACAAGACAAAAACATGTCTTGACACAAACCTGACAACACAAACATATCTTGACACAAACCTGACAATACAAACATGTCTTGACACACACCTGACAAATCATTCATGTTGTTACACGAACTTAACAACATAAACACGACCTCGTACAAACGTCATGACACAGGCATGTCCTAACACTAACCTGACAACACAAAAAGATCCTTATACAAACATGACAACACAACTGTCTTAAAAAAACCTGCCAGCATAAACACTGACAAAAACATAATATCATAAAAATGTCCAAACACAAACTTTGCATTAGAAACATGAATACACAAACTTGACAACATAAACATGGCTTCATGCAATGCAAACTTGGCACTAGAAACATGAATCACAAAACTTCACACAAACCTGACAAGTTAATATAAATATGTCCTGATGCAAACGTGACAACATAAACATATCTTTAGCGAACAACCATGACAATACAAACATGTTCTCACACAAACCTGACACCACAAATATTTCCTGTCACAAACATGACAACACAAACATGACTTAAGTTACACCTAACAACACATTCACTTGAGAATGCAAAAATTACATACCCTGATAAAAATGTGACACTACAGGCATGCTCTGACTCAAATCCAACAATACAACAACAAAATACAAACACAACAGCACATGTCCTAACACAAACAGTTCCTCACCTGGCTGGTAGAGGGCGCACCCTGTCCCTGGTCCAGGATACGGAGGCGGATCCCGATGTTTTGCATCTCTCGAACTGCAGTGCTGTGCTAAGACCATCTGCTGACAACTTGGCCGCATTTTCTCTCAGACAGTGTCTGACACAAGTGTCACTATGTGAAACAGTGTATGTCGAGAGTGTCACTATATGAGACAGTGTCTGTCACATGTGTAACTATGTGAGACAGTGTATGTCAAGAGTGTCACTATATGAGACAGTGTCTGACACAAGTGTCACTATGTGAGACAGTGTCTGTCACATGTGTTACTATGGGTATGTTACAAGTGTGTTATGTGTGTGTGTTAAAAGTGTATGTTACAAGTGTCACTCTGTGAGGCAATGTTTGTCACTTGTGTCATTACACGAAACAGTGTCTGTCACATGTGTAACTATGTGAGAGTGTCTGTCAAATGTCACTATGTGAGACAGTGTCTGTCAAATGTGTCACTATGTGAGAGTGTCTGTCAAATGTCACTATGTGAGACAGTGTCTGTCAAATGTGTCCTATGTGACA
The DNA here is from genome assembly GCA_964017155.1 of Oasisia sp. SBJ-2009. Classification (NCBI taxonomy): domain Eukaryota; kingdom Metazoa; phylum Annelida; class Polychaeta; order Sabellida; family Siboglinidae; genus Oasisia; species Oasisia sp. SBJ-2009. The sequence continues at coordinate 45,090,172 of OZ024855.1, forward strand.
CAGTGTATGTAAAATATATGTCACTATGTCAGGCAATGTATGTTACTATGTGAGACAATGTCTGTCATATGTGTCACTATGTGAGTATCTGTCATGTGTCACTATGTGAGACAGTGTCTGTCTTACGTCAATCTGTGGGTCTGTGACACTGTTGTCACATCTTGCCACACTTGGTTGATATTATCTGCAGCCAGAAGAAGACAAAGATGTCAGACAGCGTGCACAGATCATAAGCCAAGATACAATTTTATTAAGTTACCTGACTACAATTATACAATAAAATGTTATTGTCTAAGAGGAGAGATTTGTGCGCATTCAGTTAACAAATAACATAACATATCAAAGAACTGTAAAATTTATAAATAATGGCCTGACAACTTCCTATCCCAGAGGCCAAGGCAAAGAAAATGTTATTATTCACTTTACCAGTAAATGATGCTGGCTGCTGCCTGGGGTGGGGGGTGAGGGTAGAAGGGGGGCAGAAGGTTGCTGCCCTTGGTCAGGGTTCAAATTGATTGACAAGGGGTTTCGAGGTGGACAAACCTGTCGCCTAGGCCAGGGAAAAAGAATTAATAACCTAGGATTGTGTTACTAGAAATAGACAGGTCTTAGACATAATCTACTATGAAGTTCTACGATGTAACTAAACTGTCATTTTCCATAATGCTATAGCAATATGCATATAGGTACATAGGCATCAATCCTTGGTTTAAACAGTTTATGGCCAATACTGTTTTAAAGTACATGAATGGCGGTAAAAATGAAAACCATGAATGAAGAAGACAATAAAACACAGTCAAAACAGCCTGGAGAGTCTAGCCAGGATTGTCAGTCTCACAGCCCAGCACTGGGCTTCGACAGTCCACAATCTTTTTTTGATATGTAACTGACGTCACGTCACGTAAGAGACAACACAGTGTAAAGAGTTATTCAGTGTCAACCATCAAAATTAGTAAACATGGTTAAAAAGAGAAATATCAAGATAACTAAGACATTGTGTTACATTTCATGATGAGCTAACAGTGAATGGAAGCTAGATACATGTATTATTTCCAACTACTGGTAAATTCAGTGTTGCTTTTGGGCTTAATATTCAATGTAATACTATACTGTTTGCAACACCAGAACCTAAAAAGTACACATTTAATAAATCAATAAAACACTAAGTTATACTTGCTTTTGTTCCATTTAAAACCAGATTGATTCAGCAATTACACAAATACTGCTTTTTGACTGAACCAGAAATAAAATAAAGTGAAAGGGTGAAGCTGTGTGGGTGTATGGGGGAGGGGGGGGAGCAGGAATAGGCAACCTTGTGTTACCATCTACAAACCCAGGCAGCCCAAAGAGGAAGATCTACAGGTTTCAAGCAGCTCCGATTCAGAGGAAAATTAACAACCCTCCATTGATATCTTGAAATTATCATTAGCATTTACTAATTAAGCTGCTACATAGGCTACAGCCAATTTGTTTGTGGCATGTGAATTGTGTTGAATAACGTTATAGTTACAATGCGATTTAAACGTGTATTTGTTGCATGGCCCCACTTTTTGTGTCGGGCCCCTAGATTTTGAAAGGTGCCAGCCTGGCCCCCACTCATTTTAGGCTAAATTCTAACCCTGTATATACATATATATATATATATATATATATATATATATAATATACATAATAAAATGATATATATATATATATATATATATATATATATAATGAATAGGCCATCTTGCATATAATGTATTAGTACTAACTGTATAAAATAACATGTTCAATATATGGTTTAATTAACTCAATAAAGACAGAAGCGTGTATGTGTTTACAAGCCAGCCAGATGTCTTCGCTCTGCTGTCAGTGTCAGTCTCCTATAGTACAGGCATAAGTCCCTCTTCACCTATATGGTCATCATCATCCTCATCCCCCTATCATAGTTTTCACCTCCAAGATGTAGAAAATTAACTGGTATTGCTGTGATAACTGTGATTTGTGCTAGTACTCTACTTTCAGTGTACTTTCAGTGTACTTTCTGTTCTTTAATTGCACTGGCACTGCCTTTTTTTATCTTGCATCATGGAAAAAATAACTTGAGATATACTTTTCGATATAACCATAGAGGGAACAGACATGCCACAACTGTCAGAAACTTTGACAACACGATTAAAACTTCTACTACATATAATTTGAATGCTTGTATAGGTTCTAAAATAAACAACCATCACCATCATTGCCCAATACGCATACCTAAGTTTGTGAACGCATCTCTACAACAACAGCGGTACAACAACAGCGGTCGGCGTCCGGTGACGTTTTAGAAACTATTTATAGCCGCAGTTTTCACCGCCGCCGACAGCGACTTGTGCAACGAACTTTCCCCGACATCACTTTACCGCCGAGCGCTGATACTAGGCTGGCGCCTCCCAAAGTCTGCCATCAGTCTCGGTTATAAATCAACGTCTATCGACATATGGTCGTTAACAGTCGATTCAAACTCCGCAGTTGGTCACTACCCTTACACTGGCAAACGATAAACCCGCACACAACATATTCGTGTCACAACTTATTTCAACAAAAATGTTAGGATGACGTTTCCTATCTATAGTCCATGTATATCGCCCTGCGTCCGATTAACAACCGAAGTAACTATTTACCCTGCCCGTTTCACCAGCCATAGCAGCACTCTACCCACCTTGTATTCGCCGTGTCGTCGTGCTGTTGCCCGGTAAGTATGTTCGCCCGCCGAAACCCGCTAATCTGGCTTTACCAGCCAGATATAACGCGAGATTTTCCGAAATTCTGCGCTTAGCTCAGCAGTCCGACCCGCGGATGCCAAAATGGCTGCAACGAAATATTCCTGGCATTTCCCACCCGTGACGTCATCGCAGAGTTGGGCAACCTAAAAATCGGCGCCTCTCCCCACTGCTCGCAGATAGCGCGGCTGCCACCGGCTGTAGATAGCTGGGGCTTCCAGACACGTTTACTCCGTGGAAACGTTGAATTCCTCGCTGGCTTAGTAATAGTAATATATGTAGCTTAGAGCTGCTGTGAAATGTGTCGGCCGGGGGGAGGTCGTTTTTCCTAGAATACGCCAACTCGCGCAAGTCTCAAATATGAGACGTGGCTTTGCATTTCACTTTATTTTGACAAAAATTTTATTGGCTCAATTTATATATGGCTATTAACTATAAAATATACTACGCATCTATACGCCTATAGGCGCGTCGTCCCTGGAACTGTCGCGTTTGTGACTGAGCTACCAATTAGGCCTATATTTGTACCGCAATATTCAGTTAGTTTTGTAGTGTACGCCAAGCTGTTGCTGTCCGATTTTCTGCTTTTAGCCCCCCCCCCCCCCATTTTAATAATGTTGTTCCGACGCCAGTATGTAGGGTAGGCGGAGACAGGCGCGTCCATATTGAGAAACATTCAGATTATGGGCTGAGATTGCCGGGTTGATATTTTGAGTATAGCAGGATATGCTTTGTGAAAAAGTATCAATTGTATTGTATATGCTGCTTTGGTGAGTATATATATATATATATATATATATATATATATATATATATATATATATATATATATATATATATATATATATATACTAATGACGAGAAATTCAGTTTTATTTGCGTTTAAATTTCATTTGCTGGTCGTCAGCTAGTGGGAAATTGCTGGTTAGGGGAGCGGCTTGTTTCAGAGGACGCCCCCAAAGAAAGATACAATGAAACCTCGCTATTACGATCACCCTTATGACTCGATACAAATGACCGTAATTGCGAGGTAACCTTATTAGCAGGACCAATTTCAAATATTTCACATGATTTGACTCTAATTTGTGTCTGTTGTAAGACGACCCTATTTGTGAGGTAGCTGTAATGTAGAGGTTACCATAACGTGTCTGGTTCTACTAGGTACTTGAAATGCAGCTGTCCGTCAAGTGTCGTCACGTGGTCACCGGGGCGGGTTCTGGTCGGCGTCGATCTGACAATATGAAACCTCGACCCTCGTCATTCTCTCCGTAACTAAACCGGCAGCATGCAGCTGAAAAGGCGCATGCTCGTCAGCCTAGACTCGTTTAACTGGCTGTCGCTTGGCTGTGTAACTTCGCCGAGAAGACAGTCTGCCCAGCTAACAAAATCAGGTTATCAGAACGTTAGCAGAACGTTATTTCTATGTTACGATAACGTTAGCTGATAACATTCTCCTAACGTTTTTTTGGAAAGTTTTCTTTACGTTCCCTTCACGTTACATATGGGAATGTTACTGCATAAACTGATGATAACCTTCTGCTAACATTACGGGAACATTACGTGTGTGCTGCGTGGTCACTTAACCGGCTTTTGAATGGTGCCCGTGAGATAGACTAAAAAGTGCTTCCACCTCACGGAGCCTGAGTAATCGAGGCGACTCGTTGCATCGACCACTGCCCCGGTCGTGTTTGCATGAACATATTTTTCCGCATCATTCCTGCCCCCTAACTGACGGGGAAGTGAATCTGACAGGTCGGGGACGTATATAAAGCAGACGTGTCGTCTTAAGAGCTTTTTCGAATTTCCGCAGCAAACTTGTCCGCCCATGTTTGTAGCCACGTACACATGGAAGCGTCCGTACTTCCTCGTCTTCCTCAGTCTGGGTGCCATCGGCGGCGGGGGAAATATCCGCTGTGGGGTACATTTGAGTACTGGAGATCGGGAGATAGGCTAGATTCTTATATACATACACACACTCACACACACATACACACACGTGCGCACATACGTGTACATACGTACGCACCATACACACACACGCACACGCACACGCACACGCACACGCACACGCACACGCACACGCACACGCACACGCACACACACACACACACACACACACACACACACATAATTATTATTACATTACACGGGTAACTTGTCTGTTTTGTCCTATTAATTTAAACTATTTTCCTGTTGGGTAACATTTATACGTGTCTTTACAACACGTCTCCACAGAACTAACCCGTGTACGTTTGTGGTGTAACGGCTCATCCTGAGGCGAGGAGTGTAGCAAATGGTCGTGACACACAATCGTCGCCACAGCCGCACGTGTACGTGTCACGGACACCGTGTCGCCTTCAGACCGTTGCCATGGCAATGCCCGGTCAGCCGGAAGGTTGAGTGACATAATCAGCGAAAAAAGGAAACAAGTGATTCATTGGTTATCAAATCACATCACTTTGTACATTAAACAACTTCGTTTCCAAGCTAAGAGGTTGTTACAGGTTGTCGCATAGACTGTTCTAGAACTCGATCCGCCTTCACCCGATGTATAGCGGTCGATTATGACAGCGGGTGCTTGCTGGCGTATGACCAAGGATCCGTTGAGGCAGAAGTTGTATATGTACTGTATTGTGTACGGTCTGATACCGCAAACTTATACAGCAAGTGTGGACGGGGTGAATTAACATATACTACTCACATGTTGCTAGGGATCACTATTTAGGGCAGTATTATATTTTACGGCATGTATTACCAAAAAAAACTAAAACAGCATGTATTCGAGGACATGTGTATTTCCTGAATTTCATTGCTATATACCAAATGTGAACAATAGGTAACATGTGTTCTGTCATCAAAGAAGCAGTCCCCCCAAAATGGAGGTTTTCCCCAGACCCCCCCCCCACAATGGAGGTTTCAGAATGTTACTCCAAGTCATGAAAACAACAAAAATCTACTGTAGCTTGTGTGTGACCCACGTGATGCAATCACAGCCTGGCAACGGCGTCTCATGCTTCCAATGAGTCTCTGGATGGCTGCCATTTCAAGATTGTTCCATTACAAACATTGTGTGATCCTTAGCAAATTTAGAGTAGTAAGAAACCAAAAAGAGACCAAACTTAGACGGTAAATATGGACGGTTTGAATTAACATAGAAGCCAAGGAAAGGCATGACTTAGATGGCAGTGCTATGCGGACTGCGTGAGTTAATTTAGAGACCGGGAAGAGACCAAACTTAGATGGCGAATGTGGACGGTGCGAATTGACGCAGAAGCCAAGAAAATACCAGACTTAGACGGCACATGCAGACAGCGTGAAGTAACATAGAAACAAAAGGAGACCAAACTTAGACGGCAAATGTGGACAGCGTGAGTGAACATAGACTCATAGAGACCACACAGACACCGCAGGTGTGGACCGTGCGCACAAAGGCTTCAAACATCCGCGGCGTCTTATGTATTATGCAAGAGGACATTTGACAAGCAACGTCCAAATGTCGTTAAATGGATGCGACACAAACAGAAATAGCAGAACTGTTTGAGGGGAACAAAGCATGAATTTAATGAAAGCTCAGATGCTGAGGCAAAGGGATCGGGACTGTGCCCTGTGGAGCGCGCAGTGTCGACGTGTTATTCTACTGGCTGGTCAGCGCTACATGCAGGGAGGGAGACCGAAGACAAAACAAATAACAACACAGCTGTAGAACACTCAACTCAACAACGAGTTATGCACGCACGCACGCACGCACTCACACACGCAGGTTTTGTGCATGGACTGGTTATTACTGTTTATGAACTGGTCACTTGTGTGTGGACTGGTCAGTTGTGTGTGGAGTGGTCACTACTGTATATGGACTGGTCACTTGTGTGTGGAGTGGTCACTACTGTGTATGGACTGGTCACTTGTGTGTGGACTGGTCACTTGTGCGTGGAGTGGTCACTACTGTGTATGGACTGGTCACTTGTGTGTGTGGACTGGTCACTTGTGCGTGGAGTGGTCACTACTGTGTATGGACTGGTCACTTGTGTGTGGACTGGTCACTTGTGCGTGGAGTGGTCACTACTGTGTGTGGACTGATCACTTGTGTATGGACTGGTCACTTGTGTGTGGACTGGTCACTTGTGTGTGGAGTGGTCACTACTGTGTATGGACCGGTCACTTGTGTGTGGACTGGTCACTTGTGCGTGGAGTGGTCATTACTGTGTATGGACTGGTCACTTGTGTGTGGAGTGGTCACTTGTGTGTGGAGTGGTCACTACTGTGTATGGACTGGTCACTTGTGTATGGACTGGCCACTTGTGTGTGGAGTGGTCACTACTGTGTATGGACTGGTCACTTGTGTGTGGAGTGGTTACTACTGTGTATGGACTGGTCACTTGTATGTCGAGTGGTCACTACTGTGTATGGACTGGTCACTTGTGTGTGGAGTGGTCACTACTGTGTATGGACTGGTCACTTGTGTGTGGACTGGTTACTTTTGTGTGGACTGGTCACTTCTGTATATGGACTGGTCACTTGTGTGTGGAGTGGTCACTACTGTGTATGGACTGGTCACTTGTGTGTGGAGTAGTCACTACTGTGTATGGACTGGTCACTTGTGTATGGACTGGTCATTTGTGTGTGGAGTGGTCACTACTGTGTATGGACTGGTCACTTGTGTGTGGAGTGGTCAGTTATGTGTGGAGTGGTCACTACTGTGTATAGACTGGTCACTTGTGTGTGGAATGGTCATTACTGAGTATGGACTGGTCACTGATGTGTGGACTGGTCACTATGCTGTATGTGGACTGGTCACTGCAGAGTGTGAACTGGTTTCTATTGTGTATGGATTGGTAACTATCTTATGTGGGCTGGCCATATCGTATTTTAACTGGTCACTAAGTATCCTTGGACTGGTCACTATTTTGTATGGACTGGTCACGGTTGTGTGTGGACTAGTCACTATTGTGTATGGATTGGTCACTATCCTGTGATGGGTGGTCAAAGTATGTGAACTGGTCACTAGCCTGTGTGTGTGTGTGTGTGTGTGTGTGTGTGTATGTGTGTGTGTGTGTGTGTGTGTGTGTGTGTGTGTGTGTGTGTGTGTGTGTGTGTGTATGTGTGTGTGTGTGTGTGTGTGTGTGTGTGTGTGTGTGTGAGTGTGTGTGTGTGTGTGTGCGCGTTTGCGTGTGTATATGTGTGCATGTGTGTATGTATGTTTTTATGTGTATGTATGTGTGATGTGTGGTGTGTTTGTGCGTGTGTGTATGTGTGTGATGTATGTGTGGATATGATTTTGTGTGCGCGCGCGTGGTGTGGTGTGGTGTGGTGTGGTGTGGTGTGGTGTGGTGGGGTGTGGTGTGGTGTGGTGTGGTGTGGTGAGGTGTGGTGTGGTGTGGTGTGGTGTGGTGTGGTGTGGTGTGGTGTGGTGTGGTGTGGTGTGGTGTGGTGTGGTGTGGTGTGGTGTGGTGTGGTGTGGTGTGGTGTGGTGTGGTGTGGTGTGGTGTGGTGTGCTTCGTGTGTGGTGTGCTTCGTGTGTGGTGTGTGTGGCGTGTGGCGTGTGGCGTGTGGCGTGTGGCGTGTGGCGTGTGGCGTGTGGCGTGTGGCGTGTGGCGTGTGGCGTGTGGCGTGTGGCGTGTGGCGTGTGGCGTGTGGCGTGTGGCGTGTGTGGCGTGTGTGGCGTGTGTGGCGTGTGTGGCGTGTGTGGCGTGTGTGGCGTGTGTGGCGTGTGTGGCGTGTGTGTATGTGTGTGTGTGTGTGTGTGTGTGTGTGTGTGTGTGTGTGTGTGTGCGCGCGCGTGTGTGTATGTATGTATGTATGTATGTATGTATGTATGTATGTATGTATGTATGTATGTATGTATGTATGTATGTATGTATGTATGTATGTATGTATGTATGTACGTACGTACGTACGTACGTACGTACGTACGTACGTACGTACGTACGTACGTATGTATGTGTATATGTATGGGATTTTATTTCAGTAATGTGCCTCACATGATTTCTAATGTACGTGTGAACTAGTAAGTTCGTATATGAGTGGTCAATGTGTGTGTGAACTGGTCACTGCCTTCCGGACCGGTCACTGCATGTGTACGTCGGCATACACACCGCGGCTAGTGGCAGTAGAAGCCGTCGTTTTGACGGTTGCGTTATCCAGCTCCTGCAGACTTGTCATGTGTCAACTTTAATCTCGCCAGAGATCAGCCGGCGCATCAATAATGGATGATACCGACGAGAGACTGCAGCCATGACGGATTGACCAGGCCAATGAAGATGACTATTTGATTAAAGCCACTCGTTTGTATTCAATCGCTGCATCATTACGGTCCGCCATCATTCTGTCTGCGGATGCTGTCGAGGTGTCCTGCGTACCGTATCCACCGACCATTGTGCGGTGTACGTCAGGGTCCCAAATTCGACAGGTCCCAGATTCGACTCCGAATCCAGGTCCGCGCGAATCCATGAAATATTGTTATGCACAACATCCACTGAATTAGATATCCCATTGATATACTTTATTTTTTTCTGTTTTTGTCGAAGCGGTGAACTCATTAGCCTAAGTAGAACGAATGTTAATTAGTCTGACCTGTTAATTTTGTGTAGAACGTCTGTGTGAATAGCCTCGCCCCATCGCGAACGCGTCAATGTATGTAATTACCTCTAGTCAAGTTGTGCTCCATTAATTGATTACTAATTAGGCTATGGATGGCAAACATGTATTTGATCTACTATATGATTCATACTTTTCGACTCTGGTTGCCTTGTTTCAAATGTACAGGACAGTGGACCCAGATCGAATGTGGAATCGAATCTCGGCCCGATTGAATCTCTGCAGACGACAAAGGCACCCGACGTGTGGCCGTATATTATAGCGTTGACCGGCTGGTGACGACCATGAACGACATGGCACCCGTCAGCGGAACTAATTCTACACTGACCGCCGTCTTTAACTTAGATTGACGCCGAAATGCACAATGCGCCTGGAATAGTTGATCTTGCTTAGCAGAGACACTGAGCCGATAAAAGGACGTCGTCTGTGTGTTCCGAGCATACACACGTGTGCCGGTGCGCGTGTGGTCGAGTAATCACGTTTTTAGCGAAAATGAGAAGTGCGGATAATCTCATAGCGCGTGTCGTCAGACGCGCCGGAATACACACGCGCGAGTTATTGGAAATGATAAAGCACGTCGTTCGTTTAACATAAATCGAAGCCGGACCGTGCTGTCTGAAGAAAACGTGTGCCGCCATTACCTGATGCTACCTAACGTGGTTGTGCAAATGTTGTTTTGATTTGTTAGTATTGATGTGTCAATGTCGATCGTTTCTGGGCAACGCGAATTGTTTTGCTAACAGATTACCCGATCGCTATTGAATGATATAATGAGCAACAGTTTGTTCTACAATTCAATTTGGCAATTTGGCCAAGAAGTCAATTACAGTAGTCGAGTCGATTAATAATTATAGAGAAATTTATGTGATTTTAGTAGTACACAGACACATTGCATGCCCCTATTGCTCGGAACAAACATTCGTTGTCCTATCCTTGAATATTTCCATCAGAAACTATGCGATAGTGTATTGTTATGCTACACGAAAATGTTGGGTTGTCCTGCGCGACAATGTAAGACTACTCCGTGGCGACAAAGTACTTTTTCTTCGGGACGGTGTATTTTTTATTTATATTAAACATTTATAACGCGTCTGGCATAGGGTAAAACACTTGCTCAGAGGCGCTAAAAGCCATATATTATATAAATATATGAATTTTTGAATAACTCCAAACTCTACAGAATTGTAAAACATTAAAATAATAACAAATTCCACGTGACAAAGCGAGGCTATCTCTACATGCAGTATAGTGGTGGAGGTATAATTCAACTAGAGTGAAGACATTCACCCTGTCATGTTTGCGAGTGACACTACACTGCTCGGTTAGTGTCAATACTTGGTCGCAACATGGCGGCGTAGACTACAAAGACTAGACGCCCTAACAGGATTAACCCAGCCACATTAGTGCTTGATTTATTCATAAGCTCGACGAGAGGAGCACCGTGATTTGATCTTAGATTCTGAAAAACAGAGGCTGGCGCCGCTGTCATTTCTGTTTGCTACGTAACTGCTATGCCATCGTTATGTTCAGTGTCTTCAATGTTATAATGTTTGTATCCGATGAATTGAGTATAAATAAAACATAATAGGTACAACACTAAAATAGGGATAGGAATGAAGTCTCCATGACAATATCGTGAACATGCGTTGTCTACGTGTGCGTATGTGTGTATGTACGTACGTACGTACGTACGTACGTACGTACGTGCGTGCGTGCATGTACGTATATATATATATGTATGTATGTATGTATGTATGTATGTATGTATGTATGTATGTATATATGTATGTATGTATATATGTATGTATGTATGTATGTATGTATGTATGTATGTATGACTGGTGTGTGCATATATGTATGTATGTACGTACGTGCGTACGTACGTATGTATTTATGTATGTATGTATGTATGTATGTATGTATGTATGTATGCATGCATGCATGCATGCATGCATGTATGTATGTATGTATGTATGTATGTATGTATGCATGCATGCATGCATGCATGTATGTATGTATGTATGTATGTATGTATGTATGTATGTATGTGCGTGCGTGCGGGCGTGCGTGCGTGCGTGCGTGCGAGTGTGCATGCCGGCGTATGTATGTCATGCATACTTATGTCATTTTATTGGTGACATTTTTCCTTACCGTATGTCGCATAAATAAGTTATCTTAACGGCCGTTGCACAGAGGATGTGGAAGGCGGGTGCCATGTGTACATGCCATAGCCAATGGTTTCGCAAATAACGTAAATTTGATACAAATATTACACTTTAATTGACAAAATATCGTGACACATCTTTTACAAAACATACTGGAGCAGCTTCTAGCGGCGCTGCGCTGACTCGCTGAGAACACCGGACGATCACGAACGATCACGATGTGATCGTCATTACCGCTCGTACGCCGGCTCTCCATTACTGTTCCATTAACCATAAACCTTCACATTAAAGCGAGTCGACAGATTCGTCGATCGCACCGATATGCCAACGTAATCGGCCGGCGTCGCCAGCCGAATAATCCTACTGAAATAATATCAGTTCTGCTGAATTACAATGTTGCAGGCATTACGGTGTAGCATTAGTAATAGCCGGAAATGGGCGTAGACGCGGTGGGTGAAGATGTTGTGTGAGGATACGGTGAAGACCACTTAATATACACGCAGAGACACGCACATAAGCAAACAAAAACACGAATGTGTTCGTGCACGCACACATATACACCGACAAATATGCCCACCATACCACACACCCTGCTCATTTTGCATGGAAATCTACGCGTGTCCATTTGTCTACACATTCTACGCAGAAACATACGCAGCACCTCTCATATCCCGAAACCCTCTCAACTCAAATTTGACCGTCAAACAAACACCACGGACGTCGACGAGACGAATACAAGCAGAACGGACATGACGTCAAGCCGTTGTGACGTCACAGGCGACGCAGAATGCACGCTGTATACCTTGCTGCTGATTACGCCGTCGCAGACGTTCCTGCCAAGCCACCACTTCCGCCTCAGTCTCGCTAACACCCCTTTCTCCTTCAGCTGCTCTATGGCCGAGCTGAGTTTGGGGAGCAGAACTGACCCCTTTTGCACGCCCAGCGAATAACCTCGTGTCGTGAGGAACGGATCAAGCGTTATGAGGTCACACGGTGGCCTCATAGAGATATACTCCCCTATCGTGTTAGGAAGAATAAAAGCGTATTTCTCGTGTCGGACTTTGTGGATTCCCTCCTGATTCGTCCGCGTGAGGGCGCCGTTCTTAAAGCGTAACATCCGGCGCCACATGATCTTGTAGACGCTGCTATTGGACGTGCGGAAAGCGTGTTTGATGACCCCAGCGTTCAGTGTGCCAAATTTAATCTCCGATTGGTTGATGAGGTCCTCGAGCGACGTTATCTTCGGTTCGGCACCTCTCGGCGGTTTCCGTAGAAGCACGGTCGCGCGCACGTCCATATATGGAATCGTCATGTCGACCGCGCGCAGGCGGTGCTGGGTAGCGAACATCGGCGCTGCGGCTATGTCGATTTTCTGAAACAGATAGATCGTCACGTGGTACATATGATGCTCGCACGCGACTCTCGTTTCCTGTGCGTTTTGAGCGATACTTAGCGAGACCATATAAAACTGGTCCCGATCTCGCGTTCCGTAGGCGAATTCAAAGTAGAAATTACTGCAATACGCAAACAATTGTTGAATGCTAAGTCATCTGCAAACTTACAACGTAAGTTTCTACTGTGGTAGTTACGCCCGTAAGCGAAAGAATACATAGCTGGTTCGAGTCGTTGGGGACCGAATCAATGGAAATGGAAAAATAGCATAAAATAATATGACGGCACACAGGACTCGCATTCTCTACATGCCAGTACATTTAAGTATGACACGAGTAATACAAACAACACACACATAGCCAGAGTCTTCTAAGTCAACATGACATCGTTACCATAATCTACGTAAATCATAGTTGGCAAGATACGGTAAATGATTGTTGACATTATCTATATTAAAATGAGTCTGTACTTACGTAACAGAGTAATATTGACTTATCATACCATTTAATATTATATTAAGTAAATTACAGGTACAAATCTGTTTGATATTGGCGAGAGGCACTTACTGACTGTAATTTTAATAACTGTTCTTATGCAGTCCTACTTAAACAGTTTTATGGTATTACACTGTTCTCATGTTTCGTTCGTATTCAGCAAATGTATTAAGTCCACGACCGCTAGATGGCGACACCGTAGCCGCTCCAGGTGTTGCCACTAGTTAATATTCTCCACCGGTGGCAGCTAGGCTACTTGAGAATGTGACGTCACATTGATGTGACGTCACATTGACGTCACATATACGTCATCTATTCCATATAAGCTATAATACGTTGATGCGTCTCTGCCTAACTCTTATGCTCGGTCCACACTGGATCCGATGTACGACGAAGGGTGTCCACACCGCATCGCAGACAAAAGCAACTGCGATCTACGTCCTGAGTGAGTTACGATTTTCGTGTCCACACCGCAAAGATTTACGTTCTCATCGCGAGTGAACATACACGCCATCTGGTGTGTACCGAAGGAAAACTACAACAATTGTGACGTTATACGTCAAGACGTCATTCGATACTCGCACGCTGATTGGCTGAAGCGTTTCACGTAATTCCTCGAGGCGACTTACGTTTATTGCGATTTGCGACGAACCTGTCCACATTACCGAATAACGATTTCTACGATTCGACAGGAGAATTTTCAAAATATCGCAAGTCTTTGACTTATAAGGTTTGCGATGCCGTCCACACCTGCCCTCCACAGGTCGCAAGGCCCGTATACGTCAATGTGAGCAAATTTCTTCCGGTTTACGTCCTGGCGAGGTATGGTGTGGACAGGGCATTAGTCGCAATTTGCCGCGTCAAAATAACTTAAAGTGTCACCGAAAAAAAGAATGCCCCATCAGAGTGTTTTTTAAGATATCCAATGGCCTCGTACGTATCTCGCCTAAACCTGACACCGCAACCAGAAGGTCTAAACATCACTACAACAAGACATTCTAAATACCATTTTCAAGAACAGACAAGAGGAAATGCTTTCCCTTTCATGCTTTCCCAGGACCATTCCAGATTGGAATGGACTTCTAGTTGATTCTCATTTCAGTTCACGGTGAACAATACTAGCATTTGTCGTGCCCCTTCCCCATCTTAAATATGCGCTTTATCTGTCAAATTCACGTTATTCAACTGCGAACTAATTTATTATATATATATATATATATATATATATATATATATATATATATATATATATATATATATATATATACATATATATATATATATATATATATATATATATATATATATATATAGAATATATATATATATATATATATATATATAATATATATATATATATATATATATATATATATATATATATATATATATAGGCGACGTAACGCAGAGACCACGTCTTCGTTACGTCTTAGACCTACGCCTTAGGCGATGTAACGCAGAGACTACGTCTTCGTTACGTCTTAGACCTACGCCTTAGGCGATGTAACGCAGAGACCACGTCTTCGTTACGCCTTAGACCTACGCCTCAGGCGATGTAACACAGAGACTCCCTGCGATGTCGCAATCTTTCAGACCAAGGGATGTGGATAACGGCTCCTATCAGCACATTGCAGTCGGATTTCATGAGGTCGAGATCGCACCTAATCATGACACGGTCACCACGTTCCAGATATGCGAAGCTTGCAAGTCAGCTGAAAATAATGTGAATATCGCGTGACTCACATCGCTTTATAGAGTGTGCGAGATCACCATAGACATATTAGACGCGGTGTCGGCTTTTGTCTTGATTCATGTTGTCTGTGTTTCTTCTTATTCAGACAGCTTGGATATTGCGTCTTATTGTCTAGTCCGACTCTCTGATTTGTGCATCGATCCCTTTCCAGATTGTTTTATTTTTGCTTCTTACGTTGGTCTGGTTGTTGATGTTTGCCTCTTTTTCTGTTCTTTGATGTGACTTTCTAAGACACGTGTGTCCATCCGATGTTGCACGTCGTTGCAGTTTTACATCTACGTATTAACCCGTTCTCGTGACTGTCGGAGTCTCTGTTCCACTTTGTCTTGGTGTTGTGCCAGTGACCGTCTAATGTGGCGCCATACCGGAAACGCAAATCTCGTCTGCCGCCATATTGTTATTACGTTATGTTGCCAGTTTCATTCATGATCCGGTCCCCACCGATTCGAATAAGCCATGCATTCGTTCGCACACGGCCGAAACTGCCACAGCAGACACTTCTGTTGTGTTATAGGCTTCCACCCAACAGCACGTCTTTTTATGTACTTGTACCTGCGTCTCACCAGGGGATCATTTCACACGTTCTGTGTCAGACTTGTGTCACCATCTAGCATATTTAACCAGATTTAACACGTGTCTTATATGGTAAAACGTTAGAAACATTGGTCCTGAATGGCATAGTGATTCAGACATTCATTATAGAACAGTAGAATCATGTGTAAAACATAAATGTTAATTTTCTATCCAAACTTATTTCAAGCTTTTCTTGGGGGCAACGGGGACAATGGTAAGTTGTCCACGCTCTATTTCCCACACTTCGAACGATTATATACGGTTAGTGAACCTCGTATAAATTTACAGTTTACGTTTCTCATGCATTTCTTAGTTTTATTTTAGTTGCCAGTTGCCGTTTCGTTTGCACCTGAGAAAACGCTATTAACTTTGTCTGCCTCTCGGTATTGCAAATAGCAGTTGTTTTGAACCATGTTTAATCGTGGAATCAAAAGAAATAAAACGCGTTTTGCTTGCATTCACACACGCACGCACGCACGCACGCACGCACGCACGCACGCACTCACGCACGCACGCACACACACACACACACACACACACACACACACACACACACACACACACACACACACACACACACATGAAAACGTTTGCTGGAAGCGAAACAGACAATACGAGAAACTAGCCGACCTGAACGGTGAAATAGATTACATGTATACTGATTTGAACCATCAAGTCTTATGAACCTCTTCATATTGAAATAAAATACAACTTTATGCAATTACCTTCTGGCAAAGTTGACCAACCAGGCCGTTCCATTCTCCGTTAGGCTGACGATAACCGTATCTCCCATCAGGCACTTCTGCAAGGTCATACCGGAAATTGACAGCACGTGCGAGCTCGTCTAGCAAGTCTTTGATGTAGCCGTAGTACTTTGCTGGACCGGTGGTGTTCGTGTGGCCCGGACGCACCATCATGTACGGCTCGATCTGCACACAAGTAGCCCGGATGTACCTTCATATAGACTCAGTCTGCATACAACTTACCTGGATGTACCATCATCATCAGCTGATCCATTGTTTTGAAAGTGTCCCATTATGCGGGCTCCTAGATAATTGGAATGGCCCCCGTTGACGTCAAAAGAAGCCGAAATTACGACGGTGCGGGGCAAACATTTATCAAATGCAACTGTTCAGTTATGCTGAAACTTCGACTCAGACCACCGAATATACGAATTGTGTTCAGTCACCAGTGGAGGTTTTTGGCGACCCTCAATGGGTTTAATTTGAAGTTATTTTGTTCACAGACTCTGCTCTCTGGGTGCATCCTTCAACATGCATGACTGAGTTAAAAGTAGATAAATATAAACATATATGTGAGTAGAACATTGCAACGACAAATGACTGAAACGAACTAGGTGTAAAGTGTAAAGATAACTAACTGAAGTTAGGTCCAGAGTAAATACAACTTATTGTACTATCTTGTTGCAAACAGTAAGGTCAAATTAAAGACAACCGGGCTGTAACGTGTAATTCAATGTAACGTCGCATCAATTAATAAGAGGGCATTAAATATTGTTTTACACCAACGTTTGGAACATTTATAGACAGACCACTCATAACCGTTGATATGCAGTGTGTGTGTGTGTGTGTGTGTGTGTGTGTGTGTGTGTGGGTGTGTGTGTGTGTGTGTGTGTGTGTGTGTGTGTGTGTGTGTGTGTGTGTGTGTGGTGTGTGAGCGTGTGTGTGTGAGCGTGTGTGTGTGTGAGCGTGTGTGTGTATGTGTCTCTGTCTGTGTCTGTGTTTGTGTTTTTATAAATACCCAAGGCAGCCGTTGATAGGACAGACACAACATACATACCACGACCGTTGATATCTTCACGTTGTATGTCGGGTGTTGCGGTTGATATGATGTAACGTCTACAAACACATTAAGAATATACTATAGTCATAATAACCAACCAGACAATCGTTACATCTACTTGTACAGTCACGAATGACCGAACAATGCGTCAATTATTGTCTAATATTGCGCAGAGTGACACAAATGAATGGGCAATTCCTCAGTCGTCTAACTTTGCATAGGTTAGCACGAATGACCCAGATGGTGTCAATCTTATAATTAGGCAAGCCACGTCTTTTCACAGGTGCTCGTAAGAAACACGAACTCTATGCTCTACTAACGTGAACAACATCTAAAGAACAGATACAGCACACTATTATAGACTGCGCAAAACCTACGCAGAGCACAAGCCAGATCGCTGTACCAAGCACGAGGTAAATGCAGGAGATCAGCGCCTCCTGCTAGCAGGAATGATGCGTCGCAAGAATGTCAAGCTACAACTCACCATCCATGCCCGTCCATATGGGAACAGTGTAGGGCAAGAGACGCAGAAAGCGACGGGGAAAGTGGAGGGAAGAGTGTAAGACGACATAGAGAACTGGAGAGGCCGCACCTTCATTTCTTCTTCTTCCACCAAATGACCTCGGTCAACTTGCTGACCATTATTGTCATTGGTTTTTAGAGTTGTCCTCTAGAATTAATGAGTCTATAACAAGTTACACATTTACCCCCTGTGTGTGATCTTTTATTTCCCCCAGCATAGACAATCCATGGAAGGGACCGCCGGTTTTTAGACACAGGCAAATGTGGGGTGAACGAAATTGCCTAAATTTCGAAACGGCGGCAGGTGGGGTTGAACCCTCGATTGACAGTCCGGCGATCTACCGCGCGACCACCGCTGTCGATGACATTTGAAGACAAAGAAGGGCGGAGAGCACCGACTGCTGGGCACCCAAACGACCTCTGGTTATGGGATGAATGACTCATGAGTGAGTGAGTGAGTGAGTGAGTGAGTGAGTGAGTACAAACTAAGCAAAAGGGTGACGCTGTCAAGGTTTAATCTTATTAAGACTAAGCCTAATACTGTTCGGAGAGAGCAGATCTTGCAGTTATCAAAACAAACTTCAATTAGCTTCGAAGGTCCTGTTGGTGCGATTCGTCTTTGGAAATTACGATGTCTCTCAGTCAATTTCTGTTGAAAAGTACTAATCATTTCCGCACTGTCTCACACAATTATGAAAGTCGACAATTTTATGGGTAAAAAAGCACAAGGTTGTGTTTTATGCTGACGCATCTGTTGAACCTTAATTACGTTTTTATAGGTTCTCCTGCAAAGCAGTTTTGTCATCGCCAATTGATTGCGACAACTTCGACAACATCGTGTTAAGCGGTGAACGAACTTATAAAGAAGCTGGAAACTCGACAAATCGATCACTGCGGACGGTCTGTAGGCTGACTGTAGGCTAACTATAGGCTGTCTGTGGGTTGTCTGTAGGTTGTCTGAAGGCTCTCTATACGTTGTCTGAAGGTTGTCTGTAGGCTGTATGTAGGTTGTGTGAAGGCTGGATGTACGTTGTCTGAAGGTTGTCTATAGGTTGTCTGTAGGCTGTCTGTATGGTCTCTGTAGGCTGTCTGTATGATATATGTATGCTGTCTGTAGGCTGTCTGAAGGTTGTCTGTAGGCTGTCTGTATGCTGTCTGTATGTTGTGTTTATGCTGTCTGTATGCTGTTTATAGGTTGTCTGTAGGCTGTCTGTAGGTTGTCTGTAGGCTGTCTGTAGGTTGTCTATATTATGTCTATAGGCTGTCTGTAGGCTCTCTGTAGGCTGTCTGTAGGCTGTCTGTAGGCTGTCTGTAGGCTGTATGTAGGCTGTCTGTATTCTGTCTGTAGGCTATCTGTATACTATCTATACGCTGTCTGTAGACTGTCTGTAGGTTGTCTGTATTCTGTCTGTAGGCTGTCTGTAGGCTATCTGTATTCTGTCTGTAGGCTGTCTGTAGGCTATCTGTATTCTGTCTGTAGGCCGTCTGTATTCTGTCTATAGACTGACTGTAGGCTATCTGTATTCTGTCTGTAGGTTGTCTGTAGGCTGCCTGTAGGTTGTCTGTATTATGTCTGTAGACTGTCTGTAGGCTGTCTGTATTCTGTCTATAGGCTGTCTGTATGTTGTCTGTATTCTGTCTGTAGGCTGTCTGTAGGCTGTCTGTAGGCTGTCTGTAGGTTGTCTGTAGGCTATCTGTAGGCTATCTGTAGGCTGTCTGTAGGCTGTCTGTAGGCTGTATGTAGGCTGTCTGTAGGCTGTCTGTAGGCTGTCTGTAGGTTGTCTGTAAGCTGTCTGTAGGCTGTCTGTAGGCTGTCCGTAAGCTATCTGTAGGCTGTCTGTATTCTGTCTATAGGCTGTCTGTAGGCTATATGTAGGCTGTCTGTAGCTTGTCCAGACACACCGAAAAATACTAAGTCGACATCTACGCCTTCATTATTCAGTGTAGACAGTTTCGCATGGAATTTTAAGAGCGATAGCTTCCTGTCGAAATATCGCCTACTTCATAGACCTACACCTCGCTGATCTGCGTTAATTTGTCCTGAAGCAGCACATACAAGGTGTCCAAAATGTCAAAACATGAGCGTCAGACCGCAAAGCTGAACTCGAAGCTAAATTCTAGCGACCGGCCCATGCACCAATTCCATGGAGAAAACTCGGTAGTCTCATAAATCTGCACAGAAACGTTCCGAGCCTCAGGCACGGGGCGTCTCTCGAAGGATTTGAGGCTTAGTTCCCCTCAGACCGCTCACTCGGGACGCGCGCTTGGCACGTATTGAGTTTCAAATTAACATTGGCACGAAGAAAAAGAAGTCCACATCGTCCACACCTGTTCATCTTTAGTGGAAGATCGGTACTGAATAAATGATGCTGTTAAGAAGGTCTTGTAGGTTAACGATCTGAAAAAAGCAACTAAACTTCGGGTTAGAGAGAAAGATGTGTGGTCTTGCTATTCTAGCATGTCATTGTTCACTGCAAGTGCTTACGTCAGTACCAGCTCTTCTCTACCCAACCCAGTCAAAAATTCCTCCTTTAATGTCTGCCAACGATATCGCCCACGAAGAGTGTGGTCAGCCTCTGACTAAGTGGTAATTTTTGGCGATTTGAGCCACACGCTGTTCGTGTTGCATGCAAATGTTAGGGCGTTAATAGGTCATTATATTGGTTCCCATCAGTCGTGTACCCGTCTTTAAATTGGGGCTACGATCAATATATCGTACACATATCCCTCTCCGTGGTGCTAAGGCCAAGCCATCACCTTCTACGTATCGTGTTCGTAAGGACACGCCACCACCTTCTACGTCCCGTGTTCGTAAGGACACGCCACCACCTTCTACGTCCCGTGTTCGTAAGGACACGCCACCACCTTCTACGTCCCGTGTTCGTAAGGACACGCCACCACCTTCTACGTCCCGTGTTCGTAAGGACACGCCACCACCTTCTACGCCCCGTGTTCGTAAGGACATGCCACCACCTTCTACGTCCCGTGTTTAGCCAGCTGCCCCAGTCCTGCTTCATCCTTGAAGCATTTACCCACTAGTTATAATATAGGCCTCCGTATAATATAATAGACACTGGTTATAAAGACACCCGTGGGTTACTGATTCAAATAACATACTTGTTACACAACAAGTACCTGGTATATTGTTTAATGCACTGAGGTTCTGTTTTGTTCTCATTGCAAGTTATGTGTCTTGTTTATGATTCACCATCATGTTATATGTGTGTTTAAAAAGTTTATGTTTGTGCATGTTGTGCTTTGCCAGTTTAGTTTATCTTGTTATGAATGTTCATGTTTGTGTTCATATTTGTGTCACTGTTCACATTTCAAATTTGTATTCGTTGCATAAGCAAATAACGAAATAAGCATAATTATGTGTAATATTTATCGAGGATAAACACATTAAAGCACACAATAGCACACTTGTTTCCAATGTGGTCCTGCAAAAATACTAAGAATAAATTTAAGAAAATATAAAAAATAAATACATAAATAAATAAACACAGTAATGTAATAATTACAATGTAAATATTTTCAAATACAGGTAAACAAATGTCATCAATAAGACAATGTGGTAACATAAAAAAGGTGCTCTACTAAAATATAATAACATGATAGAACGTAGTAAGATTAATTTTAAAAAAATGTATAACGATTTAAAATGCCACTTTAAGATGATAATTCGTCAGCCATCAATCTGCTGTATAGTAGGGTCGTTACCTTTTTTTCTAAAACTGTTTTTAACTTGACATTATGTTTGTGCTAGCGTTATACGTTTGTCAGATAAGATGGAATGTGTGCAACTTTGCAAAAGTGTGTTAAGCTGATGATTGCGTAGGCTATACTACAGCATAATAACACGGACATAATAACAAGGCCAATAACAGGCGGCTGCTGGGATCATGTTTGGACCCAAACGAGTATTCCAAAATGGGGGTGTGGGTGTGAGTGTGAGTTTGGGCCACGGTTTTGGATTTGGATTAGGGTTAAGGCAATGATCTATTATATAGAGATCAGTATTAATATGTTTTATACAAGTAAATTCTGGCTCGATCTCAAAGCCGGGTTTCCATTGTTACTGCCACGCAGCGTGACAACCTCGCACCCCATTTTGGAACAGTGGTTTGCTCCAAATCCTGCTGTACCTCTCTTCACTTTAATAAAATAATAATACATTTTTAGCGTAACTGGTTTGATTTTAAACATCACATTTGCCATTATCAATAATTAATAGTACCATAATAAAAGGTTAGACACAAATAATACTAGCCTAATATTAAGAAATTGGTAGCTGAAGTTGAGCCATTTAACATTGAAAAGGTCCTCTGAGCGTTTGTTTTGGGAGTTGTTTTAATGGCGGACTCCGCCGGGTGGCTGGCTTCATTTCTCGGCAGGCAGCGAAGTCCAAAGCGCTATCCAGTTGTGTATAGATCAGTGCCCGTGATCGTAAGGACACGCCACCACCTTCTACGTCCCGTGATCGTAAGGACACGCCACCACCTTCTACGCCCCGTGATCGTAAGGACACGCCACCACATTTTACGCCCCATGTTCGCAAGGACACGCAACCACCTTCTACGTCCCGTGATAGTAAACACACGCCACCACCTTCTACGTCCCGTGTTCGTAAGGACACGCCACCACCTTCTACGTCCCGTGTTCGTAAGGACACGCCACCACCTTCTACGTCCTGTGATCGTAAGGACACGCCACCACCTTCCATGTCCCGTGGTCGTAAGGACACGCCACCACCTTCTACGTCCCGTGTTCGTAAGGACACGCCACCACCTTCTACGTCCCGTGATCGTAAGGACACGCCACCACCTTCCACGTCCCGTGGTCGTAAGGACACGCCACCACCTTCTACGGCCTGTGTTCGTAAGGACACGCCACCACCTTCTACGTCCCGTGTTCGTCAGGACACGCCATCACCTTCCACGTCCCGTGTTCGTAAGGACACGCCACCACCTTCTATACGTCTAGTGATAGTCAGGACACGCCACCATTTTTTACGTCCCGTGGTGGTAAGGACACGCCACCACCTTCTATACGTCCCGTGATAGTCAGGACACGCCACCACCTTCTATACGTCCCGTGATAGTAAGGACACGCCACCACCTTCTACGTCCTGTGTTCGTAAGGACACGCCCCACCTTCTATGTCCCGTGTTCGCAAGGACACGCTACCACCTTCTACGTGCCGTGTTCGTAAGGACACGCCACCACCTTCTACGTCCCGTGTTCGTAAGGACACGCCCCCACCTTCTATGTCCCGTGTTCGTAAGGACACGCCACCACCTTCTACGTCCCGTGTTCGTAAGGACACGCCACCACCTTCTACCTCCCGTGTTCGTAAGGACACGCCACCACCTTCTACGTCCCGTGGGCGTAAGGACACGCCACCACCTTCTACGTCCCGTGTTCGTAAGGACACGCCACCACCTTCTACGTCCCGTGGGCGTAAGGACACGCCACCACCTTCTATGTCCCGTGTTCGTAAGGACACGCCACCACCTTCTACGTCCCGTGGGCGTAAGGACACGCCACCACCTTCTACGTCCCGTGTTCGTAAGGACACGCCACCACCTTCTACGTCCCGTGGGCGTAAGGACACGCCACCACCTTCTACGTCCCGTGTTCGTAAGGACACGCCACCACCTTCTACATCCCGTGGGCGTAAGGACACGCCACCACCTTCTATACGTCCCGTGATAGTAAGGACACGCCACCACCATCTATGTCCCGTGTTCGTAAGGACACGCCACCAACTTCTACGACCCGCGATCGTAAGGACACGCCACCACCTTCTACGTCCTGTGTTCGTAAGGACACGCCACCACCTTCTACGTCCCGTGATCGAAAGGACACGCCACCACCTTCCACGTCCCGTGTTCGTAAGGACACGCCACCACATTCAACGCCCCGTGGTCGTAAGGACACGCCACCACCTTCTACGTGCCGTGGTCGTAAGGACACGCCACCACCTTCAACGCCCCGTGATCGTAAGGACACGCCGCCACCTTCTACGTCCCATGATTGTAAGGACACGCCACCACCTTCAACGTCCCGTGTTCGTAAGGACACGCCACTACCTTCCACGCCCCGTGTTCGTAAGGACACGCGATCCCCTCCACCAGACCGTCTCTAGACTCGGGCCCGGTAATCGATGGCTGAGCCGCCGATGCTGCGCGCAGATGTGTTTTCGTTCGGACTCATTAGACAGTAAGTGTTGGTGGCGGGGCGACTAATTTAATTCCGTTGGATGTGTCGAGTTCTCACGGCATTCCCCACCTGGTGCTACCCTCGCTGACATCCTTGTAATGCATTCTTAATATTATCTCACTGCGATTCGTTTAGTGGCGATCTCCCCATACCGAAGCGCCAACGAGTGGGCGCGTCTGTCAAACTAACTCGAATTAGTGTCGACCAGATACACGAATAAATATTCGTTGTCGAATTTGGCTGCTCTCGCTTAACCGACGTTATATATATCCATATATACATATATATATATATATATATATATATATTATATATATACCTGGGTATATATATATTATATATATATATATATATATATATATTATATATATACCTGGGTATATATATTATATATATATATATATCTATATTATATATATACCTGGGTATATATATTATATATATATATATATATTATATATATACCTGGGTATATATATATTATATATATATATATATATATATATGTATATATATATATATATATATATATATATATATATATATATATATATATATATATATATATATATATGTTATCCAGCACATTCTCCAACTTGTGTACAGAAGTTTGATAGAGAGCGTTCTTTCTTCTAATATAATTACATGGTATGGCAATGTCACTGGAAAAAATAAAGTAAAGCTTGCTCGCGTAGTTAACACAGCAAGTAAGTTAATTGGCAACAATCAAAAACAGCTGTCCAGCATATATAAAGATGCACTGAAAAGGAAATCAACACAAATTCTGTATGATCCTGCTCATCCTCTTAATCAAGCCTTTCAGAAACTGCCATCAGGGAGACGTCTAAAAGTGCCAAAAAAAAAATCTTCAAAAAATCGTTTGTACCCTCTGCTATTTTAATTTTAAATGCTAAATTATAATGCTGTTTTCAACGAGTCATTGTGTCTCATATTCTTATGGTAACTCTTTATTTAATCTTATTTATTTATCAATTTTAGTATTATGTTACTGCTAATGTTATTGTCTCCAATCAGAGACTCATTTTAAGAAATTATACATGCTTATTTATTTATTTATCTTAGTAGCTATTTTTATTCGTAATTTATTTTGATACTTTACCTATTTTAGTGATGACTATATTTACTATCATTTTATATTGTATTGACAATTGTAGATATGATTCACCAATGTTTTTATTACTGTCATTTTATGTGTGACTAAAGAACATTTTCCGTTTTTAATATGTTTTTAAACGGATAATAAAGTTTTTTGAATCTTTGAATCTTGAATATATATATATATATATATATATATATATATATATATATATATATATACATATATATATGTATATATATATATATATATATATATATATATATATATATATATATAGTAGTAGTAGTAGTAAGTGGTTACAAAAAAGCTACCTGCCACCTGTCGGCTCCTGGGTAACCGAGGCTAAAAGTGGCAGGAATGTTCGGTTCTCGTGTACTCGTGTAGTCGTGTACAGCAACAGACACGTGCTTCCAACAAACAACAGACAGCAGTAGCCACGTGCTTCGAACAAACAACAGACAACAGCAGCCACGTGCTGCAAACAGACAACAGGCAGCAATAGTCACGGGCTTCGAACAAACAACAGACAACAGCAGCCACGTGCTACCAACAAACAAAAGACAACAGTAGCCACGTGCTTCGAACAAACAACAGGCAGCAACAGCCACGTGCTTCCGACAAACAACAGACGGCAGCAGCCACGTGCTCCCAACAAACAACAGACGGCAGCAGCCACGTGCTTCCAACAAACAACAGACAGCAGCAGCCACGTGCTTCCAACAAACAACAGACAGCAGCAGCCACGTGCTCCCAACAAACACCAGACGGCAGCAGCCACGTGCTTCCAACAAACAACAGACAGCAGCAGCCACGTGCTTCCAACAAACAACAGACGGCAGCAGCCACGTGCTCCCAACAAACAACAGACAGCAGCAGCCACGTGCTTCCGACAAACAACAGACGGCAGCAGCCACGTGCTTCCGACAAACAACAGACGGCAGCAGCCACGTGCTTCCAACAAACAACAGACAGCAGTAGCCACGTGCTTCCAACAAACAACAGACACTTAGCATGTGATGGCATGTCCTTAGGACCACGGCACGTAGAAGGCGATGGCGTGTCCTTAGGACGACGGCCCTTAGAAGGCGATGGTGTGTCCTTAGGACTACAGAGACGTAGAAGGCGACGGAGTGTCCTTAGGACTACAGAGACGTAGAAGGCGATGGTGTGTCCTTAGGACTACAGAGACGTAGAAGGCGATGGTGTGTCCTTAGGAATACAGAGACGTTGAAGGCGATGGCGTGTCCTTAGGACTACAGAGACGTAGAAGGCGATGGTGTGTCCTTAGGACTACAGAGACGTTGAAGGCGTTGGCGTGTCCTTAGGACTACAGAGACGTTGAAGGCGATGGCGTGTCCTTAGGACTACAGAGACGTAGAAGGTGATGGCGTGTCCTTGGGACTACAGAGACGTAGAAGGCGATGGTGTGTCCTTAGGACTACAGATACGTTGAAGGCGATGGCGTGTCCTTAGGACTACAGAGACGTAGAAGGTGATGGCGTGTCCTTGGGACTACAGAGACGTAGAAGGCGATGGTGTGTCCTTGGGACTACAGAGACGTAGAAGGCGATGGCGTGTCCTTGGGACTACAGAGACGTAGAAGGTGATGGCGTGTCCTTAGGACTACAGAGACGTAGAAGGTGATGACGTGTCCTTGGGACTACAGAGACGTAGAAGGTGATGGCGTGTCCTTGGGACTACAGAGACGTAGAAGGTGATGACGTGTCCTTGGGACTACAGAGACGTAGAAGGTGATGACGTGTCCTTGGGACTACAGAGACGTAGAAGGTGATGACGTGTCCTTGGGACTACAGAGACGTAGAAGGTGATGGCGTGTCCTCAGGACTAGCTAGACCACGCTACTTCGCCAGTAATCCTAAACACGAATATGGACGAGTAAGAAAGATGATACGTCGGGACGTTGTGGAGATATTGAGATGACAAATTAAAGACGAACACGTGCTGGAGAAGCGCATGCAACTGACTGTTAGACGACCACAGGACTGAAACGTGCACACATCTGACCACCGCTCAAATGACCACAGGACTGAAACGTGTGCATGTATCTGACCACCGCTAAGACGACCACAGGACTGAAACGTGTGCACAGATCTTACCACCGCTCAGACGACCACAGGACTGGAACGTGTGCACATATCTGACCACCGCTCTGATGACCACAGGTCGTAAAGGTGTGCACATATCTGACCACCGCTCAGATGACCAAAGCTCGTAAACGTGGGCACATATCTGACCACCGCTCAAATGACCACAGGACTGAAACTTGTGCACAGATCTGACCACCGCTCAGACGAGCATAGGACGGGAAAGTTTATGTATCCACCCGACTGTTAGACGCACACCTGGTTACTAGGTTGTGTGTACTGCCGGCCATTGTTAATCAAGTGCAGTAGTACAGGAGTTAACCGTTGGAAATAAACAGGAAGGGGGGAGCAGTAGCCGCGCGGTAGAACGTCGAACTATCAATCGAGGAGACGGTGGTTCAATCCCACCTGCTGCTGTTTCGAAACTTAGGCAATTTCGTTCAC
>OZ024855.1:45133101-45148101 GCA_964017155.1 Oasisia sp. SBJ-2009
GCCACCGCGCCACCGCGCCACCGCGCCACCGCGGTGGCTGCGTGTAATGTTTGTGAACCACACAAGAGTTTGTGTCTAGCTGCAGTCCTACCCATTGGTTCATCAAGCTGTCCACTACAACATTCAAGGCACGATTCAGATTGAAGAATTGATTTGTGGGCCATATCCATCACACATAGCTTGAAGAAGGGTTGTGTTTTGGCCCCGATCATTAAACAAAAAAAATTCTCCAAACCATTGGAAGTTTACGCAAATTGCAAACATTGCCCAGAGGAAACTCGACTTAGACATCTAGTCAGCGTCATGCCTAGACAAACACATCAGTATTTAATTTATGCGAAGTCCTCTATGCTAACGAGGCAACCTTATGTATTCCAAGGAATCGGTAAAATTAATGTTAAACACCTTAGCAAATAGAATTGGTTAGAAAATCAGCGTCAAGAAAATGCTCACAACCAAAATTATCATCAGTGATGAGTCCGTCGGTAGTGTGTAGACTGTCGCATATTTAGGTCCCATCACCGTGCGTTACAACGTCGCGCCTGACAAGAAACTAAATGCATGACTTCGCGAGGCAAAAGAGAAACTCTGTAATTGTCATCGTCTTTGCATGCGTGTGGTTCTTAATGTAACATCGCAGGATGAAATTATCAATCTCGACTTGATATTACCCGGGACTACAACTCAACGCCACTGAGCTTCTTTCGCAAACACAAATGTCCGCGATGCAGCTGGTGTCTAGCGATTGTCTACCAAAGACAATCCTCCAGAACAAGGATATTTAAAGACGTGGTCAAGAAAGATTAAAATGTCCACAGCATTGAGCCTTTGCGCTGACATTTGCCGGCGAGACGGTGATCTGGCCAGTGGGTGGTGTGGCGGTCTGGGGTCGACCCTGAAACGTACGCTGACGACCCAGGAGTGTGTGGGCGTCATGTCAGACAGCCAAGTGAACCTGCACGACTGCACCTACAAGAAGTATTGTTTCTTTTGATTCGCGAAACAGAAGCCGGCCGCTATTGTTCTTGTACACGCAAATGATGATTCGTGTTGTACTCGACACTCAGAGAACGAAGCATAACGCCTGTTTGTACATGGCTACCATCTCCGAGTTGATTGTCTATATTTGAAGTACGTATCATTTAATATTTTTTTACAAGTCTTCATCGAGAGTATTCTTTGTTTTTGATTTATCTGCTGGTGTTTCAATTGGAATGTTAAGAACAAGAACGGCTTAGAGAAGATTGTACGCGTCAGCTGCAACAATCATTTGAAGAGACTCAGAGAGACATCACTCAAATCTGTTAACAACAAGGACTTAGGAAGGCTCGTTCTGTTTTAGTCAATCACAGTCATGTTCGTCATTCCACGTTTCAGACTCCGGCGTCGCCGTTTTTGGTCCTCGCGTACAAAGTAAACCATAAGAAATTACCTTTTGTTCCTGTTGCCACCAGTCTTGTTAACGATGTGGAATGGCTGTAGACACGAGTCAGTGGGCGTGTGTTTTATAAACGCAGAGGTAACAGTGTGAAGAAATGCACACGGTGTGACCATGTCATTGATGGTTGTGATTTCGATGACAGTAGACAATAACATGCTGCTACCCACATTATAATTTATTATATTTATGTTCTATTCAAATATATCTTACTTATATTTTTTACACATTTTATACACAATGCCCTTCCAAATGACAATACAATTGCCCTTGCAAGAATTAGTAGTTTTATTGATTGATTGATTGATTGATTAACTGATTGGTTGAAAGATTGATTGACAGACAGACAGACAGACAGACAGACAGACAGACAGACAGACAGACAGACAGACAGACAGACAGACAGACAGACAGACAGACAGACAGACAGACAGACAGACAGACAGACAGACAGACAGACAGACAGACAGACAGACAGACAGACAGACAGACAGACAGACAGACAGACAGACAGACAGACAGACAGACAGACAGACAGACAGACAGACAGACAGACAGACAGACAGACAGACAGACAGACAGACAGACAGACAGACAGACAGACAGACAGACAGACAGACAGACAGACAGACAGACAGACAGACAGACAGACAGACAGACAGACAGACAGACTGACTGACTGACTGACTGACTGACTGACTGACTGACTGACTGACTGACTGACTGACTGACTGACTGACTGACTGACTGACTGACTGACTGACTGACTGACTGACTGACTGACTGACTGACTGACTGACTGACTGACTGACTGACTGACTGACTGACTGACTGACTGACTGACTGACTGACTGACTGACTGACTGACTGACTGACTGACTGACTGACTGACTGACTGACTGACTGACTGACTGACTGACTGACTGACTGACTGACTGACTGACTGACTGACTGACTGACTGACTGACTGACTGACTGACTGACTGACTGACTGACTGACTGACTGACTGACTGACTGACTGACTGACTGACTGACTGACTGACTGACTGACTGACTGACTGACTGACTGACTGACTGACTGACTGACTGACTGACTGACTGACTGACTGACTGACTGACTGACTGACTGACTGACTGACTGACTGACTGACTGACTGACTGACTGACAGACTGACTGACTGACTGACTGACTGACTGACTGACTGACTGATTGACTGATTGACTGATTGAATGATTGAATGATTGACTGATTGACTGATTGACTGATTGACCGATTGACTGACTGATTGATTGATTGATTGATTGACTGACTGACTGACTGATTGACTGATTGACTGATTGACTAACTATTTGATTGATTTACTGGATGATTGATCGATTGGTATATATATATATATATATATATATATATATATATATATATATATATATATATGTATATATATATGTATATATATATATATATATATATGTATATATATATATATTTCTAGACAGTTATGTGCTGTTCAACAGCGGTCGATAAGGCGCATTTAAAAAGATATTTCTGAAAAATCTTCTACCAGTGTGCCTAAGTCAACGATCATACTGGACATGTTGCTGTATAGTTTATCATGGAAACACTGACGTTATTGTGAGCGACAGTGACACATATATTAAAACCGTTCCTTCAACAAAATAACAGGAAGTATTCTGTTTAATGGTGGTTTTCGTCTCTTATGCTCAATACGGTTATGACATTGTCAGCGGAATGACATGACTAATCCAAATTATGTATCCCGCCTTATTGTTGTCTGCAAAGAAAGAAGGCCGCATTTCTACACTACATCTACACTAACAACTCAACATTGTCTCATCGCAGATATTACGACCAATGTCATTTGTCGAATTAACATTGTCAGCCACGTCATCATTCCTGTCGTCTTTACTGATATCATCTGATGTCATCAGTCACGCCGATATAACTGCCCCACCGTTGCAGTCGTTGTTGCCATCATCTCTGTCATTACCTTTGCCGTCACCCTTGTCGTCGTCCAAGACTATGCCGTCATCCCAACCATCACTACTGCCGTCATCCCTGTCGTCAACTCTGCCGTCATCCCATCCCGTCTCTTCCGCCATCCCTGCCATCATCCCATCCCGTCTCTTCCGTCATCCTTGCCACCATCCCATCCCATCTCTTCCGCCATCCCTGCCTTCACCCATCCCATCTCTTCCGCCATCCCTGTCGTCATCCCATCCCATCTCTTCCGCCATCCCTGTCGTCATCCCATCCCATCTCTTCCGCCATCACTGCCACCATCCCATCCCATCTCTTCCGCCATCCCTGCCATCATCACATCCCATCTCTTCCGTCATCCCTGCCATCATCCCATCCCATCTCTTCCGTCATCCCTGCCATCATCCCATCCCATCTCTTCCGTCATCCCTGCCATCATCCCATCCCATCTCCTCCGTCATCTCTGCCGTCATCCCATCCCATCTCTTCCGTCATCCCTGCCATCATCCCATCCCATCTCTTCCGTCATCCCTGCCATCATCCCATCACATCTCCTCCGTCATCCCTGCCATCATCCCATCCCATCTCTTCCGTCATCCCTGCCATCATCCCATCCCATCTCTTCCGTCATCCCTGCCATCATCCCATCCCATCTCTTCCGTCATCCCTGCCATCATCCCATCCCATCTCTTCCGTCATCCCTGCCATCATCCCATCCCATCTCTTCCGTCATCCCTGCCATCATCCCATCCCATCTCCTCCGTCATCCCTGCCGTCATCCCATCCCATCTCTTCCGTCATCCCTGCCATCATCCCATCCCATCTCTTCCGTCATCCCTGCCATCATCCCATCCCATCTCTTCCGCCATCCCTGTCGTCATCCCATCCCATCTCTTCCATCATCCCTGCCTTCACCCCATCCCATCTCTTCCCGCATCCCTGTCGTCATCCCATCCCATCTCTTCCATCATCCCTGCCTTCACCCCATCCCATCTCTTCCCGCATCCCTGTCGTCATCCCATCCCATCTCTTCCGTCATCCCTGCCATCATCCCATCCCATCTCTTCCGCCATCCCAGCCACCATCCCATCCCATCTCTTCCGCCATCCCTGTCGTCATCCCATCCCATCTCTTCCGCCATCTCAGCCACCATCCCATCCCATCTCTTCCCTCATCCCTGCCTTCATCCCATCCCATCTCTTCCGTCATCCCTGCCATCATCCCATCCCATCTCTTCCGTCATCCCTGCCATCATCCCATCCCATCTCTTCCGTCATCCCTGCCATCATCCCATCCCATCTCTTCCGTCATCCCTGCCATCATCCCATCCCATCTCCTCCGTCATCCCTGCCGTCATCCCATCCCATCTCTTCCGTCATCCCTGCCATCATCCCATCCCATCTCTTCCGTCATCCCTGCCATCATCCCATCCCATCTCTTCCGTCATCCCTGCCATCATCACATCCCATCTCTTCCGTCATCCCTGCCATCATCCCATCCCATCTCTTCCGTCATCCCTGCCATCATCCCATCCCATCTCTTCCGTCATCCCTGCCATCATCCCATCCCATCTCCTCCGTCATCCCTGCCGTCATCCCATCCCATCTCTTCCGTCATCCCTGCCATCATCCCATCCCATCTCTTCCGTCATCCCTGCCATCATCCCATCCCATCTCCTCCGTCATCCCTGCCGTCATCCCATCCCATCTCTTCCGTCATCCCTGCCATCATCCCATCCCATCTCTTCCGCCATCCCAGCCATCATCCCATCCCATCTCTTCCGTCATCCCTGCCATCATCCCATCCCATCTCTTCCGTCATCCCTGCCATCATCCCATCCCATCTCTTCCGTCATCCCTGCCATCATCCCATCCCATCTCCTCCGTCATCCCTGCCGTCATCCCATCCCATCTCTTCCGTCATCCCTGCCATCATCCCATCCCATCTCTTCCGCCATCCCTGCCATCATCCCATCCCATCTCTTCCGTCATCCCTGCCATCATCCCATCCCATCTCTTCCGCCATCCCTGCCGTCATCCCATCCCATCTCTTCCGTCATCCCTGCCATCATCCCATCCCATCTCTTCCGTCATCCCTGCCATCATCCCATCCCATCTCCTCCGTCATCCCTGCCGTCATCCCATCCCATCTCTTCCGTCATCCCTGCCATCATCCCATCCCATCTCTTCCGTCATCCCTGCCATCATCCCATCCCATCTCCTCCGTCATCCCTGCCGTCATCCCATCCCATCTCTTCCGTCATCCCTGCCATCATCCCATCCCATCTCTTCCCGCATCCCTGTCGTCATCCCATCCCATCTCTTCCATCATCCCTGCCTTCATCCCATCCCATCTCTTCCGTCATCCCTGCCTTCACCCCATCCCATCTCTTCCGCCATCCCTGTCGTCATCCCATCCCATCTCTTCCGCCATCCCAGCCACCATCCCATCCCATCTCTTCCGCCATCCCTGTCGTCATCCCATCCCATCTCTTCCGCCATCTCAGCCACCATCCCATCCCATCTCTTCCCTCATCCCTGCCTTCATCCCATCCCATCTCTTCCGCCATCCCTGTCGTCATCCCATCCCATCTCTTCCGCCATCCCAGCCATCATCCCTTCCCATCTCTTCCGCCATCCCTGTCGTCATCCCATCCCATCTCTTCCGCCATCCCTGCCGTCCACTCATCCCATCTCTTCCGCCATCCCTGTCGTCATCCCATCCCATCTCTTCCTCCATCCCTGTCGTCATCCCATCCCATCTCTTCCGCCATCCCTGCCGTCATCCCTGCCCCTCCCATCCCGGCGGCCATAGCAGCTGCCG
The DNA here is from genome assembly GCA_964017155.1 of Oasisia sp. SBJ-2009. Lineage (NCBI taxonomy): Eukaryota > Metazoa > Annelida > Polychaeta > Sabellida > Siboglinidae > Oasisia > Oasisia sp. SBJ-2009. The sequence continues at coordinate 45,139,363 of OZ024855.1, forward strand.
TGAGTCGCCGAGCCGAGCCCGGCGCCCGGCTGTGCCGGACTCCGTAAGCCGACAGCTCAAGTTAAGTGCGTCTGCTGTTAGTCGCGCCCTGCCGTTGTTCTCCCTCCCCACGGAGCCACCCTAATCCGTCACACGCGACTCTGGCACTCAGCTGACCAACCAGACCTTTGATCTAGCGTGTCGCGTCCGAGTTCCACCGCTGTCCATTTGGCGGCTAATCTTTGATCACCACGCAGCGGTGACCGCGCGCGTCGCGCAATTTTCTCTAAGACTTACTTATCGATCGGGAAACTATTACTGCTTAATCTGGCATTTAAAACGCGGAGAAGGGCATGTTTCCGTAACACACTCCACTCCACGCCGCCGGTAGGCTAACGTCGTGTTATACTCGTTCGTAATGACCAGTAATTACTGTTTGTGGTGCTGTAATTTCTCAGAATGTAATTATGAAATATTGACCGCTATGTCATGTGACACCAGGGATACTATCTGTTATGTGTATGTACACGCTTGAGTATTATGTGACACCAGTGATACTATCTGTTATGTGTATGTACATGTTTGAGTATTATGTGACACCAGTGATACTATCTGTTGTGTGTGTGTACATATTTGAGTATTATGTGACACCAGTGATACTATATGTTGTGTGTGTGTGTGTGTGTGTGTGTGTGTGTGTGTGTGTGTGTGTGTGTGTGTGTGTGTGTGTGTGTGTGTGTGTGTGTGTGTGTGTGTGTGTGTGTGTGTGTGTGTGTACATGTTCAAGTTCACTCAGCTGTATAAATGAGTACCTGGCTATAGAACGTGGTGACTATGTGTACGAGCACCCTTTCCCACATTAATTAATTGTAGCATGTGGCTTGAAGCTTCCCAGAGAAGTTGAGAAGGTACTTCATTGAACATTGAAGTAAAGTGTAAAGCGCTTTGAGCAGTCCTAAGGATTGGATACTGCGCTATATAAAAACTTACCTTTAACCTACCCTTACATTGACAATGCCGACAGAAATCGTAATCGTAAGATGTGGCGCGGTGAGTTTGTCAAAGACGACAGAAACCTCATAAATACTCCAAAATGGCAGCTGCTTATTGAGGTTGACAAAGAAGACAATGACGCTAACCCCGTCCCTAAAAGGAATGCTGTGACGTGTTGTGAATGCCAAAGACAACAGCAACCCTAGCCCTAGCCCTAGCCCTAAAAGAGCAGCTACGTAAAAGTCTAGCTCTAACTCAACAAGGAACATGTGATGTGCGTTGATTTACTTGATTATTAAGAACAACATATGTTACATAAATATAAAACAGGAGTCATTGTAATCAAATTAACTCAAACCTAAGTTATTTTGCTACACAAACAACAAAACAATAACACAACGTAACAATATACAAAAAAGACCATTTAATAAAAATGAAATTGTGTTCCATGGCACGTTAACCAACTGAAGGTGGTCATTAAACGGAGGACGAAACAGAGCCCGGACCCTAGCAGCAGTCTCCCCAGAAAGAACAGCTGCGGCCTGTTGTGATTGCTGAAGACGACACTAATCCCGCCAAACTGAAAGACGCCCGTCAACGTCTGAGCTCAAATTCGCCGTTGACGTCTCGCTAAAGACGCGCGCGCGTCGTTGCGCTGCGCGGCGCGGCGCGTGCGTGGTCAAGACGACAGGTGTTCTCGCGGGCGTCTGTGGTCGGTCGACGTCTTCGGGTTACCGGCGACCCCGGCAGACAGCGCATCCATTACCCGCCGCCGAGTATTCCCATCACGCGCCGGCTCTTATTAATAGTTGCGTGCATATAAAGGGGGCTCTCATTACGGACCTGCGGACGGATGATTGACGTGATGGCGGCGGGAAGGGAACTCGCGATGCCGGAAGGACAAGGCGACGACAGTTGGCTGACAAGTTTATTCACTTCAACGAAGTTGCATTTACAGACATTCACGCGGCCGACCCGGCCGGGCGCGACTGCGAGACATCCGCCGTAGACCATTCACGCGGCCGACCCGGCCGGGCGCGACTGCGAGACATCCGCCGTAGACCGGCTGGGCGCTGCGTGTGACGAATGCCGCGGCGTCGTCATTGTCATAAAGCGATTACGGTAATGGCGTATCGGATAGGAATCGATTTAAAGAGAAAGACACACGGAAGCGTGCGCGATTTGCATTAGACAAGTGGACAGAATTAGAAAGGTCACGCGTCGAGTGAATCGGATCGGTCACGTGTCACCGAGCACGCGTTCATGCGTGGCGCAGCGGATGTTTGTTCGTGTGCGCATGTGCACGTGACGTCGGATTGAAATGCGTATTTTTTATGCGCGAATCGACCCGACCGCATCCGACCAATTTGATCCCGACTGGCAAAGACTGGCCGAGACTATTCGTACGTTTGACTCGGATACGTGGTTACACTAATTACCCGACCTGACCCGACCCGACCCGACCCGACCCGACCCGACCCGACCCGACCCGACCCGACCCGACCCGACCCGACCCGACCCGACCCGACCCGACCCGACCCGACCCGACCCGACCCGACCCGACCCGACCCGACCCGACCCGACCCGACCCGACCCGACCCGACCCGACCCGACCCGACCCGACCACGACCCGACCCGATCCGACCCGACCCGACCCGACCCGACCCGACTAGACCAACACCGACTATAGCAGAATCAAGTCGGTGGATAACACGTTAGCGTTCATCTGGTTTTAGATTTAGTGCGTGTGTATGTGTGTGTTCGTGTGTGTGTGTTTGTGCGTGCGTGCGTGCGTGTGGGTGTGTGTGCGTGCGTGTGTGTGTAAACGTGCGTCCGCTATACCTCATGAAAGGTACACCCATTTTAATAACGGTAGACAAGAACTGTTTTAAACTTAAAGTAACAAGAAGATAAGAAAAAAATGACTAAATCCATCAACATTACGAACACCAGCAGACGAAGCCAGACGTGTTGCATATGATATAGCGATATGTGGTCTTTGGCTCAGCCTGCTTATTAGTTCCGTACCATCTGATTGAACCGAGCAACTCGATCTATCTATGCGCTACAGACGCAGAAAATTATTAATTTAGTATCCGAAGACAGATGTTTTCCCGTTAGAGTTGCGTTTTTGGCTGTTCTATGCATAAATGAACATTTCGTATCGTGATCTTCATGCAACTAGAACTCGCATAGGATTAACTGTCAACTCGTCCGCATATTGCAGGCAATAAGAATGCATCTTTAGACGACGGCCCACGCCCGCTACACGAGTCCACCAAACATCTTTCTCTCACATATACTGGAAGAGCGTTTAAAGTCCAACGAGAATTTGTGAGTCCACAACAAGTTACACATTTACCCCCTGTGTGGGATCTTTTGCTTCCCTGTGTGGGATCTTTTGCTTCCCCTGGCATAGACACCAGATAGAATTAGTGTAACCACGGGACCATCGGCTTTTAATGTCTCTTCCGAAAGACACAGGCAAATGTGGGGTGAACGAAACTGCCTAAGTTTAGAAACGGCGGTAGGTGGGATTGAACCACCGTCCCCTCGATTGACAGTCTGGCGCTCTATCGCGCGACCACCGCTCCCGACTCGATTCGGTATTGGTCTAGTCGGGTCGGGTCGGGTCGGGTAATTAGTGTAACCACGTATCCGAGTCAAACGTACGAATAGTCTCGACCAGTCTTGGCCAGTCGGGATTAAATTGGTCGGATGCAGTCGGGTCGATTCGCGCATAACAAATATGCATTTTAAGCCCACGTCACGATTAAGCCCGATCCGATTCACTTGACGCGTGACAGTTGTAAGGTTGTAGATCACATTTCCAGATCACATCACATCTCACAATAGTTCTAGATCACATCTCATGATCACGCAACTTATTACTACAGTTATGGATCACATCTCTAGATCACATCACGTCTCACAGTGGTTCTAGATCACATCTCTAGATCACATCACGTCTCACAGTGGTTCTAGATCATATCTCTAGATCACATCACGTCTCACAATGGTTCTAGATCACATCTCTAGATCACATCACATCACGTCTCACAATGGTTCTAGATCACATCTCTACATCACACCACATCACGTCTCACAATGGTTCTGGATCACATCTATAGATCACACCACGTCTCACAATGGTTCTAGATCACATCTCTAGATCACACCACGTCTCACAATGGTTCTAGATCACATTTCTAGATCACATCACGTCTCACAATGGTTCTAGATCACATCTGTAGATCACATCACGTCTCACAATGGTTCTAGATCACATCTCTAGATCACATAACGTCTCACAATGGTTCTAGATCACATCTCTAGATCACATCACGTCTCACAATGGTCCCAGATCACATCTCTAGATCACATCACGTCTCACAGTGGTTCTAGATCACATCTCTAGATCACATCACGTCTCACAATGGTTCTAGATCACATCTCTAGATCACATCACGTCTCACAATGGTTCTAGATCACATTTCCAGATCACGTCACGTGCCACAATAATCCCAGACAACAATATCCGAACATGCAACACAGGAGCCAACCGCAATTATACAGAGTTCTTATGACACTACTGGTTGTGCAGTATGAGTGAATCTCCGCCAGCCGCTTTCTCCATTCAGATGTCCACTGCGAATTCAGTTATTCTATTTCCAGCCGTGTAGTGTGTAAATAATAAAGTCATAAGCGCAGTTTGTTTAATAAACGTATGCATATACACACAGACATACACATACACACACAGACACACACAGGCACACTCACACGCACATGCACACACACACGCACGCACGCACGCACGCACGCACGCACGCACGCACGCACACACACACACACACACACACACACACACACACAGTGCTAGTGCGTGCGTATGGTGTTTTGTGTAGTCCAGTGTTGTCGTGTGTTAACCGGGGCCAGTGTTGGTGGTGGTCGGTGATTAACGAGGCCGTTAGGCGGCCAACATAACGCGCCGAGGGCGTCGGCTATAATTGGTCTTCTATTCCGTCCAGATGGAATCAATATTAAACGAATTTGTTTCAATTTCGCCGTAGAAATGTCGTTTCAACGTCGCGGTCCGAGTGAGTCTAGTTAGGGCGAATCGATGGGGCTCGGTGGCGACTGCTGTCAGATATCGGGGCCTCACCAATCGTTCTGCCAATAGTGGCGCAGTCCCCAAGATTGCTTATGGTAATTTCACAAAATAGGATTTCGATTATTTTTGAGTGAATTAATTTGGCGTAATCTCATGTAACACATAATGCACGCACACCCGTTCGCACAACGCAATCACCCACGCGCGTACGCGCGCACGCACTCACATATGCACACACCAGACACACACACGTAAACATACACGCGTACTCACCCACTTGCTTTCATGTGTACACACGCGCGCGCGCGCACACACACACATACACACACACACATACATACATACATACACACACGCGCACGCGCACGCGCACGCGCACGCGCACACGCACACGCACACGCACACGCACACGCACACGCACACGCACACGCACACGCACACGCACACGCACACGCACACGCACACGCACACGCACACGCACACGCACACGCACACGCACACGCACACGCACACGCACACGCACACGCACACGCACACGCACACGCACACGCACACGCACACGCACACGCACACGCACACGCACACGCACACGCACACGCACACGCACACGCACACGCACACGCACACGCACACGCACACGCACACGCACACGCACACGCACACGCACACGCACACGCTTACAGTGCGCTGCAGCTAACCGGCAGTGGCGTTGAATTGTGTTTGGGTTAGATAGTAACTTGGCTCATTGGATAAAACCCCGATTTGATTTCTTCTAGTTTGAATGTTGACCAAATCTGAACGAAATCTATTATATTGATAGGCATTTTCCTGTCTTACAGGTAACCATTTATCAGTTTGGGTTTGAAGAAACCCCTTTCACACTATGCCACACCAAAGCAGAAGGTGAGAATTATTCTCTGCTACACGAACCATGTTCCATTTCCTCCGCATCCAGTAAGTGTCGAGTTCATTTGGTCAATCGAGAAATTGGAGCTGGTCTGGCCTCAACTCAACTCTTACTGTTAAGAAAAAACGGCAAAATAGTTTAGTGTTTTCATCCGCCCTTAGTCGTGTCAGTTAAATATTTCTTCCCTTAATCATGTACATTTCCTTCGTTGTGTCGTTGCCTGTCTGATTCTTGTCGACAGGAGAACACTATCCACAAGTTCGGTCTCGCAAATGCCCTACTTGTGCATATATCGTTGACGTCAGTATGAACTGGACACTGAAAGGTCAAGTAGACAACGAACGAAGGTGACGTCACACTATACAAGATGGAGGCATCAAGGAGATCGTCACTTGTAATGACGCCACTTGTTTTAAAAGGTAACGAGTACGATAGGAATGAACGTAATTGCCTTTACTTTTTGAGATACACAACTTGCGAATAATAATAGCGTTGCGCTGACTAAATTAAAGAAAATCTTTAATATTTGCAATTTATGTCATGTTTTTCTTTGACAATAATAGAAAGGAAATCAATATGGACAGGACATGCCGACGTTGCCATTTTAGTACAGGCGTCTCATATGGTGTGCATGTCATATGTGTGGAGGTAGAATGGCTTACTTATGCATATACACAGGCTACTCTAAACACTATATTAATAACATAGAAAACACTTGGAATATATTGTTCATGCCTGCAAGATTTGGGTGTTTTGTAGGAAATGCAGGACCTTGCCTGACACGAGAATCAAACTGGTACACGAAGAAACTGAAGGAGGTCTTTTACACCAAAACATAGAGTCCCGACCTCTGGTCTGATTGGTGCCAATGATACTATGCTCGACCTTGGTTGATTGGCGTTGGCGGACAGACGTTAAATGACAATTTCGAGATTTGTTTAAAATCATGTTTTACCATGTGCAAGTATTTATTTTCTAGCCAAACCATTATAACAAAATTGTAGATACGCGAATAGGACACAATGTTAATCACAGTTTCTTTCATATTGCCCATCTACCTCGACACTATCCAACCACCCCATCACCGCCCAACCACCCCATATACCATCATACCACCCCATCACTGCGCAACTACCCCATCATTACCCAACCACCCCATCACTGTACAACCACCCCATAACTGCCCAACTACCCCATATATCATCCTACCACCCATCACGGTCCAACTACCCCATATAACGTCCAACCATCGGATCACTGCCCAAATACCCCCTATTCCGTCCAACCACCCTATCACCGTCCAACTACCCCATACGTCATCCAACCACCCTATCACCGCCCAACTACCCCATGCATCAACAAAATCATATCATCACCACCCAAATACCTCCATCACGCCCAACTTCCCTTCCACTAATCCAACTACTACCTAATCCTCGACATCCCCACCAAGCCCAACTATCCCGACCTCCTTGTCTCCCTGTCCCGTGTAGACAGCTGTCGGCCCGATGTCTCCCCTGTGTTAGTCTCAGCCATAGATATAACTCTGTGGTCTCAGCCCATCTCGTCGCGGCCACAGACGGGCCCGCGGTCGAACTGTGACATTTGGCCGGCGGACACAAAGCAATATGGCCGGACAAAGACGGTAGTCGGATCGATGTGATTAAGACGCCGGGACCCAGCTGTCGTCTAGCGACGCTACAGATGTGTAAGAGAATAATAATAACTGTAAAACTTAGAGAATGATAATAATATTCTACTTAACTTACCATCGAGATGTAGTGCAAGTTTTATGTTTGCCACTAATTATACTAAATCTTTTAATGAACGCATTCGTTCATCTATATTTAGCCTTTTATGTCGTCTTCATCAGTCTGAAACCCTTTATTTACGAATTACTTTCATACCGATGTACATTTTAAAAGCCCGATGTACATATACTGGAGATCCCTATTGTACACATAATATTGTATTGTATTTTGTACCCTACTTTTTAATAATTATTTTAATCACTTATTCAATTTTATTTCATGACCTAGTTATTTATTTTTATTACCTACGTATTTACTATTTTACTTGCACCACATAATTGCTTTTTTTATAAGTATTGTACCTATTTTTAAATTGTATTGCTTTTATGTATACATATGGACTATTTGAAATAAACATACATTACGTTACAATAATTGTAAAACTTCGATAGCGCTATAGAAAAGTTATGGTGTCAAAGTAATTTCAAACAAAATTAATATGTTTTATATTTTTTTTACGAAAGGTGTCTATAGTTTCAGAAGATAAAAATGTAATAGGGAATTGATTCCAAATTGTTGGCGCAGCCACAGAGAAAGCATGTTTGCCAATATTCATCTTAGTTTTAGGAACAAAAGTTTTTTGGAAACGGATAATCTGAGGATCCTAGAGAAATGTAGCAGACTAACTAAGTATGTCGGTTGTTGAGTTTAAAGAGTACGGTATGGAACAGTAGCCAATTTAAATTTAATTCGTTAGACAACTAGAAGCCAAAGTAACTGCTTAAGTAGCAGTAGTGATGGTGATAAACGGGGGGGGGGGGGGGGTTAAATACCGCGCATGCTAAACAATTCTGTACACGTTGAAGTTTAGACAAATCTATTTTGGTAATGTTATTCAGAAGTGAGTTACAATAGTCCAGTCGACTATTAATCAGAGCAACTGATACTATTTTAGCAGACGATAAATACAAATGACGCGGGATTCGACTGAAATC
>OZ024855.1:45153101-45168101 GCA_964017155.1 Oasisia sp. SBJ-2009
TGCGTTGCGTTGCGTTGCGTTGCGTTGCGTTGCGTTGCGTTGCGTTGCGTTGCGTTGCGTTGCGTTGCGTTGCGTTGCGTTGCGTTGCGTTGCGTTGCGTTGTGTTGTGACGACAGCGAGTGGACGTTTCGCGCGAAGGTCGTCGGTCCGTGAACGCGTCTAGCCGTCGGTGCCGACGAGGGACGATCGGAGATCGTAGGTCGGTGTTTCAGTTGCCACTTGCCAATCATCGTTGGTCGATCGCCTCGTTGCCTTTCGGAGTATCCCGGAAACAGAACTGTGCAATGTCAATGAGTGAGCAAACGTTCACAGCCGTAATAAATTAAAAGTATACTTTAACTTAAGTTGACATTATCGTCACGTGCACTGCAGTCGTCACTATCTCGGTGTGGACGACCCCACTCCCTCCCCCAGTCTCCCCGGACAACACCCGCTCCCTCCCCAAGTCTCCCGGACAACACCCGTTCCCTCCCCCAGTCTCCCGGACAACACCCGTTCCCTCCCACTCGACCCCTGGTCTGGACGTTTTCTTAACATTTAGCAAGACGTTCTCGTCACATCTACTGCTGTCGTCTCTGGAAGATGATGGCCCCTGATTATCCCCGGATACTCCAGCCGCGGAACCCAGGACGTTCTCCGAGTCATAACAATTAATTATGGGAGGACGGTTATTATAAAACCTTACTTCATATTAAAACTCGTCGGAGCAGATTCGTCGGCATTGTAGCAGCAGCTCCGTTGGCGAACGGGACGGACACGTGAGGCACCTAAAGTTCAAAGATAACCGATAATTAATTTGCTTGTTAATTTATTAAACGTTGAGACAGTATACAAAAATAACACAAAAAGAGGGAATCAATTCCCGTACTTCTACAGAGGAAAATGTATATTTTACCTCGGAATGTGGATGCGCCGACCGTGGAGTACTGCGTCAACGGCTGCACTCCACACTCCTGCAGTGCCTTCACGTGTCCCTTTGTCAAGTGTCGAAGCAATTGACAGTCGGTGACTGGCATCATAGCGGTAGCGATGTCGTAGGCTGTGCCGTCCTATCGCCAGCGTGCGAGATGTTCCGACGTCGTTGCTGATGTCGCTTCCTCGATGTCGTTCTCGACACATCTGTTGGCAGTTACTGTGGAATCTAACCGCCAACTCGTGGTTACGGTAACGTTTCATGACGTCAACAGTCGGTTAGACAGAATCCCTAAACCAATCAATGCGTTGCACAACTCCCGCGGTTGCGTTATCCGTGATGACGTGACGTGCGACGTACTATTGTGAAAAGCAAAGGTCTAACGTTCCCCCGGCCATGGCATTTGAGGGCCCATAATGGGTATTTTATAGGATTCACGCCGGCGGGCGGGCGGACGGGCGGGCGGGCGGACGGGCGGACGGGCGGGCGGGCGGGCGGGCGGGCGGGCGGGCGGGCGGGCGGGCGGGCGGGCAGGTAGTTAGGCAGAGAACCATTGTGTTATAATATAAAAAGAAATTAGATTACGAGTTTACTAGGAATGCAAATTAACTTGCATTTACTTTCAACACATCTATAAATTATTGTCATTATTGTGCAGAGTTTATTTGTGCACAGCGTCTAGATGCTGTGTATAGATTCATTCCGATGTGTTATTTATGAATTCATATTTTATATATATTTGTTGAATATATTTAAAGTCAATTTACTGTATAGGAGGTACGTTATTGTACGTCATATATACGCATTGTCATCGCATTTGTTTATTATGTGAATATTGCACATTTGTTACTGTATCGTTAATTAGAAGGGAAAAAAACGGCAACTGAATGGGCATAATATACACGGTGTACATCTAAATGGATTACTACGCTGTAGCCATTTGCAATGACAACTAAAACTATCACGCCTATGGTCAGATCTAACACATCCGAGCTGGGGCTCATCAGCACATAGCGCCCTCACACGGATAGGATGAAAACATAAAACAGATACCGTACTAAACGACGAGACGTCCGAGATTGAGCGAGATTGGACCCATCGGGGGGGGGGGGGGGGGGGGGGGGGGATGCCCTAGCTCCTATCTATCCTATCTAATAGCTCTGCTATTGTGTACTCAAAGTGTGAGATTCTAATGAAATCACATAGCTCTCGACAGTTGATATATTGAGAATCGACCCCGATGTTTGACAAGTGAGCGCGCCTAATATCACTTCGTTAGCGACACTGCAGACGCTTTGAATGCCTTTCGCAGATTCCCTCCATACAAAATATGTATACATTTTCTCTTATTACCTTCGATTTAGAGTTACACTTCTGACAATTGTTATATACACGTTAGTCTTCGGAGCCGACTTGGTGGTATTATCAGTTGGTCAAGGAGACAATGGTACGTAACTTTCTTGGTTCATGGCCAAAACATCGTCGACGCAAACTGGATTAATATAATAATAACTGTATGATCAATTCAGAGATATTGATGACGTCCTTTTTACCACAACAGTACTGCCTGTATAATGTGAATTTAATAGGTGTCTTCAAACAAGGTTATTCCAGTAAGCAGATTTATTTATTTTAGTTGCTAATGGTGAGTTGGAATTAACATTTCTATATGTCTAGGTACACAAAGATCTCTCTTGTTTCCTTAAAACTATCAGTGTGTAACCTCATTATTGTAATATAGGACTTAGTCGCTAGGTGGGAGCATTATCGTAGACGCTTGTTGCGAGTCTAGTCCCTGACGCAGATCAGCGGCAATCTCACGGATTTGGTTATATAGAATGGATATTCTGATACTTACTTCGTATGTTGTTTTCTTTCATTATTGTCCTCTCACTTTTCTTCAACCGGACTGAAATCCACTGTGAACACCCGTTTGAGGAAAGATACAATAATACACAGCTGTGGGCAATTGCTTTCGCCAGTTGCAACTGCGGTGGCCGTGAGAGAGCCACGGACGAATACTTTCGGGAATCCCAATATAACAATCCTTTCGCTCAGTCGCATGAGCACGTGCCTGGATGATTTGTGTATTCGGATATTTCATTTGAGATCCCAAACGTTCTGATTGACGTTTCTGCGCATGCGTAATAACTTTAAAATCATCAATGTGCAGCGAAATGACAAAGCATGTATAGTATAAAAACAACGGGTTGTTCGTTAGGATGTACAGTGTGTATATAACATCTCAACAAAATTATTTGTTGAACATTAACACGAGGCAAACAAGTTTTGAGGCATGTTTTGATAGTAAGCGTAAATCACGTGACTGTAGACCGCCATAATCCGTGACAATAATTTAAACAAACGTAATATTTCATTGTATTGAGCAATTAAGCAACTCTTCACAGTAATCATCACGGGAGGGTTATCGAATAGCTCGTACCATTATACCAAAAATACTTTGTAGTTTCGCTGCACATTCATGATTTTACATTTTTCGCGCATGCATATAAATGACGACCGGAAAATGTAAGCGCGACAGCGGAAATAGTAGAGCCTAAATCTGGTGTGCAAGTAACATATAACAAATATTGTGCATCTAAGTTGAAATGTGTCAACAGGTTTTTACTAACTGTGTAGGCTTGTCATCTATGGGCGTACAGTTATCAATGAAACAATATCGTAGTTTCTTCTGGTCAATCTGTCTTTGAATGGTTGACACTTTTGACTTGATGTGTGCACAGTACACACGCATAATAAATAACTCATAATTCCTTCCTCTGCTAACGGCGTCATTCTTGTGAATAAATTATCTCAAGTAAACTCCAAAGGGGTAAACACGCATATTTACAATTGATGTTAAGGACACGCGTAGCGCCGACGGTCGGCGTTAGTCGGTAGGTGTGTGCTGACTGGTGTGTGTGCTGGCAAACGTCGGCGCTAGTCGGCGGAACTAATTGGCCTTTAGCACCAACTGCTTTTTACGCCGACTGCCAACTGAAGTCGGCGTTAGTCGGTAGGTGTGTGCTTAGCACTAGTACTCTTGATAGGCAGTGTTACCATTCCGCTATAGTGTTTCCTGACTTCTGAAAATACGTTGTTATTTGCTTCGTATAACAACGAACGACGTTAACTGGCTAAATTTGTTCCAGTCCGGATTTCAGTTACGTCCTGACGCCTCAGCTACCGAATAAACAAGGTCTCAATTTAAAGCCGTTGTAACGTTTATAGCCTGGCCACCAAAGGCTCAGGAGGTCATGCAGGTCGGGTGCATATTTGCCTGCCCTCGATCATCGCCGTAAAAAACCTCGAGCAGGCTTATCTATAAGCGAGCATCGGCTTTCCCGCGCTCGACGGCTCAGTGGTGACTGCGGGGTGGGGAGCACGTGAGGGCGGGGCGAGGGAGAGCTCTCATGCGGGGTCGTGGGGAAGGGAAGCCCGTTATTCCAAGTTCACTGTTCGCTCGTGTCGCACAGTAACGACCGTCATGGCGGCTACGATGGCCTGGTTCCTGCTGACGTGTGTCGTGGCGGTCTTTGGGACGTCTCAAGGTACGTGACAGTCGCAGTGGTGTGTGTTGTTACACGCCGTGATGTCTAGTTAGTCGAGTTAACAACGGCAGGGACACAGTTACGTTACAATGACGTCTCGTTAACAGCAGCAACAATATGCGTCATCACGTTAACTAGTCTACGGCGACAACACACAACATACAACACACAACACACAACACACAACACACAACACACAACACACAACACACAACACACAACACACAACACACAACACAACACACAACGTCATTGCGTTAACAACAACAACATACAACACTATTGCGTTAAATACTGCAACAACATACAAAACCATTGCGATAACTACTACAACACTGCACGAGTATATGTCGATAGCTATGGCAAAAACACACAATGAAATATTATAGTTTTGTTTCCTTTCGATATATATTTAACTACACCATTCTTACATTTAAATATTCACTCTCTCACTCTCTTACAGTCTCCACTTCCGCATCTTTCTAGGTATCCCATTCCCCATCTCTCCCATTTTCTTTTCCCGCTTGTTCGTTCCTTCTCCCTCCCTCCCTCCCTCCCTCCCTCCCTCCCTCCCTCCCTCCCTCCCTCCCTCCCTCCCTCCCTCCCTCCCTCCCTCCCTCCCTCCCTCCCTCCCTCCCTCCCTCCCTCCCTCCCTCCCTCCCTCCCTCCCTCCCTCCCTCCCTCCCTCCCTCCCTCCCTCCCTCCCTCCCTCCCTCCCTCCCTCCCTCCCTCCCTCCCTCCCTCCCTCCCTCCCTCCCTCCCTCCCTCCCTCCCTCCCTCCCTCCCTCCCTCCCTCCCTCCCTCCCTCCCTCCCTCCCTCCCTCCCTCCCTCCCCCTCCCTCCCTCCCTCCCTCCCTCCCTCCCCCTCCCTCCCTCCCTCCCTCCCTCCCTCCCTCCCGCCCAGGTGCAGCTAACTGCTGGTGCTGTGCCGGCCTGCAACAATGGCTCCCGGCTTTTTTTCGTATTCCCCCGACGAGATCCAAGTGGTTTAGCATACACCCGTCCAAAGCAACTAACCCTGTTCGACGTGATATTTTCCATTTGGGACAATACCTGACAGATAACAAACTCCGAACATCCCCTGGGCTTGACCGAACACTGTTGTTGTTTTGAGTCGACGGTATTAATTTCTGCGTACGCACTAAATGTTCATCTAAAGTAGTTTTAATATTTGATTGATCTTATTAACAGGGTGGTCTTATTACAAGGATAGTCTTAGTACCCAGGTTGCTGGGATAGACGCGTCAGTCTGAAGTTTGACCTAGAACAAGTGTTTAGTATTGCAACAGAAGCTGTGTTGTACGGAAAACAAATCCTAAATACCCAAACATTAAATGTTGAGTGCCCATAATCAATCTACGTGTTTGCATAAGTCTAAAGTGGGTGGTACACGTACGAGAGACTCGTTCAGTTAATTTGCATCAACCACAATGGCCTTGAAAAACAGTAGTTTGTCGTCATTTTATGTCATAGTTAACGCAGAAATGATGAAATAAGTAGACACGAGATAAATGAACATATTGTGTAACAAAAGTTACTTCAATAGGTTGCTGGAGCAGAACTTGAATGACGAGTCCCATGTTGCGACCGGACGTGGTGAAAATGCGGGGAACCGAGTCTCAGACAGAAAAAACAGAGTCAGACCCCAAAATCTCCAGTTGCATCCCAAAGTTCTCTAAATACTAGTAATCCTATCCACAGCATATCTATGTCCCGCTCATAAATATTGTAGTGCCGAGTTCCAAGCCAGCCCGGTTGCGACGTCGCACAACTCAATGACTACGTGCTGTTAAATATGTATCAGCCTCGGCACCACTCAGTAGGAGGTTGACCTGGGAAGGCGGGGGGCGGGGGAGGGGCCAGAGGAAGGGCGTGGGAGTGGGGGCTATTGAATATTTTTGTGGCCTCCTTCAGCATTTTGGAATCTTACAAAAACTGGGGTTAGCGCGGACAATGTCCAAACGGCTAACGTAAAACTTGGTCGGACTTTCAACCTCAGCCTAGTATTTGGAAAAAGAAGAAGAAGAAGAAAAAGAAGAAGATGAAGAGAAAAAGAAGAAAGGTTTGGGCGCACCCGTTCCCGGGTCCGCTAGTTCTACGTGTGCCCTATAAGCCTCGGGTGTCCTTTTGGTGTACACATGTGTTATTAACGTACAGCATCGTTTGATCTACATCTAGGTTTCTCAACCGGTCCGGATTGATGTAGGGAACAAGTTACTTCGAACGGTTGCTGTTGTAGAACTTGAATGAAGAGTCAATTACTCGGAGAAAAATGTGCTTAGGGGATATAGGAAGCTAAACGGAAAAGGAAAGATCAATGGAGGTGTAGGGCTTGCCACGGACGCAACCCTGGTCGTGTATTATAAACAGCAGATCGGCGTGCTCAATATAGGTCACGCCGAAGGTGAAACATTCTGGGAGTGGCATCCCAGAAAACACCTGTAGGGCAAGGCAACCTATGGCCCAACTCTCGTGTCCCGTCCATTCTGAGCGAGACTTAATGAGACCACGTACAACTGTCCTCATCTAGTTGTCCATAAGCGTATGCGAAGTCAACAATTACTGTAGTACACAAACAGTTTGAAAATAATAACTTATCTGCATAATAGTTCCTATCTTCTACGTGCAGTTTTGATGGATTGAAACCTATAAAAATGTACAACGTAGGTTTCTGCAGTGGTAGTTGCGATTCATAGATATAAATAGAACACCCCAGTAGAACAAGATCGCTCGGCCGCTATCAGTTGACACATGATACTTTGAAGTCAACATGGGCTGGTGACAGCCATGCTACAGCACGGCAGAAAGCCACTGCAGTCCCTGCATATACATAGGACTGCACCACGGTTTCTACATAATTGTCACATTATTTATTTACTGACATCAGTTAGCCAGTGTTGTTTAAACAGTTGTGTGTTAAACAGTTGCTTCATTAATATGTCTGCCTGAAACAAATCAACAGGCTTACAGTGCCTCACTGTGTGTGGGGTGAGTACAGCTTAGTACTGTTTAATTTGTTGTTCTACCAGATCCACAATTGTTGTGGTGTTCTACAGCTGGCCCTGCTGCCCTACTCCAGAAATTAATCATGAGCTGTCTTAACTAGGCCTAGGGCTAGGGGTACAACGACACATATCCAAGTTACAAATTTCGTCTTAGCAGACATTTTTTTACATTTATTACGTTGCTCAACAGTTCTAATCTATATATCTTGCAAGTAAATGGCAGCCAGTGGTCCACAGCGGCTTCAGTGCAGCGGGCCAGCTTGTCACTCTAGTCTATAGGGGAAAGATTAATGATCTAACTCTGTGTTGCGACTGTACGCGTGTACGCGAACGAATACGGAGCTCGTTCGAGCCGTTGTGGATCGGATCATGAGTGAAAATGGCAAAACAACTTAAAGACGATATTGCACCACCGCACGAGGCTCGCGCGCTATGTTCTCTACAACACGCTATCTATTTGACCTCCAGGCGTGTATCGTGAAATTCTCTCGACGTGGGTGTCTACGAGTGAACTGGGTGTGGTCTGAGGATGGGTGTTCACGGCTATAACTGCCGTACTCCATCGAACTACGTCAGACATCACCCACTGTCGAGTAACCAACCGTCTGTCTATGAGGCTTTGTAAATATAACATTTTCAATAATAAAAAATGGATGTGGGCGGTTGGGTCAAAATTGGTTTGTAAAAAGAGAGTTTAGTGAACAAATATTGTGGACTAATTATGCAATGCGTTTGACTTGGTGAAGCAATGTATACATATGGCGAATTTGTGAGGTTACTTTATGTCGTAACTCTTGCCAGTTTCAACTGTGTGCGTCTGTGTGCGTGCGTTGGAACCCCAGTATTTTGAGGACACATGGGAGAGGGCGAAACTGACCGACCTAGTGAGGTTACCGCATTAGCGACACTAGTTTCCCATCCTCTATCGTTGTGGGAATAACACGGGAATAGCGCAGGGTGGTGACTTTAAATGCGAGGTGACCGCATTACCAAGGTGGAAACAAATCGATGCTTGACTGCTCGTAGGCGACATTAACTACAACGCTGCTTCGAAATACGACACGTCCTGTTGACGGGAGCTGTTGTAATACTGATACATACCACGGACGGGCGTGGTTCCCAGAGGGTCCTCTAAGCCTCCCCTTCCTCCGCGCGCGATGTCCCGATGTAGACGCCGCCCCCGGACGCAGGTGTCGTTAACCCGGTCGGCGGTCACCCGGGTCGGATGGCGTCAGACCATCAGACACACCCTGCCTCTGACAGCCGAGTCGGGCCCACGACCGCGACAGTTTATGACTTCTCGACGGCTCATTATACACAGGCACGGCCAGGTTATGTATTACGCGAAGCCTGCTGATACTTGCCCCGTTATCGCCACTCGCAGACATAGCGGCTTGCTACGTATCACAACAGATATCGTATTTGTTATAATGAATATCCATGCTTCGTCACGCATACGATTTTAATATCAAAATGTTTTACTACAGAATTTTGTTATTTATTATTATTAATTATTATTTATTATTTATTTATTCAGCCTCCGTTGCCGGAGAAGAAACATTACATACATATTCCTACGTGCAATCACATATAAAAGACACGTGGAGAATAAAAACCTGATAAAATAAAATAAATAGCAACAATACATACAGTGGCATGGTATAATATATACAATTCAGTGTATATTGTGTATATCAGTTAAAATAAAGAGACGCGTAATATATTAGAGTGCAGTGGTTAAGAGATGAACTAAAAGTTGTTCATGTGAATATGGCCTGTTAAAATTATCAGTAAATAAAAGGTGTCTAATCGAGTCAACAAGACCATCATTTGTCGCACTACTTTGGGGTACATGTTGATAATTAAAATAATAATGTAATAGTATACACATTTGTTATTAATTTTTATTAGTATTATTGTTATATATCTATAGTGCTAGATTAATTCTGATTAATATTACGTAGTTGTTATGACGAAATATAATCTTTCATTACTCTTTATTTAGAAATTCTACATTATTCAATATTTATTTATTTTCTTTTATTATTATTGCTACTTATATTTTATTGAACGTGTAATTATTTTTTCTTTACATTTTAATGAACGTATATAAACATTTATATATTTTTTTCTTTTATTAATTATTGCAATTGTGCGATTTGTGTATATTTCAATATGCTATGAACCGTCACGAACAATAGAGGATGTGGCGCAATAGCAAATAAAACATTATTATTACTATAAAATGTGTAGTAGTAATTACAATAGCTTTCAAGACAGTGAGGAATATAAGAATACACTGTATATATAATAACGTGAATAAATGTCATTCAGACAGTAATTAATTGAAGCATGTCTGGATGTTTCCCAGAGTAGAAGTAGGCAACAATACAATGTTCGTCTGCCATTATCGGTCAGAGTCCCTAATAGAACAGCTTTATGCTGCTATTTATGCAGGTTTGTATTTCTGTGAGGACTTGAGCAGTGTTGAGCGAATTAAAATGATGAATTTATGCAGCTTGGTATCAGATAAGTTCAAGTTTCTATATCGTTTATTGCCAAAGATATAGCGATTATAAGACTTTTGGTGACCGATGGCGGCCATCTTGAATTTTCCCCACGAAAAAGTGGACGAAAAAAATGGAAACAGTTGTTTCCATTTTTTAGGGTCAATGTAAGTGAACAAACACAATTATTTAAAATCGATATGAAAAAGTCACAAAACATGTATTTGCTACATAACTCCGTATACTAAGAAGTATGTCAAATTATGAGACATGTCGCTCGGTGCATTTGTGGATATTAATACAAGTGTCGTTTTGCTTGGGTATGTGATCAAGCGCACACGGTGTGTGCTTCTAGCAGAAATGAAGCAGTGGCAGTTTTGTATTGTGGGAAACTGAGGTATTAGAATGTTACGATTTTCCACAGGACTTCTGCCAATGCTGTGAAATTGACAGCAACAGTTCATCTCAAGTTTAGTTTAACAAGATTTAACAAGATTACCACCTAGAGAATCAACTCTAGATGGCAGGTGGACAAGGAAGCCCTTTGGTTTATCGAGAGTCCAATCTATCTATCTAAACGTACCCCGCCCTTCTTAGGTATATGTCGATTTTTATTTTTAAACATATTAACACTACTAGCACATACACAAGCAGCTAATAATATGTTCCATTCATTTATTGTTCTTTGTGAAAATGATGTTTTTTTATATCTAGTCTACACTGCTTCCTTGCTAATGTAACTCCATGTCCTCTAGTCCTTCTCTCTTCCTTAACAGAGAAACAAATATTTCTGTCAATATTTTCATACCCATTCAATATGTTAAACACTTCTATCTGATCTCCTCTCAATCTCCTGGTTGCTAGTGTTGTTAAACCAGATTCTTTCAGACGCATTTCAAAACGTTGGAAATGAAAGAAACGTTGTAATGTCCGCCGATTGGAAATTCAAATATGATTTCGCTACAGTAGTCAAGATTGCGTTCGAATGACCAGACCACCAAGAGTGAAGTCCAAAACGTGTCCAGCGTCATTTAATTAACAAACACACGTGTGCGGGGGTGTTTATTTATGGGCGCGTTTGTGTGTACGAGAAAGTGTGTTCGCTATACGCGTGCTTGTGCGTATAAATATGACCTAGCTGTGATCGTAGGTTTCGTAGCTCGTACTGGGTACAGAGTAATGTGATTGACTGGGTCAATGCTATATACATGCCAGCTATATTAACGTTGGCCTGGATCGGGAGCGAGAGGCAATGTCCGACAATGTGGCAGGACAGGCTTACACGCAAATAATACCTCTGTTACATTCATAGGGGAACACTTCACTACACGTTGAACTCGTAAGGAAAGTTCACCATTAAAGAAACTGCGTTGCAAAAGTTTATTTGCAGACATAATTTTTGCTAACCCTAAACGTAACCTAAATTTACAAGAAACGTAACATTCTTCCTAGCCCTAACTTTCTGTCTAACCTTAAAACTATAACCACAAAACCTGGTAAACTGTCTTGACGTTACATGACTGACTTGTTCGTTAAAGAAGGTTGATGAATGGTTGGTCGTTAAAACAGGATCGCCATTGATTGATCTTAACTTTAGAGACGGTTAATGAGTGATTGGTCTATAGAGACGTGTAACGATTGATTGGCAGTTACATAAGGATCGCAACTGACTGGTCAGTTAAGAAAGGTCGTGACTGATTGGTCGTTACAGAAAGATTGCGACGGATTGGTCGTTAAAAAAGGATCACAACTGGTTGATCGTTAAAGAAGGATCACAACTGACTGGTCATTGCAGAAAGATCGTGACTGATTTGTCGTTAAAGACGGATGGCGACTGACTGGTTGTTAAACAGAGGGTTAACGACTGATTGGTCGTTAAAGAAGGGTCAAGTCTGATTGGTCGCTAAAGATGATTAACGACTGATTAGTCGCTAAATAATTGCCACAACCTGCTGCACTAGAGGCTTCGGATGTTACCCGTGTGCTAAAAGCCTAAAAACCACAGACTAAAAGTGTCCTTCATTTCGCAATACTAACAACACACCACAACACAACACAACAAGCCTCTGTCGGAATCAGAGTGCCCCCCCCCCCCTCCGGGCTATCAGAGGCGGTGTGAGGCGGGTCGAGTTACGCCACATGGCGCTGCAGGCGCGCTCTTTATCGGGTCGGTAATATTACAAGACGGCATATCTCAATCTAGTCGCTTCTAGTCAACCGAAGTGAACGGTGTCAGGCGGGTTTATGTACCGATTAGATGAATGGAAACAATCGGGAGCGTAAAGTAGAGGCGACTCGTGCCAGCGTACGCCACAAGACGCGTGGCTGGTAACTGTCTCAGGCCCGTCACACAAGTAGTTGTGAGTGTGGTGGACAATATTTAATATTCGTTAACAAGTAAAAGACGGTTGATTATAGTGCAGACCTGACTTGTCATATTCACACAACACACGCATCTGCGCCTGCGCCTGCGCCTGCGCCTGCGCCTGCGCCTGCGCCTGCGCCTGCGCCTGCGCCTGCGCCTGCGCCTGCGCCTGCGCCTGCGCCTGCGCCTGCGCCTGCGCCTGCGCCTGCGCCTGCGCCTGCGCCTGCGCCTGCGCCTGCGCCTGCGCCTGCGCCTGCGCCTGCGCCTGCGCCTGCGCCTGCGCCTGCGCCTGCGCCTGCGCCTGCGCCTGCGCCTGCGCCTGCGCCTGCGCCTGCGCCTGCGCCTGCGCCTGCGCCTGCGCCTGCGCCTGCGCCTGCGCCTGCGCCTGCGCCTGCGCCTGCGCCTGCGCCTGCGCCTCTGCCTCTGCCTCTGCCTCTGCCTCTGCCTCTGCCTCTGCCTCTGCCTCTGCCTCTGCCTCTGCCTCTGCCTCTCCCTCTGCCTCTGCCTCTGCCTCTCCCTCTCCCTCTCCCTCTGCCTCTACCTCTCCCGCTCCCTGAGGAAAATGCCTGCAACTACTTCCCCTAGTCGTCAGCACACGCAACTCGCAGACATTTCGCCCCCGACCAACACCGCGTCCCAATCATGTATTTTCTCATTCAAGGATAGATAGAAGTATACATCCCCAAATTGCGCGGGCTATTTAGGTTTAGGTGTCACTAACTGGACCCCAGGGAGTGCAGTTATGGAAAACCCTGTTGACTGGTTCCATTTGTGCAAATCGGAAACCATGGCAACGAGCATTCGTGCAGTCAACGTTGCGCCGCCTGGCGGGTAGAATCTAACTCTACCTAACTCGAAGGGTTGAACATAACAACCGTAATATAGCGAGATGGAGCCGCACACCCTTGCCTCTGTCTGGTGACAATATCGATGTAACTGCAGCAAAACGGGCAAAATTAACGAAAAACCATGGGACTAGATACAATAGCCAAATCGGAAACTGTGATGAAGGAAACGAATACATGTAAACTAATTGTCTATACTAGGTCCGCCACGAGAACGTCGCCCGACGTCGCCCTATTTCGTATTGAGGAAGATGAACGTAACTTTTTTGTTGTTATGGTAATATTAAATATCAATTGCTCTTCGCATTTGGTAAATGGAAGTATGTTGCACGTTCACTCCTTTTAGTGTTTAGACGATCCATGTGTACACAAGTGCAACTATAATTATGTGTTTGTTTGTTTGTTTTTGTTGTAGGCATTAAAACAGTTAAAGTCACCACTATTGCGGTAAGTACCTATTGTCAGAAATCGTTATTTATTTTAACCGCTTACGTCACACGTGTGCATGCCTTCAATATCTGCCCATACATTCAGAATATGAGCACCACTAACTAAAAGTAAAGACAACACAAAGAAGTGTGTATATTTCAAAACCGCGCTGTGCACTTGGACCACTCTCTTGGGTAATCTGCATGGTTTTCATTTCACATTTACACAGTCCTAAAATGACATATGCTGATGAAACAAATTTGTTTGTACTGACGTCAAGAAGATTTTACAAAACTGGAGAACTGTTTTTCTTATAAACGAATGTTATATATTCGTTGAAACCATAATTTACGCAATTTCAAAATGTATAAAAAATGATTCATAATATTGTATTGTGAATGGCCTCGTGTGTATAATTACAAACCAACGGCCGACCACCCAGTTATATGGGAAATGATAGTAATATAATTTTTGAAATAACATCATCACACTCGCTAACCTTAGCGATTTATAAAGAAACTGAATTCGAAATTAAACTGACTGCGATAATAATAATAATTTTTATTTGTAAAGCGCCGTATATCCGGAATTTCGTTCGCTCTGAGGCGCATAAAATACATTGTAACACATACATATTTAAAATATTCATAATCAGTTTAAATTTTCACGTAAAGACGAAATGGTAAATGATAATAAATATATAATTAAATAAAGCTTCTAAAAGTCCTAGTTCATAAGCTAAATTTATCAGCAATAAATAGATAAAATAAAATAATAAATAAGTAATAAAATATATTAATAACTTAATAATAAAGTTTCATTATCAAATACCCTACAAGTAATTTCCAAATGCGTCCTTAAAAAGATGTGTTTTTAAGTTGGACTTAACAAGTTCAAGTAAGTCTATTAGGCGCAATGTACTATTATAACATTTAGTCCCTCTGGTTCAGCTGTGTACAACAATGCACAAGTTCTACGTATGTATTTATTTATATTTATATATTTTACTTGCATTATTATTTTAATATCTAAGTTACGGGTTATATTTGACCGAATATCATAAAAACTTCTGAAAAGAAACTACTTTAGATTTTAGTATATAAATAAAGTTAGTATTTAATGACATTATATTATTAGTTAAACATGTATCTCCCCAGATCGAGCCCTACCTCATGGTCAATGACACTGACAGCTCGTCGTACTATGGAATGATTGTCGACGTATTGGACGCCATCGAGCGCGTAGCGGAAGTCAGGTTCCAGTTGGCTCTCGTGCCAGACAGCAGGTTCGGCTCGCTCATTGGCGGCACATGGAACGGAATGATTGGTCAAATCGTCAATGAAGTAAGTGGCATTGTATCCACCTGGTATCACGTCAGTTACAAC
>OZ024855.1:45173101-45188101 GCA_964017155.1 Oasisia sp. SBJ-2009
ATAAGTTTTAATAATTATTGTGTATACTATAAATAATAGTGTAATGTACTAATGTGTACTGCTGTAATAGTGTCTACGGGTATATTAGTTTATACTGTGTATATACCTATTTTCACTCAGTTGACATCTTGTAATTACAAACAGCCACATATTGATTATATTAATTTGGGGGCACAGTTGCCAAATATTTCGTTAGAGGTCCGCTAAGATGGTTTGGAATTTACCACTGTTATTTACTTATGTTCTCCGCCTCATTAATTGATTACAGTGTTTTGTGTCGACCGTTTCATACAGGCCCTGGTGCACTATCAGGCAACGCCGTACGGCAGTGACCTATATAGAGCGTTGCTGTGGCAATAAGCACATGTTTACGTCACCACCCGCGAATGTCTGATGGCCATCCAACATATATAATTCTTATCAGACTCGGGTGGTCCGATAGCCAATGAAAACAGCGTATCGCATTGACATCCCTAGTCTCGCTTAACCGACTGTCGGTCGGCTGCGTAACTACGCCGAGAAAACAGTATGAAGATTTTGCCGGCTTTTGAATATTATCAGCGTGATCTAAATAATGCTGCCAACTCACGGATACTGCTTAGTCCTGCCGTAATTTCTATTTTTATAGACAACTGCAAATTTGTATTTCTATTTTGCGTGTGTTAATATCAGTTTAATTTTAAATAGTTTTTATAATACAGCATTATTTGAAGAAAAAAAGATATCCTTATTTAATTTGTATGCTATCCGTGTGGGGCTAAACAATGCTGCCACCTCACGGATACTGATTACTCCTGCCGTAATTCTTATTTTTGTAAACAACTGTAAATTTGAATTTTTACTTAATTTTGTGTTAATGTAAGTTCAATTTTGAATACTTTTCATACGATATCATTATCTTGTAAAAGTATATCGTTATTTTAATTTTTATTTCATAGTTGGCCTGAGAGCCAATCAGCGTCTCTATCCGAATCTGGGTTAAAGCAGCCCTGGCGGTTACAAATGCAGAGCATTGGTTTCTCAGGCAGAGTTGAGGGGCTTAAAATAGCTGAATGTGTGGCGGAATAAATAAACATCAGAGATGCTGCATTTCGTGCGGCATTGCCTGATATCTGAGCCTTTAGTAAGGCAAGGTTCACCGAGACCCGTGTCGCTCTCTATGGTTATCTCAGGTTCATACTCGGGCGATCTCTTTCCGAGAACCCGCGGTTTTTGTTATATAAAAGTTTGCCATTTCACTTTGGCGCGTCACACCGCTCTGCCAGACATAGTAGACGTTGCGTCACGTTGTTTGAGATCCGTGGTAGACTGCCGTACAAGTAACTGTTGATGACGTCACCATGCCAAGATATAATGTTGAATCCCTTAAGTGAATGTGTGTTATAGCCCACGATTCACAACTTTAAGACAAGCATAATGAGGAAAGGCGAAATTCTGATCCTTGGCTTGGCGTGTTTACGGAATTCACGATTACCACCCACGAACTGTTTACTCATTGAATGTGACGATGACAGTTAGATTAGGAGTCGGTGTAACAGTTTCTCCATTTCACTCGCATCTGAGGTTTGTAGATTAAGATAAGTAAATGAATTGATGTGAATGATTAAGGTTGTGTTTCTATTGATAATAATACTCACCTAGCACCTTCGCTAGAATCACGGGCGGCCTCGCGCTATCATGATGGTGTATTTTGCATAAATTCACTGAAAATAAAAACATAGTAATTAAGTTAAATATTGTTTGACAAATATTACCAGTATATATATATATATATATATATATATATATATATATATATATATATATATATATATATATATATATATATATATATATATATATATATATCATACATAAACGTTTATATACATGCATACAAACATACATACATACAGTTATTATATATTTTGTTATTAGTATACCTATGTTCACGTTATGATAACTCTTAGTATGATATTTCCCTTTCTATATTTCTGTATTTACATCCGTGTTCTTAAGACCCGTGTCGAGGGATATTATCGAGACGGCGTGGTATGTCAAACACCCATATCATAGTAGATGACCTCTTCAGAGTTCGGCACGACGTGTCATTGATGACCAGTCACGTGACTGCATGCCAGTGTTTGCGCGGTCTACCACTTGGACTAGCGCATGAGAGTAAATGTAAACGTAACTCGCTTTAGAATACGTTATTACGTTTACGGGCACTACGTGACCTGTATGCTAGTAACTAAGATTAAATACATAATCCATGTGTGTGTCACATCAAATATGCACAGGAAAGATTGCTTCATACTAGGCAAAGCAGGACATAGCGAATTACACTTCTACGGTGCTCATATTACACTCACTTATAAGAACACAATACATCCAAAATTGAGTAAGACGTCAATGACGGCTGCTAACGTGTTTACTTTATATTCAAAAATACGGAATTCGATTTCACGTTGAAGTCGGCTAAATAAAATAAAAACAGTTCAACTGAAAAGAAAGTACACACGCGTAAGAACGTGTGTCTCCAAATCTGTAAATAATTGACTTGTGTCGTAACGAGTGCACTTAGAAAGATAAACAGTTATGAATAACACAGACGACTAGGCAGCGATACTGCACTTGTGCAGACATATTTCAGCCTCTTGAGTTTCTCGGTATCACCTGTCAGAAGCACTTAACCCGTCGGTGGTGTTGGCGAGAAAGTTCAAACGACACAAGCAGGACACGACAGGACAGGACATAGTTGTAGCATCCACACACTCCACGCAACACACGCGGAACATACAGGTAGGTAATGTGTGTACGTGTTTGTGTGTGTGTGTGTGTGTGTGTGTGTGTGTGTGTGTGTGTGTGTGTGTGTGTGTGTGTGTGTGTGTGTGTGTGTGTGTGTGTGTGTGTGTGTGTGTGTGTGTGTGTGGAATGGATGTCAGGTGAGTGTACACATACGTATCCATACACATACACTCACACAATCACACACACATACACGCACGCACGCACGCACGCACGCACGCACGCACGCATACACAGACACACACACACACACACACACACACACACACACACCACACCACACCACACCACACACACACACACACACACACACACATACTTGCGAACATACATACATACATACGTAATATTATTCGTACATACACACATACAAATACATTTTATCATGAAGAATGGTCAAAAATAGGATAAAGCCAATATCTTTAACCACAACTATTATATATTCGACTCACATCGAAGTTTCGACCGCCTTATTTGTGGTACCAAGACACAGGAAGCACAAAACGAAAGCAGAAAAAGACCCGACAAGACAACGAGTTCGCCTTATATTCAATCATCTAGGTGTTTTAGAAGTGTAAAAATAGCAGAAACGGTCGAAACCAACGTATGTACGCATGCGTTTCTGCACTTAACGGAAGTTCGCGAGAGAGCGTTTGAAAGGTCAAAATGGGAGATAAACATATTGAAAAGACACACAGCGAAGACGATACGAATATTGTCGGGCAACTCAAGAAATGAAATGGATGGTGAACGTATATAAGAAAACAAACTAAATGACGACGTGCAAGAGTACTCGGTAAGGGACTAAGTATGGATTAACACCAGAGAAACCATTGTTGCCCAAAGCAGGTCAGTTCAGGGCATAGATTAGTGGGATTCTGAATACGGTACAAATTACCGAAGCCGAACATCACCAAGAATGAAAGACAAGCGCTGGCAGAACTGATGAAAGAAAAAAGCATCACGATTCTGCCAATACACAAGGGAAAGCAACAGTAATAATGGAACACTGACAAATACGAACAGAGGCTCATAACTGTATTATCATATAACAAGACCTATGGGAAATTGAAGAAAAATCTGACTCCCAAATACAAGAGGAAATTGGTATCATCCATCATAAAGTAGCTGACATGAACAATGTAAGTAGGCCTACACTAAACAAGAGAATGCACCAAGGATGTAGTGTACTCCGAAAATCAACAACCTACTAGACAAACATTGATTGCGATTAGCTGACCACGTGGACGGCCAATGCCTTGTCGTAGACTGCAAGAATTGATGATTGAACAACAGACAAATGTGTGCGGTGGATTAAGGAGGCGATCTGGATTATAAAGAGTAGACCTACAATGACTAGAGACGAGGGGCTACTGACCGAGTTAAGACGCCTGTTCGCAGCGCCACCTGGAGAGCAGAGGAAGGCCATTTCCAGAAGGAGGTCACCAAGGACGACCGGAACGTCGGTGTGAATCGAACTTACATAATTGTGATTTGAGAAATTTGCTTTATTTAAAAAGTATTGTAACACTATTTCGTAGTGATTTTAATCGTTATAAACAAACATTCTTAAACATATTTCTATCTCAGTTGTGTTATGATTTTAATAGGTACCCTAGACGTTGAAGATGATACAAACATGTCCCTCCAGTCTCGTCTACTGTTGACTCTCGTCATTCTTACTGCAGTAGCTTCTGTCGTTCACTCAGGTAATGTTTCTTCAACTGTCCCTCACTCAAGAGAAATAAAAGTCAACACTTTGGTGATACGGGCCTAATAGAGTTAATAACAAGCACATATTTCCTACAATCGTATTTTTGACGTTAGCGGTTTACCAGGATATTTTAGAACATCAAGCCATCAAAAATCTATGTACTACGCCATTTTAGAAAAAGAATGACGTACCAATGTCGGCGTGATCGGCGTGAACTGTGCGTGTTACTTATTGAGAACTCCGTCGGGTGGCGCTGTGACTCTGCGTACTCGTATATAATGGCGTGGTGGGTTTCTGATCCTTCATCTTAGTAGCTGGATTGATATTTCAACCACAGAGACCTGCGACGTTGCAAGACCGACCAAAGCAGCATGGATAGTTCATGCAACTACCTTCTGACGGATTAGTATTCAGTAAACTTTGAAACGTTTTTCTAAATGATTATATACATGTCCTCATTCCAATTGTAGTTGTTAATCATGTAAAATAGTGGTTGTTTTAATAACCATGTCTGGCTAATTAGTCACAGTGGTACATTAATAAACACGTCTCAATATATATATATATATATATATATATATATATATATATATATATATATATATATATATATATATATATAAACATACATATACGCTGCATATTATATACAATCATGATGAATATATATATATATATATATATATATATATATATATATATATATATATATACATATATATATTTTCATCATGATTGTATATAATATGCAGCGTATATATGTGTTTATATATATATATCTATTTGTATATATATATATATATATACATATATATATATATATACATATATATATATATGTATATATATATATATATATATATATATATATATATATATATATATACATATATATATATATACATATATATATATATATATATATATATATATATATATATATATATATATATATATACTTATTACATGTAATGTTCTCATCTCGTAGATACGCTGTGTGCTCGGAAGAAAGGTAAATGCCAGAACTCTAGGTTGAGCAAGTGCAGCGGCCATTACGTCGATGGCTGCTGTCGCGGACAGGCAAATCGGAAGTGTTGTGTTCCCGGCAACCGCCCCGATGACTCTGTCAGTAAGTGTTGGCGACTCAGCCGGCAAGTGTAGCTTCCGACTTGACGAAACAGTCGCCGGTTCACTGCAGGTTGTGACATTACGTGTGATCTACATCGTACGTGCACGTACACACACGCACACTCACCCACGCACATTTACAAAAACGTCTCATTGTTTTTAAACGAGCGTTTTCACGTTGAACGAACAGCTATAAAATATGAACATTTCAGTGTCTACTATTTATCAACTATTTTATTATTATTATTATTATTATTATTATTATTACTAAATTCCCTTATCTTTTAACTTGTAGTAATGAACTCGTATTTATTAGTATTTGTATTGTAGTACTATTATTACTAATAGTATGCATGTATAGTGATCATTTTATATCGATCAATTTATTTTATAGTCTCGCTTAACCGACTGTCGTTCGGCTGCGGAACTACGCCGAGAAGACAGTCTGGCTACATTAACGGCTTTTGTTTGGGTAGCAGCCGTGATCTATAAAATGCTGCCACCTCACGGACACTGCCGTAATATATATTTTTATAAACAACTGGAAACTTGTATTTCTATTTATTTTGTGTTAATATAAGTTACATTTTTAATAGTTTTTATAATACAGCATTATTTGATCAAAAGGTTTCCTTATTTAATTTGTATGCTATCCGTGTCGAGCTAGACAATGCTGCCACCTCACGGATACTGGTTAATCCTGCCGTAATTCTTATTTTATAAACAACGGTAAATTTGAATTTTTACTTACTTTTGTGTTAATATAAGTTCAATGGTGAATCCTTTTCATATGATATTATTATCTTGTAAAAGTATATCGTTATTTAAATTTTTATTTTATAGTTGGCCTGAGAGCCAATCAGCGTCTCTACCCTAATTTGGGGTAAGGCTGCCCGGATGTAGAAACTTAAGCCCATATACTGTCCTAGGCGGAGTTGAGGGGGCTTAAAAGTGCTGCCACCTCACGGAGTCTGGGTAACCGAGGCTATTTATTTTACAAATGCTCTTCTATTTTAACCTTTTTATATAAAATCCTAATAGTGCTGTACTGCGCCTCTGAATGGTTATTATTGCCAGATTTATTGCGCTGAGAAATGTTGTCAAATTATTGTTAATATAGTAGTATTTGCTAGTTGTCATTTCTTCATTTAGTCAGTGACTAGACTCCTCCGTGACACTGGAGTCGAAGCCACACTGCCATGTGATCTTTGGTAGTCGTGTTTGGACCAACTTTGCGTTTGGTGTTTGCATGATCTACCTAGTCTCGCTTAACCGACTGTCGGTCGGCTGCGTAACTATGCCGAGAAAACAGTCTGGTGACTTTCCCGGCTTTAGAATATTAGCCGTGTGGGGGTAAACAATGCTGCCACCTCGCGGATACTGGCTAATCCTGCCGTAATTCCAATTGTATCAAGAACTGCAAATTTGTATTTTTATTTAGATTTTTTGGTTAATATAAATTCAGTGTTGAATACTTTTCATAGGATATCATTATTTTGTAAACGTATATCGTTATTTTAATTTTATTTCATAGTGGACCTGAGACCCAATCAGCGTCTCTACCCAAATATGTGGTAAGGCCGCCCTGGCGGTTACAACGGCAGCCCATTAAATCCGGAGGCATAGTTGAGGAGCTGAAAGTGCTGCCACCTCACGGACCCTGGCCTGGGTAAATGAGGCTATGATCTACTACATCTGAAAATGCACATTTTATTACGTTTATCAGCATCCGTGTATCAGAATACATATTGTTGAATATTCGTTTTCATCCCTATGTCTGTTGTTGCAGGGAGGAAGTGTCTGAGACTGGGCGGGGGATGTGTCGACAGGCGCAAGAATAGATGCAGTGGGAAATACTTGACGGGTCACTGCGGAGGCGACGACAACATGAAGTGTTGTATTCCGAAAAGTACGTGTCGTACAACAGTGTTGTGTTCTCAAGTGTCTATGTGTAATGCTGCGGTCCCAAGAGTAGGCATCATTGAGCAGTGTTGTGTTCGTAAGAGTAGGTGTCGTTGAGCAGTGTTGTATTCGTAAGAGTAGATGACATTGAGCAGTGTTGTGTTCGTAAGAGTAGGTTTCGTTGAGCTGTGTTGTGTTCGTAAGAGTAGGCATCATTGAGCAGTGTTGTGTTCGTAAGAGTAGGTGTCGTTGAGCAGTGTTGTATTCGTAAGAGTAGGTGTCATTGAGCAATGTTGTATTCGTATGAGTAGGTGTCACTGAGCAGTGTTGTATTCGTAAGAGTAGGTGTCACTGAGCAGCGTTATATTCGCAAGAGTAGGTGTCGTTGAGCAGTGTTGTATTCGCAAGAGTAGGTGTCATTGAACAATGTTGTATTCATAAGAGTAGGTGTCATTGAGCAGTGTTGTATTCGTAAGAGTAGGTGTCATTGAGCAGTGTTGTATTCGTAAGAGTAGGTGTCGTTGAGAAGTGTTATGTTCTCAAGAGTATGTATCAATGAACAATGGTTTATTCCCATGAGTAGGTATACACGAGAACTGGTTTATTGCCAAGTGTAGGCGTCAATTGGCAGTGTTTGGTTCCCAACGAAGAGTGTTGTGTGAGCAATATTACGTTCACAAGCCTAAGTGTCAATAAGTTGTGTTGTTGTGATCAAAAACGTAGGTGTAACCGAGGAGTGTTGTGTTCCCAAGTATACGTGGCTTTGAGTAGTGTTGTGTTCCCATGAATAAGTGTCACTATCCAGCGTTGTTCCCAGTGTTGGTGGCTGTGTTAAATGTTGTCTGTCCGTGTTCCTTATGCGTACATGTTACTTGAATACAAACACTAACCACAGTCACAACTTAACGTCTAGTGTAATCCCAGTAACACACATGCATCATCATTCAGATAATGTGTTACGTTGACAAAGTCGTACACACGAATCCGTTAAGACTGTGATATGGTTTCAGATAAGTATCAATAAATCCTATCTATGTAATCATAGCAAGGTTAACATTCCTGTGTGCTCTATTAAGTATGCGTTATGAACAACTTAACACACTGTTTGTTTAGACAAATATAATATAATATAATATATATATATATATATACATATATATATATATATATATATATATATATATATATATATATATATATATATATAACTGAACAAATCGTAATGTTTGTTTGTTGTTTTGTCTAGAGAAACGAAAGAGCGCAGGTTTCTCCGACACGTGCCTGCAATGTATCTGCCAGGTAGGTGTTTCCAAAACATACCTCATTAACACCATAATGTTTGGTGGGTGCGCTTTACAGTAGTAAAACACGATGTATACTCTAATACGAGACAGATAACGTGTGTGTGTGTGTGTGTGTGTGTGTGTGTGTGTGTGTGTGTGTGTGTGTGTGTTTGTATGTGTGTGTGTGTGTTTGTGTGTGTGTGTGTGTGTGTTTGTGTGTGCGTGCGCGTGTGTGTGTTTGTGTGTGTGTTTGTTTGTGTGTGTGCGCACACACAAACAAACACACACACACAAACACACAATTAATGGTGTGTGTGTTTGTGTGTTACACAACGTGTGTGTTTGTGTGTGTATGTATGTGTGTGTGTGTATGTGTGTGTGTGTGTTTGTTTGTGTGTATGTGCGTGTGCGCGCACACACAATTGTGTGTATGTGTAAGTGTGTTACACTCCGTGTGTGTTTGTGTGTGTGTATGTGTGTGTGTGTGTGTGTGTGTGTGTGTGTGTGTGTGTGTGGGTGTGTATTTGTGTGTGTGTGCGTGTGCGCGCACACACAATTGTGTGTATGTGTAAGTGTGTTACACACCGTGTATGTGTCCAGGTGGAGGGTTGCCAACATCTGATCAATCGGTGTCGTCACGACGTCTATTCGGACAGCTGCGGACCGTTCCAGATCAAGCGAGAATATTGGAATGACTGTCATCGGCCTGGAAGTGGTCAGTGCCTGTTTCTCATCAAGGGACTATACATATAAACCAGTGGTGTACAACATCTGAATTGGGGAGAATTACCCTGTTAAATTGTTCCTCTCGATTGTATTCTCGACCAATGATTACCTGATTACAATATGTGGCTGCTATGTTATGTTAATTCTGAATTGACACACTATATTCAGCTTTGTCGATTCATGTATCAGTATGTACTTGGTCTCCCACTGAATGTTCCTTCATTTCAATCAACAAAAGCGATAAGTAAGTAAGTAGCTAAAATAAATCACTAGATTAATTATATATTTGTCTCTCGTAAAGTCCTAAATATAACCCACGGTTTCTTGTGTGCTACGTGTCCCCCAACATGTGCTAGAAGGTTTGCACGTCGTAGACTGTGTGACGAATTCCGACGTGTGACTGAGTGCGTGAACATATTTAACTCGTGCCCCAAGATTCATTATATCAAATCAGCTTTTGATGCTTTGTCATCTGGGTGTTTACTATTATACTACGATATGACTTTAATAATTATTTATTTAATAACATGTTATTATATGTATTAATTTGTTTAAGTTTATCATTTTATTTTATTTACTTAGTTTACACTATTTTGTTTTCTTAGTCTAATTTAATTTATTTAGTTTACACTTTTTGTTATCTTAGTCTCATTTAATTTATTTAGTTTACACTTTTTGTCATCTTAGTCTCATTTAATTTATTTAGTTTACACTTTTTGTCATCTTAGTCTCATTTAATTTATTAAGTTTACACTTTTTGTCATCTTAGTCTCATTTAATTTATTTAGTTTACACTTTTTGTTATCTTAGTCTCATTTAATTTATTTATGTCTCATACAATATTTCAGGGTCACAATGATATCACGAAATGTTTGTAATTTTTTATGATTGTTTTTATAGGAGAGCATACCAAATAATTGAACCGATTTTAATGTGGAGGACAGCGTTTAAAGAAAGTTTACTATTATGATATATTATTTATTATTAGACTGGCGGCAGTGCACGAAGACAATGGACTGCTCCACCAGTTGCGTCACGGCCTACGTTCATCACTACGGCTCACGGTGCCGTCGTGAAGCCACGTGTCAGGACTTCGCTCGCGTCCACAATGGCGGCCCCAACGGCTGTAGGTGGGTAAGACATGGACAGAACGGTTGTAGGTGGGTAAGACATGGACAGAACGGTTGTAGGTGGGTAAGACATGGACAGAACGGTTGTAGGTGGGTAAGACATGGACAGAATGGTTATAGGTGGCTAAGACATGGACAGAACGGTTGTAGTTGGGTAAGATATGGACAGAATGGTTATAGGTGGCTGATATATGGACAGAACGGTTGTAGGTGGGTAAGACATGGACAGAACGGTTGTAGTTGGGTAAGATATGGACAGAATGGTTATAGGTGGCTAATATATGGACAGAACGGTTGTAGGTGGGTAAGATATGGACAGAACGGTTGTAGGTGGGTAAGACATGGACAGAACGGATGTAGGTGGGTAAGACATGGACAGAACGGTTGTAGGTGGCTAAGATATGGACAGAACGGATGTAGTTTGGTAAGATATGGATAGAACGGATGTAGGTGGGTAAGACATGGACAGAACGGTTGTAGGTGGCTAAGACATGGACAGAACGGATGTAGTTTGGTAAGATATGGATAGAACGGATGTAGGTGGGTAAGACATGGACAGAACGATTGTAGGTGGGTAAGATATGGACAGAATGGTTATAGGTGGCTAAGATATGGACAGAACGGATGTAGGTGGGTAAGACATGAACAGAACGGTTGTAGTAGGGTAAGACATGGACAGAACGGGTGCAGGTGGGTAAGACATGAATAGAACGGTTGTAGTTGGGTAAGACATGGACAGAACGGTTGTAGGTGGCTAAGATATGGACAGAACAGTTGTAGGTGGGCAAGACATGGACAGAACGGTTGTAGTTGGGTAAGATATGGACAGAACGGATGTAGGTGGGTAAGACATGGGCAGAATGGATGTAGGTGGGTAAGCCATGGAAAGAACGGTTGTAGGTGGGTAAGCCATGGACAGAACGGATGTAGGTGGGTAAGACATGGACAGAACGGATGTAGGTGGCTAAGATATGGACAGAACAGTTGTAGGTGGGTTAGACATGGACATAACGGTTGTAGGTGGGTAAGACATAAACCGAACAGTTTTAGGTGGGTAAGACATTGACAGAACGGATGTAGGTGGGTAAGATATGGACAGAACGGATGTAGGTGGGTAAGACATGGACAGAACGGATGTAGGTGGGTAAGAAATGGACAGAAAGGATGTAGGTGGGTAAGACATGGACAGAACGGATGTAGGTGGGTAAGACATGGACAGAACGGATGTAGGTGGGTAAGACATGGGCAGAACGGATGTAGGTGGGTAAGCCATGGACAGAACGGTTGTAGGTAGGTAAGACATGGACAGAACGGCTGTAGGTGGGTAAGACATGGATAGAACGGATATAGGTGAGTAAGATATGGACAGAACGGTTGTAGGTGGGTAAGACATGGACAGAACGGTTGTAGGTGGGTAAGTTATGGACAGAACGGTTGTAGGTGGGTAAGACTTAAACAGAACGGATGTAGGTGGGTAAGAAATGGACAGAACGGTTGTAAGTGGGTAAGATATGGACAGAACGGTTGTAAGTGGGTAAGATATGGACAGAACGGATGTAAGTGGGTAAGATATGGACAGAACGGATGTAGGTGGGTAAGACATGGACATAGCGGATGTAGGTGGGTAAGATATGGACAGAACGGTTGTAGGTGGGTAAGACATGGATAGAACGGTTGTAGGTGGGTAAGACATGGATAGAACGGTTGTAGATGGGCAAGACATGGACAGAACGGTTGTAGGTGGGTAAGAAATGGACAGAACGGTTGTAGGTGGGTAAGAAATGGACAGAACGGTTGTAGGTGGCTAATACCTGTACAGAACGGTTGTAGGTGGGTAAGACATGGGCAGAACGGTTGTAGGTGGGTAAGACATGGACAGAACGGTTGTAGGTGGGTAAGACATTCACTCACTCACTCACTCACTCACTCACTCACTCACTCACTCACTCACTCACTCACTCACTCACTCACTCACTCACTCACTCACTCACTCACTCACTCACTCACTCACTCACTCACTCACTCACTCACTCACTCACTCACTCACTCACTCACTCACTCACTCACTCACTCACTCACTCACTCACTCACTCACTCACTCACTCACTCACTCACTCACTCACTCACTCACTCACTCACTCACTCACTCACTCACTCACTCACTCACTCACTCACTCACTCACTCACTCACTCACTCACTCACTCACTCACTCACTCACTCACTCACTCACTCACTCACTCACTCACTCACTCACTCACTCACTCACTCACTCACTCACTCACTCACTCACTCACTCACTCACTCACTCACTCACTCACTCACTCACTCACTCACTCACTCACTCACTCACTCACTCACTCACTCACTCACTCACTCACTCACTCACTCACTCACTCACTCACTCACTCACTCACTCACTCACTCACTCACTCACTCACTCACTCACTCACCCACTCACTCACCCACCCACCCACTCACCCACCCACCCACCCACCCACCCACCCACCCACCCACTCACCCACTCACCCACTCACCCACTCACCCACTCACCCAATCACCCACTCACCCAATCACCCACTCACCCAATCACCCACTCACCCACTCACCCACTCACCCACTCACCCACTCACCCACTCACCCACTCACCCACTCACCCACTCACCCACTCACCCACTCACCCACTCACCCACTCACCCACTCACCCACTCACCCACTCACCCACTCACCCACTCACCCACTCACCCACTCACCCACTCACCCACTCACCCACTCACCCATTCACCCACTCACCCACTCACCCACTCACCCACTCACCCACTCACCCACTCACCCACTCACCCACTCACCCACTCACCCACTCACCCACTCACCCACTCACCCACTCACCCACTCACCCACTCACCCACCCACCCACCCACCCACCCACTCACCCACTCACCCACACTCACTCACTCACTCACTCACTCACTCACTCACTCACTCTCTCGCTGTAGTTCACTCATTGATACGTTTATACGTGCCTGTGCAGAGACGGCAGCACGGTGGGCTACTGGCGGAAGGTGCAGGCCTGCTGTGTGAAGGCGGGGGGCTGCTGAACACAGCTTCACGTTGGGTCCCACACAATGCGACGGACATCCGCGATATGCTACGAGTCACGTACGCTCACTCACCCTGCATGGAATACCCGCGTGGACGCCACGGTCTCCATGGGGAAACGTCCAGGGCGATCATCACGATGAAAGCGTTCAAGGTTAAATGACCACAACACACACGGTGAATTCGATGTTGCATTAACAATCAAATGTTTTGCATGTCTGATCAGTTGTATGAGACGAGCAAAAATAAATGCATCTAACGTCCTGCCTGTCGACAGTAGCCTCGTTTAGCAGATTGTTGTTGTGCTTTTATTTTGTGACAATTCAGTGGGTGAAACTAGTGACAAGAAAGAA
Source organism: Oasisia sp. SBJ-2009 (assembly GCA_964017155.1). Lineage (NCBI taxonomy): Eukaryota > Metazoa > Annelida > Polychaeta > Sabellida > Siboglinidae > Oasisia > Oasisia sp. SBJ-2009. The sequence continues at coordinate 45,187,222 of OZ024855.1, forward strand.
ACGAACACGTCATGGAACTACAGATAAAGGAAGGATCAAAGATACAATTAGTCTCATATCATGATGCCTTTAGTTAAACCAGCCATTTGAGGAACCTAGCACGATGTCATCACATACGTATACGCAGTATACGCCTGCTATCTGCACGGATCTGTTACATATGTATCAATGAGGGTATGTGTGTGTGTTTCTGTTTGCGTGTGTGCGTGTGTGCGTGTGTGCGTGTGTGCGTGTGTGCGTGTGTGCGTGTGTGCGTGTGTGCGTGTGTGCGTGTGTGCGTGTGTGCGTGTGTGCGTGTGTGCGTGTGTGCGTGTGTGCGTGTGTGCGTGTGTGCGTGAGTGCGTGTGTGCGTGAGTGCGTGTGTGCGTGTGTGCGTGTGTGCGTGTGTGCGTGTGTGCGTGTGTGCGTGTGTGCGTGTGTGCGTGTGTGCGTGTGTGCGTGTGTGCGTGTGTGCGTGTGTGCGTGTGTGCGTGTGTGCGTGTGTGCGTGTGTGCGTGTGTGCGTGTGTGCGTGTGTGCGTGTGTGCGTGTGTGCGTGTGTGCGTTTGTGCGTGTGTGCGTGCGTGCGTGCGTGCGCGCGTGCGTGCGCGCGTGCGCGCGCGCGTGCGTGCGCGCGTGCGTGCGCGTGTGCGTGTGCGTGTGCGTGTGCGTGTGCGTGTGCGTGTGCGTGTGCGTGTGCGTGTGCGTGTGCGTGTGCGTGTGCGTGTGCGTGTGCGTGTGCGTGTGCGTGTGCGTGTGCGTGTGCGTGTGCGTGTGCGTGTGCGTGTGCGTGTGCGTGTGCGTGTGCGTGTGCGTGTGCGTGTGCGTGTGCGTGTGCGTGTGCGTGTGCGTGTGCGTGTGCGTGTGCGTGTGCGTGTGCGTGTGCGTGTGCGTGTGCGTGT
>OZ024855.1:45198101-45200601 GCA_964017155.1 Oasisia sp. SBJ-2009
TTTATTCATATTAGGTTTCTGCCTCCTTCATTTATAACAGTCAACCATTATTTCCTTCTTGATATAATAATTACAATAATAATAATAACTGTATCTCTTCTACAGCGCCTATATCCTGGCAAATTCAAACTCAGATGCCCATCAAACAAAATCATTTGGCGTAATCATAAGGACAGGCAAAAATTGCAGGCGCCTCAAATGTTATGTATAAGAAGGTACGCTAACTGCCATGAATCAAGAAAGCAATGAGATATAAATTTGGCATTACGTAGGCTGGACTGCTTGTGTGTTTAATATGGGATACGTCTTATTTCGCATAGTAGTAAATACGTCGGTGATTCGCAAACGTTGATTTAGTGTTAAAATTCACAGTGCTACTTTCTGGACAAGGACCTTCGTAATCGCACACCCAGCAAACACCCATGTTTACCCTTCTTCATACATCAGATGGACAAGCAAGCAAACAAACAAACAAACAAACAAACAAACAAACAAACAAACAAACAAACAAACAAACAAGCAAGCAAACAAACAAACAAACAAACAAACAAACAGACAAACAAACAAACAAACAAACAAACAATAACGAACATATGACATCGTTTTGTAATTTAAGAAAAAAAGTTGTAGGCGCCTCAAATGTTATGTATAAGAAGGTACGCTAACTGCCATGAATCAAGAAAGCAATGAGATCTAAATTTGGCATTACGTAGGCTGGACTGCTTGTGTGTTTAATATGGGATACGTCTTATTTCGCATAGTAGTAAATACGTGGGTGATTCGCAAACGTTGATTTAGTGTTAAATTTCACAGTGCTACTTTCTGGACAAGGACCTTCGTAATCGCACACCCAGCAAACACCCATGTTTACCTTTCTTCATACATCAGATGAACAAGCAAGCAAACAAACAAACAAACAAATAATAACGAACATATGGCATCGTTTTGTAATTTAAGAAAAAAAAACGGTTTACATTAGTTGTAGACCTATAATTTTGATATACTGTAGCGATTCGAATTACGTTCCATGTCTGAGGACATTTGATAGAAAGACAGCTGCACTAGGCCATACGTGCTAAAGCATTTATGTCCACGATTTGGAACGTTGCAGTAAGCAATGTTTTACTGAGCATACGACAGTTGAGCGTATTTTCGGCAAATCAACTGCTAAAGCAGCAACTTGAGTAAACTCCCGACGATTCTTCGACATGTTTAGCTTAGTCGTTGCTCGGGGTTAGAAAGAGAACACTGCAGTGTTGATGCCGCACCTGGTGGCTATGTAATGGCCACGGATTTTTGATGGTTTTAATAGGCCCGGCGGTGGTGTGATGTTGAATTCAGCAATAACTGACCTTGCAGACGGACACACTCTCTCGTTGACTGGAAGGATATCAGAACAGTTGGCAGAGAGTCACATGTGTGTGCGGTGGACCATGGAGGCGACCTGGATTGGAAAGAGCAGACGAGGGACTACTGACTGACTCACGATGGGGCAGCCTGTTCCTACGCCCTCTGGTGAGCAGGGAAAGACCAGCTCCTGAAGGAGGCCGCTGAAGGCGGTCGAAAGGTCGAGGAAAATCGAATTTACATAAATGTGATTTCAGAAATTTGTATTATTTAAAAATTATTGTAATATTAATTATTACTATTGGTTTGTAGCTATGCCAATATTTGATTTATTCATGACTGTTTGAATGGTTGATGACGGTAGTAGTGGGACTATGTTCCATCGGTCCTACCGTAATTTTCGATGTTGCAAAATGCAATTTGATGCGTTAGGGTATAGATCCGTTAGGTCAGATCCTGTTTGTTGATCTGGTATGGGCATACGCAAACGCGCACGTGTTTGTGTGTGTGTGTGTGTGTGTGTGTGTGTGTGTGTGTGTGTGTGTGTGTGTGTGTGTGTGTGTGTATATATATATATATATATATATATATATATATATATATATATACGTGTGCGTTTGCGCATGCCCATATACATATATGCATACATTTTAACGTCAACAAGGCAATGGGACTGAACGATTACTTAAATCCCTCATGACATATTTACACATGAGTTAAATTACACACGAGTTGTCGATTTACAGGCTGTTGCCTCCCTCTCTATTTGGGCAGTATCGTCTTACAAGAGAAACACAAACAACCACGCCGTATATAAAGCAGACATTTGCAACATTCGCCACATCACAATTCTCACGTTGTGAAGCAAGTCAAAGTCGACTCAAGATGCACGCGACTCTCGTGTTCGGTCTGTTGGTTGGTCTCGTCTGTCTCGGACAGATGGACCTCGCTGAGGGCAAGTAGCTTCGTAGATTAAATGAACTGAACTAATTTGTTTTTAGCAGACAGCTAAAACAACAAATTAGGTAGCTGTTTACTAATATGCTTGTAGGTACTAAGCTATGTGAAGAAATCAAATGATATAGATGTATTAAGTAGATGTGACTATCTAGCTCTTTCTCTAATGTGCAATTTATTTTTGCCTGTTGTTTCT
>OZ024855.1:45205601-45235601 GCA_964017155.1 Oasisia sp. SBJ-2009
ATTTTGAATTGTTTGTTATATTCACGCGTTTGTCTTATGACTGTAGTCATTTCATCGCAACTATTAGAATTTTGTATTTTGTGTTACAAATGGCATACGCATCGTACCATGTAACTCGGTGTTGTTCATGTTCATACTGATGAGAGTAAAAACGTAAAGGAAACTTCTTATATGGCGCAGTATCCAATACTCATGTTGATTCAACACGTCTTACACGTTACTTCCAGGCATACCTGTTAACTCTGAGAAGCATTCACCCATGCTGCAATTAATGCGCGAAGATTAGTCATACAAATATCCACCATTGTCTATATCGCCACCTTTCTTTTCCCAGTATGCTAATAAGTGTTTCATCTAACGCAATACTTGCGATGTGCGGATATATTCCAGGGGACATGGAATTCAAATATTTAATTATTTGACTTCTACGGATTTCACCTCCATTGAACTGGATTCACTGTTTTCCCGTAGCAGTGGGCGCCAAGTTGCAGGCGCCTCAAATGTTATGTATAAGTAGGTACGCTAACTGCCATGAATCAAGAAAGCAATGAGATATAAATTTGGCATTACGTAGGCTGTACTGCTTGTGTGTTTAATATGGGATACGTCTTATTTCGCATAGTAGTAAATACGTGGGTGATTCGCAAACGTTGATTTAGTGTTAAATTTCACAGTGCTACTTTCTGGACAAGGACATTCGTAATCGCACACCCAGCAAACACCCATGTTTACCTTTCTTCATACATCAGATGGACAAGCAAGCAAGCAAACAAACAAACAAACAAACAAACAAATAATAACGAACATATGGCATCGTTTTGTAATTTAAGAAAATAAAAACGGTTTACATTAGTTGTAGACCTATAATTTTGATATACTGTAGCGATTCGAATTACGTTCCATGTCTGAGGACATTTGATAGAAAGATTGAAAAAATGATTGATCTGTTCTGGAGACAGCTGCACTAGGCCATACGTGCTAAAGCATTTATGTCCACGATTTGGAACGTTGCAGTAAGCAATGTTTTACTGGGCATACGACAGTTGAGCGTATTTTCGGCAAATCAACTGCTAAAGCAGGAACTTGAGTAAACTCCCGACGATTCTTCGACATGTTTAGCTTAGTCGTTGCTCGGGGTTAGAAAGAGAACACTGCAGTGTTGATGCCGCACCTGGTGGCTATGTAATGGCCACGGATTTTTGATGGTTTTAATAGGCCCGGCGGTGGTGTGATGTTGAATTCAGCAATAACTGACCTTGTAGACGGACACACTCTCTCGTTGACTGGAAGGATATCAGAACAGTTGGCAGAGAGTCACATGTGTGTGCGATGGACCATGGAGGCGACCTGGATTGGAAAGAGCAGACGAGGGACTACTGACTGACTCACGATGGGGCAGCCTGTTCCTACGCCCTCTGGTGAGCAGGGAAAGACCAGCTCCTGAAGGAGGCCGCTGAAGGCGGTCGAAACGTCGAGGAAAATCGAATTTACATAAATGTGATTTCAGAAATTTGCATTATTTAAAAATTATTGTAATATTAATTATTACTATTGGTTTGTAGCTATGCCAATATTTGATTTATTCATGACTGTTTGAATGGTTGATGACGGTAGTAGTGGGACTATGTTCCATCGGTCCTACCGTAATTTTCGATGTTGCAAAAATGCTATTTGATGCGTTAGGGTATAGATCCGTTAGGTCAGATCCTGTTTGTTGATCTGGTATGGGCATACGCAAACGCGCACGTGTTTGTGTGTGTGTGTGTGTGTGTGTGTGTGTGTGTGCGTGCGTGTGTGCGTGTGTGTGTATGTTTTTGTATATATATATATATATATATATATATATATATATATATATATATATATATATACGTGTGCGTTTGCGCATGCCCATATACATATATGCATACATTTTAACGTCAACAAGGCAATGGGACTGAACGATTACTTAAATCCCTCATGACATATTTACACATGAGTTAAATTACACACGAGTTGTCGATTTACAGGCTGTTGCCTCCTTCTCTATTTGGGCAGTATCGTCTTACAAGAGAAACACAAACAACCACGCCGTATATAAAGCAGACATTTGCAACATTCGCCACATCACAATTCTCACGTTGTGAAGCAAGTCAACGTCGACTCAAGATGCACGCGACTCTCGTGTTCGGTCTGTTGGTTGGTCTCGTCTGTCTCGGACAGATGGACCTCGCTGAGGGCAAGTAGCTTCGTAGATTAAATGAACTGAACTAATTTGTTTTTAGCAGACAGCTAAAACAACAAATTAGGTAGCTGTTTACAAATATGCTTGTAGGTACTAAGCTATGTGAAGAAATCATATGATATAGATGTAGTAAGTAGATGTGACTATCTAGCTCTTTCTCTAATGTGCAATTTATTTTTGCCTGTTGTTTCTAAATCACTATACCATGCGTTGCATGCATATTCAAAATGTGGATGCAATCATGCTAAACACATTCCTTTTTCATCTTCTCCAAAGAAAGCTCCTTTTCTATGTGAACACTGTAACGTTATGTCTTTGATTACATATTTACCAAAGAACGAACAAGCTATGTCCTGATCACAAATGCATAGATATTAAACCATCGACTTAGGTTCTACATTGACATCATTACAAGAAATGGGCAAGCTATCCGATTTCGCTCGTCTGCATTTTTGATGAAAACGCTCTACCCTCTGTATTACCTAAATGAAAGGAACACTTGTTTCTCCTAGGCAACCACATGATTATTTCAATTCAAGGCTAATCGTCAACAACAATGGAAAAGTAGGCTATTTTAAATGGCATGTTAAAAGACATAATTATTCACAACGTAATTATTTCAGGTCGCTTTACTGAAGGCTGCTTGGCATGTATTTGCGAGGTAAGTAGATCATTATAATTACTATTTGTGGTGACATCGATGTCATAATACAGGGAACAGTTCTGGACGGCAGAAACAGAAATATTTTGTTTAAACGGTCCGTAGAATTTACTTCACTCGTTCCATCTGGCAACTTGCCAAAGTGAAACTGCGTTTAATCCACTAAATGTGCGCATTCTAATCACGTTTTGAGAGAGTAAAGACAGTGGACATCATTGGCAAAGAAACATATGCATACAAAAAATGAACTAAATCATGTAATAGTTTGTGGGGTTTTATTTAAACAAAACAATAATCGAAACGTTAAGCTGACACATATTGATATCTGTGTTGGTCAACTCTTTCAAGATGATTGACAGAACCAAATTTAGGAGGAACTGTTAGCATCAATTCTGATGTCGATGTGCTTCAACCATGTTTGTGGTTATACACAGATCGAGGGATGTCACAAGAATGTGGGCAAGTGCCGATGGGACGTCAACTCTGACAGCTGCGGACCATTCCAAATTAAGTCGGTCTACTGGATCGACTGCTACAAACCAGGCGGCAGTACGTTGTCTCTTCCAGCCTCGTTCTGAGTCTAACTTTGTCCCTTGCCACCTTGTTCTGCGTCTAACTTTGTCCGTTGCAACCACGTACAACCACAATGTACATTAATGTACTGTTGTTCTACATACAAATACGTCATTGTCACGTTGTTCTTCATACAGTTACGTTCATTTGATATGGTCTTACTTACACGTGTGTCGTTGTCATGCTGTCTACCTTACAATGACGTAGTTACCATGTCGTCCCACGTACACATACGACGTTATGTTGCAGACTGGCGAAGCTGCACGAAGCAGATGGCCTGCTCCCAGACTTGCGTCCGCAAGTACATGAAGCGCTATGGTGACAGGTGCGCCCGCCGTTCCGGCCGCAGTTCCGGAACGTGCCAGGACTACGCCCGTGTGCACAACGGTGGCCCCAATGGATGCCGCAACTCACGCACTCTCGGGTACTGGAGGAAGATTAGTGCCTGCTGCCGACGCAGGGGCGGATGCTGATTGGCTGAACCATGTAGCATGTAGCGCAACACTCGAAAATTGCATTTATGAAAAACAAATGCTCGAAATGAAATAAAAATTGCAAACAATATGTTTCTATTCGTTTTTAGCATTGTCTGTACAATTATAATATCACATGTTGGTCTCATCTTGAATACCTGTTATTAGAGGGACTTTGGCCATAGTACCTTTAGTCTCTTCTTTTCTTCTTACTCCTTCTTACTCCTCACTTTTCCTCCTCTACTTTCTGTATCAACATTCTCCAATTTACTCTGTCTTTGGCTCCATTCCTCTCCCACGCTGTTATCATCCTGCGAATATCGGTGTGTGAATCGTCACATCCAGGTGTATATTCAGCCCACCAACAATGCCTCCGTCTTGTCCAAACATTCAGTCATTACATATAAATTGAAGTACCGGAAACACAAAGACACACACGAACACGCACGCACACACGTATATATATACTACTACTACTACTACTACTACTACTACTACTACTACTACTACTACTACTACTACTACTACTACTACTACTACTACTACTACTACTACTACTACTACTACTACTAGTAGTAGTAGTAGTAGTAGTAGTAGTAGTAGTAGTAGTAGTAGTAGTAGTAGTAGTATTAGTAGTAGTAGTAGTAGTAGTAGTATTAGTAGTAGTAGTAGTAGTAGTAGTAGTAGTAGTAGTAGTAGTAGTAGTAGTAGTAGTAGTAGTAGTAGTAGTAGTAGTAGTAGTAATAGTAGTTGTAGTAGTAGTAGTAGTAGTAGTAGTAGTAGTAGTAGTAGTAGTTGTTGTAGTAGTAGTAGTAGTAGTAGCAGCAGCAGCAGCAGCTGCAGCAGCAGCAGCAGCAACAGCAGCAGCAGCAGCAGCAGCAGTAGTAGTAGTAGTAGTAGTAGTAGTAGTAGTAGTAGTAGTAGTAGTAGTAGAGTAGTAGTAGTAGTAGTAGTAGTAGTAGTAGTAGAACAGTAGACAAACTGAGTTTTGAGTTTGACTTTGCGCTTTACGAGACCATGCTGTTTTAGCTAGAAGGCATCAGACAAGCTGGGTTACAAACTTTGACTTTCCCCGTTACAAAACCATGCTGGTCTTTGCTTTGACTCTCAAGGAGGAATAAACGTGGAATATGATACAAGGCCAGTGTATTTTCTCAACTTTATACTGATATATGAAAACCTGAAACCGTTGATTTGTGTTTTATAGTGTTTCTTTTAAGTTTGTTTAAGTAATGCACATGCCTGTAGCCTTCACATACCAATACATATTATTATTGCAGTTAATAATCAGCTCTGTGAGACCAGCTGTTGATTCGTCCTTCCTGGGGCATAGCCGCACACAGTGTGCGGCTATGCCCCGTACCTTGGGGCATGTCCGCACAAAGGTATGCCTCTACATTTGACCAAATAGTTAAATATCTAATGGGATATGCGATTTCTTAACTAACTAACAACAAAGTAATATGATTGCTCATTCTGAATGCTAACTATCACCCTCTTAGCACACATAGTGTATTATCTATAGCGCGTTTCACCTTAAGTGCTCGGACATACCCCTACTTCCCCTACATTTTTAATTCATATTAGGTTGTTGCCTGTGTATGTTGAGTATACGATTACGAAGTTGTTTCCCCAAAAATAATATTTTATTAACATTAATACTTAATCTACGCTTGTATATCACCCACGTGTATTCTATTACGCAACATAAGCTACATTTAATATTAAATACACAAGCAGTACTGGCTACATAATGCCTGATAATGCCAGTGTGATCAAACTTGCCGAATGTCGTAACGAAATTTTAGATGCTAGTAGAATACATTTAAAATTCATATTAGGTTTCTGCCTCCTTCATTTATAACAGTCAACCATTATTTCCTTCTTGATATAATAATTACAATAATAATAATAATAATAATAATAACTGTATCTCTTCTACAGCGCCTATATCCTGGCAAATTCAAACTCAGATGCCCATCAAACAAAATCATTTGGCGTAATCATAAGGACAGGCAAAAATCATTAGAGCATGGAATTGTCGAAAATACATGGTGGAAATGCAATTTCAAACAACTATGTTTTTAGTTTCCTAACGAAAGGTGGCTATAATTGTAGACGATTTAATTGTAATAGGGAGTTGATTTCAGACTGTTGCCGCAGCAACAGAGAAAGTATATTTGCCGATATTGAGCTTAGTCTTAGGAACAAAAAGTTGTTTGGAAACGGGTGATCTAGAGATATCAGAGACACGTAGCAGGTTAACTAAGTATGTCGGTTATTGAAAAGAAAGAGTACGGTATGTAACAGTATCCAATTTAAATTTAATTCGGTGTACAACTGGAAACTAAAGAAACAGCCTAGTTAGCGGTAGTGATGGTGTGAAGAAGGAGCCTTAAGTACCATGCGTGTAACATTTCAAGCGCCAACAATTAGATAATAGCATAGAGTGTGTTTTAATATTCATCGTGTGGACACCCACTCATAGTAAGAAACACGTAGGGAAACCGAGAAAAAACACATACACTGCGCTAAATTGCAAACATCTTGATGCTGAAGAGAGAGAGAGAGAGAGAGAGAGAGAGAGAGAGAGAGAGAGAGAGAGAGAGAGCGAGAGAGAGAGAGAGAGAGAGAGAGAGAGAGAGAGAGAGAGAGAGAGAGAGAGAGAGAGAGAGACTTTCCATAACGACGAAACGGCTCACATATACCACAACACCTGTCCACCAATGCTAAGGATTACAGTAGCAAGGATACACGACTGCGCGATATGATACGTATCGCGCTACTGAGGACTCGATACCATATATATCGCGATACAAACTACGTTGGTTATAATGGTGCAATAATAGCAAATCACTCGTTTATTTATTTACTGTGAACGATTGAAATGCGCCAGTAGTATACGTACATTGTTTTAAAATCATTGTTTTAAATTCAACGATGATGTCTAAACAGTACTTATTTGTCTAAACTGCCTACTTATAGGAAGCATGAATGTTGTGTAAAGATGTTTACGTAGGTTACAGTTAGATAATATACACGTACTATATACATTCGATATGTTGTCAATACACAGACAATTGTCGTTTATTGCTTCACAAAGATGGCACGAGTACTGTTTTACCTACCCCAAGCATCGCAGCGCATCGCGATACTTATATTGTGTATCGTGAACAGTATCGTGCGCAGTGTATGGCGATACACCTTGTGTCTTTCCGTCCCTAATGATGCTGCCGGTCGTGAAACATTTTTAATTGTTTGTTATATTCACGCGTTTGTCTTATGACTGTAGTCATTTCATCGCAACTATTAGAATTTTGTATTTTGTGTTACAAATGGCATACGCATCGTACCATGTAACTCGGTGTTGTTCATGTTCATACTGATGAGAGTAAAAACGTAAAGGAAACTTCTTATATGGCGCAGTATCCAATACTCATGTTGATTCAACACGTCTTACACGTTACTTCCAGGCAGACCTGTTAACTCTGAGAAGCATTCACCCATGCTGCAATTAATGCGCGAAGATTAGTCATACAAATATCCACCATTGTCTATATCGCCACCTTTCTTTTCCCAGTATGCTAATAAGTGTTTCATCTAACGCAATACTTGCGATGTGCGGATATATTCCAGGGGACATGGAATTCAAATATTTAATTATTTGACTTCTACGGATTTCACCTCCATTGAACTGGATTCACTGTTTTCCCGTAGCAGTGGGCGCCAAGTTGCAGGCGCCTCAAATGTTATGTATAAGTAGGTACGCTAACTGCCATGAATCAAGAAAGCAATGAGATATAAATTTGGCATTACGTAGGCTGGACTGCTTGTGTGTTTAATATGGGATACGTCTTATTTCGCATAGTAGTAAATACGTGGGTGATTCGCAAACGTTGATTTAGTGTTAAATTTCACAGTGCTACTTTCTGGACAAGGACATTCGTAATCGCACACCCAGCAAACACCCATGTTTACCTTTCTTCATACATCAGATGGACAAGCAAGCAAGCAAACAAACAAACAAACAAACAAACAAACAAATAATAACGAACATATGGCATCGTTTTGTAATTTAAGAAAATAAAAACGGTTTACATTAGTTGTAGACCTATAATTTTGATATACTGTAGCGATTCGAATTACGTTCCATGTCTGAGGACATTTGATAGAAAGATTGAAAAAATGATTGATCTGTTCTGGAGACAGCTGCACTAGGCCATACGTGCTAAAGCATTTATGTCCACGATTTGGAACGTTGCAGTAAGCAATGTTTTACTGGGCATACGACAGTTGAGCGTATTTTCGGCAAATCAACTGCTAAAGCAGGAACTTGAGTAAACTCCCGACGATTCTTCGACATGTTTAGCTTAGTCGTTGCTCGGGGTTAGAAAGAGAACACTGCAGTGTTGATGCCGCACCTGGTGGCTATGTAATGGCCACGGATTTTTGATGGTTTTAATAGGCCCGGCGGTGGTGTGATGTTGAATTCAGCAATAACTGACCTTGTAGACGGACACACTCTCTCGTTGACTGGAAGGATATCAGAACAGTTGGCAGAGAGTCACATGTGTGTGCGATGGACCATGGAGGCGACCTGGATTGGAAAGAGCAGACGAGGGACTACTGACTGACTCACGATGGGGCAGCCTGTTCCTACGCCCTCTGGTGAGCAGGGAAAGACCAGCTCCTGAAGGAGGCCGCTGAAGGCGGTCGAAACGTCGAGGAAAATCGAATTTACATAAAGATGTGATGTCTATGGATTACATAAGTAATAGGAATAGTAATCCGCCCAAGTCAGTCAAATTCACAAAGAAGTATGGCATTTTGCTTATACGACCATACCATATCGCATATCTTGGCTATTCTTATTGTAGTTTATTAGTTCTAATATATTAGTTACTTAAAATGACAATTCTGAATATGTAGGACCACGTCGTATTAGCAAATGACATATCTAAGTATGCATCTCATATGTTCATACGTATGTACGTATAGGGCGTGTAAGTCTCGCGCGCGAAAACGAGGCTGGAGCAGTTGGGGGCAGGAGGTCCATATTCTCCATGTTAACGTATAGGACTTCGTTTTGTTTTTGGTTGTAATAATAATAATAATAATAATTAGTTAACTTCTATTGCGCCTATATCCTTAGAAACCAAGCTCAGAGGCGCATCAAAACAAAAAGGATTAATCGATCTCATAGTCGGTAAACAAATCAAGTTGTCATCAGATTGATTGATGCGTCAGGGAGCTATGGTGGATAGGCCAGATTGTACAGATATGTTTTTAAATGACGACGGAATTTAGCAATATTTTCAACTGATTTCACTCTAGAAGGAAGCATATTCCATAGAGTAGGCGCAACCACAGCAAAAGCCCTGGTCCCCATATTAGTATTGACCTTTGGGACAAAGAGTAAATCAGAAGTAGATGACCGAAGTTGAATAGGTTTTCTTATAGGAGTAGGTAAAGTATGTAAATACGATGGCTGCTTAGAAGAAAGTGCCTGGTAAGTAATGGTACACATCTTAAACATTATACGATATTGGACAGGCAGCCAATGCAGAGACTTTAGAAGCGGCTTAGAAGGAGTAAAGCGTGGAGACCTAGTCACCACCCTTGCTAAGCAATTTTGAACACGTTGTAGTTTTGTGATATCCTTAATAGCAATATTATGAAAAAGTGAATTACAATAGTCTAATCTACTAGTAACTAATGCAGTTGCAATAGTCTTTGCAACAGAAACAATCGAACGGTTCCAGTCTAACTATTTCAGTTATAATGTCCGAAGGATTATTACAAGCAGAAGCAGTGGAACACTTTGCCGGTAACAATGATCACGGAAATCATGAATTTTAATCGATTATAATGGTGGTTGCCATGGTAATAGCGGCAAGTACTTGCGTTTGGCGATCTTGACTAATAATGAAAAGTGCCATTTTTCGCGTAGTACAACCTGTTTGGGGCAAACGTACACATGTGTTATGATTATGCGAATTTAGACAACTTGTCAGAGTTTATCGAAACCACAGTGTGCAGCAATGTAAAATGCAAATCCCGTAAACTATTTTATTGGGTATTATTCTTGTGGCCAGTCCCCCAATTATCTCGCTTAGACCCCAATGAGCTCCAATCGCGCGGAGTCACGCCATTTATCGTGACACACTTACGGGCCCTATTACGTACATATATATATATATATATATATATATATATATATATATATATATATATATATATATATATATATATGAACATACCTACATCGAACAATTTTTACGTTTACGTTACTCACGTATTCACGTATGAAGGTATTAAACATGACACCGAACCGAATTAACTGATATACAATATTAACTGTATACACGACAGGAAGGGTCAAAGTGACCCGGCTGGTGCTCAGTTGCTCTGGTTTCTGGTCGCAATCAATCTTTCCAAAATGACGATGACTTTTTCAATGTTGGCAGATGGAAATAAATATGAAGTTTTTATATTTTCAGATAAATGTCAATTGAGAATGTGGAACTGCTTAAATGAAATAACAGCAGCGAGAGTGTAACGGTGGTGGTTTTACACACGCACGCATGCAGACACGACACACACACGCACGCCCACACGCACGCACTTATCACATACGTACACACATACACACACATGCAGGTACACACAAGCACAGGCACATTCAAACGTGCACACGCTAGGTATACGCTCGCGGGCATACACATACACATACACATACACATACACATACACATACACATACACATACACATACACATACACATACACATACACATACACATACACATACACATACACATACACATACACATACACATACACATACACATACACATACACATACACATACACATACACATACACATACACATACACATACACATACACATACACATACACATACACATACACATACACATACACATACACATACACATACACATACACATACACATACACATACACATACACATACACATACACATACACATACACATACACATACACATACACATACACATACACATACACATACACATACACATACACATACACATACACATACACATACACATACACATACACATACACATACACATACACATACACATACACATACACATACACATACACATACACATACACATACACATACACATACACATACACATACACATACACATACACATACACATACACATACACATACACATACACATACACATACACATACACATACACATACACATACACATACACATACACATACACATACACATACACATACACATACACATACACATACACATACACATACACATACACATACACATACACATACACATACACATACACATACACATACACATACACATACACATACACATACACATACACATACACATACACATACACATACACATACACATACACATACACATACACATACACATACACATACACATACACATACACATACACATACACATACACATACACATACACATACACATACACATACACATACACATACACATACACATACACATACACATACACATACACATACACATACACATACACATACACATACACATACACATACACATACACATACACATACACATACACATACACATACACATACACATACACATACACATACACATACACATACACATACACATACACATACACATACACATACACATACACATACACATACACATACACATACACATACACATACACATACACATACACATACACATACACATACACATACACATACACATACACATACACATACACATACACATACACATACACATACACATACACATACACATACACATACACATACACATACACATACACATACACATACACATACACATACACATACACATACACATACACATACACATACACATACACATACACATACACATACACATACACATACACATACACATACACATACACATACACATACACATACACATACACATACACATACACATACACATACACATACACATACACATACACATACACATACACATACACATACACATACACATACACATACACATACACATACACATACACATACACATACACATACACATACACATACACATACACATACACATACACATACACATACACATACACATACACATACACATACACATACACATACACATACACATACACATACACATACACATACACATACACATACACATACACATACACATACACATACACATACACATACACATACACATACACATACACATACACATACACATACACATACACATACACATACACATACACATACACATACACATACACATACACATACACATACACATACACATACACATACACATACACATACACATACACATACACATACACATACACATACACATACACATACACATACACATACACATACACATACACATACACATACACATACACATACACATACACATACACATACACATACACATACACATACACATACACATACACATACACATACACATACACATACACATACACATACACATACACATACACATACACATACACATACACATACACATACACATACACATACACATACACATACACATACACATACACATACACATACACATACACATACACATACACATACACATACACATACACATACACATACACATACACATACACATACACATACACATACACATACACATACACATACACATACACATACACATACACATACACATACACATACACATACACATACACATACACATACACATACACATACACATACACATACACATACACATACACATACACATACACATACACATACACATACACATACACATACACATACACATACACATACACATACACATACACATACACATACACATACACATACACATACACATACACATACACATACACATACACATACACATACACATACACATACACATACACATACACATACACATACACATACACATACACATACACATACACATACACATACACATACACATACACATACACATACACATACACATACACATACACATACACATACACATACACATACACATACACATACACATACACATACACATACACATACACATACACATACACATACACATACACATACACATACACATACACATACACATACACATACACATACACATACACATACACATACACATACACATACACATACACATACACATACACATACACATACACATACACATACACATACACATACACATACACATACACATACACATACACATACACATACACATACACATACACATACACATACACATACACATACACATACACATACACATACACATACACATACACATACACATACACATACACATACACATACACATACACATACACATACACATACACATACACATACACATACACATACACATACACATACACATACACATACACATACACATACACATACACATACACATACACATACACATACACATACACATACACATACACATACACATACACATACACATACACATACACATACACATACACATACACATACACATACACATACACATACACATACACATACACATACACATACACATACACATACACATACACATACACATACACATACACATACACATACACATACACATACACATACACATACACATACACATACACATACACATACACATACACATACACATACACATACACATACACATACACATACACATACACATACACATACACATACACATACACATACACATACACATACACATACACATACACATACACATACACATACACATACACATACACATACACATACACATACACATACACATACACATACACATACACATACACATACACATACACATACACATACACATACACATACACATACACATACACATACACATACACATACACATACACATACACATACACATACACATACACATACACATACACATACACATACACATACACATACACATACACATACACATACACATACACATACACATACACATACACATACACATACACATACACATACACATACACATACACATACACATACACATACACATACACATACACATACACATACACATACACATACACATACACATACACATACACATACACATACACATACACATACACATACACATACACATACACATACACATACACATACACATACACATACACATACACATACACATACACATACACATACACATACACATACACATACACATACACATACACATACACATACACATACACATACACATACACATACACATACACATACACATACACATACACATACACATACACATACACATACACATACACATACACATACACATACACATACACATACAC
The DNA here is from genome assembly GCA_964017155.1 of Oasisia sp. SBJ-2009. Classification (NCBI taxonomy): domain Eukaryota; kingdom Metazoa; phylum Annelida; class Polychaeta; order Sabellida; family Siboglinidae; genus Oasisia; species Oasisia sp. SBJ-2009. The sequence continues at coordinate 45,220,054 of OZ024855.1, forward strand.
ATACACATACACATACACATACACATACACATACACATACACATACACATACACATACACATACACATACACATACACATACACATACACATACACATACACATACACATACACATACACATACACATACACATACACATACACATACACATACACATACACATACACATACACATACACATACACATACACATACACATACACATACACATACACATACACATACACATACACATACACATACACATACACATACACATACACATACACATACACATACACATACACATACACATACACATACACATACACATACACATACACATACACATACACATACACATACACATACACATACACATACACATACACATACACATACACATACACATACACATACACATACACATACACATACACATACACATACACATACACATACACATACACATACACATACACATACACATACACATACACATACACATACACATACACATACACATACACATACACATACACATACACATACACATACACATACACATACACATACACATACACATACACATACACATACACATACACATACACATACACATACACATACACATACACATACACATACACATACACATACACATACACATACACATACACATACACATACACATACACATACACATACACATACACATACACATACACATACACATACACATACACATACACATACACATACACATACACATACACATACACATACACATACACATACACATACACATACACATACACATACACATACACATACACATACACATACACATACACATACACATACACATACACATACACATACACATACACATACACATACACATACACATACACATACACATACACATACACATACACATACACATACACATACACATACACATACACATACACATACACATACACATACACACATACACATACACATACACATACACATACACATAGAACAACTCAACATGCAACATGTAGAAATAACATAATTGTAACATATTGTTTAGTTGTATGCTCAGAAAGCGAAATATATTCTCCTTGAGTAAACGTTTGTTTTGTCTTCTCTTGGTATGCGTGCACGTATTGTTCTGTGGATTACAATAATATATATATATATATATATATATATATATATATATATATATATATATATGATATGAGACTATTTGTATCTTTGATCCTACCTTTATTAGTAGTTGCATGACGTGTTCGTTTCTTTCTTGTCACTAGTGTCACCCACTGAATTGTCATAAAACAAAATCACAACAACAATCAGCCAAACGTACTCCTCTCGACAGGCAGGACGCTAGATGCATTTATTTTTGCTCGTCTAATAAAACTAATCAGACATGCAAAACATTTGATTGTTAATGCCACATCGAATTCACCGTGTGTGTTGTGATAATGTAACCTTGAACGCTTTCATCGTGATGATCGCCCTGGACGTATCCCCATGGAGATCGTGGCGTCCACGCGGGTATTCCATGCAGGGTGAGTGAGCGTACGTGACTCGTAGCATAGCGCGGATAGTTGTAGTACGTTATTAAACATTGAAAAGAAAAATACTACCATTGTAATAATGAAAAATGTGCTCACAATGGAAACCAATCGTCAGAACATGGAGGCTCTTACCTATATATAAATCTTGTCTATTTTGCAAAGGTTAATCAGTCGACGCATTATACAATACACGAGATTGTTTCTTTACACGTAACAAATATCGTTGCAATTATTTTGGTACAAATACTAATTTACAATAATTGCGCGCTAAATATGCTCAACCTACATTACAGTAATGACAATTAATAAATACAGTTACTCAATTAGGGTAAATGCGAAGCAACTGGAAATACTGATTTATCTTATTTCTTGGACGACGTTTCACTATAATGAATGTCAGTGCGTTTAGAGCAAGAAGACCACATTCGTGTTGACGAATGCGAAGGTCGGTGACACAAAGACGACACAAAGAAATCACTCACTAATCTTCGTGACGTCAGCTTCTCGTGTTTCGTATGTATGCATACACGACTTACGTTAGTTGTTGACTGTTTTCGGGTTGATATCGAACCCCGTAAGCTTCCTACTGCGTCGTTATGCAAGAGAAACACAAACAACCACGCCGTATATAAAGCAGACATTTGCAACATTCGCTACCTCACAATTCTCTGTGTGAAGCAAGTGGAAGTCGACTCAAGATGCACGCGACTCTCGTATTCGGTCTGTTGGTTGGTCTCGTCTGTCTCGGACAGATGGACCTCGCTGAAGGTACGTCGCTTCGTAGTTGTCCATGAAGAGAAGAATCAAATACTAATTATCATGCTATCGTTCACGTTCTGTGACGCAGGCATTCTTCCGCCGCTGCTGATGTTGATGCTGTTGCTGCTGCTGTTGTATTTTGTTTTACAGGATGTATCTTTGTCAACGTCAGTATTCTGCAGTAAGGTGGTTACTGGATACGACGAAACGGTCTTGGCCATGCGTCTTTTATTACAAACCCATACGTCATAAATAACGTAATGTGTATATTTTGGTTATCTTGCACCATGAAAAATAACAACATACACGTATGCATTGCATGTGTTGGAGGGAACATGTGCCACTTGTATCTTAAAACCTCATTTCAGAAACTAGGTATAATTTGACTGTATATACAGTTTCTATACTAAATATAATCATAAATGTAATATTATTACAGGCGTGTTCACATAACATCCGTTGGGAAATAAAAGATTATAATAACACACTAACTGACCTAACTGATCATACTGAATTTTTTCAGCGCGCTTTTCCGAAGGTTGTCTGGCGTGTATTTGCGAGGTAAGTTGATAATTATTATTATCATTCGCCATCACGATAGTTAGTGGTGTTGACGTAGGCAATAACAAAATAGAAACTTGCATAAACACAGGTATACATATATGCATACATAGTCTTTATATACATACATGTACACACCTACATGCATACATACATACATACATACATATATACATACATACATACATACATACATACATGCATGCATGTAATTATACATATATACATACATACATACACACACATACACACATACACACATACACACATACACACATACACACATACACACATACACACATACACACATACACACATACACACATACACACATACACACATACACACATACACACATACACACATACACACATACACACATACACACATACACACATACACACCTACACACCTACACACCTACACACCTACACACCTACACACCTACACACATACACACATACACACATACACACATACACACATACACACATACACACATACACACATACACACATACACACATACACACATACACACATACACACATACACACATACACACATACACACATACACACATACACACCTACACACCTACACACATACACACATACACACATACACACATACACACATACACACATACACACATACACACATACACACATACACACATACACACATACACACATACACACATACACACATACACACATACACACATACACACCTACCCACCTACCCACATACACACATACACACATACACACATACACACATACACACATACACACATACACACATACACACATACACACATACACACATACACACATACACACATACACACATACACACATACACACATACACACATACACACATACACACATACACACATACACACATACACACATACACACATACACACATACACACATACACACATACACACATACACACATACACACATACACACATACACACATACACACATACACACATACACACATACACACATACACACATACACACATACACACATACACACATACACACATACACACATACACACATACACACATACACACATACACACATACACACATACACACATACACACATACACACATACACACATACACACATACACACATACACACATACACACATACACACATACACACATACACACATACACACATACACACATACACACATACACACATACACACATACACACATACACACATACACACATACACACATACACACATACACACATACACACATACACACATACACACATGCACACATGCACACATGCACACATACACACATACACACATACACACATACACACATACACACATACACACATACACACATACACACATACACACATACACACACACACACACACACACACACACACATACACACATACACACACACATACACACATACACAATCACACATACATACATACATAAAAAAAACACAAACACAGACACAAACACACATACACACACACAACACAACACAACACAACACAACACAACACAACACAACACAACACAACACAACACAACACAACACACACACACACACACACACTCCCACACACACACACACACACACACACACACACACACACACACACACACACACACACACACACACACACATACACACATACATATATATATATATATATATATATATATATATATATATATATATATATTATGTTTGTTTGTTTTTGTTTTCGAGGCAAATATGAGATTCGCGAAACAGTCAATTTGTGAAAAGTCTTCTAATGTCGGTGTGCTTCAACCATGTTTGTGGTTATACACAGATCGAGGGATGTTACAAGAATGTGGGCAAGTGCCGATGGGACGTCAACTCTGACAGCTGCGGACCATTCCAAATTAAGTCGGTCTACTGGACCGACTGCTACAAACCAGGCGGCAGTATGTTGTCTCTTCCAGCCTCGTTCTGGCTCGAACGTTGTCTCTTGCAACCTCGTTCTGACTCTAATATTGTTTCTTCCCACATTGTTCCGGCTCTAAAGTTGTCCCTTGCGACTTCGTTGTGGCTCTAACATAGTTTCGTCCCAGTTCATTCTGACTCTTGCGTCGCAAAAGAAAATTATCCGATATGTCTCTACCTTATCGTCCTACATACAAGTATGTCGTTGTTATGCTGTCTACCGTACAAAGGGTTCTTTACCATGTCGTCCCACGTACACATACGACGTTATGTTGCAGACTGGCGAAGCTGCACGAAGCAGATGGCCTGCTCCCAGACATGCGTGCGCAAGTACATGAAGCGCTATGGTGACAGGTGCGCCCGCCATGCCGGCCGCAGTTCCGGAACGTGCCAGGACTACGCCCGTGTGCACAACGGTGGCCCCAATGGATGCCGCAACTCACGCACTCTCGGGTACTGGAGGAAGATTAGTGCCTGCTGCCGACGCAGGGGCGGATGCTGATTGGCTGAACAACTGAACATGCAACACGACGAAAGAACATAGATGTAACATATTGTTAATTCTAAGTTGTATGCTCCGAAAGTGAAATATATTCTCTCTTCGTTTGTTTTGTGTTCTCTCGGTAATCAGCGTATGCGTGCACGTATTGTTCTCTGGCCAACAATAATATATATATATATATATATATATATATATATATATATATATAGATAGAGAGAGAGAGAGCCATACACCATACAGCCATACACACACGCACACACACACACACACGCACACGCACACGCACACGCACACGCACACGCACACGCACACGCACACGCACACGCACACGCACACGCACACGCACACGCACACGCACACGCACACGCACACGCACACGCACACGCACACGCACACGCACACGCACACGCACACGCACACGCACACGCACACGCACACGCACACGCACACGCACACGCACACGCACACGCACACGCACACGCACACGCACACGCACACGCACACGCACACGCACACGCACACGCACACGCACACGCACACGCACACGCACACGCACACGCACACGCACACGCACACGCACACGCACACGCACACGCACACGCACACGCACACGCACACGCACACGCACACGCACACGCACACGCACACGCACACGCACACGCACACGCACACGCACACGCACACGCACACGCACACGCACACGCACACGCACACGCACACGCACACGCACACGCACACGCACACGCACACGCACACGCACACGCACACGCACACGCACACGCACACGCACACGCACACGCACACGCACACGCACACGCACACGCACACGCACACGCACACGCACACGCACACGCACACGCACACGCACACGCACACGCACACGCACACGCACACGCACACGCACACGCACACGCACACGCACACGCACACGCACACGCACACGCACACGCACACGCACACGCACACGCACACGCACACGCACACGCACACGCACACGCACACGCACACGCACACGCACACGCACACGCACACGCACACGCACACGCACACGCACACGCACACGCACACGCACACGCACACGCACACGCACACGCACACGCACACGCACACGCACACGCACACGCACACGCACACGCACACGCACACGCACACGCACACGCACACGCACACGCACACGCACACGCACACGCACACGCACACGCACACGCACACGCACACGCACACGCACACGCACACGCACACGCACACGCACACGCACACGCACACGCACACGCACACGCACACGCACACGCACACGCACACGCACAAGCACACAAGCACAAGCACAAGCACAAGCACAAGCACAAGCACAAGCACAAGCACAAGCACAAGCACAAGCACAAGCACAAGCACAAGCACAAGCACAAGCACAAGCACAAGCACAAGCACAAGCACAAGCACAAGCACAAGCACAAGCACAAGCACAAGCACAAGCACAAGCACAAGCACAAGCACAAGCACAAGCACAAGCACAAGCACAAGCACAAGCACAAGCACAAGCACAAGCACAAGCACAAGCACAAGCACAAGCACAAGCACAAGCACAAGCTGTGTTTGAATGGTTGATGACGATAGTAGTGGGACTATGTTCCATCGGTCCTACCGTAATTTTCGATGTTGCAAAAATGCTATTTGATGCGTTAGGGTATAGATCCGTTAGGTCAGATCCTGTTTGTTGATCTGGTATGGGCATACGCAAACGCGCACGTGTTTGTGTGTGTGTGTGTGTGTGTGTGTGTGTGTGTGTGTGTGTATGTATGTATGTATGTATGTATATATATATATATATATATATATATATATATATATATATATACGTGTGCGTTTGCGCATGCCCATATACATATATGCATACATTTTAACGTCAACAAGGCAATGGGACTGAACGATTACTTAAATCCCTCATGACATATTTACACATGAGTTAAATTACACACGAGTTGTCGATTTACAGGCTGTTGCCTCCTTCTCTATTTGGGCAGTATCGTCTTACAAGAGAAACACAAACAACCACGCCGTATATAAAGCAGACATTTGCAACATTCGCCACATCACAATTCTCACGTTGTGAAGCAAGTCAAAGTCGACTCAAGATGCACGCGACTCTCGTGTTCGGTCTGTTGGTTGGTCTCGTCTGTCTCGGACAGATGGACCTCGCTGAGGGCAAGTCGCTTCGTAGATTAAATGAACTGAACTAATTTGTTTTTAGCAGACAGCTAAAACAACAAATTAGGTAGCGGTTTACAAATATGCTTGTAGGTACTAAGCTATGTGAAGAAATCAAATGATATAGATGTATTAAGTAGATGTGACTATCTAGCTCTTTCTCTAAGGTGCAATTTATTTTTGCCTGTTGTTTCTAAATCACTACACCATGCGTTGCATGCATATTCAAAATGTGGATGCAATCATGCTAAACACATTCCTTTTTCATCTTCTCCAAAGAAAGCTCCTTTTCTATGTGAACACTGTAACGTTATGTCTTTGATTACATATTTACCAAAGAACGAACAAGCTATGTCCTGATCACAAATGCATAGATATTAAACCATCGACTTAGGTTCTACATTGACATCATTACAAGAAATGGGCAAGCTATCCGATTTCGCTCGTCTGCATTTTTGATGAAAACGCTCTACCCTCTGTATTACCTAAATGAAAGGAAAACTTGTTTCTCCTAGGCAACCACATGATTATTTCAATTCAAGGCTAATCGTCAACAACAATGGAAAAGTAGGCTATTTTAAGTGGCATGTTAAAAGACATAATTATTCACAACGTAATTATTTCAGGTCGCTTTACTGAAGGCTGCTTGGCATGTATTTGCGAGGTAAGTAGATCATTATAATTACTCTTTGTGGTGACATCGATGTCATAATACAGGGAACAGTTCTGGACGGCAGAAACAGAAATATTTTGTTTAAACGGTCCGTAGAATTTACTTCACTCGTTCCATCTGGCAACTTGCCAAAGTGAAACTGCGTTTAATCCACTAAATGTGCGCATTCTAATCACGTTTTGAGAGAGTAAGGACAGTGGACATCATTGGCAAAGAAACATATGCATACAAAAAATGAACTAAATCATGTAATAGTTTGTGGGGTTTTATTTAAACAAAACAATAATCGAAATGTTAAGCTGACACATATTGATGTCTGTGTTGGTCAACTCTTTCAAGATGATTGACAGAACCAAATTTAGGAGGAACTGTTAGCATCAATTCTGATGTCGATGTGCTTCAACCGTGTTTGTGGTTATACACAGATCGAGGGATGTCACAAGAATGTGGGCAAGTGCCGATGGGACGTCAACTCTGACAGCTGCGGACCATTCCAAATTAAGTCGGTCTACTGGATCGACTGCTACAAACCAGGCGGCAGTACGTTGTCTCTTCCAGCCTCGTTCTGAGTCTAACTTTGTCCCTTGCCACCTTGTTCTGCGTCTAACTTTGTCCGTTGCAACCACGTACAACCACAATGTACATTAATGTACTGTTGTTCTACATACAAATACGTCATTGTCACGTTGTTCTTCATACAGTTACGTTCATTTGATATGGTCTTACTTACACGCGTGTCGTTGTCATGCTGTCTACCTTACAATGACGTCGTTACCATGTCGTCCCACGTACACATACGACGTTATGTTGCAGACTGGCGAAGCTGCACGAAGCAGATGGCCTGCTCCCAGACTTGCGTCCGCAAGTACATGAAGCGCTATGGTGACAGGTGCGCCCGCCGTGCCGGCCGCAGTTCCGGAACGTGCCAGGACTACGCCCGTGTGCACAACGGTGGCCCCAATGGATGCCGCAACTCACGCACTCTCGGGTACTGGAGGAAGATTAGTGCCTGCTGCCGACGCAGGGGCGGATGCTGATTGGCTGAACCATGTAACATGTAGCGCAACACTCGAAAATTGCATTTATGAAAAACAAATGCTCGAAATGAAATAAAAATTGCAAACAAAATGTTTCTATTCGTTTTTAGCATTGTCTGTACAATTATAATATCACATGTTGGTCTCCTCTTGAATACCTGTTATTAGAGGGACTTTGGCCATAGTACCTTTAGTCTCTTCTTTTCTTCTTACTCCTTCTTACTCCTCACTTTTCCTCCTCTACTTTCTGTATCAACATTCTCCAATTTACTCTGACTTAGGCTGCATTCCTCTCCCACGCTGTTATCATCCTGCGAATATCGGTGAGTGAATCGTCACATCCAGGTGTATATTCAGCCCACCAACAATGCCTCCGTCTTGTCCAAACATTCAGTCATTACATATAAATTGAAGTAGCAGAAACACAAAGACACACACGAACACGCACGCACACACGTATATATATATATATATATATATATATATATATATATATATATATATATATATATATATATATACATATATATATATATATATATATATATGTATATATATATGTATATATATATATATATATATATATATATTTATTTATTATGTTAAATGCGAACCTCATCCGCATATATGCATTGCTATGTTTTCGGCATTCGCGCGCGTATATAATTATATATATATATATATATATTATATAATATATATATTATATAATATTACCATTATTATTACTATTATTATTATTATTATTATTATTATTATTATTATTATTATTATTATTATTATTATTATTATTATTATTATTAGTAGTAGTAGTAGTAGTAGTAGTAGTAGTAGTAGTAGTAGTAGTAGTGTTGTTGTTGTTGTTGTTGGTTTTGGTGGTGGTGGTAGTAGAAGTAGAAGTAGTAGTAGTAGTAGTAGTAGTTGTAGTAGTAGTAGTAGTAGTAGTTGTAGTAGTAGTAGTAGTAGTAGTAGTAGTAGTAGTTGTAGTAGTAGTAGTAGTAGTAGTAGTAGTAGTTGTAGTAGTAGTAGTAGTAGTAGTAGTAGTAGTAGTAGTAGTAGTAGTAGTAGTAGTAGTAGTAGTAGTAGTAGTAGTAGTAGTAGTAGTAGTAGTAGTAGTAGTAGTAGTAGTAGTAGTAGTAGTAGTAGTAGTAGTAGTAGTAGTAGTAGTAGTAGTAGTAGTAGTAGTAGTAGTAGTAGTAGTAGTAGTAGTAGTAGTAGTAGTAGTAGTAGTAGTAGTAGTAGTAGAAGTAGTAGTAGTAGTAGTAGTAGTAGTAGTAGCAGTAGTAGTAGTAGAACAGTAGACAAACTGAGTTTTGAGTTTGACTTTGCGCTTTACGAGACCATGCTGTTTTAGCTAGAAGGCATCAGACAAGCTGGGTTACAAACTTTGACTTTCCCCGTTACAAAACCATGCTGGTGTTTGCTTTGACTCTCAAGGAGGAATAAACGTGGACTATGATACAAGGCCAGTGTATTTTCTCAACTTTATACTTATATATGAAAACCTGAAACCGTTGATTTGAGTTTTCTAGTGTTTCTTTTAAGTTTGTTTAAGTAATGCACATGCCTGTAGCCTACACATACCAATGCATATTATTATTGCAGTTAATAGTCAGCTCTGTGAGACCAGCTGTTGATTCGTCCTTCCTGGGGCATAGCCGCACACAGTGTGCGGCTATGCCCCGTACCTTGGGGCATGTCCGCACAAAGGTATGCCTCTACATTTGACCAAATAGTTAAATATCTAATGGGATATGCGATTTCTTAACTAACTAACAACAAAGTAATATGATTGCTCATTCTGAATGCTAAATATCACCCTCTTAGCACACATAGTGTATTATCTATAGCGCGTTTCACCTTAAGTGCTCGGACATACCCCTACTTCCCCTACATTTTTAATTCATATTAGGTTGTTGCCTGTGTATGTTGAGTATACGATTACCAAGTTGTTTCCCCAAAAATAATATTTTATTAACATTAATACTTAATCTACGCTTGTATATCACCCACGTGTATACTATTACGCAACATAAGCTACATTTAATATTAAATACACAAGCAGTACTGGCTACATAATGCCTGATAATGCCAGTGTGATCAAACTTGCCGAATGTCGTAACGAAATTGTAGATGCTAGTAGAATACATTTTAAATTCATATTAGGTTTCTGCCTCCTTCATTTATAACAGTCAACCATTATTTCCTTCTTGATATAATAATTACAATAATAATAATAATAACTGTATCTCTTCTACAGCGCCTATATCCTGGCAAATTCAAACTCAGATGCCCATCAAACAAAATCATTTGGCGTAATCATAAGGACAGGCAAAAATCATTAGAGCATGGAATTGTCGAAAATACATGGTGGAAATGCAATTTCAAACAACTATGTTTTTAGTTTCCTAACGAAAGGTGGCTATAATTGTAGACGATTTAATTGTAATAGGGAGTCGATTTCAGACTGTTGCCGCAGCAACAGAGAGAGTATATTTGCCGATATTGAGCTTAGTCTTAGGAACAAAAAGTTGTTTGGAAACGGGTGATCTAGAGATATCAGAGACACGTAGCAGGTTAACTAAGTATGTCGGTTATTGAAAAGAAAGAGTACTGTATGTAACAGTATCCAATTTAAATTTAATTCGGTGTACAACTGGAAACCAAAGAAACAGCCTAGGTAGCGGTAGTGATGGTGTGAAGAGGGAGCCTTAAGTAGCACGCGTGTAACATTTCAAGCGCCAACAATTAGATAATAGCATAGAGTGTGTTTTAATATTCATCGTGTGGACACCCACTCATGGTAAGAAACACGTAGGGAAACCGAGAAAAAACACATACACTGTGCTAAGTTGCAAACATCTTGATGCTGAAGAGAGAGAGAGAGAGAGAGAGAGAGAGAGAGAGAGAGAGAGAGAGAGAGAGAGAGAGAGAGAGAGAGAGAGACTTTCCATAACGACGAAACGGCTCACATATACCACAACACCTGTCCACCAATGCTAAGGATTACAGTAGCAAGGATACACGACTGCGCGATATGATACGTATCGCGCTACTGAGGACTCGATACCATATATATCGCGATACAAACTACGTTGGTTATAATGGTGCAATAATAGCAAATCACTCGTTTATTTATTTACTGTGAACGATTGAAATGCGCCAGTAGTATACGTACATTGTTTTAAAATCATTGTTTTAAATTCAACGATGATGTCTAAACAGTACTTATTTGTCTAAACTGCCTACTTATAGGAAGCATGAATGTTGTGTAAAGATGTTTACGTAGGTTACAGTTAGATAATATACACGTACTATATACATTCGATATGTTGTCAATACACAGACAATTGTCGTTTATTGCTTCACAAAGATGGCACGAGTACTGTTTTACCTACCCCAAGCATCGCAGCGCATCGCGATACTTATATTGTGTATCGTGAACAGTATCGTGCGCAGTGTATGGCGATACACCTTGTGTCTTTCCGTCCCTAATGATGCTGCCGGTCGTGAAACATTTTTAATTGTTTGTTATATTCACGCGTTTGTCTTATGACTGTAGTCATTTCATCGCAACTATTAGAATTTTGTATTTTGTGTTACAAATGGCATACGCATCGTACCATGTAACTCGGTGTTGTTCATGTTCATACTGATGAGAGTAAAAACGTAAAGGAAACTTCTTATATGGCGCAGTATCCAATACTCATGTTGATTCAACACGTCTTACACGTTACTTCCAGGCAGACCTGTTAACTCTGAGAAGCATTCACCCATGCTGCAATTAATGCGCGAAGATTAGTCATACAAATATCCACCATTGTCTATATCGCCACCTTTCTTTTCCCAGTATGCTAATAAGTGTTTCATCTAACGCAATACTTGCGATGTGCGGATATATTCCAGGGGACATGGAATTCAAATATTTAATTATTTGACTTCTACGGATTTCACCTCCATTGAACTGGATTCACTGTTTTCCCGTAGCAGTGGGCGCCAAGTTGCAGGCGCCTCAAATGTTATGTATAAGTAGGTACGCTAACTGCCATGAATCAAGAAAGCAATGAGATATAAATTTGGCATTACGTAGGCTGGACTGCTTGTGTGTTTAATATGGGATACGTCTTATTTCGCATAGTAGTAAATACGTGGGTGATTCGCAAACGTTGATTTAGTGTTAAATTTCACAGTGCTACTTTCTGGACAAGGACATTCGTAATCGCACACCCAGCAAACACCCATGTTTACCTTTCTTCATACATCAGATGGACAAGCAAGCAAGCAAACAAACAAACAAACAAACAAACAAACAAATAATAACGAACATATGGCATCGTTTTGTAATTTAAGAAAATAAAAACGGTTTACATTAGTTGTAGACCTATAATTTTGATATACTGTAGCGATTCGAATTACGTTCCATGTCTGAGGACATTTGATAGAAAGATTGAAAAAATGATTGATCTGTTCTGGAGACAGCTGCACTAGGCCATACGTGCTAAAGCATTTATGTCCACGATTTGGAACGTTGCAGTAAGCAATGTTTTACTGGGCATACGACAGTTGAGCGTATTTTCGGCAAATCAACTGCTAAAGCAGGAACTTGAGTAAACTCCCGACGATTCTTCGACATGTTTAGCTTAGTCGTTGCTCGGGGTTAGAAAGAGAACACTGCAGTGTTGATGCCGCACCTGGTGGCTATGTAATGGCCACGGATTTTTGATGGTTTTAATAGGCCCGGCGGTGGTGTGATGTTGAATTCAGCAATAACTGACCTTGTAGACGGACACACTCTCTCGTTGACTGGAAGGATATCAGAACAGTTGGCAGAGAGTCACATGTGTGTGCGATGGACCATGGAGGCGACCTGGATTGGAAAGAGCAGACGAGGGACTACTGACTGACTCACGATGGGGCAGCCTGTTCCTACGCCCTCTGGTGAGCAGGGAAAGACCAGCTCCTGAAGGAGGCCGCTGAAGGCGGTCGAAACGTCGAGGAAAATCGAATTTACATAAATGTGATTTCAGAAATTTGCATTATTTAAAAATTATTGTAATATTAATTATTACTATTGGTTTGTAGCTATGCCAATATTTGATTTATTCATGACTGTTTGAATGGTTGATGACGGTAGTAGTGGGACTATGTTCCATCGGTCCTACCGTAATTTTCGATGTTGCAAAAATGCTATTTGATGCGTTAGGGTATAGATCCGTTAGGTCAGATCCTGTTTGTTGATCTGGTATGGGCATACGCAAACGCGCACGTGTTTGTGTGTGTGTGTGTGTGTGTGTGTGTGTGTGTGTGTGTGTGTGTGTGCGTGCGTGTGTGCGTGTGTGTGTGTGTATGTTTTTTGTATATATATATATATATATATATATATATATATATATACGTGTGCGTTTGCGCATGCCCATATACATATATGCATACATTTTAACGTCAACAAGGCAATGGGACTGAACGATTACTTAAATCCCTCATGACATATTTACACATGAGTTAAATTACACACGAGTTGTCGATTTACAGGCTGTTGCCTCTTTCTTGCTGCTGTTGCCATCCCATTCTGTTCTCATATCACCTGTTTTAAACTTAAATTCTATTTTTTGTTTGTAATTCTCTCTTGCTTTCCTAATTTCTGATTTCACCGCCCTTTGAACTTCCTTCCGTTCAGCTAAATCTCCCAGAAAATAAACCCTTTTCTTTTCGTTCAAAACTTTCTTTAGATGTTTAGAAACCCATGGCTTGTTATTCGGGAACACTTTGGACTTCTTCACAGGTATAACAGTGTCAACACAGAAAGAAACGTAACTGGTTACAACATCGGTAAGTTCATCCAGGCTATCACAAGAATCCCGAAAAACATCCCAGTTCGTACAATCAAAGCAACCTTGTAGTCTGGCTACGCTGTCTTCATTCCACACCTTGACCTGTCTCTCAACACACTTTGCACGCTTCAGGACACATTTATAAATGGGTACCAAGTGGACAGTGTTGTGATCGGAGTCACCAATCGGCGGCTTGGCAATGGACCGATACGCATTGGGCACCGAACCGTAGCACAAGTCAATTGTTTTGTTCATTCGGGTTGGGCACGTAATGTACTGGTGGTAAGTTGGCAGACAATTCCCGAGTTTACACTGATTGAAATCACCCAATATGAACTTGGGTGCATCGGTAGACAAAGCGTCCAGTTTCTGTGTTACGTCACAGATATGCTGGGCGGCGCGATCCACGTTGGCTCTGGGGTGTATGTACACA
>OZ024855.1:45240601-45248101 GCA_964017155.1 Oasisia sp. SBJ-2009
TGGAGGAAGATTACGACTTGGTACCAAGAGTGACATCCTGACATGCCTAGACGACCTGTCTCCATCTCAGACTAAGACCCATGATGCTACCTGTATAGTTCTTGATGGAGCTGCCATCAAACAGATGATGAAGCCAGCAGCTGCCAAGACATTTGATGAATATTCCCAGCAGGTACTCATCCCATATATTGTTTCTCAGCTGCGCAGTGTGTCACGTGTGGACCTTGTTTGGGATACTTACAAGGATGACTCCCTGAAAGGCACAGCAAGAGCCATGCGCAGAAAGGGTGTAAGGAGACATGTGGTTGGGAAGGCTGCCCTACCAGGAAACTGGCAGAACTTTCTACGGATTGACAGCAATAAGAGTTAACTATTCAGTTTCTTGTCCAAGATCAGGCGTTCTCTAAGGAAGACAAGGAATTTGTCTTCACCGATGGGAAGGGGATGCTCCGCACACATCTATTGCAGGATGTCCACACCCTGTCGCCATGCAGCCCTGAAGAAGCTGATAGTCGTATACTACTGCATGTAGCACACGCTGCACAGCATGACCACCACCAGATACTAATTAGCACTGTTGACAGCGACGTTGTGGTCTTGGATGTGTTTGCCATAACTTATCTACCCGCTGGATATGAACTATGGCTAGCATTCGGAACCGGCAAGAGCTTTCGCTACATGGCAGCCAACCAAATAGCTGTGAGCCTTGGACCAGAGATGTCATGTGCCCTACCAATATTCCATGCTTTGACATGCTGTTACACTGCATCCAGCTTTGCTGGACATGGAAATGAGACGGCATGGTCAACATTTAACAAGATTTAACAAGATTGCCACCTAGAGAATCAACTCTAGATGGCAGGTGGACAAGGAAGCCGTTTGGCTTATCGAGAGTCCAACCTATCTATCTAAGTATACCCTGCCCGTCTTAGGTATATGTCAATTTTATTTTTAAACATATTAACACTTCTAGCACCTACACAATCAGCTGATAATTTGTTCCATTCGTTTACTATTCTTTGGGAAAATGAAAATTTTCTAATATCTAGTCTACACTGCTTCTTTGCTAATGCAACTCCATGTCCTCTAGTCCTTCTCTCTTCCTTGACCGTGAAAAAAATATTTCTGTCAATATTTTCATACCCATTCAATATTTTAAAAACCTCAATCTGATCTCCTCTCAATCTTCTGGTTTCTAGTGTTGTTAGACCACATTCTTTTAGACGCATTTCATAACTAATATTCCTGAGTTTTGGTATCATTTTTGTTGCTCTCCTTTGTACTCTTTCTAGCATATCAATATCCTTCTTGCGATATGGCCTCCATGCTTGTATACAATATTCTAAATGAGGCCTAACTATTGTTTTATAAAGCGGTATTATTAGTTCTTTTTCTTTGTATACTATATTTCGCCTAATTAATCCAAGAATTTGGTTTGCCTTCGCTGCTGCAATTCCACACTGCTCTGATACCTTCATGTCAGCACTAATGGTTAAACCTAAGTCCTTTTCCTTTACAGTAGTATTTAGTACAGTACCACCCATTGTATATTGTGCATTTTCATTCCCATGTCCTGTGTGGAGGCACTTACACTTTCCAAAGTTAAACAGCATTTGCCATTTCTCAGACCATTCTATCAACTTATTTAGATCATCTTGTAAATGCTGTCTATCTGCATCACTTTTTATTTTCCTAAACACTTTTGTGTCGTCCGCAAACTTCAACACCTTGCTTGTTATGTCATCATCCAAATCATTGATATATATTAAGAATAAAATAGGTCCCAATACTGATCCTTGCGGTACTCCACTCAAAACAGATTTCCAATTTGAAACCTCCCCATCAACTACTACTCTTTGTCTTCTATCAATAAGCCATTTTTCTATCCAGTTAATCATACTATTTCCTATGCCATGGGCCTTTAGTTTAAGTAGTAATCTTTGGTGTGGCACTTTGTCAAAGGCTTTTTTAAAATCTAAGTAGATTATATCTACTGGTGATCCCTCATCTACCCACTTTGTGACATCTTCCAAAAAACATAACATATTTGTTAAGCATGACCTCGCTTTTAAAAACCCATGTTGAGATGTGTTTATCAATTTATTTTTAACAAGAAAATCAACCAAGTGATCTTTAATTAGTCTTTCTAATAGTTTACAAATCACCGATGTTAAACTCACTGGTCTATAGTTCTCTGACTTGCTTCTTGATCCTTTTTTAAATAATGGTATGATGTTTGCTTCTTTCCATTCTACCGGAACCACTCCTTCCTCTAATGCCAAATTGAACACTGTTGCAAGTGGTATGCTAATTTGTTCTACAATTTCCAGTAGTAATTTGGGAGGAATCCCATCCACTCCTGGTGATTTATTATCCTTCATATCTCTTATTTTCATAGCTACCATTTTTGGGGTTACAGTTAGTTGTCCTAAATAGTCACACTCTCTCCCTTCGAACTTAGTCTCTAGTACTGGTAATGTACTAATATCTTCCCTGGTAAACACCGAACTAAAGTATTCATTTAGGTTTTCTGCCATTAAGAATCCCTCCGTTATTATGTTTCCATCACTACCTTCTAGTGGCCCGACCTTATCTTGAACTTTCAGTTTACTTCGAACATACGCATAAAAACTCTTGCTGTCATGTTTTATGTTGAAAGCTATTTTTTGTTCATAGCTTCTCTTCGAATTTCTAATTTCAGCTGTAGCTTGATTAAGTGCTTCTTTATAAATGGCATAGTCTTCTTCACTTCCAGTATGTCTATATGTCTTCCACATCATTTGCTTGTACTTGATTTTTCTAATGGCTTCCTTATAAGTAATAAGTGTTTCTTCTTTGACCTTTTCCCCTGTTTTTTTCAAGGGGACAAATTTGTCAACGACGCAGTCAATTTCCCTCTTTAAGATATTCCAACATTCTGTTGCTGTCTTATTCTTCAGTGTGTTATTCCAGTCTATCTTCGCTAAATATTCCCTCATGTCCTTATATCTTCCTTTGTGAAAAAATTTCCTGTACCGTATTTTTCTGTTCCGTTCTCCTTTTACTTTGATGATAAAATGTATCTGGTTATGATCACTACATCCCAGTGGCTCACATATATTGACATTATCAACAAATTCCTTCTGTGAGCTCAAAACTATGTCCAACACGTTCTTGTCCCTGGTTGGTTCTAACACATGTTGAAAAAGGAAACTATCTTGTACTAAATTTAAAAACTCTTGATCCTCTCTCCCAGGACTCTGTAGAGATGTCCACTTTATATGCCCATGGGTAAAATCCCCCATAATAATACAGTCCCGTTTACTCACTTCTTTTATAGCGTTGTGCATTTTTTCATTCTCTTCTATGCTTATGTTTGGACTACGATAAACTAACCCAACAGTTAATGTTGAGTTTCCTGTAACTATGTTACACCAGACAGCTTCACATTCTGCTTCTTTTTCTAATTTAATTTCGTAAGCCTGGATGGATTCTTTAATATATAAAATAACTCCGCCTCCCCTTCTTCCTAATCTATCTTTCCTAAACATTACATATCCTGTCATTCCTAATTCGGCATCTGATATATCGGGGGTGGCCCAAGATTCAGTTATACCTATTATGTGAGGGTCAATATCTTCTACCATAATGTTTAGTTCATTTCTTTTGTTTACTATGCTCCTTGCATTTAAACAAACACATTTATAACCAAATTTCGTAGGGCTTTCCAGGCTGTTTTTTGCTGATTTCTTTTTGCTGTCTTTAGCTATGCCTCTAGTATTTGGCTTCTCTGTGTATCCCCCCTGCGAAACTAGTTAAAAAAATTGCAACCTGTTCCTCTGTCCATAGATTGAAGCAGGTTCTCGGAGAACACTGCTGCGCCCTTTCCGCTTAGATGGAGGCCATCTCTCACGTACATATCTTCCTTCCCAACAAAGTATCCCCACAAATCTACAAATCCAACTCCTTCTCCTTCACACATCTGCTCCACCAGAGCATTGATTGCCATCCTCTTACAGTTTCTATAGGTTGCTCCCCTTCCTCCGATTACTGGCAAGATTCCTGAGAGAATGATCTGTTCAACTCTTGTCTTCTTCAGTTTCCCTACCAACTGTCTGTATCTTTGCACTATTCTAGTTGTCCCCTCCCTGTCTGCATTGTTCGTCCCTACATGTACTAGTATAGATCCTCCCTGGCCATGCCCCAACACGTTCTCTACCCTATCTGTCACATGCTCAATCCGAGCGCCCGGAAGACAAACAACAACATCTTCTCCTTTGTTTAACGTCTTGTCCGTCTTTCGCAAAATTGAGTCGCCCATAAAAACCCTTTCTGTTCTCAATGCACCCTCGATCACTGCTTCAGAGTAGCTCCTCCGTTTTGCATCTCCCTGGAAGTAACTGCTGGAACAGACAGATGCACTATTGATGCTTGCTTGCAGATGGGCCAAAGGAGATCCCCGATGATGCAGTGAACATAATCGAGAGGTTTGTCATACTTCTGTTTGACAGAACCAGCACCTGCACCAAGGTGGACCATGCAAAAAGGAAGCTCTTTCCACGAAAACTCTCGGTGCAACAAATTCCGCCTACCCGAGCTGCTCTAGAGGAGCATGCCAAGAGAGCAGTCTACCCGGGTGGTCACATCTGGGGAAAGAAACTGCTACCAGACCCTGAGTGGTTGCAGAAACCGCTACAAGTGCAAGAAGGCTGCACTTCAGTGCACAGGCCTCTGCTTCTGTGAGGGAGAATGTGCCAGCTGACTCTCATATACTCAGACATTAAAGTGCCACGCCATGGTCCATGGGAGTTTGTCAAGTTGTCACGTGATCAAGATGTGTTAATAGAATGATTCAAATAGCATTCAACAATAACACAGGTATTCTCAAATAACTTAAATAGTATAGTTAATGGCTTTAGTACATTAAGTGAACATTGTTACATGGTCTGTGCTAATACGTAATATCTTCTAAATATATTAAGCTATGTGTGTCCCAAAGTTGGTGCTTGTATCACAAAATGAACAATATGTTAGCTATGCCGCCCCACTAACAACATAACAAAAATAAACAATGATTTAAACCTGTGAGGCGTTTTGGAGTTAACGTAAACTTTTCTAAACATCAAGAGAGGGGACGACTGTTGATACTCCTCTCGTGAATATAGGCTAGCTAGTAAATAGCATTTGTTGATAGCCAATATAGAAAATAACCGCCAGTTTTAGTCGCCATCTTGAAAAAGACCGATACGAATGTCCGACAGGATCAAAAGTAGCATATTTAAAATAGCAGCATGTAAAATCTTAATTATGAAGACAATGTTAACTCTCTATCTGGTTTATTTCTCAAGATGTGAATAAATTTGGCTTTTAAAGCCGCCATCTTTAAAAATGGCGGATATTAATATTGGAGAAGGTCATATGTAACATATTTGAAATCGATACTTTGAAAAACTTACATTTTGACACAAATGTATCGGTTCTGACTGAAGCATTTGTAAATGTGTGGACAAAATTCGTTTTAGCGGACGTAATTTTTTTTAATGGCGGATACGAAGGTCGACCAAGGTCAAATACAAAATATTTTAATAATCTGGAATCGGCTGTTCACATACCTATATTTTGACCATAACATTTGCTCCCCAGTTCGCGTAGGTCATGAGATATAGGGTTATTAGTCTTGGCATCCGCCATCTTTAAAAATGGCGGATGTTAATGTCGGAGAAGGTCAAAAGTAATATATATGAAATCGCTGACCCCGAACATCTATGTTTTAGTACCAAAAGGACTGATTTATTTGACGTAGTTACTAAGATATGAGAAAATTGGTTTACGGCGGCCATTTTGGAAAATGGTCGCCATGGTAATCAGGATGCCAATTCGCAGTGGCCCAATATCCAGATTTCTTCTAAACATATGAAGCTATGTGTGTACCAAATTTGGTGCTTGTATCACAAAATTAACAATATGTTAGCTATACCGCCCCACTAAGAGGAGACCAACGAATAACGAAAAACGAATAGAAACATTTTGTCTGCAATTTTTATTTCATTTCGAGCATTTGTTTTTCATAAACGCAATTTTCGAGTGTTGCGCTACATGCTACATGATTCAGCCAATCAGCATCCGCCCCTGCGTCGGCAGCAGGCACTAATCTTCCTCCAGTACCCGAGAGTGCGTGAGTTGCGGCATCCATTGGGGCCACCGTTGTGCACACGGGCGTAGTCCTGGCACGTTCCGAAACTGCGGCCGGCATGGCGGGCGCACCTGTCACCATAGCGCTTCATGTACTTGCGCACGCAAGTCTGGGAGCAGGCCAACTGCTTCGTGCAGCTTCGCCAGTCTGCAACATAACGACGTATGTGTACGTGGGACGACATAGTACCGACGTCGCTCATTGCAAGATAGGCAGCATGCCAACGAAATACTTGTAAGTAAGACAATATGAAATGAACGTAAATGTATGTAGGACAACGTGATAATGACGTATTTGTAAGTATAAAAACAATAGACTAATGTACGTTGTGCAACCGAATAATGAACTAATTCAAACGTTTGCTTTCTATGTTTAAATCATTCGTTCTTCATACGTATTCCTTAATCAGCAACGTCTACGAAATGAAATCATATTTTGTTGTAAATAGTCTACACTGTTCATTTCAGAGGAAGATTAATACCTAATGTGTTTTCTTTGTCCAATAAAGCAAGCACATTATGATGGGTACATATCTATTTAAGAAACATGAATGCATTACTATTTTAATGCAATCAGTTAGAGCCATAACGAGGTTGCAAGGAAGAAAGTTAGACCCAGAACGAGGCTGGAAGCGACAACGTACTGCCGCCTGGTTTGTAGCAGTCGATCCAGTAGACCGACTTAATTTGGAATGGTCCGCAGCTGTCAGAGTTGACGTCCCATCGGCACTTGCCCACATTCTTGTAACATCCCTCGATCTGTGAGTAGTCACAAGCATGATTAACCCACATCGACATCAGAAGAAGAAATTGATGCTAACAGTTCCTCCAAAATTTGATTCTGTCTATCGTCTTGAAAGAGTTGACCAACACAGACATCAATATGTGTCAGGTTAACGTTTCGATTATTGTTTTTATAAACCCAAAAAGCCCACAAACTATTACATGATTTACTTCCTTTTTTGTATGCATATGTTTCTTTGCCATTGATGTCCACTGTCTTTACTCTCTCAAAACGTGATTAGAATGCGCACATTTAGTGGATTAAACGCAAGATGTCGGCCAGCAATTTTATTTCGGCAAGTTGCCAGATGGAACGAGTGAAGTAAATTCTTCGGGTCGTTTAAACAATATATATCTGTTTCGTCCGTCCAGAACTGTTCCCTGTATTATGACATCGATGTCACCACAAATAGTAATTATAATGATCTACTTACCTCGCAAATACATGCCAAGCAGCCTTCAGTAAAGCGACCTGAAATAATTACGTTGTGAATAATTATGTCTTTTAACATGCCATTTAAAATAGCCTACGTACGTTTCAATTAT
>OZ024855.1:45253101-45258101 GCA_964017155.1 Oasisia sp. SBJ-2009
TTGCCGCTATTACCATGGCAACCACCATTATAATCGATTAAAATTCATGATTTCCGTGATCATTGTTACCGGCAAAGTGTTCCACTGCTTCTGCTTGTAATAATCCTTCGGACAGTATAACTGAAATAGTTAGACTGGAACCGTTCGATTATTACAACCAAAAACAAAACGAAGTCCTATACGTTAACATGGAGAATATGGACCTTCTGCCCCCAACTGCCCCCAGCCTCGTTTTCGCGCGCGAGACTTACACGCCCTATACGTACATACGTATGAACATATGAGATGCATACTTAGATATGTCATTCGCTAATACGACGTGGTCCTACATATTCAGAATTGTCATTTTAAGTAACTAATATATTAGAACTAATAAACTACAATAAGAATAGCCAAGATATGCGATATTGTATGGTCGTATAAGCAAAATGTCATACTTCTTTGTGAATTTGACTGACTTGGGCGGATTACTATTCCTATTACTTATGTAATCCATAGACATCACATCTTTATGTAACTTAGTGAGCCACTAGTTACATTAAGCGATCTACAGAAACAGGCATATTGTCAAAGTAAATTGCATTTGTAATGTTTTTCAATGAAAAATACAAAAGCAAGACTGCATAACATGCACAACTGTTACAAACCAGTGAACATTAAATAGTTCAGCGTCCTAGGAACCTTTAGCAAAAGGCACATCTAAAATAGTCAATGTGGATAAATATCCTATGATGTGTAACAATTATTCATATTTGAAACTTCCGTTGGTCATTAAACAGGTAATCATGTCTGGGCAAAAAGGGATGATCCCATTTTGGCCGGATTAGTATATCCCATTTTGTCCGGAATAAGCATGGTTTAATAATCAAACTGTGATACTTTAATTATCGCTCACTCTCACGAAAAACGACTATACGCTGAAACACTCATAAACTAATACTACATCCTCACGACATTCGAAGTTGAAATATGACAAATTTTTACTTAGCAAACTTACAATTACAATCAAACAAACAATATAGCAAAGGATTAAAGCTAAGAATTACTAACGATTGTTTCAATCCGCGCGCCGATTTACATACTAATTGGTTTGTATAGTAGTCAGCAAATGTCGCTACGCTAGTTGGAAACGAAAATACGCTTTGTGGCAGCAATATTCTTTGCATATTATCCGAGTATCCAGTTTTACCCGGGTTTTCTATAAATCATGTCAATCCATGAACATTTGTTTCTAGATTCTACATCACTGCATGTGATCACCAGATATAGCTAGATCCAGGAATATGGTATTGCGGCTTCATCCCAGATAACTCGAGTTTTTGCAATGTTTCAAAATAACATCACAGCTGAGTGGCCTAATTTGAAAGTAAACACCGAATGGCATTAGTCGAATTACGCTAGCCCAATGAACGTGACAAGTGAATGAATTAAGGTTTTTAATCTACCCCGAATGAATGGTCATAACGGTGCAACACAAAATTATGGCATTACCATACGAACATGGTATCTGAATGGCCATTGCCAAGAATCACAAATAAATGGTTGGAGTCCTGTGAATATGTCACGTTAATGGTCATTACTAAGTGAGCATGATAATTAAACAATCATACAGCAGTTAATCACCTTAGTCCGATGGACATGACCACCGAATAGCCGTATACAACGAATTTCACGAGTGAATGATCATTACCAGGTTACATAACTGAACGACCCTAACTCCAAAACGTGGTACGTGAATGCCTGTGTACCGATGAAAATGACGAGTGAATAACCATAGGTCATGACGGGTAAATGACTGGTTGCGAACGGGACGCGAACTATTTAAAACAAGTTGCAGAGTGGAAAGCTGAAGTATATGACTATTTATCAGACAAAAACTAGAACTACACATGTGCTGGACGAAACGAATAGAAAGAGACAGTCGGGTTTATCTACGACAGCGATTTTCAATATGTTTCACCTCGCATAACAAATGAAGCCACGTTGCACTATTTTTAATATATACGCCAAAATGGTCCCTACTCTTATTAATGATCTGCGACAATTAAACAAATAGATAATTCAAACAGAGCTGTTCAAGTGGGGTAATTGCAGGCACACTGCATGGATAGTTGAGCGACATGTGGTTAAATATGTTTTATCTTACATGACCCGTTTACAAAATCTCCCAAAACATATCTACCTAACTGTATACAGGGATCGCTAACAATTCAACACGCATACATAATAAGTCAACACACTTACCCAAGGAAACCATTAATACCCACGAAAAGAGCAATGTTACCACTTGCATGTATGATGCCCTGGTGCTACCCGATGTCCCAATTTCCAATTAGTTTTTACGAACACATGTATACTCTGGTATGTGTGCAGCACACATCTTCCGTTATTTAGGATATACTCAAATAAACCTCCCTTTTATAGAAATAATAATACGCCTAACAGTAATAAGTAAGTTTCTCCTGGCAATTGCAGATATTGAAACGGGTACATATAAATATGACAAAGTCTACATTTATTAAAACTAGAAAGGAATATTAGCTAATTAATGACACTAGCATATATATAATTATTATGTAAACATTAGATAATAATGTAAAGCAATAACTTAAATCATTTGAAATATTAAAACATTTTATCCATGCATATTTGAGTAAAACTATTAGAAAATAATAAGTCGAAATATTTCGTTACAGAGCCACTGTTAAATTCCTCCTGACGTCACACTTCCGTTCGGTTTATTTCGTCGCCGCAATGGTTGCTAGGCGACGCTTTCCTCCCGCATCGCCTGTTGCAGCCAACCTGAATGCAAGTAGGCGGTTGGCGGATCACGCAACATGGACGCTGGGCAGGCAATTCTGGTAAGACTTCCCACAAGCGTCTCCCTAGAGTAGGAAAACATTATTGAGGGATACCGTAATGGAATGGATTGCCAGCAACATTCTAGCGTTTTTTTTCGGTACATCTTTTACTTTTTACTGGAGGCACTTGCTTAATTGCAAGTCTCGTCAACCCACGTTTTGTTTTCTATGGGAATCTTTGAGTATTATTGAAGATACGCCAACAAACTACTTAGGCCCAGATTATACACCTCTGCGTCGTAGCGCTCATTTCACGTCGAAATAGAGATCCGGTTTGCGTCAACACGTGTTATTATATGCGGTCGCAAACGGTCGCAAACCGACTCACTATCCAAGCTAAAAACATAGAGACATATTATCATATCCTGAAATTATATAAATTTATACATAGGTGAAACGGAAAGTGCGCCAAGATTGTATAGAATCACCCAGTCCTGTTACGAGCTAAGACAGTCGCAATTAATCCTGTTCGGGGATCGCGAAATTTCGAGGCTGCGTATATGCGAACAGCAGCTATTCTTGTTAATGTTGGGTTAATTTGAAGTTCGCCTAGGTCGATGAACGCACGTTTACCTAGAGTACTTTGTGTATAGTAAAATTAAATAACATACTAACAAGCCGCTTTAGCACATGGGACTTGGAAGGCAGTCACAATGGCAAATCAAACTGCTTAATTGAATGACCGTCAGTGTCGTGGGTTTTCTGTTCATTCGGGACAGTCAGTCCCGTGTGTGTTCTGTTCATTCAGGACCGTCAGGGTCGTGTATGATCTGTTCATTCAGGACCGTCAGTGTCGTGTGTGTTCTGTTCATTCAGGACCGCCAGTCCCGTGTGTGTTCTTTTTATTCGGGACCGTCAGTGTCGTGTATGATCTGTTCATTCGAGACCGTCAGTGTCGTGTTTGTTATGGTCATTCGGGACCGTCAGTGCCGTGTTTGTTCTGGTCATTCGAGACCGTCAGTGCCGTGTTTGTTCTGGTCATTCGGGACCGTCAGTGCCGTGTTTGTTCTGGTCATTCGAGACCGTCAGTGCCGTGTTTGTTCTGGTCATTCGGGACCGTCAGTGCCGTGTTTGTTCTGGTCATTCGAGACCGTCAGTGCCGTGTTTGTTCTGGTCATTCGGGACCGTCAGTGTCGTGTGTGTTCTGTTCAGTCGGGACCATAGGTGTCTTTTGGGTTCGGTTCAGCCGCAACTGTCAGCATATTGTGTGTTCTCTTCAGCCGGGATCGTCGTGGGTGTCGTGGCTGGGAGGGCCGTGGCTGGGAGGGCCGTGGCTGGGAGGGCCGTGGCTGGGAGGGCCGTGGCTGGGAGGGCCGGCCCTCGGCATGGAACAGGTGGCAGTGATTGTGAGCGCCGTCGTCGCAGCCATCACGGCGCTGTGCACGGTCGCCGTGAACATGTCCCTCGGCCTACCGGCCTGCTACCGGGCGACCAACTCAGGTGATCACTCCATTTAATATTCACGCACACACACACACACACACACACACACACACACACACACACACACACACACACACACACACACACACACACTCGCGCAAACACACACACACACACGCACACGCACACGCACACGCACACACACACCCACACACACACCCACACACACACGCACGCACGCACACACACACACACACACGCAAACACGCAAACACGCACACACACGCACGCACACACACACGCACACACGCACACACACATACACATACATACACATACACACACGCACCCACACATACACGCACGCACGCACACACACGCAAACACACACACACACACACACACACACACGCAAACACGCACACAAACACCACACACGCACACACACACACACATACACACACACGCACGCACACACACACACGCAAACACACACACACGCAAACACGTACACACACACCCGCGCACACACACACACGCACACACACACGCAAACACGTACACACACACGCAAACACACACACAAACATACACACATGCACACATACACAGTAGTACACACGCGTGAACGCACGCACGCACACGCACACACATACACACATCGGGCGACCAAATCAGGTGATCACTCCATTTAATATGCACGCACACACACACAAACACACACGCGCAAACAAACACACACGCACACGCACACAT
>OZ024855.1:45268101-45273101 GCA_964017155.1 Oasisia sp. SBJ-2009
GCTCTCGCTTATCTGCAGCTAGAATCGACACCAATCTAGGTACAGCCGACAGCCAATCAGCAACGACAGGACAGTCGGACAAACGCAATACATGTTAGTCTCGCTTAACCGACTGTCGGTCGGCTGCGCAACTACGCCGAGAAGACAGTCTGGTGAGTCTGTCGGCTTTTGAATATTTATCCGCGTGATCTATACAATGCTGCCACCTCACGGACACTAGTTAATCCTGCCGTAAATTTGAATTGTATTTCTATTTATTTTATGTTAATATAAGTTTAATTTTGAATTGTTTTTATAATACAGCAGTATTTGATAAAAAGGTATCCTTATTTAATTTGTGTGTTATTCGTGTGGGGCTAAACAATGCTGTCACCTCACAATTCTTATTTTATAAACAACTGTAAATTTGAATTTTTACTTATTTTTGTGTTAATATAAGTTCAATTTTGAATACTTTTCATAGGATATCATCATATTGTAAAAGCATATCGTTATTTTAATGTTTATATCTGAGAGCCAATCAGCGTCTCTACCCTAATATGGGGTAAAGCCTAACAAATGCAGAACGTATCTTTCCCCAGGCAGAGTTGAGGGGCTTAAAAGTGTTGCCACCTCACGGAGCCTGGGTAACCGAGGCTAAATACATGTACGAAGATTACAACGGATTGGACAAACACAACGAGACATCGCGATGATTGTACTTTTGCGCGAATTGTCCGTCGATTAAGTAGCCAGTGGGGTCAGTATGACCCGTCAGGTTAACATGTGTCATCATTAATGAACAGCGTAAGCATCAGTATCAAGATATGTAACGAGGAATTCGACAAATTCATCAGGAAGGACCCGATAATCGGCGGCAATGAAAGGGACGATCGACTACATAGAGGCTGAAGGGGTACGATAACATAGATTAAATGTGTGCAGAAGTTTAGAATCTGGACGAATATGAAACACACACTAACTTGTGCAACAACATAGAGACTGAACGACTATGAAACACACAATAGCTGGTGCAACAACATAGAGACTGGAGGACTATGAAACACACACAGACTTGTGCAACAACAAAGAGACTGGAGGACTACGAAACACACACAGACTTGTGCAACAACAAAGAGACTGAAAGACTATGAAACACACACTAACTTGTGCAACAACATAGAGACTGAAAGACTATGAAACACACACTAACTTGTGCAACAACATAGAGACTGAAAGATTATGAAACACACACTAACTTATGCAACAACATAGAGACTGAAAGACTATGAAACACACACTAACCTGTGCAACAACATAGAGACTGGAGGACTATGAAACACACACTAACTTGTGCAACAACATAGAGACTGGAGGACTATGAAACACACACTAACTTGTGCAACAACATAGAGACTGAAAGACTATGAAACACACACTAACCTGTGCAACAACATAGAGACTGGAGGACTATGAAACACACACTGACTTGTGCAACAACATAGAGACTGGAGGACTATGAAACACACACTAACTTGTGCAACAACATAGAGACTGGAGGACTATGAAACACACACTAACTTGTGCAACAACATAGAGACTGGAGGACTATGAAACACACACTGACTTGTGCAACAACATAGAGACTGGAGGACTATGAAACACACACTAACTTGTGCAACAACATAGAGACTGGAGGACTATGAAACACACACTGACTTGTGCAACAACATAGAGACTGGAGGACTATGAAACACACACTGACTTGTGCAACAACATAGAGACTGGAGGACTATGAAACACACACTAACTTGTGCCACAACATAGAGACTGGAGGACTATGAAACACACACTGACTTGTGCAACAACATAGAGACTGGAGGACTATGAAACACACACTGACTTGTGCAACAACATAGAGACTGGAGGACTATGAAACACACACTGACTTGTGCAACAACATAGAGACTGAAAGACTATGAAACACACACTAACCTGTGCAACAACATAGAGACTGGAGGACTATGAAACACACACTGACTTGTGCAACAACATAGAGACTGGAGGACTATGAAACACACACTAACTTGTGCAACAACATAGAGACTGGAGGACTATGAAACACACACTAACTTGCGCAACAACATAGAGACTGGAGGACTATGAAACACACACTGACTTGTGCAACAACATAGAGACTGGAGGACTATGAAACACACACTAACTTGTGCAACAACATAGAGACTGGAGGACTATGAAACACACACTGACTTGTGCAACAAAATAGAGACTGGAGGACTATGAAACACACACTGACTTGTGCAACAACATAGAGACTGGAGGACTATGAAACACACACTGACTTGTGCAACAACATAGAGACTGGAGGACTATGAAACACACACTGACTTGTGCAACAACATAGAGACTGGAGGACTATGAAACACACACTAACTTGTGCCACAACATAGAGACTGGAGGACTATGAAACACACACTGACTTGTGCAACAACATAGAGACTGGAGGACTATGAAACACACACTGACTTGTGCAACAACATAGAGACTGGAGGACTATGAAACACACACTGACTTGTGCAACAACATAGAGACTGGAGGACTATGAAACACACACTGACTTGTGCAACAACATAGAGACTGGAGGACTATGAAACACACACTAACTTGTGCCACAACATAGAGACTGGAGGACTATGAAACACACACTGACTTGTGCAACAACATAGAGACTGGAGGACTATGAAACACACACTGACTTGTGCAACAACATAGAGACTGGAGGACTATGAAACACACACTGACTTGTGCAACAACATAGAGACTGGAGGACTATGAAACACACACTGACTTGTGCAACAACATAGAGACTGACGAAGGTGTAAGACAACACCAAGACATAAGACGTGCGACACACAGACCCTGAGGTGGCAAGACGACGTTGAAACAAACCCTAGCCACACAACGGAGACTGGGGACGCTACCTTTAATGGATGGATCAAGAACACCTTTCTTCTGCTGGTAACTCTTCTTCAACTTTTCCAACTGTTAACGAACAGACTAGGTGAAAGATGCACGAAAATAGTAACAGTTTAAAGTATAATAACAAATGTTGCCAGTGCATTGAATGGGATTTGAGAAACCACATTTATAAACAAACTGTTAACGAACAGACTAGGTGAAAGATGCACGAAAATAGTAACAGTTTAAGTTATAATAACTAATGTTGCCAGTGCATTGAAGGGGATTTGAGAAACCACATTTGACGCGTCACCGCGGTGTTATTTTGAAAGAGGCTCGTTGTTCTTATTGGCCTTGGATTAGAATCGTCCATTTTGAACATGAATTCTGAGTAAACCACATACATATGCGTTCATAGTATGGTCACTGCGTTGTCATTGTGGTCACTGTGTGGTCGGTGTACGGACACTTTGAGGTCACAGCGTGTACAGTCATTGTGTGGTCATTGCATGTCATAGTAAATCGTGAAGACCTACTCTATTTGTGTAAAAAATTCATTTAATCTGGAGCATAGCATAATATGTGAAACGTATGACGTTTCGATCCATCAGCTACTAGTCTTGGTCACGTTGTCGCGCTTACATTTTTCCCGATCATTATAATCTTTCTTATTGAGGTTTCTGCGCATGCGCGATAAATGTAAAACCGTCAATGTGCAGCGAAACAACAAAGTATTTTTTCATAAATGCCATGGGCTGTTCTTTAACTCTCCTGTGATGATTACTGTGAAGAGTTGCTTAAAATGTCGTTCAATACAATAACATATTACATTTGTTTAAATCACTGTCACGGATTACGGCGCACTAGTCACGTGAATTACGATCGCTATCGAAACATGCCTCAGGCTCAAAATTGATTTGCCTCGTGTTAATTTGCTACAAATAACTTTGCTGAGAGGTTATATACACCCTAACGAACAACCCGTAGTATTTAAACTATAAATGCGTTGTTCTTTTGCTGCACACTGATGATTTTACATTTATCGCGCATGCCCCGAAACGTCAATCGGAATGTTTATAACACCGGAACAATGTAAGCGCTACAACGTACTGGGATAGCTCAGGTTTCGGCGTGATAATTTGTCTGTAGATGGCGGGCAGTATCCCATGTTTGTGTTCATGGTAGGGACTCTCTGTGAATCATTTTTTCTTTTTTTACGCGTTTTTTCGACTTGGTTTACCGGCGCACGAGTTGTGAGTCATCTGTGAGTCATCTATGGTACACGGAAAGTGCCGAGAGCAGCCGAGCGGAGACTACACAAGACGCATATAATAGAACTTTTCTGATTGGTCAGCTAACAGGAAGTGACTATATCCAATGGCCAATGGAAACGTTTGTTACGAATTGGGTAGGAATAAGTTTAGCGGCATTTTGCAGACGAGGAAAGTGCTGTGAGTAAAAAGTAGCAGGAGCTGAAGAACACATGAAGGAAATGCAGACGCTAGAAGAGCGCATAAAGAAATGGACAGAAATGCAGTTCTGCTTGAACTATTTATTTTGTGACTGCTGTTTATAGCTAAAATAGAATGTTACAATACCACAATCATGTCCATTTTATAATAGTGAAAGAATCTTGAAAGTCTCAGTAAACCCCAATAAAAAATATAAATTAATTATATATCCACACATGAAAGTTTAAAATATAAAATATTGTTATTTAAAATATAGTTCACTTTCGAAGAGTTATAGGTGTTAAATATAAGCAAAAAGGCTGGAAATCACGTATTTGGCATTCTCAATTACAAAATTTCTCCGGGGGGCATGCCCCCGGACCCCCTCGCATTCTCGGTTGCTTCGCAACCTCGTCCATGCTTCGCGTCTTGCATATATTTCTCTCTCTTTCGACATACAGTAGGAGGGAAATCTCCCTCATCACACTCAATTCAACTTGGCAGCTCTGCTGTTGGTTTGTATAGGTTTGTATGTTCTTTATGTGTGGCTGCTGTCGTTGTCACACGGGGTAATGCTTTGACTTTAGGGTG
>OZ024855.1:45278101-45333101 GCA_964017155.1 Oasisia sp. SBJ-2009
AAGACGCAAGAACACACAAGTGTAAGACAGGCGTGGAGAGCAATGAAGACGCAAGAACACACAAGAGTAAGACAGGCGTGGAAGGTGATGAAAACGCAAGAACACACAAGAGTAAGACAGGCGTGGAGGGTGATGAAGACGCAATAACACACAAGAGTAAGACAGGCGTGGAGTGTGATGATGACGCAAGAACACACAAGAGTAAGACAGGCGTGGAAGGTGATGAAAACGCAAGAACACACAAGAGTAAGACAGGCGTGGAGGGTGATGAAGACGCTAGAACACACCAGTGTAAGACAGGCGTGGAGAGCGATGAAGACGCTAGAACATACAAGCGTAAGACAGGCGTGGAGGGTGATTATGACGCAAGAACACACAAGAGTAAGACAGGCGTGGAGCGTGATGAAGACGCAAGAACACACAAGAGTAAGACAGGCGTGGAGGGTGGTGAAGACGCTAGAACATACAAGTGTAAGACAAGCGTGGAGGGTGATGAAGACGCTAGAACACACAAGTGTAAGACAGTCGTGGAGGGTAGTGAAGACGCAAGAACACACACGTGTATGACAGGCGTGGAGTATGATGAATACACAAGAACACACAAGTGTAAGACAGTCGTGGAGGTTGATGAACACACGGAAGCGGCCTTTAAAACTACAGCATGAATACATCACGTAGGAAAATGTGGAACCAACAGAACCGACCCTTAAACATGTACGGCATGACTACATCAAATATAAGATACACATGGGAGGAGGGTGATAGTGGTGCGTTGGGTACAAGATGACGTGAAAAATTGGAGAGCGCCTGTTTACTTTGCAGTTGCCATGTTGTATGGGCCGGTCTTAAAAATGGGAATGTGCACGTCCTTTTTGATAACGAAATTATGTGAGTTTGCGTGTTTACATAAATGTATGCACGCGGGCGCGTGTGAGTTTGTTGGGGTGTGTGCGTGTGTGCGCCAACGTCTGTGTTCCTACGCCCTTTGTATTACAATTGTAGGACTTTGGCTGCTTCTAACAAATATTAAATCACTTGCGTTCTTATACGGCCAGGCACACATGTTGTGATGCATTTACTAACGTGTAGATAAACTAAGGAGTTCACTATAACTACGGCCCAGGCATAATGATAATGGTATATAATGATACTTATGTAATAACGAAGAAATACATAATATTCATTAATATCCAACGCATCGATCAATATTTTCCTGACTTGATTATTCCAGTAATGAAATATACACGTTTCTTCCACTTTGTTTACATTGTAAACTTCCGTCACTTTCGAATAGTAGCCAAAT
Organism: Oasisia sp. SBJ-2009; assembly: GCA_964017155.1. Taxonomy (NCBI): domain Eukaryota; kingdom Metazoa; phylum Annelida; class Polychaeta; order Sabellida; family Siboglinidae; genus Oasisia; species Oasisia sp. SBJ-2009. The sequence continues at coordinate 45,279,405 of OZ024855.1, forward strand.
AAAATAAATGTTGCGTAGCTTACATTTCACAAGGGGTCAATGCATGCCATCCTGAGGCTGTGTTGCGAAGCCACAATCCTGCAACAAGTGACCAGTCGCTAAGCATCCAATACTGAAGCACCAATGCGGAGAAATCTTTCATTTTTATCGATACACTCCTACATTACTTCGAACTATGTACGCGTTAAATGTCCAACAGTCTAACTGTGGTCTTACGTTAACCGCGGTGACGTCACTCGCCCAGCTAACGCTGCTTGAATGAATTGGCGCGCATATTCGGTTTTATAGCGGGAACAAAAGATTCTTCTTCGTCGTCCATTCGTCACTAACCAACCACCTTCAACATTTTGAAGATCATTGTCGGTATTTGCAGCGGATGCCTGGGCATTGGAATAGAAATGTAACACATAGACGGGAAAAGTTTTTAATTCTCAAACAAACAACAAATAAACACAGAGGGGGACAAAAGAAATCAGAGTGGTATTCGTAACTTTGGTGTAAGCATATGATCGATTGCCAAGGGAGAAAATATGGAAATGCGCGAGAGAAATGAATGTACCAGAAAAAGTACTTCTGACCAGGAAAGAGAGACAAAGATGGCTAGTGAAAGTAGCAACTTTGGCGCAAAGTTTGAGTTATACAGAGGATATGTCATAAACCCGTATCTGCTCCTCGTATTGATGGACGTCTTGACAGAGAAGGTGACAGAAAATGCACCAGAATCGATTATTTTTGCAGATGAAACCGTGCTGTGTGGACGAAAGGAAGTAGCCATGACATAGTACATGGAGAAGTGGAGGAAGGCACTGGAAGAAAGACGAATGAGGGTTAGTCGACTGAAAACCCAGTTCACGGAATTTAAATTCGGACTGAATGAAGAGATAGACAGGCCTACTGCAAAGATACTAGGAGACGAGCTGGAAAAAGTGACACACTTCAAATATATAGGGTCAGTCGTGGAAGAGAAAGGAGGCATGGAGGCGCAGGGAGAGAGAGAGAGAGAGAGAGAGAGAGAGAGAGAGAGAGTGCAGCGTGGAGAAATGTGAAGAAATGCAGTGGAGAGTTGTGCAACAGGAAAGTGCCAGTAAAGTTGAAGAAGATCATTTTAACGGTAGGGGAAGGGCGGGTAAAATGGGCCCCTTAAGCGCCGATCGACCTTCATTTGACATTTATGTATAACAATGGTTAATTTTTGCTACACTACCTAGCTATGTATATTGCCTAAGTACATGCACAGTCTAGTTACTTTATCTTAATAAATATACTATGGTCTGAGTTTTAAAAAGACACCCATTTTATTATTTTGTAAAACGTTGAGGCCAAAGTGGGCCCCTCACAACGCTATGCGATGCCACTTAATCGTTGGCACAAATCTCGCACATAAACCCGCCATACCCGGCGCATGCGTGGTGTCTCCCCGCAATACATTCAGCTTTCGCATTTTCTGCCGTTTGAATATAAATTTCCGAATACCACAGACAAAGCGTAGTATCACTGTCTTCTTTCTATGTTTGTTGACATGTTCTCTGCTTTTTTGTGCCCTCTCTTCTTTGAACCGGTTGAATGTAGGCACAACTTTCTTGTAAGGGCTGCCTGTAATGATCCAGGTCGTCCGTCTGTAGCTTGTCGCACTGTAGCCCCATGAGGCCCACTCTGGCCTATGCCGTAGCTTATCGATCGGACGCCATTTGGGGATGAATGCGTTAATTCACTTCAAACTGTAATTGCTCATTTAACTAACTATGGCCTATGGCTCCATGGACCACAGTTACAGTTATGTACCCTGACAATTTATGAAAAGGTGTTTTATACGGCATATCAACTATTTTAAGAAAAGTACCTAAAACACAAATTTGCAACTCAACGTTTTGCATTCGCGCCAAAGAAACAAATACGACGTTGAATTGTGTCTCTAATTGCTCTGTAAATACTAACTACTACCGTTACTTTGACTACATTGCATACCAGGAATGCTGTGGCAGAGGGGCCCACTTTGGCCGAGGGGTCCACTTTACCCGCCTTCCCCTAGGCAGAGCAGCAATGCTGTACGGAGCAGAGACAAGACCAGAAACGAATTGGACATACATTAGAGGAACAACCAGAGTGACATAATTAGCATACGAAATTATAACAGAGAAACGACTGAAATGACGTGGGTATATGATGAAAACGGACCAGGAGCACTTAGTGAAAATACCCCAGGGGTAGTACTGAAGACAGACATACCACATGTAGTGGTTACCACATCCGCCTGCCACGCCGGCCGCACGGGTTCGATCCCCGGTACCGGCAGTTGTGATATAAACATCTGGCTCTCAACATTGGGGACTGTGTATCCCTCGTGAATCGGAGAATCACGTTAACGTCGGTCCCGTCTCAATTTGGGACGTAAAAAAACCATTGAGGACGACAAGCACCCTGGCAGTGACCATCCTCAGTGACACCTGCGTTAGCCCAAGATTGGGCTGTTTGGAGTAAATAACCTGAAACCTGAGACCATGAAGAGGGAAGAAAGGACGACTAAAGACCAGGTACAAAGATGCTTGTAAAAGAGACATGAACACCGTGGGTCTCAATACAGTCGAGGTAATAAACAGGGTGCCATGGAGGGAGAAAATCGAAAGCCACACCGACGATCCCACATGAAAGGGAAAAGCCAGGGAAGAAGAAGAACAGGAAGGAGAAAAAAATGGATTGCAGTTGAATAAAATATTTTTTTCAGATGAATGTTTTCGCAAATAAATGTCAACAACAGTTCCACTAATGCCAATCCGACTATAGCTGTTTATATTTTATACAAAACGCACTCCCAAAACACCCATGCTATGGACCTGCAATGCACAGCGTGATGCCTGTTTAGAAACCCACCAACGGAGCAATCGTGAGTACTGCTCATTACGTTAAAAGCATGTTTTTCTTATCGACAATATTATGATTTAGAGGGTTGTTCCGAATGTAATTTCAACTGAGAATGAGAATAGCAAGTACAAGTACTTGTAACAAAACGGGGAGACAATGAAGTATTAGCGGATGATGATTGACGTAAAACAGAACTAAAAGGATTTCAAAGAGTACATGGCAAGGCAGAATATCGTGATGTGTCGACGTGAATACATCGAAGTTGTATAACGTGAACACAACGTTGTTTTACGACGTGAACACAACGTTGTTGTACGTCGTGAACACGTGCATACACATTCTACGGTGTTCTGCTGTAAACATCGACGAGTAACTCGTGAGCAAGACGAGATGCGACACTACGGTGGAAGAGGAAGACCTAAGAGAAAGGAGGGGGACTTGGAAAGGGTCCCCTGAAATCAGTCCCCTGAACTATGGTGGGAACATAAAATTAAAGCATGGCTACACTAAAGAAGGGACGGTGAAAACATAGAAATTAAGTAAGAAAGGGATAAAAACACATTTGTCGGAGCCAGCCCAGGAAGAGGAGGAGAGACGGGAGGATGGATCAAGCGAAGGAGGAGTGAGAAAGCAAGATGATGAACAGCGAGAGTGAAAGGGAAGAGTTCGGGAACGAAGAGGAAGAAGTAGGGAGGTTGAGGGTGAAGGGAAAGGTCGATGCTGAGAGGGAAGAAGGAGGGAGGGTGCAAATTGAGGATGGGTGAATGATCAGGGAAAGGAGGACGGTGGGTGTAAAGAAAGGAGGAAAGACAAAAAATATATATGGGATGAGGACCGTAACAAGAACAGGAACAGGACAGAAGGAGGGCGAGGGGAAGAAACGGGAGAGAGGGAAGGGCGGAGGGAGGATAAGGGGTGGTAAGGAGAGGGTGAAGATAATACAGAGAGGAAGGGTGAGGAACGGAACGAATGGAAGAGAAAGGATGAGCAAAGGGGGAAATGGGATGAAGTCATTGGAAGAAGATGTAGGACGAACAATTGAGGAAGGAAGTGTAATTGAATAATGGAAGGTTGGGAAAGAAACAATGGAAGTAATTGCGTGCGAATGGGGAGGGAGGGACGGAGAGAGAGAAGGAGGGAGGGAAAGAGAAAGAAAGGAGTGTGTGCTACAGGGATGAAGCATAGATTTTACATAATAAACTAGAGTATATGTTAGCTTCATAGAGCAAAATTAGCTACGTTCACGTCGTACAATATCGCACTGTTCACGGTGTCCTACGAAATTGTGTTCACGTCGTACTACATCGCTGTGTTCACGTTGTGCAATAAGTGGCGACATCTACAGTTAGCCAACTTGATTCCCCTGGCGAATGCATGCAGAACTAACATTCACAGCTACAGCGTAAAAATGTCGGCTGTACAAGCGCTTGTGAATAAGAAAAAGAAATCATTTATCGGTCTTGCAGCACCCCTTGGTTATGTTCCTGGTCTCGGGAGAGGGTAAGATTTTTAATTAATGTGATGCAGTTATTCTACGGATGGCAATAGTTAAATAACACGGCTTTTAAAAATAAATGTGTAGTTTTGTGTTAGCGATAATACGGAATAATAACAGTTTTAACACGCTCGCCAATTTCTTATTTCATTACACCAAATTTACTGGTTTTTCTTGTTTATGAAACCAGGGCGTCCTCTGTAGGGTCTAGCATTTTTTTGTAAGAAATTCGTCGCACTGACACATCGCTGGCAATAGTTAACATCTATCGCCAGTATTATAAAATAAATATTTAGTTTTACTCTTCGACTTCATTTATTTTGTCAGTCATCGGACAGTTAGGCCTAATGAATGATGGCTAATCGTATACTGATAACAACAGTCTTAATTACTAGTTTTACTGGCCCGTTTTACCTAACCCATTTAGCAGGGAATGCCCTACTGATCCTAATGCCTAAACCCAGGAAGTATTGGTCCAGTAACTGCAAAGCAGATGCTGCTAAGTTAGTAAGTAAGTAAGATGCTGCTAATAATCTAGCCATCTAGGCCAGTTATCTTCTAGGCATTCATATTTTGTAACACACCTAGTCGTAAAAAAGGAAATAACGGTAAGACTCAGGTGATATTTTAAGTCTAGATACTACAAGCTAAACAATCTACAGCTTGCATCGTAATATCAGAAAACACAGACTTTAACTTGATCTCTTCACCACAAAGGATATACAATAATACAGTACTCCTCAATCTCGAGAGCAATGATTTTGCACAATAAACACAAATTCCAAAATTACTAGTAAACAGAGTCAGATATGGCCAATATTCAGAGAAGAGCCACTAAAGAATTACCTGGTTTGAGGGACCTATCATATATAGAAAGACTCAAATTGCTTAAACTACCTACATTAGCATATCGAAGATTAAGAGGAGACATGATAGAAGTCTATAAAATAATACACAACATTTATGACCATGAATCTGTACCAAATCTGTTGAAAAACAATGAGATACCACAAAGAACAGGAAACAGAGGACATTCTCTAAAACTATTCACACAAAGAGCCAAACTAAACTTAAGAAAAAATGTATTTCCAATTCGAATTACCGAACCATGGAATAGTCTCCCTGAGATAGACATAGTGGTAACAGCAAAATCTCTAAATTCATTTAAAACATGACTAGACAAATTTTTGTATAACCAGGATATTGTATATGACTTCGAAGCACCGTTAAGAATTACTAACAATGGAACCGGAACACGCGATTTAATATTAATAGATAATGAAAACGAAGAGCTGATCACAGAGGAATACAGAATCCTACGATCAGAACCGCCCTAAGGTATCCTAAGGTAAGGTAGGTAATAGTGTGTAGTAGCCCTAGTGTCATGCCAACAGTTTGTCACTTGTTGTCATTGTTTTTTAACTGTTTCTCTTATTTTCAGTGCCACTGGCTTTACGACACGGTCTGATATTGGTCCAGCTCGAGACATTGACGATGTCACGTGAGTATTCTGACTTGGACCTGAGCATTAGATCATCATGAAAGACGTGCAGATTAAATAAAGGTGTTATGATAAAGGTTTCCAATTTCATGGCATGCAGAATGCAGATGTAGTTCTGCATTACTACAATGGCTCTGTCGGTTGATATATTGTTAACCTAGGACACATGCTTCAACAGCATGTGTCAGTTACAATATTTGTGGTTAGTATTTGTGAGTGTGACTTTTTAAATGATTTAAATGATGTTTTTTTTTATAAATGGAGCAAGAGTCGTTGTTAAATTGTAGCACGGGACAGCAGAAAGTTTGTGGTGGGAACGTGATATTAAAAACAAAATTAATATCTAGATTTTTTTTCAGTGATAGTCCAAAAAGTTAATATTCAGTATTTTTGGCACAGCTATAGAGAAGGCAATGTTTGCAATTTATTGAGCTTAGTTTTCTAAAGAAACAAAAAGGTGTTGGGAAATTAATGATCTAAGGGGCTACCAGAAAACTGCAGCAGATTGCCTAAGTAAGATGATTTTTGAGTAGAAACAGCACAGTTGGTATCATGTGATAACAGCTAATTTTAATCTGATTCAATTTATAGCCAGTGCAACTGCTTATCTATTTTTACACATTTTATACACTATGCTCATCCAAATGACATGGTAATTGCCCTTACAGGGATGAATAAAGTTGTATTGGTTGATTGATAGAGAAGACCGTTACCGAATTCCTATCAATTTAGTCATTGTTCCCCGCCATTTCTTCAACATTAAAGTTATCGGTTTTGATATTCGCATAACTCTTTCACACCTATATAAACTGACAATGCAATTACTGGTCTGTGTGCGTGATTGGTTGACGTGTCTGTGTCAGTGATGACCGTCACGCCCCACCAGTGAGGAAACCTCGAGATGAGGATGAGGAAGAGGATCTCAACGACGCCAACTATGATGAGGTAGGGAGCTGATGTGGTTTGAGGGATACAGACTCGAGAGGCACTCTGTCACCCCACGTTGACATGTGACATGTTGTAGTTTGAGGGTATGAAGCGCTCTGTGACATGTAGTGACATGATACAGTTTGAAGGGTAGAATGGGCGGAGGCATTCTGTGAATTCTAGTGACATGTTGTAGTTTGAAGGTTGTGGCAGTCATTATCTCTCAGTCATCCTCTCACTCAGTCAGCTCTTTCATTCATTCTGTCTCGGTCATCATCTCTCAGCTCTTTCATTCATCCTCTCTCGGTCATCCTCCATCACTCATCGTCATTGACTTCTAGTGACGTGTCGTAGTTTGAGGGATACAGAGGCAGTCTGACGTCTAACGAGATGTCGTAGTTTGGGGGGTACGGGGGCAGTTTGTGACATGTCGTAGTTTGAGGGGTACGGAAGCACTATATGGGAGGCAGTCTGTGATTTCTAGTGACATGTTGTAGTTTGAGCGGTACGGAGGCAGTCTGTGACGTCTAGTGACATGTTGTAGTTTGAGGGGTACGGAGGCAGTCTCTGACGTCTAGTGACATGTTGTAGTTTGAGGGGTACGGAGGCAGTCTCTGACGTCTAGTGACATGTTGTAGTTTGAGGGGTACGGAGGCAGTCTCTGACGTCTAGTGACATGTTGTAATTCGAGGGGTACGGAGGCAGTCTCTGACGTCTAGTGACATGTTGTAGTTTGAGGGGTATGGAGGCAGTCTCTGACGTCTAGTGACATGTTGTAGTTCGAGGGGTACAGAGGCAGTCAGTGACGTCTAGTGACATGTTGTAGTTCGAGGGGTATGGAGGCAGTCAGTGACGTCTAGTGACATGTTGTAGTTCGAGGGGTATGGAGGCAGTCTGTGATATCTAGTGACATGTTGTAGTTTGAGGGGTACGGAGGCAGTCAGTGACGTCTAGTGACATGTTGTAGTTTGAGCGGTACGGAGGCAGTTTGTGACGTCTAGTGACATGTTGTAGTTTGAGCGGTACGGAGGCAGTCTGTGACGTCTAGTGACATGTTGTAGTTTGAGGGGTACGGAGGCAGTCTGTGACGTCTAATGACATGTCGTAGTTTGAGGGGTACGGAGGCAGTCAGTGACGTCTAGTGACATGTTGTAGTTTGAGGGGTACGGAGGCAGTCAGTGACGTCTAGTGACATGTCATAGTTTGAGGGGTATGGAGGGGTCATTCCATGTCAAATCAATCACTCACAACATCACCCAACTCCAATTTTGATTAAATTTAGTATATAGTTGTTGGCTCATGCAAGAATGTCAACAAAAAAAATCTAGGTGTATCATGGAAGATATAGGTCACTGAACTTTGACCCAAATCGCATACTGACCGCTACATTAATGCATATAACTGTGCTATTAATAAAGCTAGAGAAACAATCAATATATCACTGGAAAGCCAATAAATATGCCCACACATAACTATTATAAAATTTAAACATTAGTGTAAATAAGAATGTTGTAATTTTTGAAACTTTATTTGACCTTTGACCTCAGATACCCCAAAAATGTATCTTCTGATTTTGCTAATATTTTTTTATACAATATCCTATACTACTGCAGAAGAGTCCCTGAAAATACTAGAGTGGGCAAGTTGTGACATGTTGTAGTTTGAGGGGTACGGAGGCAGTCTGTGCTCCAAGGACCCGTATGATAAAGATGATGAGGAGGCAGATGAGATCTACTGCAGCATCGACATGCGCATGGACGAGAAGCGGAAGGAGCGGCGAGAGCGCCGCCTACGGGCAGAACTGGAGCAGTACCGTCAGGAACGACCGAAGATCCAACAACAGTTCTCAGATCTCAAGGTAAGTTTCACGGCCGTCAACTATTTCAACTGAGGGTGTGTGTCTCTGTGAATTGTCACAGCTCAGGGTGTGTCTGTGTGACTGTGTATTGTCTCAGAGTTGCGTGTCACATCTCCGGGTGTTTACTCTGTAGCCAGACTGTAGGGTGGGTGCAGAATGATTTCAGATGCACACAGTTTGAGGTTATTCGGTGGATTTATTTATTAGAATAATAATAAATAACTGTATTTGTCTACGTCATATTTCTAGCAATAAAACCATTCAGAGGCGCATTACACTTTACATGAATATACAGATTACTTTAAAATAAATAGATCAGTAAACACATTTCAATATAAATAAATAATATTAGTCTTAATAATACTAATACTGATAAATAATAGTTAATTATATTACAATTTAAAAAGAAATAAATAATAAAATAGTTGACAAATAGTATATATTAAAAATAGTAGATATTAAAATAAATAATAGTTAATTATATTACAATTAAAAAATAATAAAATAGTTGATAAATAGTAGAGATTACAAATGTTCGGATATTATAATTTTTTCTTTTAAAGTGAAAACGCTCTTTTAAACAGAAATGTCTTCAGTAGTTGGTGTTATTGCAGCGCAAGTTGAGTGATGTGAGCTTTGACAGTTGGATGGCACTGCCAGAGGTGGGAGACGCAAGGAACAAACGCCAGAGAAACCCTCGCAAGGAGAAGTAAGCACTAGTTCAGATGAACCGTATGACCTTTGTGCCAGTGAGCACACCCCATGTTTGACTAAAATAATTATTGCATTATATGTATGATTTGTAGGTAACCTCTGCAAAACTAGGTGGTTCGTGTATAACTACGTTATGGCTCCTGTGACGTGTAGATACACACATCTCGTCCAATAGGTGTGGGTTGTGTGACTTGATGATTGTGACACCCCAGTCTCTTTCAATGATTGTGACTTGTATTGCCTCTCTGACTTGTAGATAGTCAGTGATTTCAGCGTGTGTAATTTGAGAATTGTAGATACACCCATAACAGATTCGTTGTTTGTGACTTGTGTCGTGTATGACCTGTGTGAATTATAGACACATCCCTTTTCTGATTACATGATTGTGACTTTTGTAACTTCTAGATGCAACTCTGTTTAACACACTGTTTGTGATTGTATACCCTGTAGCTACACCCCTGTCTGACTCGAAGTGTGTGACTTCTCCACCTTCTAGATACACCCCCCTACCTGACTCAATGATCGCCAATAAAGTAGGATCAAACGAACCAACGTCATCAATCAACACCCCGTTTCCCGGGGATGCAACGCCCGGATTCAACACCCCGGCCAGCGACATTGACATGAAGAAGATTGGCCAGGCACGAAACACACTGATGGACATCAAGCTGACCCAAGTGTCTGACTCAGTCAGTGGTCAGACAGTGGTTGACCCCAAGGGCTATCTCACTGACCTGCAGTCGATGATCCCGTCTCACAGCGGCGACATAAAGTGAGTGGTACATGTGTTAAGGGATAGTTGTGGATCGTGTTTGACAACTCGTGGGTCCAATGTGTTAGAAGCAGGTCCTAGGATCCGCAATATCCCCCATACCCTAATTACAGTACTTGTTGAGTAGTCAACTTTCAGAATATATATTGATAAAATGCGTTATAGCAGCCAAAATCTTGAGTTGAGATGATGCATGTCTATTTTCATGTCAAACTCCGATTATCCAGAAAAAGCAACTAATATTATTATTATGTATCGTAGCACTGAAATTGTTAAGACTATACCACACCAGCACTAGTGCATGCTGATGACTTGTATAACAAAACCACAACGTTGCTACAATGCTCTTTCTACTCCATTACCATGTCATACTTCCAGTGATGTCATACTTCCAGTGATGTCATACTTCCAGTGATGTCATACTTCCAGTGATGTCATACTTCCAGTGATGTCATACCTGTCTATCTCTCTTGCTATCTGTGACGACTCACTTAAATCTCCTTGCTTCCAGCGATGTCAAGAAAGCACGACTTCTGTTGAAGTCAGTTCGAGAGACGAATCCAAAGCATCCACCTGGTGAGTACTGGATGAACCGAGATAGACAAAGGCAACGTTGAGAACTGCTGACGTGTGTGTGTGTGTGTGTGTGTGTGTGTGTGTGTGTGTGTGTGTGTGTGTGTGTGTGTGTGTGCTGCCACCTTGTGAGCATAGTACTAACATGTTGGTGTGTTGTAGCGTGGATTGCGTCGGCGCGTCTAGAGGAGGTGACAGGCAAGCTGCAGGCGGCCCGTAACCTGATCATGAAGGGGTGTGAAGAGTGCCCCAAGAGTGAAGACATCTGGCTGGAGGCGGCCAGACTCGTGGTCAGTCTTCAGTCATCCTCTCTCAGACGTTGACTCTCAGTTATTGTGTCTGTGTCATCCTCTCTGAGCTCTTTCGGTCATCCTCTTTCACTCTTCCTCACTCTTAGATCATCTTTTACTCTGTCAGCACCTCTTACTCTGTCATCATCTCTTACTCTCTCAGCACCTCTTACTCTGTCAGCATATCTTACTCCCTCATCATCTCGTACTCTGTCATCATCTCTTATTCTCTCATCATCTCTTACTCTGTCAGCACCTCTTTTTCTGTCAGCACCTCTTTTTCTGTCAGCACCTCTTACTCTGTCAGCATCTCTTATTCTCTCATCATCTCTTACTCTGTCAGCACCTCTTATTCTCTCAGCACCTCTTTTTCTGTCAGCACCTCTTACTCTGTCAGTATCTCTTACTCTCTCATCATCTCTTATTCTGTCAGCACCTCTTAATCTGTCATCATCTCTTACTCTGTCAGCACCTCTTACTCTGTCAGCACCTCTTACTCTGTCAGCATCTCTTACTCGTCATCATCTGCCATCACCCTCTCTCACTCACCATGTAATGTTCAGGCACCCTCACTCACTCATGCCCTCTGTATCAAGCATCAGTATCATATTATATGTCAGGCTAAAGCAATGCCTGTTTTAGCCCCGGGTCCATTCTGTATGGTTTGTGTATTAGCAGTGAAGTCTATGTTGTGGCCGGGGGACCATTCCATGTTATAGCCTGGGGACCATTCCATGTTATAACCTGGGGACATTTTGTGCCATAACCTGGAGACCATTCTCTACTCTTGTACCCTTGGGACAATTCTGTCTTGTAGCCCAGGGATCAGATCATTCTGTCATGTAGCCTGGTTGCCTTTCTGTGTTGTAGCCTAGGTACCTTTCTGTGTTGTAGCCTGGGTACCTTTCTGTGTTGTAGCCTAGGTACCTTTCTGTTGTGTAGCCTGGGTACCTTTCTGTGTTGTAGCCTAGGTACCTTTCTGTGTTGTAGCCTGGGTACCTTTCTGTGTTGTAGCCTGGGGACCATTCTGTCATGTAGCCTGGGGACCATTCTGTCATGTAGCCTGGGGACCATTCTGTCATGTAGCCTGGGGACCATTCTGTCATGTAGCCTGGGGACCTTTCTGTGTTGTAGCCTGAGGACCATTCTGTCATGTAGTGTATGGACCTTTCTGTTGTGTAGCCTGGGGACCATTCTGTGTTGTAAACTGGGGACCATTCTGTCATGTAGCCTAGGGACCTTTCTGTTTTGTAGCATGGGTAACTTTCTGTTGTGTAGCCTGATTACCATTCTGTCATGTAGCCTGGGGACCATTCTGTCATGTAGCCTGGGCACCATTCTGTCATGTAGCCTGGGGACCATTCTGTCATGTAGCCTGGGGACCATTCTGTCATGTAGCCTGGGGACCATTCTGTCATGTAGCCTAGGGACCTTTCTGTTTTGTAGCCTGGTAACTTTCTGTTTTGTAGTCTGGTTACCATTCTGTCATGTAGCCTGGGGACCATTCTGTCATGTAGCCTGGGGACCATTCTGTCATGTAGCCTGGGGACCATTCTGTCATGTAGCCTGGGGACCTTTCTGTTTTGTAGCCTGGTAACTTTCTGTTGTGTAGTCTGGTTACCATTCTGTCATGTAGCCTGGTTACCATTCTGTCATGTAGCCTGGGGACCATTCTGTCATGTAGCCTGGGCACCATTCTGTCATGGAGCCTGGGCACCATTCTGTCATGGAGCCTGGGTACCATTGTCATGTAGCCTGGGTACCATTCTGGCATGGAGCCTGGGGACCATTCTGTCATGGAGCCTGGAAACCATTCTGTCATGTAGCCTGGGGACCATTCTGTCATGTAGCCTGGGGACCATTCTGTCATGTAGCCTGGAAACCATTCTGTCATGGAGCCTGGAAACCATTCTGTCATGTAGCATGGGGACCATTCTGTCATGGAGCCTGGGGACCATTCTGTCATGTAGCCTGGGGACATTTCTGTGTTGTAGCCTGGGGACCATTCTGTCATGTAGTCTAGGGATCTTTCTGTGTTGTAGCCTGGGTACCTTTCTGTGTTGTAGCCTGAGGATCATTCTGTGTTGTAGCCTGAGGATCATTCTGTGTTGTAGCCTGAGGATCATTCTGTGTTGTAGCCTGAGGATCATTCTGTGTTGTAGCCTGAGGATCATTCTGTGTTGTAGCCTGAGGATCATTCTGTGTTGTAGCCTGGGGACCAGGCGAAGGCAGTGGTGACGCGGGCCGTGCAGCAGCTGCCTCAGTCAGTCAAGATCTGGATCAAGGCTTCAGACCTGGAGGGAGAACTGAAGGCAAAGAAAAGAGTCTTCCGCAAAGGTTGTATGGCTTCCACAGACTCTCTAAAGTAACTGATAGACTCTATAAATCACAGAACTACAAGTTAATTTTACAACACATTACACCTGTTGTTTACTACCCTTGAAGATGTTCCAACTAAGTCCATCTACTGCCATCACCCCTAGGGCATGTCTCTGACTAAGTCCATTTATTCCCATCACCCCAAGGGCATGTCTCTGACTAACTCCATCTTTCCCCTCAGCCCAGTAGAAAATCTTTTGGACTGTGTCCATCAGTCTTCAGCCTTGGAACATGTTTCTGACAAAGTTCGTCTATTCCCCTCCACTCTGGATCATATATCTGACAAAGTTCGTCTATTCCCCTCCACTCTGGATCATATATCTGACAAAGTTCGTCTATTCCCCTCCACTCTGGATCATATATCTGACAAAGTCCGTCTATTCCCCTCCACTCTGGATCATATATCTGACAAAGTTCGTCTATTCCCCTCCACTCTGGATCATATATCTGACAAAGTCCGTCTATTCCCCTCCACTCTGGATCATATATCTGACAAAGTTCGTCTATTCCCCTCCACTCTGGATCATATATCTGACAAAGTCCGTCTATTCCCCTCCATCCTGGATCATATATCTGACAAAGTCCGTCTATTCCCCTCCAACCCGGATCATATATCTGACTAAATCCATCTATTCCCCTCCAACCTGGGTCATATATCTGACAAAGTCCATCTATACCCCTTCAACCCGGATCATATATCTGACTAAGTCCGTCTATACGCCTTCAACCCGGATCATATATCTGACTAAGTCCGTCTTTCCCTTCAGACCTGGATCATGTTTCTGACTAAATGTGTTCCGCTCAACACCGTGTCTCTGACTAAGTCCATGTATTCCCGTCAGCATGGAACATATCTCTGACTAAGTCCATGTATTCCCGTCAGCACGGAACATATCTCTGACTAAGTCCATGTATTCCTGTCAGCATGGAACATATCTCTGACTAAGTCCATGTATTCCTGTCAGCATGGAACATATCTCTGACTAAGTCCATGTATTCCCGTCAGCATGGAACATATCTCTGACTAAGTCCATGTATTCCCGTCAGCATGGAACATATCTCTGACTAAGTCCATCTGTCCCTCTCAGCCCTGGAGCATGTTCCCAACTCGGTGCGACTGTGGAAGGCGGCCGTGGAGCTGGAGTCGGAGGATGACGCCCGAATCATGCTCAGTCGGGCAGTGGAGTGCTGCCCAACCAGCGTCGAGGTAACACACCGGGCACCTGCCTATATTTATTCATGTACAGTAGAACCTGTCTTCAGTGGCCCCCGCGGTGAGCAACCACCTGCTATGTACGGACAGTTTTCCGATGTCCCGACCACTTTTCAATGGAAGGCTGAGATGACCGGCCACCTGGTGGACGCGGACAGCGATTTATTTATATTTTTTACCTGCTAGGGCAGATGTTAACTTTATTTTTTTAAATAAATTTCGATAATATTCTAAAGATGTCCATTTCCTATCCAGTACAATGGATGCTGGGAACAGAAAAAGTGCTCGGGATCTCGACCCATTTAAATTTAGAGCCGCTCTCGCAATCGATTTATCCACACTTATTTTATTTTTCTCCAAGTTTCTAGTTATGTCGAGTTTTAGCATAAACTCAGTAGGATAGGCCTACTGAGTTTATGCTAAGTTTGTCCAGGACATTGTCAACAACAGGTTATTATATACAATGTTTGGAAGGGGTAAATTATAAGTCAATGACTTTTGTGCCTCTGACACATTTATATATGGTTACACCAATTGATATATTGTAATGGAATGTGTATTCATATTCATAAGCTAAAATGTTTGATAAGTAGAAATTAATAATGTTGACCGTCCACAACCAGATATTTTTTCAATAAAAGATTCTTGCATTTACAGTTAAATAAATGCAGTAACAGTATTAACAGGTTTTAAACCATCACAAGGAGATGTCCATACTTGCAATCCCTTTAGTTACACAAAGAGACATTGACCAGATAATATATAGACTTTCTGCCTTTCTAAATCATGGTTGGCTCGCATTGAGTAAGCTATTTTCTGTCTTGTCAACAAAATATGAACTCACAGTTTACCACAAATTACAGCCTCTATATAGGGCAGAAAAAAATCACAAATATTACGAATGAAAACCTTACAAGATACAAGAAGCTTTATTTAATGTCGGTTTACATGATAATTTGATAACATCATCTGAGCTATTTTCCAAGAATAAAACTTGGAGCAATATTATTTACAATTTTGAATACTTCGCATGCTATTTCTTTTATCCGTCTAACGTGGATGTGTTCGGTGTTAGCGGTCTTTAAAAAGGTCATGATGCATGGATGAATAATCATTGTAAATAAAGCGAAGTGCTCTCTCCTGAATTTGTTCAAGTTTTTTGGTGCTAGATTGGCTACAAAAGTGCCAGATCAAAGGACAGTAGTTGTAGTTTGATGTTATGAATGATTTGAAAATTGCAAGTTTCCCTTGTCGAGTAAGGAGATGACCGAGACATTTTAAGACCGCTTACTGTCTTGCTGCCTTTTTGCAGATGTTCGCGATATGTGTGTTAAAAGTTAACGAATGATCAATCTCAATGCCGAGAAGGACAACAGAGTTTTCACAGTGAATGGTAGTGTTTTCAAAAGTAAAATTTGTTATGTCTCTTGTTCCCCTCTTGCCGAAGCTAATTGCTTGGAATTTGGATGGGTTGGCCTTCATCTGGTTGATATTGAACCATTGTAATGTAGAAGTACAGTCTTGTTGCAAGGTGTGAATGAGAGTGTCCGAATGTGAATGAGCATAAGACAGGGTGTTATCATCAGCATAATTGTAGAGAGAGGATTTATCCAAAAAGTGAAAAATATCATTAATAAAAACATTGAAAAGAAGAGGCCCAAGAATAGAGCCTTGGGGTACACCTCTGACGATGTCAGCCCACTCACTGTAGTGAGGTCCTAATTTCACTCGCTGTTTCCTGTTGCTGAGATAATTACTAACTGAACTGCATGATTTATCAGAATGGCCATAAGCACTGAGTTTACCTAAGAGCATGCTGTGAGGGAGGCAATCAAAGGCCTTTGTCAAGTCCATGAGAATGACTGCGACCTTGGAAGTTATAAACAGTTAATTATAGGAGATGTTTGTGGCCAACAGTTTCACAGCGTTTGATGTATTGCTACATGTGGCTTCTGCAGTTGTTTTAAAAACTGAGGTAAAAAAAGTAAAAAAAAGGCAAGTTCTTATATAGCACAGTATCCAGTCCTCAGGACCACTCAAAGCGCATTTACACTTTACTTCCCTGACAGACCTGTTCACTCAGACACCATCTCGGCTTCTCTGGGAAGCATCCAGCCATATGCTGCAATTAATGCCCGAAGGCTGATCGTACACATATCCATCACTGTCTATAGCCAGGTACTCATTTTATTCAGCTGAGTGAATTGGAGCAATGTAGAGTGAAAAAACTTGCCCACGGTTTAACGCCGCAGCCAGGATTCGAACCCGGGTTCTCGTAGTCGAGAGTCCGAAGCTCTACCCCTGAGCCACTGTGCTCTACGAAGTGATGTGAAAGGTAATGTAGTAATTCCACATCCAGCCCGTGTCTGTGGTTGTGACACACGGGTGACTGGACACTGGTCATTTTGGTTCATTGGTGCAACAGTCAGTTGGTAGCGAGAGACAGAGACTTATAGGTTACATTTAGGTACTCGGCATTATGTCTTTTTTAAGTGAATACTCTACAATCTGGTCACATGTCATGTTTGATACGTTCATGAATATGTTTGTGAACGTTTTGAGTTGTACCGTTGACATTGTCCCTGTACATTTTGAGTCGTACTATTGACATGGCCCTTGTACACTTCGGACACCATGGACGTAGTTCCTGTACACTTTTAATCATCCTTGTAGCTGTGGCTGGCCCTGGCGAGACTGGAGTCCTACGAGAGAGCACGCATGGTCCTGAACAAGGCCCGTGAGAACATCCCCACTGACCGTCAGATCTGGGTGTGTGCCGCCAAGTTAGAGGAGGCCCACGGCAACCTACACATGGTGGAGAAGATCATCGAAAGAGGTCTGTAGCATGTCTAGGGATAGAGTTAGAAATCTAGCAAGTCTAGAGATAGAGGTACTTCTGTAGCATGTCTAGTAATAGAGTTAGAAATGTAGCATGTCTAAGGATAGAGCTACTTCTGTAGCATGTCTAGGGATAGAGTTAGGATGTAGCAAGTCTAAGGCTAGAGGTACTTCTGTAGCATGTCTAGGGATAGAGCTACTTCTGTAGCATGTCTAGGGATAGAGTTAGGTATGTAGCATATCATGGGCTAGAGCTAGATCTGTAGCATCATGTTAGCATGTCTAGATATATGTAGCTAGAGTTAGAAATGTAGCATGCCTAGTGCCAGAACTAGGTTTGTAGCATGTCTAGGACTAGAGTTAGGTCTGTCACACTGTCTCGGGCTAGCATGGTACATCTAGGGCCTTTGATAAGTCTGTAACCCTTTCTGTGGGCAGACAGTGGCAGTATTATGTACACACAGACTTAAAAACACTATGACAGTTTTCTCAAAACATGTTACTATTGACCCCCACAAGATGATGTGACGCAGTGTGCTGGTCTCCCACGAGATACAAAGTAAGATACTGTGTCGTACAATACCTTCCAGTCTGTGCTAGTTCTCACTGCCGCTGTCGCGCTTACATTTTTTCGATTGTTATAAACGTTCCGATTGACGTTTCTGCGCATGCGCGATAAATATAAAATCATCAATGTTCATCGAAACGACAAAGCATTTTTTTTAAATGCCACGGGCTGTTCGATAACTCTCTTGTGATGACTACTGTGAAGAGTTGCTTAAAATGTTGTTCAATGCAATAAAATATTACGTATGTTTAAATCACTGTCACGGATTATGGCGCACTACAGTCACATGATTTACGCTTGCTATCAAAACATGCCTCAAAACCTGTTTGCCTCGTGTTAATTTGCGAAAAAATCACTTTGCTGAGAGGTTATATACATCCTAGCGAACAACCCGTAGTATTTATACCATCAATGTTTTATCCTTTCGCAACATATTGATGATTTGGTAATCTTATACTTAACTGGCCTAAATTATTACTGCCTTTTAAAACCGTTTGTTTACCTTATATCGATGTGTATGTATTCGCAATGTGATTCTACATCACTTCTGGTACAAAGAAGTCAGATTAAACTATTTTTATTTGTGTTTTAGAACAATTTAAACACGCCAAGTCGAAAAAAATCGCCTCTTCGGTTCTGGTGCTGGGGAGGCGCCTACAGCTCGCGCCATATTTGCGGCGGTGACATCGCTTTGTATACCTCGACTCGGCGTGTTTAAATTGTTCTAAAACACAAATAAAAATAATTTAATCTGACTTCTTTGTACCTGAAGTGATGTAGAATCACATTGCGAACACATACACATCGATATAAGGTTAAACAAACGGTTTTAAAATACCGTAATAATTTAGGCCAGTTAAGTATAAGATTACCGATGATTTTACATTTATCACGCATGCGCAGAAACATCAATCGGAACATTTTTGATGCCGGGAAAAATGTAAGCGCTACAGCGGAACTGTTTGTGTAGCGCTGGCGTCGCTGCGGGCAAACGGCGTGGACGTGAACCGCGACGAGTGGATCGTGGATGCGGAGGACTGTGAGAAGGCAGGCAGCATCCACACCTGTCAACAGATCATCCACTACGTCATCGAGATAGGTGTGGAGGAGGAGGACCAGAAACACACCTGGATGGAGGACGCCGACAGCGTGAGTACTAGGTGTCATGAGTGGTGTGAGGGCCTTGTGTCATGAGTGGTGTGAGGGCCTTGTGTCATGAGTGGTGTGAGGGCCTTGTGTCATGAGTGGTGTGAGGGCCTTGTGTCATGAGTGGTGTGAGGGCCTTGTGTCATGAGTGGTGTGAGGGCCTTGTGTCATGAGTGGTGTGAGGGCCTTGTGTCATGAGTGGTGTGAGAGCCTTGTGTCATGAGTGGTGTAAGTACTATGTGTCATCAATGGTGTGAGTACTGTGTGTCATCAATGGTGTGAGTACTGTGTGTCATCAGTGGTGTTAGTAACGTATGTCATCAATGGTTACCGTGTGTCATCAATGGTGTGAGTACTGTGTGCCACTGATAATGGATGCACCTAGTGCGACTGACAGTGTTAGTACCAGTGTCATCGACAGTGTTAGTACCAGTGTCATTGACAGTGTTAGTACCAGTGGCATTGACAGTGTTAGTACCATTGTCATTGACAGTGTTAGTACCAGTGTCACTGACAGTGTTAGTACCATTGTCATTGACAGTGTTAGTACCAGTGTCATTGACAGTGTTAGTACCAGTGTCATTGACAGTGTTAGTACCAGTGTCATTGATAGTGTTAGTACCAGTGTCATTGATAGTGTTAGTACCAGTGTCACTGACATTGTAACTACCTTGTGTCACTAACATCGTAAGTACCTTGTGTCACTGACAGTGTAAGTACCTTGTGTCACTGACAGTGTAAGTACCTTGTGTCACTGACAGTGTAAGTACCTTGTGTCACTGACAGTGTAAGTACCTTGTGTCACTGACAGTGTACGTACCTTGTGTCACTGACAGTGTAAGTACCTTGTGTCACTGACAGTGTACGTACCTTGTGCCACTACCGCTATCAGTTGACGGCTCCAAGAGTACTTTCTGTTACTGAAAATGGAAGCACTTAGTGTCACTGACTGTGTGAGTACATCATGTCACATGGAACATATGAGTGTTCTGATGTTGCATTATACCAGTCATGGGGCCTATGAGTGTTCTTGTGTTGTAATGTGCCAGTCATGGGGCCTATGAGTGTTCTTGTGTTGTAATGTGCCAGTCATGGGGCCTATGAGTGTTCTTGTGTTGTAATGTGCCAGTCATGGGGCCCATGAGTGTTCTTGTGTTGTAATGTGCCAGTCATGGGGCCCATGAGTGTTCTTGTGTTGTAGTGTGCCAGTCATGGGGCCCATGAGTGTTCTTGTGTTGTAGTGTGCCAGTCATGGGGCCTATGAGTGTTCTTGTGTTGTAATGTGCCAGTCATGGGGCCCATGAGTGTTCTTGTGTTGTAGTGTGCCAGTCATGGGGCCTATGAGTGTTCTTGTGTTGTAGTGTGCCAGTCATGGGGCCTATGAGTGTTCTTGTGTTGTAGTGTGCCAGTCATGGGGCCTATGAGTGTGCCCGAGCCATATATGCCCAGGCGCTCTCTGTGTTTCCCAGCAAGAAGAGCATTTGGCTACGGGCTGCATACTTCGAGAAGAACCACGGCACCAGGTACGTCCTTCCCAGGGTCCCTTGCATCAGACATATTATTTATGTCCTGACCATGATGCATTGCATTAGTATCGCCCTTCCCATGATTCGCTGATGCATGCATGCATGCATACATACATACATACATACACACACACACACACACACACACACACACACACACACACACATACATACATACATACATACATACATACACTGTACATACATACATACATACATACATACATACATACACACACACACACACACACACACACACACACACACACACACACACACACACACACACACACACACACACACAAAAAGTACAAGTTGACTTAGCATAGTGATAATGGTAGCTTATCTTGTACTTTAGGTGATCTGATTTGTTGCACCAATTGTAATCCCAACTTACAGGCGTGAAGAAGTCGAAGTGTGATTGTATTTAATGCATAAATTACACCTGCCCCACTTTGTGTGTTTCCTTCACTAAATACATATTTCCCTGCAACTGGCCCGTTTCCCTAGTCTCCTGGTTGTTCCAGGGAGTCGCTGGAGGCGCTGCTGCAGAAGGCTGTGGCTCACTGCCCCAAGGCGGAGGTGCTCTGGCTGATGGGGGCCAAGTCTAAGTGGATGGCTGTAAGTCTGTCTTACATCCTTACAGCTTCCATCCCGAGAGAGAGAAAGTGTGGGTGTGGGGGGGGGGGGGGTGGGTGTGTAGGGTAACATGTTTAGAGATTGTGTGTATAGGGTGATGTTTAGAGACTGTGTGTGTGTGTGTGTATAGGGTGATGTTTAGAGACTGTGTGTATAGTGTGATATTTAGAGACTGTTAGTATGTGTAGGGTGATGTTTAGAGACTGTGTGTGTGTAGGGTGATGTTTATAGACTGTGTGTGTAGGGTAATGTTTAGAGACTGTGTGTAGAGTGATGTTTAGTCACTGTGTGTGTGTATAGGGTGATGTTTAGAAACTGTGTGTTTATAGGGTAATGTTTAGAGACTGAGTGTGTGTATGGTGATGTTTAGAGACTGTGTGTGTGTAGGGTGACATGTTTAGAGACTGTGTGTATAGGGTGATGTTTAGAGACTGTGTGTGTGTATAAGGTGATGTTTATAGCCTGTGTGTATAGGGTGATGTTTAGAGACTGTGTGTGTGTGTGTCTGTGTGTGTGTGTAAGGTGATGTTTATAGCCTGTGTGTATAGGGTGATGTTTAGAGACTGCGTGTGTGTGTGTCTGTGTGTGTGTGTGTGTGTATAAGGTGATGTTTATAGCCTGTGTGTATAGGGTGATGTTTAGAGACTGCGTGCGTGTGTGTGTGTGTGTGTGTGTGTGTGTGTGTGTGTGTGTGTGTGTGTAAGGTGATGTTTATAGCCTGTGTGCATAGGGTGATGTTTAGAGACTGTGTGTGTATAAGGTGATTTTTATAGCCTGTGTGTATAAGGCGATGTTTAGAGACTGTGTGTGTGTAGGGTGGTGTTTAGAGACTGTCTGTGTGTAGGGTGATGTTTAGAGACTGTGTGTGTGTGTGTGTGTGTGTGTGTGTGTGTGTGTGTGTGTGTGTGTGTGTGTGTAGGGTAATGTTTAGAGACTGTGTGTGTGTAGGGTAATGTTTAGAGACTGTGTGTGTGTGTAGGGTGATGTTTAGAGACTGTGTGTGTATAAGGTTATGATTATAGCCTGTGTGTATAAGGTGATGTTTAGAGACTGTGTATAAGGTTATGATTATAGCCTGTGTGTATAAGGTGATGTTTATAGCCTGTGTGTATAGGGTGATGTTTAGAGACTGTGTGTAGGGTAATGTTTAGAGACTGTGTCTGTGTAGGGTGACGTGCCTGCGGCCAGAAGCATCCTGGCCCTGGCCTTCCAAGCCAACCCCAACAGTGAGGAGATCTGGCTGGCGGCCGTCAAGCTGGAGAGTGAGAACAACGAGTACGAACGCGCACGGCGCCTGCTGCAGAGGGCGCGTGCCAGCGCCCCCACCGCCAGGGTAAGACACTTCTGTCTACGTACACAGCGCCCCAATGTCAAACCATATTCACCAAGATCAACCCATATTCAATCTGTTGTTGTGTCAATGTCATCAGACTGTCTCAAAAGCTGTATCAAAATTGTCACTTTGTAATAATAATAATTAATAATATGTTTTATTTATAAAGCGCCGTATATCCAGAAAACGTTTCTACAGCATTTGTAACATATAAATGTATAAAATATGACTAATCAATTAAAAAGTCAAGTTGCTTAAATGATAATAAATAATTAATTAAATATAGTTTCTAAAACTCATAGTATTTGTAGGGTGGTGTTTAGATAGAGACTGTGAAGGGTGATGTTTAGAGATTGTGTGTGTATAGGATGATGTTTAGAGACAATGTGTGTGTGTAGGATGATGTTTAGAGACTACGTGTGTGTGTAGGGTGATCTTTAGAGACTGTGTGTGTGTGTCTGTGTGTGTGTCTGTGTGTGTGTCTGTGTGTGTGTGTGTGTGTGTGTGTGTGTGTGTATATGGTGATGCCGTGATGTTCCGTGTAAACCTAAATGTTCTTTTTGGATTAAGATGTTCTGTGTAGGCCGAGATGTTCCATGTAAAATGTATCCGAACTGCCAGTGTGTCTGATTCTGCTTGCTGTCGCCAGGTGTTCATGAAGTCGGTGAAGCTGGAGTGGTGTCTCGGAAACATCCCCAAGGCGAAGGATTTGCTGGAGGAGTCCGTCAAGCACTACCCTGACTTCCCCAAGGTACAGAGCAGTTCCTCGTAGACTAGGATGGTCCATGTAGACTGAGACATTTCATGTAGACTAAACCATTCCATATGGGCCGTGATGTTCCATGTAAACCTAAATGTCCTATTTGGATTAAGACGTTCTATGTAGACTGAGATGTTCCGTGTAAACCTAAATGTCCTGTTTGGATTAAGACGTTCTGTGTAGACTGAGATGTTCCGTGTAAACCTAAATGTTCTGTTTGGATTAAGACGTTCTGTGTAGACTGAGATGTTCCGTGTAAACCTAAATGTTCTGTTTGGATTAAGACGTTCTGTGTAGACTGAGATGTTCCGTGTAAACCTAAATGTTCTGTTTGGATTAAGACGTTCTGTGTAGACTGAGATGTTCCGTGTAAACGTAAATGTTCTGTTTGGATTAAGACGTTCTATGTAGACTGAGATGTTCCATGTAAACCTATATGTCCTGTTTGGATTAAGACATTCTGTGTAGACTGAGATGTTCCGTGTAAACCTAAATGTTCTGTTTGGATTAAGATGTTTTGTGTAGACTGAGATATTCCATGTAAACATAAATGTTCTGTTTTGATTCAGACCTATCCGTGTAGACTGAGATGTTCCATGTAAACCTAAATGTTCTGTTTGGAGTAACACATTCTATGCAGATCGAGAGTTTTCGTACAGATCGAGACATCATATTTAGACTGTCACGTTACATTTAGATTGTGGAGGTCCATAAAGACAGACGTCTCAACTAGATCAAGATGATCATTGCGCATTGGGATGTTCCGTGTAGATTGTGTGATGGTGATTATTTATCACTGTTGTTTCCTTCCCAGCTCTGGATGATGCAGGGTCAGTTGGAAGAACATCAAGGTCGTCTGGAGGTCGCACGGGAAGCGTACAACAAGGCTGTGAGTTGGTCTCACTGCGACATGTCTGGGGCAACAACTCCATATTTGGTGTTCAAAGCAATAGTGTTTCGAATTCCACTAATTAAATCATATGTCTCAGATAGTTAATGAACTCCCATGGGGTGGGTTGTGATACTGCGAACAAGTCATGTCACATGTCCATGATAGATAACTGACTCACCAGAGGTGGGTCATGTCACACGGAACAAGTCATGTCACATGTCTATGATAGATAACTGACTCACCAGGGGCGGGTCATGTCACACGGAACAAGTCAAGTCACATGTCTATGATAGATAACTGACTCACCAGGGGCGGGTCATGTCACACGGAACAAGTCATGTCACATGTCCATGATAGATAACTGACTCACCAGGGGCGGGTCATGTCACACGGAACAAGTCATGTCACATGTCTATGATAGATAACTGACTCACCAGGGGTGGGTCATGTCACACGGAACAAGTCATGTCATATGTCCATGATAGATAACTGACTCACCAGGGGCGGGTCATGTCACACGGAACAAGTCAAGTCACATGTCTATGATAGATAACTGACTCACCAGGGGCGGGTCATGTCACACGGAACAAGTCATGTCACGTGTCCATGATAGATAACTGACACACCAGGGGCGGGTCATGTCACACGGAACAAGTCATGTCATATGTCCATGATAGGTAACTGACACACCAGGGGCGGGTCATGTCACACGGAACAAGTCATGTCACATGTCCATGATAGGTAACTGACACACCAGGGGCGGGTCATGTCACACGGAACAAGTCATGTCACATGTCCATGATAGGTAACTGACACACCAGGGGCGGGTCATGTCACACGGAACAAGTCATGTCATATGTCCATGATAGATAACTGACTCACCAGGGGCGGGTCATGTCACACGGAACAAGTCATGTCACGTGTCCATGATAGATAACTGACTTTGGAAATGACAAAAGTGCACGTATTTGATATTTGGTCTGTATTTGATTGAAAGTATTTGCAAATACAACCATATGCATTTCTTTAACACATACATACAATGTATTTGATATTTGGTCAGTTTTTATCATATTTGCAAAATATATATGTATTTGAATCGTATTGTAATAAAAAAATGAAATTTATTTGAATTGGAAAAATGTATTTGTACTGAAGCCGGGTAAAAACAAAGAATTTGCATTTGATTTGGCTGAACTGTATTCGTATTTGATCCTAAAATGTGTATGTGTTCCAAACCCTGAGGTCATGTGACCCTGGCGCTCAGTGTTGTCACAAGGGACAAGTCTGTAAAGACATGATTAGTGTCATGTGTCTCTGGCACTGATGGTCACATGTCTTTCGACACGTCTTGTAAGTCATGTCACGACTGGTGTGTCAGGTGTGTTGTGACAAGTGTGTTGGATTGTGCGCGTCGTGTGTTGACAGATCAAGAAGTGCTCCGGAGCCATCCCCCTGTGGCTGCTGCTGTCGCGGCTGGAGGAGCGCTCCGGCCAGCTCATCAAGGCGCGCTCCATCCTGGAGAAGGCTCGACTGCGCAACCCCCACACCCCCGCCCTCTGGCTGGAGGCTGTGAGGGTGGAGAGCCGCACCGGCATGAAGAACATCGCACAGACACTCATGGCTAAAGGTAGGACCACATGGTCTGTAGCACCACATGCTCTCCAGGACCACATGGTCTGTAGCACCACATGGTCTGTAGCACCACATGGTCTGTAGCACCACATGGTCTGTAGCACCACATGATCTGTAGCACCACATGGTCTCCAGGAACACATGGTCTGTAGCACCACATGGTCTGTAGCACCACATGGTCTGTAGCACCACATGGTCTGTAGCACCACATGGTCTGTAGCACCACATGGTCTGTAGCACCACATGGTCTGTAGCACCACATGGTCTGTAGCACCACATGGTCTGTAGCACCACATGGTCTGTAGCACCACATGGTCTGTAGCACCACATGGTCTGTAGCACCACATGGTCTCCAGGAACACGTGGTCTGTAGCACCACGTGGTCTGTAGCACCACATGGTCTGTAGCACCACATGGTCTGTAGCACCACATGGTCTGTAGCACCACATGGTCTGTAGCACCACATGGTCTCCAGGAACACGTGGTCTGTAGCACCACATGATCTGTAGCACCACATGGTCTCCAGGAACACGTGGTCTGTAGCACCACATGGTCTGTAGCACCACATGGTCTCTAGCACCATATGGTCTCTAGCACCATGTGGTTTCCAGGACCACATGGTCTCTAGCACCACATGGTCTCCAGGACCACATGGTCTCTAGCACCACATGGTCTCTAGCACCACATAGTCTCTAGCACCATATGGTCTCCAGGACCACATCGTCTCCACACAGCACTGGTGTGTTGGTCTATAAGGCTATGGTCTCTAGGACCACACAGCTCTAATCGCTTGGATCACGTGCCTAAGGTACTAAGGATGACCGGGCTATGTTCTCTAGGAAGACAAGGTTATCATATGGTCTCTAGGACCTGTGCGTTTTGGTCTCTAACACTACTGGTCCCCATGACTACAGGTCTAGGTGTCTGTCTAAGACCATGCAGACTTGTCACCAGGCATTATATAATAGCATTGGCCATCATACTACATCCTCTGCTGTAGAGTTAGATTAATCTAAACAGGTGTTTGTTCTAGCTGTGTCGGTTGTGTCAGTTTGCACTAAGCCTGTGTCTCTGTCTGTGTCAGCCCTGCAGGAGTGCCCCAATGCTGGTGTGTTGTGGGCGGAGGCTATCTTCATGGAGTCACGGCCCCAGCGCAAGACTAAGTGTGTCGACGCCCTCAAGCGCTGTGAACATGATCCCCACGTCCTACTGGCTGCCTCCAAGTGAGTCCACTCGACGTCTGGCATGGGCCTTACCTCATGCTTTCCGTCAGTGTCGCTGTCCATGCAGTGTAAACTACATGACTTCATCAAGGGTACTCTAGTAAACAAGTGGGATAATATTCTTGAATTCAGTTGCTGATAGTTAGTTTAGGTACGGATATACCATTTGTTTCCCTCTGATTTTTGCTGTTGCTAATTACGTCATTGTATACAGCAAATAGTAATCTTAATGCACACAAGTGGTGTTACCTGGGAATGACTGATTGAGTAAAAATTCAAAAGAACCACTTCACTTCACCACATCCTTGCAAGTCACGGCTGTTTACCTTGCAAACTAACTTATGTATATATATATGTGTGTATATATATATGTATATATATATACATACAGGTGTGACTGTTTCGATGTATATCTGTCAATGTCTCAGCTATATATATGTATCTATATATATATATATATATAGATAGACAGACAGACAGACAGACACACAGATACATATACATGTATATAGCTGAGACATTGACAGACATACATTGAAACATTCACACCCTGCATGTGTGTTTGGACCAATATGGCACTGGGAACATGACAACTGTGTCTCACATTCCAGGTTGTTCTGGTCAGAGAGAAAGATTACCAAGACACGGGAATGGCTGCACCGGACTGTCAAGATCGACCCTGATCTAGGAGATGCCTGGGCCTATTTCTACAGATTTGAGCAGTTGTATGGGACAGAGGTAAGTTTCGTCTGGGAGATGCTTGGACCTACTTCTAGATTTGAGCAGCTATATGGGACAGAGGTAAGTTTGATCTGGCAGATGCCTGGACCTACTTCTACGGATTTGAGCAGCTATATGGGACAGAGGTAAGTTTGATCTAGGAGATGCCTGAACCTACTTCTAGATTTGAGCAGTTGTATGGGACAGAGGTAAGTTTTATCTGGGAGATGCCTGGACCTACTTCTACGGATTTGAGCAGCTGTATGGGACAAAGGTAAGTTTGATCTGGGAGATTCCTGGGCCTACTTCTACAGATTTGAGCAGCTATATGGGACAGAGGTAAGTTTGATCTGGGAGATGCCTGGACCTACTTCTACGGATTTGAGCAGCTATATGGGACAGAGGTAAGTTTGATCTGGGAGATACCTGGACCTACTTCTACGGATTTGAGCAGCTATATGGGACAGAGGTAAGTTTGATCTGGGAGATGCCTGGACCTACTTCTACGGATTTGAGCAGCTATATCGGATAGAGGTAAGTTTGATCTGGGAGATGCCTGGACCTACTTCTACAGATTTTAGCAGCTATATGGGACAGAGGTAAGTTTCGTCTGGGAGATGCTTGGACCTACTTCTAGATTTGAGCAGCTATATGGGACAGAGGTAAGTTTGATCTGGGAGATGCCTGGACCTACTTCTACGGATTTGAGCAGCTATATGGGACAGAGGTAAGTTTGATCTGGGAGATACCTGGACCTACTTCTACGGATTTGAGCAGCTATATGGGACAGAGGTAAGTTTGATCTGGGAGATGCCTGGACCTACTTCTACGGATTTGAGCAGCTATATCGGATAGAGGTAAGTTTGATCTGGGAGATGCCTGGACCTACTTCTACAGATTTTAGCAGCTATATGGGACAGAGGTAAGTTTCGTCTGGGAGATGCTTGGACCTACTTCTAGATTTTAGCAGCTATATGGGACAGAGGTAAGTTTTATCTGGGAGATACCTGGACCTACTTCTAGATTTGAGCCTTAAACCAGATTCGGATAGAGACGCTGATTGGCTCTCAGGCCAACTATGAAATAAAAATTAAAATAGCGATATACTTTTACAAGATAATGATACCCTATGAACAACAGTGAACTTACATTAACACAAAAATAAGTAAAAGTTCAAATTTACAGTTGTTTATAAAATAAGAATTGTGGAAGAATTAACCGGTATCCGTGAGGTGGCAGCATTGTTTAGATCACGCAGTTAATAGTCAAAAACCGGCAGAATCACCAGACTGTCTTCTCAGTGTAGTTACGCAACAACTGACAGTCGGTTAAGCGGGGGTAGTTATGTTCAGGTTGTTCTTCCACTAGAGATGAGTGACACTGGTGTATATGAAGCCATAGGTCTGTGTTCACCCACGGTGTCTGTCTTCAGGACCAACAGAGACAAGTGTCGGAACATTGCGTCAATGCCGAGCCACACCACGGCGAGCTGTGGTGTCGCGTCTCTAAAGACATCAAGAACTGGCGTATGAAGACGCCGGAACTACTTCCACTGGTGGCCGCCGCTGTCACAATTCCAAACTGAACTGTAGCTGGTGACAACGCTGACGACAGCAACAACACTGCTGACAGACTTGCTTGCGCATTTGCTCGAGAAGATTACAGATGTATTCGTCATTTGTTACGATGACGATGTGTTTGAAATGATGAAATGTTTAAGGAGATAATGGTGACACGTTTGAGGTGATTGTGATGATGTGTTAAATGTTATGTGGTGTCACGGACTGAAGACACATTCTTAGTAGACAGTAGGCTGAGTCGACAACAATGACTTGGAAGAGGAAATAGAAAGTACCAACAACAGTTCAAAAAGAAACAATAATATCAGATTTATTACAGTAAATCATAAGCACCTCAACGTAACAATTAATACAGCTGTCATACTGTGTGTACCAGCTACACAAGCATTAGATCCTTCTAATAAACAACTCTTACATAATGCGCTGCAGTCCTGGTATTTTGACAACTGTCAGGTAAAGACTATTTCATCATGCTGTAGGAAGGAACTGACATGTATATATATATATTATATATATATATATATATTATATATATATATAGTTTGACATAATAACGTTTGATTCATTTGAACCGGACTCTGAAGAATCCGTTGAAGTAACTGAGGAACCTGCTCAACAGACATCCGAAGAAGCTACTCAATAACCTCGTTGTTTCACAGGCACTAATATGTACTCGCTGCAGCGGTTCAGTGTCAGGAAGCCAAGGGTTAATGAAACAAAAGAAATAAAATGTTAAGACGACAGGAACCTATGTGCAGAAGACGATAAAAACAGTGAACTGATGGCGCCGCCTGGTATCAAACCATGCAAGCTCAAGACTGGGACACAGATTATTTATATATAATTATATATCATAATGTTCGTACAGGTGAACTTTCACCATTCAGTTACTCTTTGGCTTTAACGTGTCTCTCAGACCCTGTTGCCGCAGTTATCTCTACAGACCAACTCCACAGACCATTTGATGGTCTCTTCCAGTCGGTAGTGATTACTGCTCTAACAACCCAACAGGTTATTAGTTGATTACAATGACTGGGGGAGGGTAACCACTGCGTAACTGATGACATTAGTTACCCTCGCGTTGTATTAGCAGCACCTACAACGTGGTGTGACACCCTCCCCCCCAAGTACACGTGGTGTGACACCCCCACTCAGTACATCAGGCCCAGCTCACTGTGTCACGCTACAGCTAATGTCGTCTAAATGCTGTTGACGTTAGCCCGTTTTAGACTGCACAATCACCTCGTGTTAATGTGTGTCTGTGACACTAGGTGTCACGCCTAATTTGCAGTGTCACCGATCTGGCCTAGGTTACGTCTCAGATCAACATCATCTCCGGGTTCTCCATGAACTTCCTGAACTCGGCGAGCCACAAGGCACCGACGGCGCCGTCGACGACACGATGGTCACAACTGAGTGTGACACTCATGACAGCCGTCGTACGGAACCTACAACAGTCATCATAGTAGTAGTCATACAGAACACCAGGCTTTGTGAACGAGATATCTAACAGCATATAGAACCTACAACAGTCATCATAGTATTAGTGACACACGAACACCAGGCTTTGTGAACGAGATATCTAACAGCATATATATATACATATATATACATAGATATATTTCAATTCAAATTGTTTCGAAATGACAGACGTTGCTTTAGAATTTCTTTTTAGTGTCATACACGTTTTAATCAGTGTTTATGTTAATTTATATATTTACTTTACGTACAGTTTTAGTAAAGGTTTTAATTTTAGATGAATTTATATAATTTACATACCAAGTTTTAGTACTATACATCTTAAAAGCAGTGTTTAATTTATTTTTCATTTATTTATATCATTTACATACAAAGGTTTACTAGTGCATCTTAAAATAAAACATTATATGATTTATATTAATTTATATAATTTACATTTCTATTTATTAATATACATTTACCGGTAGTATATTTCTTGTGCAGCACATCAGAATTAGCGCTATATAAAAACTGTATTATTATATTCTAGCTTGATTATATAAAGAAAAGTGAGGAACAATAACCGCACATTGGTGATCAGGATCAACGCCAAACGCAGCCCTGATATACCAAGAAAGAAACAACAACAATCTGGCAGTAACACTACAACATCGGTGTCTACGTTTTGGTTCTAAACATTGCTGGTACCTGTACTCCTAGTGAGGCACAAGTACGCACATTTCTCATAATACATTATTGACATAAAAGTGCTTAAAGCCTCTGACACAAGATATCACTAGTAATAATACTAAGCAACTTAGACATTTTCTTGATGACATTTTTCACTGGATGAATGAGAGTAGATAGAAGCTATATGCAGATAAAACAGTTTCTTATTACTGGCACACAGAGACAGCATGACAAAATTATGAATGTTTTCCCCAAACCACTACATATTTTGCAGTTTCTACTCAGAACTTCCTATTCACCATAGCTCCCTGGCGTATCAATCAATGTGATGACAACTGGAAGTGATTGTTGACCCTACTACTTTTGTATTGATGCATCGCTGAGCTGGGTTTCTAAGGATTTAGGTGCAACATAAGTTATCTAATTATTATTATTATAAGTTGACACATGATATAATTCATACTTCTACTGAAGTATAAGTACATACCCTTTGGCGCTGTCTTCGTCCAACACCACTTTGTTCTGTGACCCTCCGACTGCGAGAATACACGACTGCAAACACAACACAGTCAATCATTAGATCTAATAACTTGTAACTATAATACCTGTTTTATTGTTGTCATGCATTCACTGTTTGTCCTGAGTTAATACCTGTATAATTTTTGTCATACATTAGCTTTTATCCAGACTTAATACCTGTATAATATTTGTCATGCATTCACCGTTTGTCCAGAATTAATACCTGTATCATTTTTGTCATGCATTCACCGTTTGTCCAGAATTAATACCTGTATCATTTTTGTCATGCATTCACCGTTTGTCCAGAATTAATACCTGTATCATTTTTGTCATGCATTCACCGTTTGTCCAGAATTAATACCTGTATCATTTTTTTCACGCATTAGCTGTTTGTCTAGAATTAATACCTGTATCACTTTTGTCATGCATTAGCTGTTTGTCCAGACTTCACAACTATTTAATTTTCTTAGTTGACTATATCTAATGTTAGATTTACCCACTCCCTGTAGTGGGGGGTGTTCAAAACATCCTCCCTACATCCAATACTTATGGTACTTGTGCCAGACACACCCACTCCTTACACTGGGTGTTTTGGAGACACCTGCTCTGTAGGGCAGGGGGTTAGAAACACCCACAGCCATATAACCAAGGGGGTTGGCACATAACTGTGGGCAGTTAACATTCATCTACCTGTAGGGGTTGACACATACCTATGGAATGTTGACACATACCTGAGGTGGGTTGATGATTGCCGAAAAGGTCTTGATGCCGTACATGCCCAGGTTGGAAATCGTGAAAGTTCCTCCCTGAAAAAAAGCAGACCCAAGTGACCACGGAGCCCAGATCTCTTCCTCTCCCCTCTCCCCTTCCCTTTCAGGCTCCAACACAGCTCCGGTCCAACCTCAACTTACCAACTCATCAATCACCTTCCCAGTTCTCCCATCTCAGCACCCCACCCACTCTATTCTCCCATCTCATCACATCCTCCTCCCATCTCATCACTCTCTGTTCTCTATCTCCTCACACCCTCCCATCTCATCACTCTCTGTTCTCTATCTCCTCACACCCTCCCATCTCATCACTCTCTGTTCTCTATCTCCTCACACCCTCCCATCTCATCACTCTCTGTTCTCTATCTCCTCACACCCTCCTCCCATCTCATCACTCTCTGTTCTCTATCTCCTCACACCCTCCCATCTCACCACTCTCTGTTTTCTATCTCCTCACACCCTCCTCCCATCTCATCACTCTCTGTTCTCTATCTCCTCACACCCTCCCATCTCATCACTCTCTGTTTTCTATCTCCTCACACCCTCCTCCCATCTCATCACTCTCTGTTCTCTATCTCCTCACACCCTCCCATCTCACCACTCTCTGTTTTCTATCTCCTCACACCCTCCCATCTCACCACTCTCTGTTCTCTATCTCCTCACACCCTCCCATCTCATCACTCTCTGTTCTCTATCTCCTCACACCCTCCCATCTCATCACTCTCTGTTCTCTATCTCCTCACACCCTCCCATCTCACCACTCTCTGTTCTCTATCTCCTCACACCCTCCCATCTCACCACTCTCTGTTCTCTATCTCCTCACACCCTCCCATCTCATCACTCTCTGTTCTCTATCTCCTCACACCCTCCCATCTCACCACTCTCTGTTCTCTATCTCCTCACACCCTCCCATCTCATCACTCTCTGTTTTCTATCTCCTCACACCCTCCCATCTCACCACTCTCTGTTCTCTATCTCCTCACACCCTCCCATCTCATCACTCTCTGTTCTCTATCTCCTCACACCCTCCCATCTCACCACTCTCTGTTCTCTATCTCCTCACACCCTCCCATCTCACCACTCTCTGTTTTCTATCTCCTCACACCCTCCCATCTCACCACTCTCTGTTCTCTATCTCCTCACACCCTCCCATCTCATCACTCTCTGTTTTCTATCTCCTCACACCCTCCCATCTCACCACTCTCTGTTCTCTATCTCCTCACACCCTCCCATCTCATCACTCTCTGTTCTCTATCTCCTCACACCCTCCCATCTCATCACTCTCTGTTCTCTATCTCCTCACACCCTCCCATCTCACCACTCTCTGTTCTCTATCTCCTCACACCCTCCCATCTCACCACTCTCTGTTCTCTATCTCCTCACACCCTCCCATCTCATCACTCTCTGTTCTCTATCTCCTCACACCCTCCCATCTCATCACTCTCTGTTCTCTATCTCCTCACACCCTCCCATCTCACCACTCTCTGTTCTCTATCTCCTCACACCCTCCCATCTCATCACTCTCTGTTCTCTATCTCCTCACACCCTCCCATCTCATCACTCTCTGTTCTCTATCTCCTCACACCCTCCCATCTCACCACTCTCTGTTTTCTATCTCCTCACACCCTCCCATCTCATCACTCTCTGTTCTCTATCTCCTCACACCCTCCCATCTCACCACTCTCTGTTCTCTATCTCCTCACACCCTCCCATCTCACCACTCTCTGTTCTCTATCTCCTCACACCCTCCCATCTCATCACTCTCTGTTTTCTATCTCCTCACACCCTCCCATCTCATCACTCTCTGTTTTCTATCTCCTCACACCCTCCTCCCATCTCATCACTCTCTGTTCTCTATCTCCTCACACCCTCCCATCTCTTCACTCTCTATTTTCTATCTCCTCACACCCTCCTCCCATCTCATCACTCTCTGTTCTCTATCTCCTCACACCCTCCCATCTCATCACTCTCTGTTCTCTATCTCCTCACACCCTCCCATCTCATCACTCTCTGTTCTCTATCTCCTCACACCCTCCCATCTCATCACTCTCTGTTCTCTATCTCCTCACACCCTCCCATCTCATCACTCTCTGTTCTCTATCTCCTCACACCCTCCCATCTCACCACTCTCTGTTTTCTATCTCCTCACACCCTCCCATCTCATCACTCTCTGTTTTCTATCTCCTCACACCCTCCTCCCATCTCATCACTCTCTGTTCTCTATCTCCTCACACCCTCCCATCTCTTCACTCTCTATTTTCGATCTCCTCACACCCTCCTCCCATCTCATCACTCTCTGTTCTCTATCTCCTCACACCCTCCCATCTCATCACTCTCTGTTCTCTATCTCCTCACACCCTCCCATCTCATCACTCTCTGTTCTCTATCTCCTCACACCCTCCCATCTCATCACTCTCTGTTCTCTATCTCCTCACACCCTCCCATCTCACCACTCTCTGTTCTCTATCTCCTCACACCCTCCCATCTCACCACTCTCTGTTCTCTATCTCCTCACACCCTCCCATCTCATCACTCTCTGTTCTCTATCTCCTCACACCCTCCCATCTCATCACTCTCTATTCTCTATCTCCTCACACCCTCCCATCCCATCACTCTCTATTCTCTATCTCCTCACACCCTCCCATTTCATCACTCTCTATTCTCTATCTCCTCACACCCTCCCATCTCACCACTCTCTGTTCTCTATCTCCTCACACCCTCCCATCTCATCACTCTCTGTTCTCTATCTCCTCACACCCTCCCATCTCACCACTCTCTGTTCTCTATCTCCTCACACCCTCCCATCTCATCACTCTCTATTCTCTATCTCCTCACACGGAGTGATAAGTTGGGAGAACACGGGGCACCTGTTATCCCATCACCCCTTTTCTCCCATCTCACCACCCCGCCCACTGTGCTCCCTCATCTCGGAACCCCTGCTCCTCCCCCCCCTCCCCGTGTACCCTCCTGGGCAGGGCAGACTCACCTGGAACTCGTGGGGCTGCAGGGTGCCGGCGCGCGCCTTCTCCGCCAGCTCCTTCACCTCCTGGTTGATGGCGGCCAGCCCCTGACAACAACAGCACCACACGTAGAGTGGCAATACTGACATAACGACACAGAGTGGCAATACTGACAGCACAACACAGAGTGGCAATACTGACAGCACAACACAGAGTGGCAATAATGACATAACGACACAGAGTGGCAATACTGACAGCACAACACATAGAGTGGCAATAATGACATCACGACACATATAGTGGCAATAAAGCCCTAACAACACAGAGTGGCAATGACAACATCACAACACAGAGTGGCAATGACAACATCACAACACAAAGTGGCAATGATGAAATCACAACACAGAGTGGCAATGACAACATCACAACACAGAGTGGCAATGACAACATCACAATACAGAGTGGCAATGACAACATCACAACACAGAGTGGCAATGATGAAATCACAACACAGAGTGGCAATGACAACATCACAACAAAGAGTGGCAATTACAACATCACAACACAGAGTGGCAATGGCAACATCACAACACAGAGTGGCGATGACAACATCACTACAAAGAGTGGCAATGACAACATCACAACACAGAGTGGCAATGACAACATCACAACAGAGAGAGGCAATAATGACATCACAACACAGAGTGGCAATAACAACATCACAACACAGAGAGGCAATGACGACATCACAACACAGAGTGACAATGATGACATCACAACACAGAGTGGCAATAATGCCATCACAACATAGAGTGGCAATAACAATGCAACGCAGAGTGGCAATAACAATATAGTAATAATATATTTAATTTAATATAGCGCCACATCCAATTTAAAATTGTTCGTGGCGCTTTACATACATTAGAATCCTAAAATACAAATACACACCAGAAGAAAAACTCATAATATATTAGTGACATATATAAACAATAAAAAAAATTAATATAAATATAATAACACAAATGATTTAAGCTGAATAAATGTATATATGTATAATAAATATATAAATAGGTTAAATAAAATATCGATAAAAGTACACAAACATTAAACTAAGCCACGAGAACAGTCAGAAGAAATGTGTCTTTAGGCGTGCCTTGAAGGTGGCTAAACAGGCAGACGTCTTAATGTTATTAGGTAGAGCGTTCCATAAGGTCGCTGCTGTGACAACAAATGAATTATCTCCAGCTTTCACGACACAGATCCCACCTCTTGCTTGCCATTGTTGTTTTCAACAACATAACAATGCAGAGTGACACTAACAACATCATAACACACAGTGGCAATGGCAACATCACAACACAGAGTGGCAATAACGACTTCACAACATAGTGTCAATGACAACATCACAACAAACATAACAGCAACAACATTACAACACACTAGAAATATACAAATGATAACATTACAACACTCAAGGTGACAATAACAATACAATCGCCGTTTCAGAGTTCAAAGGAAATTTTGTCACAAAGTCAATCAGCAATGCAATGTTCATATGAGACAAAGTATGATTCTGTATATATTCTAATCACAGTGAATGACAAGTAGAGCACCGTGGCTCAGGGGTAGAGCTTTGGACTCTCGATTACGAGGACCCGAGTTCAAATCCTGCGCTGCGGTGTTAAAACCTCGGGCAAGTTTTTCACTCTACATTATTGCAGTTCATTCAGCTGTACAAATGAGTACCTGGCTGTAGACACTGGTGGATATGTGTATGAGCTGGATGCTTCCCAGTAAAGTGTAAGGCACTTTGAGCAGTCCTGAGGACAGGCTACTGCACTATATAAGAACTTACCTTTACTTTACTTTGACAAGTGCTCATCTGATGCCGACTATGGAAAACATGCAACAAACACGTAGGAAGCACCAATGCACCCCCTGTCAGCTGTCTGTGGTACTAACCTTTGTGTCAGCGCGGAACACGATCGGAGTGATGAGACCGGAATCTGTGGCCACAGCCACACTCATGTCAACAGCGTCAAACCTGTGAGACAACGTACGTAGCAACAATAATCTAAAAGAATGTGGTCTAACAACACTAGAAACCAGATGATTGACAGGAGATCAGATTGAGGTTTTTAAAATACTGAATGGGTATGAAAATATAGACAGAAATATTTTCTTCACAGCCAAGGCAGAGAGAAGGACTAGAGGACATTAGCAAAGAAGCAGTGTAGACTAGATATTAGAAAATATTTTAATTTTCACAAAGAATAGTAAACGAATGAAACAGATTATCAGCTGATTGTGCAGGTGCTAGTAGTGTTAATATATTTAAAAATAAAACCGACATATACCTAAGACGGGCGGGGTATACTTAGATAGATAGGTTGGACTCTCGATAAGCCAAACGGCTTCCTTGTCCACCTGCCATCTAGAGTTGAATCTCTAGGTGTCAATCTTGTTAAATCTTGTTAAATAATAAATATTATGTGTTAGACAATGGTCAGCAACTAATCACGTGACACTGATGTCTGTGTCACAAGTCATCATGGCACTAACGTATAGACCATGTCTGTGGCAAGTAATCACATGAGGCTACTGAAGGAACTGGGTGTTAGATATGATTCAGGTCTTACAAAGTGACTAAGATGTTATATACAATGAGACTGAGTACCAAGTGTTACAGGGATATTCCAGTCAGTGAGAGGTGCACAGTATTAACTTACATGTGTATACTATATTGGTTGTGCCTAGTAATTGTGTACAAAGATCGTTAATAAACAATTAGTTATAGTTTAATGATATCAAAAACATGCTATTTTATATTCAGGGTGCTGCCATCTTGAGACTTATGCGCCAGTGACGTAAGCCAAATCGTCTATGTCACTGGCGCATTGTTGAAAAAGGCAAGGATTGGCAGATTCTTCGCTAATAAGTGTGATTGTGACGTAAGCAATCTGCGACGTACTGGATACATCAAATACCATTGGACAGATGTAAGATGTTCGAACGTACATGCGCCAGTGACGTAAGCAGTTTACGTCACGGGCGCAAAAGTTTCAAGATGGCAGTGCCCTGAATCCAACATGGAGTGTTTCTTGTACAATTAAACTATAATAAATTGTTTATTACCAATCGTTGTGCACAATTACTATGCACAATCAATATAACATACAGATGTAATTAAATGTTGCGAATCTCTCACTGACTGGGGTATCCCTTTAAACAATAACCACCATATATTAAACAATGAATATCATGTCTTTGAAAGAGTGCCAGGTAATAATTAATACCAGTTGTCAAGACAATGAGTATTACCATAGATACAACAAATACCAGGTACTAGACAGAGTCATACCCGGTGTTAGACAATGAATGCTAGGCATTAGGCAGAGTATCACATGTAGACAGAGAGTCATGGGTTAGAAAATGAACATCAAGTGTCAGACGACAGTTTGAAGAGAGTACTCACTGTCTGATGAACGTTCCCTGCCAGGAGGAATTTGCCTGAGGAATGCGTCGACATGCGAGTGCAGAAGCTTTGATGATGAAGTCGTTCACAGACAGTTTCACTTTCTCTTTATCCAGCATCGCATTCAGTTCCTTGCGGAGTCTACAACAACACAATCAGTTCCTTGCATAGACTATACCAAACACAGTCAGTTCCTTGCATAGACTGTAACAACACAGTCAGTTCCTTGCATAGACTGTAACAACACAGTCAGTTCCTTGCATAGACTGTAACAACACAGTCAGTTCCTTGCAAGACTGTAACAACACAATCAGTTCCTTGCATAGACTGTAACAACACAGTCAGTTCCTTGCATAGACTGTAACAACACAATCAGTTCCTTGCACAGACTGTAACAACACATTCAGTTCCTTGCACAGACTGTAACAACACAATCAGTTCCTTGCACAGACTGTAACAACACAATCAGTCCCTTGCATAGACTGTAACAACACAATCAGTTCCTTGCATAGACTGTAACAACACAATCAGTTCCTTGCATAGACTGTAACAACACAACCAGTTCCTTGCATAGACTGTAACAGCACAACCAGTTCCTTGCATAGACTGTAACAACACAATCAGTTCCTTGCATAGACTGTAACAACACAATCAGTTCCTTGCATAGACTGTAACAACACAATCAGTTCCTTGCATAGACTGTAACAACATGATCAGTTCCTTGCATAGACTGTAACAACACAATCAGTTCCTTGCATAGACTGTAACAACACAATCAGTTCCTTGCATAGACTGTAACAACACAATCAGTTCCTTGCACAGACTGTAACAACACAATCAGTCCCTTGCACAGACTGTAACAACACAATCAGTCCCTTGCATAGACTGTAACAACACAATCAGTCCCTTGCATAGACTGTAACAACACAATCAGTTCCTTGCATAGATTATAACAACATGATCAGTTCCTTGCATAGACTGTAACAACACAGTCAGTTCCTTGCACAGACTTTAACAACACAATCAGTTCCTTGCACAGACTGTAACAACACAATCAGTTCCTTGCACAGACTGTAACAACACAATCAGTTCCTTGCATAGACTATAACAACACAATCAGTTCCTTGCATAGACTGTAACAACACAATCAGTTCCTTGCATAGACTGTAACAACACAATCAGTTCCGTGCATAGACTATAACAACATGATCAGTTCCTTGCATAGACTATAACAACATGATCTGTTCCTTGCATAGACTGTAACAACACAATCAGTTCCTTGCATAGACTATAGCAACATGATCAGTTCCTTGCATAGACTATAGCAACATGATCAGTTCCTTGCATAGACTATAGCAACATGATCAGTTCCTTGCATAGACTATAGCAACATGATCAGTTCCTTGCATAGACTATAGCAACATGATCAGTTCCTTGCATAGACTATAGCAACATGATCAGTTCCTTGCATAGACTATAGCAACATGATCAGTTCCTTGCATAGACTATAGCAACATGATCAGTTCCTTGCATAGACTATAACAACATGATCTGTTCCTTGCATAGACTATAGCAACATGATCAGTTCCTTGCATAGACTATAACAACACAATCAGTTCCTTGCATAGACTATAACAACATGATCAGTTCCTTGCATAGACTATAGCAACATGATTAGTTCCTCGCATAGACTATTGCATCAAAATCAATTCCTTGCATAGACTATAGCAACATGATCAGTTCCTTGTATAAACTATAACAACACTATCAGTTCCTTGCATAGACTATAGCAACATAATCAGTTCCTTGCATAGTGTATAATAACAACAATGTTTACAGTTTTTACCTCCACCTTGACGGTATTCTAGAGTGTCCATTCACATTCAAATAACAAGTCAGTAAGTTTAACATTAGTGTCTGTACCAGGCCCAACTTACTTGACAATGCTATCCATGTTGACTTCAACTGTGAGGAAGTAATGAGGGATGGTGGTCTTGGATTCAAGCAGTCGCCTCGCAATCACCTGCGCACCCAACAGTTAATTTACACACTTTTTTAATAAACACAGTTTAATACACACAACTCTGCACTGATCTCAACACACTTAATATGACAATTCCCCACTGGCCTCAACAGACTTAATATAAACAACTTTTCACTGGTCTCAACATACGTAATATAAACAACTCTGCACTGAGTTCAACACATTTAGTATGACAATTCTCCACTGGCCTCAACAGACTTAATATAAACAACTTTTCACTGGTCTCAACATACGTAATATAAACAACTCTGCACTGAGTTCAACACACTTAATATGACAATTCTCCACTGGCCTCAAACGACTTAATATAAACAACTTTCCACTGGTCTCAACATACATAATATAAACAACTCTGCACTGAGTTCAACACACTTAATATGACAATTCTCCACTGGCCTCAACAAACTTAATATAAACAACTTTCCA
The DNA here is from genome assembly GCA_964017155.1 of Oasisia sp. SBJ-2009. NCBI lineage: Eukaryota > Metazoa > Annelida > Polychaeta > Sabellida > Siboglinidae > Oasisia > Oasisia sp. SBJ-2009. Next base: position 45,321,188 of record OZ024855.1, read on the forward strand.
CTGGTCTCAACATACGTAATATAAACAATTCTTCACTGAGTTCAACACACTTTACATAAACAACTCTCCACTGTAATGAACACACTTAATGAAAACACTTCTCTGCTACTCACAAAACATTTAATGAAAACAACTCTTCACTAGTCACAAGTCACAACACACTTAGTGAAAATAATTGTACTTGTGTCAAACTTGTAATTAGTGCCATCAGGCAGGTCCCCATTGTCTAGTAAAAACATCTCTTGATTGATTTAAGCCCCCCATTGCTGTGAGCATGGCTAAGTGGAAGGATTAGCGACCTATTGTTTACCCAGGTGGGTCATGTTACGCTGGCTGGTTATTTGGGTCAGTTGGATGTGGGATCATTTAGACAACTTTCAGAGAGCCGGGTGTTGAATAATGCAGTCATGTATTGCTGATGACATCAACAATAATGACAGAAATAACGTTTCGTCAATTTGGCGAAGTTTTAATTTATTTTTGCCAAATAGCAAACCGTTTCGCCTATGGCGCAAATGGCGATCGACAGCGCTAGCCTAGTATACATACATACAATAAAGCTTTAGATAAAATATATAGTTCACAACAATATAAATATAACCACAGTAGTAATAAATAGATTAAAATAAATAAACTATAATTATAAACAAATACATATTATTAAAATATAATTAAATATTTAAATAATTAAAAAAAAATTACATTACTAAATTATTTAACATTATATAAAAGAAAATATATTGATTATAATAAATAAAGTTTATATAAAATAGGTCGATAGCATTATTAGTTATCATCAGTAGTCACAACACAGACAATAACCACGACACTGGCCTATGACCCGTCTGTGTTGACCTCCCACCTGTCTGATGTTGGTCATGGGTATGTCGGTGTAGCCGGCCCCAGGGATGGGGGCCGCCGCAGCCCGGCCCGGGGCAGCGGCCGCGGCGGGGGGAGCAGCACCAGGGACAAACTTCTCCACATCCTCCGCCACCACCCGGCCAGACGGGCCAGTCCCCGTGACCATCTGTAACACAACACCTCACGTCTGTAACATAACACCTCACGTCTGTAACACAACACCTCACGTCTGTAACACAACACCTCACATCTGTAACACAACACCTCATGTCTCAAACACCCCATGTCTGTAACACAACACCTCACATCTGCAACACAACACCTCAAATATGTAACTCAACACCTCACATCTGTAACAGAACACCTCGTATCTTGTAACAGAATGCCTCACATATGTAACAGAACACCTCATATCTTGTAACAGAACGCCTCACATATGTAACGGAACACCTCACCATCTATAACACAACACCTCACATCTGTAACACAACACCTAACATCTGTAACAGAACACTTCACCACCTGTAACAGGCCATATCACTGACAATAACATAACATTTACCATACGCAACAGAACACTTCATTGTGTGTGTCTATGAAAAGGAACAAATATATATTACAATACGTAACATAACACGTCATCATATGATACAAGCACACACATGTGTAACATGCAGGCACACACACACATGGACACACACATTTATAACACACACAGAGTGAGAGAAGAGAGAGGAAAGAGGAGAGAGAGGAGAGAGAGAGCGAGAGGAGAGAGAGAGACAGCTGGTCTCACCGCAATGTCTATCCCCTTCTCGGCTGCAAGCTTCCTGGCTAGTGGACTAGCAGCCACATGCCCCCCAGCTGCCCTGGGCGGTGAGGGGGCCACAGGGGCAGAGGATGCGGGGGCAGCAGCAGGAGCAGAGGGGGCTGGGGCGGCAGGGGGTGGGGGGGCAGCCTTGGGGGCTGCGGAGGCGGCTGTGAAGTCCTTGAATGCCGCCACATCCCCCTTCTCGGCCACAATCACACACAGTGCCTGCAAACACAAACACGTCAGCAAATTATAATAATAAAAGCATTTATATAGCGCCATAAATCCAAGTTACCTTGTTCGAAGGCGCTGTTACAAGAAATCATAGAAAGAAACTAAAAGTTAAAAATCATTAAAACATGGCATCAAACATCGAAATAAGTTATCATAAAAATACAGATACTTATAAAGTAAATCTTAAAAACTTAAAATGTCCGTCAATGTCTATGAGTAAAAAGCTCTTTTGAATAAATAAGTTTTAAGGAGTCTTTTGAACTGGTATAGTGAATCACATGTTCGCATATTGCGTGGTAGATCGTTCCATAAGTGAGGAGCATCGATGTAGAACGCTCGATCACCGAACTGGCGGAGATGTGCCCTGGGTACAACCAGTAGGGACTCTGATGACAATTGCAATGCTCTGATTGGCTGGTAGAACTCGAGCAGATCGGAGAGGTAGATAGGCACAGCTACACAAATTAGATTACTAGCTAGGTAACCCAGTGATATCTGGAGAAAAGGTAATCACCGCCAGAAATTGGTTAAAACTGCGATCCTGAAGTCCCATGTGTGCAGAGTTAAATCTCGTACACGAATGGCAGGTTGGATATTTTATATGCAGAAATGTTGATAATTCATAATATATATTTTCAGAAATCTGGATCTGTGTCTACCGTTAAATTTCCCTCCTGGAAACAGGCAGTATCCTGCTCTAAAGTGTTTGAAAATTGCATGATTCAGTGTGTTCTAGACAGTGTGTTCTAATCCACGCATAAACCACAGCCTTATGAAATACTGATCCCTCCTTACTCCCAGAAAACTGCTAATAAAGTCTAAATGTACAAACAATGGATTTGCTTGCTCACATGCAAAATTTCAGCTTGATATACTACATGTATGCAAAACTGTCAGACAGTTTGCAAGCCCTCAAAATGTCTATGTAGGTCAGGTCCAATAAATGTTGTGATTTATGCAGAAATGATATCTGACAATTTCATCTTTCAATACCAGATCCATTTTACGTAGCAAATAACCCAAAGCTAATCAAACCCCAAATGCATGGTTGCAATCAGCATTATTTATTTCACATAACACTATTTTTAAACATATACTATAAAAAAAAAATACTTTACAAAGTTAGCTTCCTTTTTTAGCAATCATTAAATGTTGAAAACATTTCAATACATACCATTTTAAAAGACTACATTAAAACATTTACACATTTTATTTCAAAAAGTTACAATTTAACACTAACACTGCTGCAGAGACCCAACTGGCTAAAGTTTATAGCCCGAATCAAGACCTAGATGGTGGAATGAGGCCCTAGTTGGTGGAATGAGGCCCTATTTGGTGGAATGAGGCCCTAGTTGGTGGAATGAGGCCCTAGTTGGTGGAATGGGGCCCTAGTTCATGGAATGAGGCCCTAGATGGTGGAACGGGACCCTAGTTGTTGGAATGAGGCGCTATATGGCTGATTGAGTCCCTGTAGACTAATAAACACATACGGAGCCAACAGGCACGTCCGTGGCACCGACTGGGACGAGGATTTTGGCGAGGAAGCCTTCCTCTGGTGTCTCGTAGTCCATGGTTGCCTTGTCCGTCTCTATCTGGGCGAGGACATCCCCCTCCGCCAGCTCGTCTCCCTCCGCCTTCTGCCAGCTCTGGATCGTCCCCTTCTCCATGGTCGGGGACAGGTTGGGCAGATTCACTGCAACACAGCAACACCACAGCTACAACACAGCTACAGCACAGCTACAACACAGCTACAACATGGCTACGTCAAAGTTACAACATGGCTACAACACAGCTACATCAAAGCTACAACACAGCTACAACATGGCCACATGATAGTTACAACACAGCTACATCACATCGACATCAAAACTACATAACAGATAAATTACTCACATCACAGCGACATCACCTACATCTATATCGACACTACTAAATGACATCACTCACAGCACAAGAACATCACACATATCACAACTATCATTTGCTCATGCACACATGCACGCATGCACACACAATCAATGACACTCACACACACACACACACACACACACAACACCCCCCCCACACACACACACACACACACACACACAAACACATGCATGCACAGCCTATAACTAGTGTCGTATTCTGCACGGTCACAAACAACAAGCTTACCAAGGATATGCTCTGGGTAGTTGCCTGCTGACCCAGCAGGTGGCGCCGGTGCTGAGTCACCAGAGGGCGCTGCGGGTGCCGCTGCGGGTGCTGCGCCGTCGTCATCTGACGGGGTGTAGTCCTTGAATGCTGCCACGTCCGACTCATTCTCGACAAGAATGCAGAGGAGCTGGCAAAGTAAACAAACAAGTCTTGTGCTTCCACTCTTGCCGGTACATTCAACATATTGCTGCTTCAGCTGGTTTATTCCGGATCTGACTGATTACAAATCCCATTCTCTCGTGTCCATGGCCCAGTTTCATGAAGCCGTGTAACTTTACGCGGTCAACTGGTCGCAGCTAACAGCAAATAGTCAATGCAGCTTATGGCCGGTTTCATGAGACCAATTTAGCATTCGCACAACTAAAATGAATTAGAATTGACCTAGTTAGGTCGTGGTGGGGAATCACTGAATTTGTGCTGTGTCTGAACATCCTTTTTCTTTCCAGCTGCTGCCTTTGTCGTTCGTATAGCAAATGGTAAGCTATGATGAATGTAAAGCATATCCAGTGTATACATTAAAAATAATAATGTTGAGAGTGGGCGTGTCGGGAGCATACCGTAAATATTTCAACCAGCATAAAGTTACGCCTACTAGATACATGGTGCAGCCTAAGTGCAACTATGAAGCAGACTCGTGAAACGCAACTAGCGTAACTTTACGATGTTTTAGGCTTACGATTGGTTATCGCCCGCTACGACATCTTAAGTACGCTCCATGAAACTGGGCCCATGTATGTAATGTGTGTAAAATTTACATGATATCTCCAGGTTTAATAAAAGAAGCGCATACCTTGGAATACATTGTAAAAAGAATTTGCTTTCAGCAGCCAGAAAATAAGCAATAGCTAGGCCAATATCTGGCCTGCATACCACTGAACATGTCAGGTTTCTATCACATCGGGGAAAGTCAAAAACTGCCAAGCAGAAACACAAGCATAAGACCGAACATGAAAGGAGTTAATTTCAAATCTACCCGGTACACTGAAATATTAAATCGAACACGTCGCACAGATACTATGACATTGTAGACGATAAGAGGTACATCGTTCTCCAAGGAGAGTGAACAATATCTTCCAAGATTTCTCTTCTTTCTCTCGTATACTGAATGGGGCCCTTTGCAGGGCGTTTCAAGTCAAACGAGAATTTGTGATTCAACTACAGGTTACACATTTACCCCCGTAAGGTATCTCTTACTTCCCCTGGCACAGACACCAGATAGAAGGGACCACCGGCTTTTAGTGTCTCTTCCAAAAGACACAGGCAAATGTGGGGTGAATGAAATTGCCAAGTTTTGAAACAGCGGCAGGTGGGATTGAACCACCATCCCCTCAACTGACAGTCCGGCGCTCTACCACACGACCACCACTTTGCATATCTCGACCGCTATGGTGAGTAAAATAACTAAGTAAATAAATACATAAAATAAATAAGTAAGTAATTTGGCAAATAAATAAGTAAATGATTAAAATTATTATAAACAAATTAGTATTCGAAAGTGTCCACTACATGTCAGACAAAATCCATAAAAAATCCATAAAAATAACATAACATAAATTACTACATAGTAGTTAATGTTGCTGAATTCTCACTGTGTTCTACCCAGTATCTACATTTATAATCTGAAGGGACATGGGTCGGCAGTGGCCAGTGGGGTTAATATATACATACCTTGCCTACAGGAACGTCCTTGCTACCAGCAGGGAACATGATCTTGGCAAGGTACCCATCTTCAGAGCTCTCGAAACCCATAGTTGCCTTGTCGGTCTCTATCTCTGCCAGAAGGTCTCCCTCGGACAATTGGTCACCCTCATTCTTGATCCACCGAACTATTGTTCCCATCTCCATGGTGGGGGAGAGAGCAGGAAGCATGACCTTTGTGTGTTCCGGAAGATCAGATCCTGAAGAAAATGATCCAGTTTGTCAGTCAGACATAACTCATAAGACTCAGAGTGCATCAACTGACATTTGGTGACATGTTACATAAGTACTGGGTACTATGGGACATTATGTCATTACTGCTGTGGGTCACGGTGACATTTAAAGTTGCACTGTACACTTGCAGAGCCTCCCACGCTAACACTATGAATGTACACGAGCCACACTGTGGTAACAATTGCAATGCAATCTCCTTATCAACAGTTATTTTGTTTTCAATCATGCACTTATGTCTGACATGAGGCCAGGGGCACAAAGGATCACGACGTTGATGTGATTGCACTATTCAAAACAGTTCTGCACTGTACCGCGTTGACGTGTATCTTGGAGACACTTACCTGAACTGTACGCTGCAAAGCTGGGCTGGCAAAAAGGAGCCATGGCTGGAACGTGTCTCCCCAACAACTGGCCATTTTGAAATGGTCTACTGCAAAGCAGACGAACGTTGCAATAATAATGACATTTATTCATTCAAAAATCTGTACAATTTGATTAAATCAACATACATATGCTCAGTACTGTGTGCATAAAACAATAATTTCTCTAAGTGCAGCTCGTCATTGGATAAAAATGAAATGCTACTTGCATGATCTATATTACGACAATTAAGTAATCTCATCTTTTTAGCAAATTATGAGACTTTACACACAAGTTCATCATCTAGGCCCTCCTGATAATGGTATTGAATCCTATCATAAAAGTGATTACACTTCATTCTATAACATGTCATTGCAAATTGTTTTAACTCTGAGCTATCCGAAAATTGTCCACATGACAAGCAGTCCTGATAGAAGATTACCTGACCATGGGCACATTTGCTTAAACTAAATCTGAATCTTACTGCCAACTGACAAAAACCTAATAAAATTCTTTGTTTGGCTAGTAGTTAGATGAATATTTAATAAGAAGACCCTAACAATTTCGTAGAAATCACATGTTTGGCATTGTGGTTAAGTCGTTTCGAATTTACTGCCCATTTTTTTCAGGATTGTGCAAGGATGTATAATCTAACATCTTTGAACATGATACAAATTAAAGACACTATTTACGGGTGAATGCATATATAAATATATAATCTTTCTAATGAGGTTAATATTTTAAATTTATGTCCTAATTTGAGCATCTTATCAATAAACATTGGTATAGTGAGATTTCTTATGCTAAGCAATACACTGCCTTAAAGGTAGTTGAATAGAAAAAAGTTGCTAAAGGTCAGACAAATAATCCTAAAACAGACCAAATAATATAGGTAATATTGGATATAAAATGCTATTTCAAGGTCATACCCATCGCAATGTCACACTACAATGAGGTCAAACAAATCCTTTTTTACAAATATATCTGACAAACTATAAGGTTATAGCAGTTTGCAAGTGCATTTCAGCTGAGTGATCCAGACCCGGTATGAATGTATGCTACACAGCAGGCTGTTCAGTGGTCACACATTTTGTATCATTTTCTTAAAGTTAGAATTGCCATAATTTTTTAATGCATAAAGATGTTTAAATTCTGTAAACGGTATCGAGTTACCTATTATACATACAATCAACATGCACCATCATAAACATGTTAAAGTTATAATAGAATGCCTTACAGGTCCCTAGCTGTGTATAAATTGTTTGTGTGTCACATGAAATTGCAAGACCATGCAGTGTACTAAAATACACCAAGAGTGTTAAAACATGAGATTTCAGTACCATACATTTTTACCTCCCCCAAATATTCTGGACGTGACTAAATATGCATTCTGACATGTGATCCAACAATTCTATGAGTTCCTGTCAAGCACTTTAGCATCATGATCTGGTGTACAAAACTCAAGTTTGAGACCTTTGGGATGGCCAGGTCATTCTTGGATACAAGGGATGGTCAATGAGTCTACTGAAATTTACTGCTTGTCACTTTGTCAGATGCTTGAGGCTTGGTTTGGCACTGGCAAAGCCAAAGGCTTATGGTCTATGATTTGGACTTTGTGTTTCTTTCTCTTCAATAGTTTGTAGGACTTCCAGTAATGAATGCACAGAGACTGGTATCAAAATGAGGCAAAAATAGGCACTTATGTACAAGTCGGACCCACCTCAATTTTGCCATTATAACTGTATTTTTGCCAACATTTGATACTTGATTTGGTTAATTCAATCAATTATAATCATCTTGTGCATATTTATGTTTTATAAACAGCGCGTCTTAGCAGGCTTTTGAGGTCGAAAAGACAGTGCGGTCGGCATAGACAAACTGTTTATCGCTCATTCCATGTGCACAGCGCAGTAACACATGCACCGCTGCGCTTGCGACTGGCACAAATCGCGCTGTCTTTTCGACCTCAAAAGTATGCCAAGACGCGCTGTTTATAAAACATAAATATGCGCAAGATGATTATAATTGATTTAGTTAACCAAATCAAGTATCAAATGTTGGCAAAAATACAGGTATAATAGCAAAATTGAGGTGGGTCCGACTTGTACATAAGTGCCCAAAAATATAGTCTTAAAGACACAAATGATGTGTATCTGGATTCCATACAAGTGTCTCAATAAATTTTTACAATATTTACATGTGTCAGATTTGACAGCAACAGCCTTGACCTTTACAAAAGGGGAAGTGAGTTAACCAACCGTTTGATATCACAGTTGCATTAAAAACATTGACGTCAATTATCACACGTCGTCCTCTGTACTACGCAGTTACTCGGATATCTATTAGCTATGTGGTATTGTCATGCTGTTTGCGTAAGTGCATGTTTGACCACTGCTACGACTAGGCCTGTATTGACCAGAACAAGGTCATCATTACCAGCAAAATCTGGAATATAAGCAGCAAAACAAACCTTAAAGAACTAATGCTACATCTTCCAGTGGCCAACGTCCGCCCTGAACTTTTGCTGTAGCCAACACGGATAAGTCTCCTCTGTCGACACAGCTGTCTAGAAATTGATACCGTTCTGTACATTCTGCATTAATTGCAGAACATCCGATCCGAAAATCGCCAACCAGTTTTGCAAACGCCGGTGTAGTTGGAACAAGATACGCGCATGCGCATGTACTAGTAGCGCGAGAGTACATTGATGACGGGTGACACGCGCTCCTGGATGATAAACATCGAGCGGTAGCGAAAAGCACTCTTCGTCATAGCGCGCCGTGCTAGAGACAAGCCGCAGCAATGCTTTTTATTACTTGTTATTAGGGTCTGAGTTGTGCAGTAATGTATGAGAGTGTTGTTGGTTACGTACGTTGTACTCTGAGTATTAACTGTGCCAAGACACTGTGAAATGGAATCAGATATAAACTATTTTGTACCTGTAGTATACCTATACTGCAACTGTGTGTACGTGGTCGTTATGTAGGGCACCTCTGATGATCTAATCTAACAATCTATCTCCACCTCTGCCGGTCTTTTGCAGTCACTTGTAAATCATAGTAGAAGTTGAAGCCTGCATGTCCATTCTTTGATGCTGTTTTGCCAGTTCTTCTTCTGTGTGTCTCTCCTTTTTATATGCCACTCACTGTGCCTTAAATGGAGGGTTTTTGTCGATCGATCATGCCATATATTAATTAGATCGCGGGACATGTCCGTAGCACGTATTCGTGTTGACCGATATGTGTTGAGTGACGAGTGATTATTTGTCATACGTCCTTATTGATGACATGGTCTGTACTTGGATACAACTACTGTGGCATCAACAGTGTTCGTATATATATATATATATATATATATATATATATATATATATATATATATATATATATATATATATATATATATATATATATATATATATATATACCTATGCACACATGCATGCACGCACATTATACACAACACGCACACATGCATTCTCACACGATCAAACACACATGAACGCATACACACGCGCGCGCGACACACACAGCACAGTCACACACACAGTCACACAGTCACACAGTCACACAGTCACACAGTCACACACAGACACACACACACACACACACACACACACACACACACACACACACACACACACACACACACACACACACACACACACACACAGACTTCCAGATTCTGGTGGCAGACAGAATGGGAGGAGTGAATGTGTGATTGTTACTGATTGGGGCAGTAGAAGTACCCAGCAAACAACGACCCGTGATTTCACGTGTTCAGTAAGTGAATTCACGAGTTCAACTGGCTCAATTCACGTGTTTTCGGTACGTGAATTCACGGGATTCTGTCGACAAATTTGGTGTGTCGACACGTGTTTACTGCTCGTGAAATCACGAGTTTTTCCATTCGTGAAAAACACGTGTTTTCTGCACGTGTATTCACCTGATTGCCGTACGTGAATTCACGGGATTCTGTCGACAAATTTGGTGTGTCGACACGTGTTTACTGCTCGTGAAATCACGAGTTTTTCCATTCGTGAAAAACACGTGTTTTCTGCACGTGTATTCACCTGATTGCCGTACGTGAATTCACGCGATTCTGTCGACAAATTTGGTGTGTCGACACGTGTTTACTGCTCGTGAAATCACGAGTTTTTCCATTCGTGAAAAACACGTGTTTTCTGCACGTGTATTCACCTGATTGCCGTACGTGAATTCACGGGATTCTGTCGACAAATTTGGTGTGTCGACACGTGTTTACTGCTCGTGAAATCACGAGTTTTTCCATTCGTGAAAAACACGTGTTTTCTGCACGTGTATTCACCTGATTGCCGTACGTGAATTCACGCGATTCTGTCGACAAATTTGGTGTGTCGACACGTGTTTACTGCTCGTGAAATCACGAGTTTTTCCATTCGTGAAAAACACGTGTTTTCTGCACGTGTATTCACCTGATTGCCGTACGTGAATTCACGGGATTCTGTCGACAAATTTGGTGTGTCGACACGTGTTTACTGCTCGTGAAATCACGAGTTTTTCCATTCGTGAAAAACACGTGTTTTCTGCACGTGTATTCACCTGATTGCCGTACGTGAATTCACGCGATTCTGTCAACAAATTTGGTGTGTCGACACGTGTTTACTGCTCGTGAAATCACGAGTTTTTCCATTCGTGAGAATCACGTGTTTTCTGTACGTGTATTCACCTGATTGTCGTACGTGAATTCACGGGATTCTATGAACACATTTGGTGTATCGACACGTGATTACGTCACTAAAATCACGTGTTTCTGTACGTGTATTCACCCGATTGTCGTACGTGAATTCACAGGATTCTATGAACACATTTGGTGTGTAGACACGGTCCGACGCAGAAGTCAACTGATACCTAGTATAGATTAAGACAGACCAACTCGTTGGACACAACAATTTTTATTTAAAGCAAAGAATAGCTTATAATAGTTAAACATCACGTCCTCAGTGTGCCTAGCCAACTAAAATAGTCTACAAATAACTTTAAAACATGCACCTAACAACCAGGCTGCCATCAACTCTCATCTACGCTAACAGTAGGGGAAGTCCAGAAGGGGTGTAGCCATATTATTCGCCGCTCGCATCACTGTCGACAACTACGTCATGGCCTAGGTCGAGTTCGCCACCACCTTGCAAGTCCGCTGCCACCTGCAAGTAACATATACGTTCAAATAATGTATTTAGTCATTTGGGAAACTAAAATTTCTGTCTGATATGATGAATCACCCATTTCTTTGACATCATGGTCAAGACGAATAATTCTAGCCATAAATCGTACCATTTGGTCAACTTTCAATTAATTAATTTTTAATTAAAATCTGGCGTATGTTCAATTGGGAATTAACACAGCAAGGCTTATTTGTATCAAAACCGCAACTTTCGTTTAAAAAAATGCGCTTGCCGAACCTTTGTTACTCGTACCGCTAGAACCGTACCAGTTTCCCCAGTTAGACACGTGAATGAACTCGTGAATTAACGTGAAAACTCGT
>OZ024855.1:45338101-45360601 GCA_964017155.1 Oasisia sp. SBJ-2009
ATCCTAAGCAGTGCATCATCGCCATTGGCTGACATTTTTCCTATTATGGGCACCTCACCTGTTTTGAACCATATTTCCAGTATGCGATTTCATTGGCTGACGTTAAATGAATAGTGTATATGAAAGGGAAGTGCCGGGGCAGAGAAGAGCTGGTGTTGACGTGTGTAATTAGCTGCATGCAGTGACCCCTGGTGCACAAGGACGGTACCAGGGTCTACATATGTAAACATTTTCACCTCCCTGAATTTCCTAAGCAACCAGGTTACGTCATGCACAAGGACACGTTTATATACTACAGTTGCAACAATGTATGGGCAAGATATGTCCATGTATTTGTTTGTTTCTGTGTAATGAAAAAACCCTCAGTTTAACCAGACGCCGAATATTCATTTTTATATGAAGTATATATGAAATAAAATAATTTCACTTCGTCTTTAGTTATAGTGCCTAGAGTTATAGAATTGTGAACATGACATCAAGTAAACTGGTGTTTAAATGAACTTGTGAATAACTGCATGTTACTTATTTAATGAATGTAATGTATATGTGACTTCACCAGGGCTGATTCGACCTAGCAAGAGACAAAAGCTAACTTTCACTAGCGCACACAGTGTCGGTGGTATGTTGTGGCCAGTCACATGCTGGGTCCATTTAGTGTAGATATTTGTTATCTGTTTGACAGTTTTGTTATCACGGTGTCGCTTAATGCTCAGTGATGCTAACTTCGATATTGAATTTGTTGATGTTGCTGTTTGTGTTATCGTTTCTTTGATGTTATTGTTTGTGTTAAGATTGCTACGCTATATATGATTAACATTGATTATATATAACTTTTGTACATGATTAGTTGAGTTGATAATGACATAATTGACCCATCAAATAATTTAGACTTATTATTGTAAAAGTGAACTTTATTGGTAGTAAGCATAAATTATGCTGCATACAACATTTTAACAGTATTGGTGAAATTACGATTTTACCTGGTATGCAAGCCATACATTAGTCTATTCATAGATAATAATATCATAAATAACGCATTCAATTTTAATTGTAAATATAATTTTAAATAATATTTTAGTCCTCTTATAATGTATGTTTACTAATTTAAATTTGATTTTAGAAGATAATATATATATATATATACCCGGTATATATCTATTTTAAACAATTTTAAAGGACATTTTATATATATATATTATATTTATTTATTAAGTACCACGGGTAGTTTACACCACAATTATTGTTAAATAGATAATCTATTACTTTAATTTTGTCTTTATTTATTTATTATATTAATATAATTGTTTTTTCATTTTGAAGAACAAATTATGTACAATGATTATCTTATATCTATATCTTATATTTATTTGTCATATTAAATTTTTATATATATATAGGCACTATATGAGTCAACACCAGACTACATTCCAATTCATCATGTAATGCATGTTGAATATGGCAATAAAGCTTTATTATTATGTATGTATATATAATATATATACATATATATATATATATATATATATATATATATATATATATATATATATATATACATATAATGTCATAGGTGATAGCACCAGATGATAGATTAACCCTGAAATGATTGTTACCGCCAAGTAATACATTGATCTATTTATAGGTGACCTCAGATGTTTGTTGTGGTCTAGTTCTACACCATACATTCTGTTGTGGTATTTATTCCGAGAGTTTGTTGCAGCAAAGAAAAAGAGCAAGGACCTCACAGCAGGAACGGTTCAAACTGGAGTGTATGTTTTTCCAAATGGAGATAGATATGGTAAGTTCACCAGACAAGTTGAGTCTAACATTTGCAAAGAAGCAGTGTATATTGGAAAATTCTCATTTTAAAAAAGAATAGTAAATGAATGGAACAGATTATCAGCTGATTGTGTAGGTGCTAATAGTGTTAATGTGTTTAAAAATACAATCGACATATACCTAAGAAGGGCAGGGTATATTTAGATAGGTAGGTTGGACTCTCGATATGCCAAAGGGCTTCCTTGTTCACTGCCATCTAGAGTTGATTCTCTAGGTGGCAATCTTGTTAAAGTTGGCGACTGCCACAAATACATTTTCTAAACAAAATGTCAGGTGTATGTACGTGGTAATGGTAAATATCTACAGAAATCTCTAAAGTAAGAATTGCTACAATTTGTGCAACACAGAGTCAAGCTGTCTGATTACAAGATGCTCTACAGGAACATTGTTTAATGGAATATCATCAGAAATAAAAACAAAATTTGTTTGTCAAAGGAACAAAATGTTAATAATTTTATTTCATAAAAAAAGACACAAATATGTCCAATATGAGTGATATGACTAATTTTCTTGCATTAACTGCAGTGTGACTGAAATTATTCCATAGCAGTTGAGAAGGTGTTCAACTGAATAGGTCTGTCAATAAGTAATGTGTATAGTGCCTTGAACGAATCCATTTCTCTGATATCTCTAGGACTCTTATATCATCTGTTTCCAAGCAACTTTTTACTCATAAGATGAATCTGAATATTGGCAAACGTGCTTTCTCTGTAACTGCGCCAACAATTTGGAATCAACTCTGTATTATAATTAAATCTTCTGAAGCTATAGCCACCTTATGGAAAAAAATGAAATTGCTTTTCCACCAGACATTTTCAGCGGTTCCATGCTCTAATAACGACGTTTACCTGTCCCCGCTTATGAGGACACCAAATGAATTTGTCTGTGGCACCTCTGAGCTTGAATATTTTTATCATTCAAAGCGTGAATACATGTTCACTTAACAATAAACTTGTGCAATGTAAACTTATGCAAATGTTATTTCGCAGAGGGCGAGTATGTGCTCACCGAACAAGGAACGAATGAACGGTGTGGTTTTGGAAGTCACGTGACCACAGACGGGACGAAGTACACAGGGACGTGGCAGGGAGACAAGATGAACGGGACGGGAAAGATTGAGTTTGCGAACGGCTCAACATATGAAGGCATCTTTGTAAACAACAAGTTCGAGGGGAAAGGGAAGTTCACCTGGCCCAACGGATCCTTCTACGAGGGAGACTTCACCGACAGCAAGTGGGTGCTTTGTAGGACCTCTTCCTTCAATTCCATTCTTTCAATTCCAATTCATCGCAATTCCTTTTATTCAATTTCAATGCCAATTCAATCTCTACAGTTCAATATTTGTTTTCAATTCCAGTTCCAATTCACTTTTTTCAATTCCAATCCCAATTCTGTTTTTTTCAATTTCAATTTTTGTTCAATTCCAAATTTACAATTCAGTTTTCGTTAAATCTGAATTCAGTTCAATAATCATTCAATTCCAATTCCCGCTCCAATTCACATAAAAAAGTTAACCATAAATTATACAATTAATATGCACATAGTGGGGTGATACAGCGTCTTATATATTGATATAATCATTATATAACACACATATAATCACCAAAACCAAAATAATTCATACAGTGACATTTTATTGCATTGCATAACATTACCAAATGTCATGTTTGTTATAATATAGTACCTAGTACAGGAACAATAAACACCTATGATAACCAAATAATTGTGATCATTTTAAATAGTCAATAGTAGAAATATGGTCATATGATTGATAGGAATAAAAATAACTATCTTGATTAGAAAAAGTTACAGGAAATAAGGTCACAAAATAATTTTTTTGAAAAACTAGATCAGCACATTAAAATGGTTTTGACTTTTGACTCACTGACGCATATATTAATGAAGCATGCAGAAGTAAGATAAATGATTACTTTCCCTTCATGGTCCACTGGGGTGTGAATGGTCTATAAGGAGGTGCATGGTCCACCAGGGGTTAATGGTTAGAATACATGGTCCATTGGGGTGTGAATGGTCTATAAGGAGGTGCATGGTCCACCATGGGTTAATGGTTAGAATGTATGGTCCACTGGGGTGTGAATGGTCTATAAGGAGGTGCATGGTCCACCAGGGGTTAATGGTTAGAATACATGGTCCATTGGGGTGTGTGAATGGTCTATAAGGAGGTGCATGGTCCACCAGGGGTTAATGGTCCACTGGGAGTGGGGTGTATGGTCCACTGGGAGTGGGGTGTATGGTCCAATGGGAGTGGGGTGTATGGTGCACTGGGATTGGGGTGTATGGTCCACTGGGAGTGGGGTGTATGGTCCAATGGGAGTGGGGTGTATGGTCCACTGGGAGTGGGGTGTATGGTCCACTGGGAGTGGGGTGTATGGTGCACTGGGATTTGGGTGTATGGTCCACAGGGAGTGGGGTGTATGGTCCATTGGGAGTGGGGTGTATGGTCCACTGGGAGTAGGGTGTATGGTCCACAGGGAGTAGGGTGTATGGTCCACTGGGAGTAGTGTGTATGGTCCACAGGGAGTAGGGTGTATGGTCCA
This sequence comes from Oasisia sp. SBJ-2009, assembly GCA_964017155.1. Lineage (NCBI taxonomy): Eukaryota > Metazoa > Annelida > Polychaeta > Sabellida > Siboglinidae > Oasisia > Oasisia sp. SBJ-2009. Next base: position 45,342,499 of record OZ024855.1, read on the forward strand.
CAGGGAGTAGGGTGTATGGTCCACTAGGGGTGGGTGATGTACAATGTGGATAACCGGTTTTTGAAAACCGATTTCATAACTGTATAATATATATATAAATATTGGGTCAAATGTCCACCAGCACACAGTACACAGCTCCTGTTTGCACTGTCTAGGAGACTGATGTGTGTTTGTTTGTAGGTTGGAGGGCGAGGGAGAGTTCACAGACACAGACGGGCAGATGTGGCAGGGCACCTTCCACCACCACGCCGCACCAGGACTGAGATTCAAGCTGTGTCTATGAGACACCACCACCACCATCATCACCACCACCATACCACTACACCACCCCAGGAGTGCGGCTACAGTTGTGTCTATACGTCACTACTACCAACATAATTGTTTAATTCAGTTTAATTTATGTTATTGGTGCATCTAAGGTCTTGCCTATGATCCCTGTGTCTGTGAGACTGTGAGGCCTTGCATTCTGCCGAAAGCAATCTTGAAGGCTTTATAGGTTTATATTGTTGTAATCAATTTTTTTACTTACAGTTGGATTAATATTAGTTTTGTTGTATGAATGCAGGTTGTACATAGTAGCAATAGATGGTGGTCTCGCCGTTTCCTACTCCATGTGTTACTCTGATACACACTATAGTTTCACAGTGACGCTGTCTTCTTTGAATGGTATGTGACAAGACAGTTGAGTATTATATATTTACCTTATGATACTAAATAAGGGTCACATTATCACTTTGCTGACATTGATGAACGTGTGTGAAAGTATTATTATGAGAGTATACTAACTGTTTCATCAACACAAATCATTACTGCAGTATCTTAAGACTTTTTATACTTGATAGACTACCATACATGCAGTCTTAAATATATGCGCCTTAACATGTTGGATTTTGATATGTACATATATAAATATATTTGAGTAATCCCTTCATAAGTGTGATATGTTCAGCTGATAAATATTTTGGTTGATCACAAGAATGTGTTTCATTATCATTTAGTAAATGATTTACCTCTCAGGAAGTCTTTTTTCCGTATATTCCGGCTGTCTACACAGCTTTCTTCGGCGGACTGAATTTCACCAGATGGGAAAGGATCAAATAAACCAGATGTGGCATACTGCTAAGGTGAGTCCGCAGCTTTTCAATGATAAATTTGTCAAGTCACAAGTCCAAGGAACGCATCATCGGGGATCGTCTCAGATGTGTTGTTTGCAAGATTGAGTCACTCCAGACAAAACAAATGACTGAACAGGATGTGGGTCACCGTCTTCAGGCTATTGTTGCTAATTACTTTAGCTGTGTGAGGCCATCGAAAGTATCATCGGGGATCTTATCGAGACGGTTGATGTTAAGATATAGTTTCTTCAAACGTGACAAGTGATTGAACGTGGCTCGACTCGCTGTCTTCCATCGGCTATTGTCAAGACCGTACCATTGGTGATCATCGTACTATGTGGTTTCCACTAAGAATCAATTTAGGTTATCAATATAGTCGCCTTTGTTAGTAACTACTTAGTGTGTAGAAGCATACATGCATGCAACCAGCAATGTCTGCATGGTCTGTTCCACATTGTTAACAGTTTGCATATCAGGCAAACAGACGACGCGGTTGCTTCAGGCGTGCACCAGATAGACACCGCACGCGGGTGGAAAAAAGCCGATCTTCAGCTCAGCCAATACAATAAATATTTTCTCTCACACAACTACAGTTGTAATATAAAAATAAAGGAAACTAATTCAATATACTGCCGCCTTTGTGTCCGGCACATTATACCAGATCTACTTCAAAAAAATTTTCTTCCACAAATTGCCATGGACAATATTCAAGCCCAGTCATCAAGGATTCGTAAATTGCTGCAAAACATATCTTGCATCATCAGTTATCGTCATAGAAGGCCTGTGTGGCGGCGATCTCTCAGGTCTTCCTGGATCATGCAATTTGCAACATGTGTACGGACTGCTAATTTACTGTGTATGCTAATTTACTGTATATATGACGATTATGATCCAAGCAAAACTTCTTGTTCTCTTTCTTCTTCAGCTTTCAAAACTTTCGCCCCCGTACAAACTGCTTGATAAAACTGTCATGAACATGTTAAAGGACAAAAAAGTTAACTGTTTCGTGGTATACACCTAACAGAGTTAATATAAAGTAACAATTTCCACATATACTCAATTTTTTAACGGCAGCGGTTTATCAGAAAAATATTTTTGAACACCCAGCCATCAAAATACTGTGAACAACACCATCTTTGACGAAGAATGACGTCACGACGGTGAGACCCTCTCCACGCAGATTCCCTGCATGGGGTTTGGCTGTTGTCGTGAAATGGCTGCAACTCGGCAACGCGCGTAACATGCTGATGACGGTAAATATAAAGTTGTCTATTATTGTTATCGCTGAAATCATCCTATCAACTGATGATACATGTCTACATGTCTACTTCAAAGCATTTCTCCTCAAAATGGACCGAGCAAAGTGAACTGTACTTAGACTGGAGTGGAGGGATTCCAAACAGTACGCCCGCAAACGTGAATCCATTGCTTCAATACTACCGGTTGTTTCAACTATTATTGCAACCGTATGCCGAACACTAAGGCATATAATTACTAAAGTTTACCATAGATTTAACCACAGATTTAGATATACGTCTATAAGCAGCTGCTAGATGTCACGCCAACTGAACGAACTGTCGAAGACTCGAAGTTGTTGACCCTTAACAATGGTCAACAAATGCCGCGCGCTGAATGGCCAAGCCAAGTTAACCCTTCACCTATGGCGGCGTCTAGACCATCGTGGATTTCGTTAGAATTTTAGACTTTAAAGTCACATTCTGAGTAAACCGCTGACGTTAAAAAATTGAGTATATGTGGAAATTGTTACTTTGTATAAACTCTATTAATTTAAGTGTATGACACGAAACCGTAGCCTTTTTTGTCCTTTAAGAACTGCATGCAACATAACATGGTTATCATTTTTATTTTCGAACCATATAAGGTGTAGATGTTTTCTCTGAGAACCTGCTTCAATCTATGAACAGTGGAACAGGTTGCAATTATTTAAACTAGATTCGCAGGGGGGATTCACAGAGAAGCCAAATACTGGAGGCACAGATAAGGACAGCACAGATAAAACGGCAAAGAACAGTCTGGAAAACTCTACAACATTTGGTTATAAATGTGTGTGTTTAAATGCAAGGAGCATAGTAAACAAAAGAAATGAACTAAACATTATGGTATATATATATATACCATAATGACCCTCACATAATAGGTATAACTGAATCTTGGGCCACCCCCGATATATCAGATGCCGAATTAGGAATGACAGGATATATCATGTTTAGGAAAGATAGAATAGGGAGAAGGGGAGGTGGATTTATTTTATATATTAAAGAATCCATTCAGGCTTACGAAATAAAATTAGAAAAACAAGCAGAATGTGAAGAAGCTGTGTGGTGTAACATAGTTACAGGAAACTCAACATTAACTGTTGGGTTAGTTTATCGAAGTCCAAACATAAGCACAGATGAGAATGAGAAAATACAAAACGCTATAAAGGAAGTCAGTAAACGGGATTGTATAATTATGGGTGATTTTAACCATGGGCGTATACAGTGGAAATCTCAACAGAGTACTGGGAGTGAAAATCAAATTTTTTAAATTTAGTACAAGACAGTTTCCTTACTCAACATGTGTTAGAACCAACCAGGGGTGAGAACGTATTGGACATAGTTTTGAGCTCACAGAAGGAATTTATTGATAATGTCAAGATATGTGAGCCACTGGGGTGTAGTGATCACAACCAGATATATGTTATCATCAAAGTAAAAGGAGAACAGAATCGTAAAATACGGTACAGGAAATTTTTTCACAAAGGAAGATATAAGGACATGAGGAAACATTTAGCGAAGGTAGACTGGAATAACACACTGGAGAATAAAACAGCAACAGAATGTTGGAATATCTTAAAGAGGGAAATTGACTGCATTGTCGAACAATTTGTCCCCTTGAAAAAACAGGGGAAACGGTCAAAAAAGAAACACTTATCAAAAGAAGCCATTAGAAAAATCAAATACAAGCAAACGATGTGGAAGACATATAGACATAATAGAAGTGAAGAAGACTATCCCATTTATAAAGAAGCACTTAACCAAGCTACAGCTGAAATTAGAAATTCAAAGAGAAGCTATGAACAAAAATTTGCTTTTAATATAAAACATGACAGCAAGAGTTTTTATGCGTATGTTCGAAGTAAACAGAAAGTTCAGGATAAGGTAGGACCTCTAGAAGGTAGTGATGGAAACATAATTACAGAGGGATTCTTAATGGCAGAAAACCTAAATGAATACTTTAGTTCGGTGTTCACCAGGGAAGATACTATTGCATTACCAGTACCAGAGACTAAATTTGAAGGGAAAGAGTCAGACTATTTAGGACAACTAATTGTAACACAAAAAATGGTAGCTAAGAAAATAAGGGATATGAAGGAATATAAGTCACCTGGAGTGGATGGGATTCCTCCCAAATTACTACTGGAAATTGTAAAACAAATCAGCATACCACTTGCAACAGTGTTCAATTTGTCAATAGAGGAAGGAGTAGTTCCATTAGAATGGAAAGAAGCAAACATCATACCATTATTTAAAAAAGGATCAAGAAGCAAGTCAGAGAACTATAGACCAGTTAGTTTAACATCGGTGGTTTGCAAACTATTAGAAAGACTAATTAAAGATCACTTGGTTGATTTTCTTGTTAAAAATAACTTGATTAACCCATCTCAACAAGGGTTTCTAAAAGCGAGGTCATGCTTAACAAATATCTTATGTTTTTTGGAAGATGTCACAAAGTGGGTAGACGAGGGATCACCAGTAGATATAATATACTTAAATTTAAAAAAAAAGCCTTTGACAAAGTGCCACATCAAAGATTACTACTTAAACTAAAGACAAAGAGTGGTAGTTGATGCGGAGGTTTCAAACTGGAAATCGGTTTTGAGTGGAGTACCGCAGGGATCAGTATTGGGACCTATTTTGTTCTTAATATATATCAATGATTTGGATGATGATATAACAAGCAAGGTGTTGAAGTTTGCGGACAATACAAAAGTGTTTAGAAAAATTGAAAGTGATGCAGATAGACAGCAATTACAAGATGATCTAAATAAGTTGAACGAATGGTCTGATAAGTGGCAAATGCTGTTTAAATTATGGGAAGTGTAAGTGCCTCCACACAGGACATGGAAATGAAGATGCACAATATAAAATGGGTGATACTGTACTAAATACTACCGTAAAGGAAAAGGACTTAGGGTTAACTATTAGTGCTGATATGAAGGTATCAGAACAGTGTGCAATTGCAGCAGCAAAGGGAAACCAAATTCTTGGATTAATTAGGCGAAATATAGTGTACAAGGAAAAAGAACTAATAATACCGCTGTACAAAACAATAGTTAGGCCTCATTTAGAATATTGCATACAGGCATGGAGGCCATATCGCAAGAAGGATATTGATATACTAGAAAGAGTACAAAGAAGAGCAACCCAAATGATACAAAAACTCAGGAATATTAGTTATGAAATGCGTCTAAAAGAATGTGGATTAACAACACTAGAAACCAGGAGATTGAGAGGAGATCAGATAGAAGTTTTTAAAATATTGAATGGGTATGAAAATATTGACAGAAATATTTTTTTCTCTGTTAAGGAAGAGAGAAGGACTAGAGGACATGGAATTACATTAGCAAAGAAGCAGTGTAGACTAGATATTAGAACATTTTCATTTTCACAAAGAACAGTAAATGAATGGAACAGATTATCGGCTGATTGTGTAGGTGCTAGTAGTGTTAATATGTTTAAAAATAACATTGACATGTACCTAAGATGGGCTGGGTACATTTAGTTAGATAGGTTGGACTCTCGATAAGCCAAAGGGCTTCCTTGTCCACCTGCCATCTAGAGTTAATTCTCTAGGTGGCAATCTTGTTAAATCTTGTTAAATCTTGTTAAATCTTGTTAAGATGTATGTCTCAAAACTAGCCGTTAAACCTATGTCTAAAAAGTATACTAGTCTATTCTATAGACACAATATATAGTAAAATACTACATCTACGACTCTATTATAATAATCATAGCAAAGTGTTCGCTCTCTTTGCCAAATTTACGATTTTTTCTTCTGATTTGTGGAATTATATAACTCATGTATAACGATATCTATATTGCATTCATAGCAAACTGTATTCTGCCATGGAAAACTTCCAGAAATTATACTATAAGTATTAGCAAGATTAGCCCCAACACCACACGACTTGGCGTTGGCTTTCTTGCATCCATTGGCACGCTCAGTTTATACTGTATTCGCCAGGTGGCGGCACAGTTCAAGTCAGTAAGCTAGGCGTGACAACACGTGATCGGATTTATACTACACGTGTATTTTTCTGCAATTTTGTTAAATGCTGTCAAATGCAACGCACAATATAAAAATGTGCATATACCTAGAAAACGGTTTAATGCCTAGTTTTATTCCCTTGAACGATTTGGCGTATTCGCCTTTTGCTAATAATTAAAGGACAAAAAATGGCAAACGTTTCTTGTCATACACCTAATAATACAGTTTATACAAAGTAACAATTTCCACATATACTCAATTTTTTAACGTGAGCGGTTTACTCAGAATGTGACATTAAAGTCTAAAATTCTACCGAAATCCACTATGGCCTAGACGCCGCCATCGGTGACGGGTTAACTTGGCTTGGCCAATAAGGGCGCGGCATTCCAGCTTCCTGCGACGTCGTTAAGGGTCAACAACTTCAAGTCTTCGTTCAGTTGGCGTGACATGTAGCAGCTGTTTAGACGTGTATCTAAATCTCTGGTCAAATCTATGGTATAAACTTTAGCAATTATGCCTTACTGTTCGGCATACGGTTGCAGTACTAGTTCCGTGAGAAATGTTGATCTATCTTTTTTTTTCTTTCCCGTTTTAAACAACCGGTAGTATTGAACATTGGATTCACAATTGCGGGTACTTTTGCAGTTTAGGCCCGCACCTCGAAAAAACCATCAAAATGATCACCTACGATGACCAAACCTCGCAGGGCGTATCTACTACACCTGTACTATGCGTATGCACTTGTCACGTGATCCAAAATAATTATTAATGCCTGAAATCGATCAAAATGTGTAAGTCAATAACGCCTCACCGAGTCGCTACTGCAACAGTAAACTCCGTCAGGTGGCGCCACCATCTTGCTGCGTTAAACCGTGGGGTCAGATCGTATTGACTTACACATTTTGATCGATTTCAGGTATTTGAGCACGTAACAAGTGCATACGCGTAGTTCAGGTGTAGTAGATACGCCCTGCGAAGTTTGGTCATCGTAGGTGATCATTTTGATGTTTTTTTTTCGAGGTGCGGGCCTAAACTGCGCACGCACAGCACCTCTAGACGGATTTATAAATAACTAATATGCAGGGAATCTGTCGAGAGCGCCGACGCTTCGTGACGTCATTCTTCGTCTAACATGGAGTAGCTCTGATGGCTGGGTGTTCAAAAATATTTTTCTGGTAAACCGCTGGCGTTAAAAAATTGAGTATATGTGGAAATTGTTACTTTATATTAACTCTATTAGGTGTATGCCACGAAACCGGTGCCATTTGTTGTCCTTTAACACATCTGTAGACTGAACATTGTCTCTCAACGCGCTTCTTTGTAAACAATTATCAGTTGTAAAGAATCATATGATTAATAATATATTTACTACTACTGCTTTCTCTCTACAGGCTTAGAAGCTTAGGTCTGTTCAGAATTTCGCGCAATGTGTTATTGTCATAAGTATGAACATATGAATGTAGATCGATGCAGACTATATATTAGTGATGTTCTATACAATACCGTTGACCATGTGTTACCTTTGTTAATGTTTATGGTATCTATAAAGCAACGATGCCATAATTCTAAATTAATGCACGTGCTAAATCCAGTTGATGTTAATGTCAGTTGCAGCGATGTGAAATGGTTAGTGCAATGTATAATGTAGTACGAAGAGGCGTCTATATATAATTACCGTAGCCGTATTTAGATGTTCCAGCACGCAAGTTTCCCTCTGGGAATATTGGATACTGGCAAATTGCATATTCGCAATTAGTTTATTAACGGGTCTATTTAAAGTGCTTAGGCAGCAACTACTGGCATAACGGGTGGAGGTAAACACATTAGAACGGTGTACGCAGAGGCAAAATGTTGGCTTTACTGGTGACACGTTTGCGTATACATTTAACATACAATTGTTAATTAACGTATAAATATAACTGTGTTAACGTGTGCAATTAGTCGTGGGAAAGAGCAGCAAGAATAAAACAAAAGAGAAACTAGCATTCGAGCGTACTTCTGTTGTTCAATACGTACGCGCGTGCACAGTAGGCCTACTCAAGCACATACTCAATGGCGTGGGATACATGTGTTTGGTACGGGTTTGCTCTTGTTCATTAGGCGTGCATTGCTCTCAATGTGTCCTTGACCCTCTTTTGTGTAATTTCTAAAGTAATGCCAACGTTCGGTAATAACACTTTGACCATCATTTCTCAAAACAATTACCTTCCGTGACCTTTGAATCTGGAGAGACATTTAATAAAGTAATTGACTAATGTGACAACTGTTTACAGCGCTCGCGTGCGAGTTTATATTATAATATATTATCACCACCCTGTCTTCGCTTCATCGGTCGCATAGTCAAGGCATCGACCTAACGTACTACAGGCAATACGTGCTTACGAATGTGTCGCTGCAATTACTAATTTCTGCTTGTTATTCATTAAACACTGTTCAAAATCATAAAGGTTAGATTATTATAATGTATGGCCGCAACAAATTCACAGCAACGCTTATGCAGCATGCTGTTGTATCCAGCGAAACTTACTGGATGCCCAGGAAAGGGCGCCACTATTCCGGGATGTTGTCTGATGTTACGATTATTGTTCAGTCTAGAGGAATTTCATTTCGTATGACAATTAAAATATGAATTTCAAAAATAGTATATAATACTTGCCCACTGTCACATAACAAAATAAACCTTGCTTAGGCCTACTGAGCTACAAAAACAAAAAATCTCGAAACTGTCGTTTGGACGTACACAATGTAATAGTCCACGTTATATATGTACAATATACCATTATATACTTCTATTCATCATGTTTATATCAGCGAAAAGATAATTCTATACAAATACATGGCACACTAGAAAGTCCGGCTTTCGAAACTATATTACTCACGGGGCAATAACACGCGCTTCTTAACGACTTGTTTATGTGTTCTACGCCGCAGTTTCTGCGTACCACGGCGCCAATGCGCGCTCTTGCGGTAACGTCTCTAGAACACGGCATTCTGGTTGGCTGCCGTGAAAGAATGGCGTCACTGTCACGACGGTTGTTCGCTGCAAAATGTCCCAAAATCGTGTCATTTTGAACACTTATCAGTCCGCTTAATAAGCCTTATACCTTGTACCTATGACATTTGACTGCTCAGTCTGCATGCTCTTAGGGCAACAGTTAATCAATCATCGATAATGGGTGCACCCGTCGTTGCCTTGCAGTAAGGTTTAAGTTGGGCATCGACCAAACCAATATCTAGGAGTCAGCGTCTATATATGTCTGAACGCACGCTTAGGTTGACTTTGCTGCACGTTGTCGTTCTGCACGCTGCCGTCCGACCACTTGGACCACGACCCAGTCATGTGGATTTGAAGTTTTACACCTCGACCGCCCACGATCGAGCCTTCCAGTTGCCCAATAATGTCGCTACTAATTTTGGCCGACATTTTTCACCCAACTGTCTTTCTCACGAAATGAAACATAAACGACCTTTAACATTTCACCCACCCACTTGAATACGAGAGTTCACGATACAGACTCGAGTCCCGTAACACGCCCGCGTGCTTGTGCAATTTGTCTCAGGCAAAAAACGAATGCGTTTTGTGCAACAGGTCTGGATATGCAATTGTACGGCGGTCGATCAGCCGAACACTGGAGCTAGTGTCAGGCGGCGTTTTTGCTTCGGAAGACATAGATGGACGACGTCCGCGGCCTGTTATGAGCTCGGACTGGTCGTGGTCAGCGACACGGTCAAGTTGCGCGGAGTGCTACGAATCGCCGTCTCTGCAAGAAGCGAATGAAACGGAAGTTACGTCTCAGGGTCCGTCCATTAAGTATGTCACGCCATTTGTGGGATTTTTTGACAAACCCATTATCACGCTGCGTGACGCTGGAATAAAAATGTACATGTCCGTCAAAGTGGCTTTCGCCTCGAATGACTCTCCCTTATTGTTTTATATATATATATATATATATATATATATATATATATATATATATATATATATATATATATATATATATATATACACATTCATTCATTGTATATTTGTTATTTATATTATTCGTTACCTACACGTAGAACAGGAGTTTAAGAAAGTATATAAGAACGTAATAAATACCTGCTCTAGATTGATATGCTCGACCAGCCGATGTACCGACTTGACGCGTCATCACACTTAGGTTCCTTCACTTTTACACAAATTATGGCTTAACCGAGTATGAACGATTATCACATTTATGTTATTTACTAGTGATAACTACATATTGATATCTGCATATTGATATCTGCCACAAATAACAAAGACCGAACAATAACAATAAACAGTGTCGTATAATTTGTCTTGCATGACTACGACATGTCGTTACCGAGTGTCATTAATGTTATTAATTCACACTCTTTTTAAATAATAATAATAATAATAAAACTTTATTTTGAAACAAGCCCGGAACTTAATTCTAAATAGCTAAACGTCATAATAGTAATAATTTTAAGTTGGCGTATACTGATTTAATAATAATAACAGCAATGATAATAATAATAATAAATATTAATGATACGCTGTAAAGCATGACCTTATAAAACTGTATAAATACGCTGTGCATAAATTATATTTTTAAGTGATAACCCTCCCTTATTTATAGTAAGGGAAGGTGTTATAGATTAAACTATATTTTATAGAAAATATTATTATTAAACATGTGAAATTAAAAACAAAACACTAATACCTGCTATATCACAACAATGTTAATACAAATAAATAAGATTACTAATATAATATTATATTTTTAAAAGTGAGGTACAATGTAATGTACGTTGTGTAAAACTCAACTCAACAATGTCGTTAATGTTTCTTGAATTGCGGGAGATTACTCTTGTTGCGCATGTCTGTGGGACGTCTTAGGATTTCCTCCTAGCTATGCTTAACTTTCCAGCCCGCTCCCGTCGTCCCCGCCATCCCCACCTCACTTCCGGTCACGTGTTACCTGCTCCGAGGATGATGGCGCCGGCGACGCCGACCATGAAGCAGAAGAACACCATCCAGATGATGAGCTTCGCCGCCGAGTCCGTCTGGTTCTCGCTCGACTCACCCCGCTCCCCGCACAGGATCTGTCCCAGCAGGTCGGCCTTCTTCCCGAACGGGTGCTCGTACTTCCGGCTGGTGGGACGCGAAAAGGTCACGTGATAAGACCGACTGACACGTGACATTTCCAACAACACTCACGGATGCTTTGTATATATGTTGAAAATGTTGTATTTATAGTAAGGGAGGGTGTAATTTTTAATTGCTGTGTTTGGAAATAAATAAATTATCTTCTTACTTACTTACCTACTTTGCTAATATAGCCACGTTCGCATGTTTTATGGATTTAGAAAACGCGTAGTTTGTGTAGTTGTGACGCCACTCGCAACGTTGCCGTTTGTACATTTCTGAAGGGACGCAATTTTGATTATTTAACTATCAACACGTTTATTGTTTTAAAACAAAACAAACATGTTTTTGTCAAAAAGCCATATCGGCAAACAAACCCATATAGCGTTATTGTTTACCTTCTTTGTTGCCATCTAGATAAAACAAATACTTAAGTAACTAACTTTTGAAAGTCCTGAATGAATTCATATACGTCCAATCACATGAATAGCTTAATAGCAAATACAGCACTTCTATTAATCTCTCTCTGTCTCTATGTCACTGTGTCTCTTTCTGTCTCTCTGTCTGTCTGTTTTTCTGTCTCTGTCTCTGTCTCTGTCTCTGTCTCTGTCTCTGTCCCTGTCCCTGTCCCTGTCCCTGTCCCTGTCCCTGTCCCTGTCCCTGTCCCTGTCCCTGTCCCTGTCCCTGTCCCTGTCCCTGTCCCTGTCCCTGTCCCTGTCCCTGTCCCTGTCCCTGTCCCTGTCCCTGTCCCTGTCCCTGTCCCTGTCCCTGTCCCTGTCCCTGTCCCTGTCCCTGTCCCTGTCCCTGTCCCTGTCCCTGTCCCTGTCCCTGTCCCTGTCCCTGTCCCTGTCCCTGTCCCTGTCCCTGTCCCTGTCCCTGTCCCTGTCCCTGTCCCTGTCCCTGTCCCTGTCCCTGTCCCTGTCCCTGTCCCTGTCCCTGTCCCTGTCCCTGTCCCTGTCCCTGTCCCTGTCCCTGTCCCTGTCCCGGTCTCTGTCCCGGTCCCGGTCTCTGTCCCGGTCTCTGTCCCGGTCTCTGTCCCGGTCTCTGTCCCGGTCTCTGTCCCGGTCTCTGTCCCGGTCTCTGTCCCGGTCTCTGTCTCTGTCTCTGTCTCTGTCTCTGTCTCTGTCTCTGTCTCTGTCTCTGTCTCTGTCTCTGTCTCTGTCTCTGTCTCTGTCTCTGTCTCTGTCTCTGTCTCTGTCTCTGTCTCTGTCTCTGTCTCTGTCTCTGTCCCGGTCTCTGTCCCGGTCTCTGTCCCGGTCTCTGTCCCGGTCTCTGTCCCGGTCTCTGTCCCGGTCTCTGTCTCTGTCTCTGTCTCTGTCTCTGTCTCTGTCTCTGTCTCTGTCTCTGTCTCTGTCTCTGTCTCTGTCTCTGTCTCTGTCTCTGTCTCTGTCTCTGTCTCTGTCTCTGTCTCTGTCTCTGTCTCTGTCTCTGTCTCTGTCTCTGTCTCTGTCTCTGTCTCTGTCTCTGTCTCTGTCTCTGTCTCTGTCTCTCTCTCTGTCTCTCTCTCTCTCTCTCTTCCCCTCTCTGTCTGTCTGTCTGTCTGTCCGTCCGTCCGTCCGTCCGTCCGTCCGTCCGTCCGTCCGTCCGTCCGTCCGTCCGTCCGTCCGTCCGTCCGTCCGTCCGTCCGTCCGTCCGTCCGTCCGTCCGTCCGTCCGTCCGTCCGTCCGTCCGTCCGTCCGTCCGTCCGTCCGTCCGTCCGTCCGTCCGTCCGTCCGTCCGTCCGTCCGTCCGTCCGTCCGTCCGTCCGTCCGTCCGTCCGTCCGTCCGTCCGTCCGTCCGTCCGTCCGTCCGTCCGTCCGTCCGTCCGTCCGTCCGTCCGTCCGTCCGTCCGTCCGTCCGTCCGTCCGTCCGTCCGTCCGTCCGTCCGTCCGTCCGTCCGTCCGTCCGTCCGTCCGTCCGTCCGTCCGTCCGTCCGTCTCTATGTCTCTGTCTCTATGTTTAGACAGACATGTATGACAGAGAGAGAGAGAGAGAGAGAGAGAGAGAGAGAGAGAGAGAGAGAGAGAGAGAGAGAGAGAGAGAGAGAGAGAGAGAGAGAGAGAGAGAGCGAGAGAGAGAGAGAGAGGGATATATATATATATATATATATATATATATATATATATATATATAATATTATAGAGAGAGAGAGTCACAATGCTATTAATGTATGTACCTTCGTTTATACTCCCGCCAGAATTCTGCCAAGTCATTGACATTGTCAGACTGCTCGTCCACGACACTAGACGTCGCTGGCGGACTGTCCTTGTCGCGGTGAGGTTTTGGAGTCTGGGCGGACTTCGGCAGTGATCGATTCGACATACGCCGAGACGTCGAGACTGGAGCGTGCGCTGTCAAGGAGATGAAGCAGTTAACAACGACGAGGTCATTCCCGTTATTAATGGCGTAGTAGATAAACATTCGGACTCTCGATTAACTGAACCCTGGTTCGAATCCTGTGCTGCTATATCAAACCGTGGGAAGTTCGTTCTCTCTACACGAATGAATACCTGGCTGTAGACAATTGTGTATATGTGTGTACAAATAGTCTTCGTGCAGTAATTGTAGCTTAGCTTAATGCTTCCCAGAGAAGCCGAGATGGTGTCCGACTGAATAAGTCTACCAGAGAGTAAAATATAAAGGAATTTGAGCAATCCTGAGGAGTGAGCACTGCGCTCTATGCGAACTTACCTTTTTATTAATCACTAGTTTATTGACCAAGCCAAGATAATTGTGTGGGCCTGTCTTCCATTTCTGAATTCTGAAATCGGTGTCTGTATTGGTTGTGTGTTTGTGTGTTTGTTCATTTGTTTGTATATATATATATATATATATATATATATATATATATATATATATATATATATATATATATATATATATATATATGTTTGTGTGTGTATGTTTGCGTGTACGTATGTGTGTGTTCATGTGTGTTGTGTATGTCCGTGCGTGCGTGCGTGTGTGCGTGCGTGCGTGCGCATGTGAGTGAGTGAGACAGAGAGAGAGAGAGAGAATATGAGTGTGTGAGTGTGAGTGTATGCATGCGCATGCGTGCGTGCGTGTATATGTGTACTTGATGTCGATATGCACGATGCATGTACGTGTATATGAAAGACAGAGAGCGTACACTTGTACGTGCGTGAGTGCGTGCATTTGCACTGCTCACGCACGTCAGTCCTACCTGCCATCGTCGCGAAGCTGTCCTGTCGCAGAAACGGCGCGCGCTTAGTTTTGGTCACGTGATCGCCGGAAATGGCGGCGAGCGGGGCGGCGGCACCATCTGGCGACAATGCGTGGAGGACCTCCAGTTGGAACGCGTGATTTACGTACTGCGAGGACGACGACGGCTGCTGCAAAAAGGAAAACAAACTGTTGAAATTGCACGAGAGCACAGGCAAAACAAACCGCCAACAAACAGATGGCGATTCGTCTACGTGGCCGTAATGTGGGGCCGCGTCACCTAGAGCTGTCTTCGTGCTGGTATTGACAGTGTATGGTCGGAACGGAACGAAAAAGCCGGCACAGGCGCATTTTCACAGCACGGGTCTCCGATAGAGACTTCCGGCTGCGCGTGTATCAGACGCAGTTGCGCTGTTATTACGCGCGAGGAGGGATGCAAGACGTGCGGGCGGGAAGCGAGTCAGCGGCAGACCGACGCGGGGAGCGCCGGCATTGCCGTGCGGTCGATAGCCGGCGCCTGGCCGCTCAACGTGTATATCATTCTCGGCACACGACGAGTTACGGACGGTGACAAACGCGTCGCAGCTGACGCGACCAGCCGCTGACGACCGGAGGACGGCGGAGAGACATTCCGGTCTGGTGACAGCTGGCGCGTCACCCGCATTGCCGTTGTCACCCGAGGGAAGACAACGTTTGTAGAGCACTGTATCTTGCTGCTAGAGCGTTGGACTCTCAGCTTAGAACCCGGGTCCCTTTAGGTTCACAGCCACCTTTTCATGTCGACACTACTGCGTGTGTATTTGGTATGGAGGGTTGCTCCTAGGACTCCTTTTACCTGTGGCAAGAACAAGCATGGGATAGGCAATGTACCGGTTGTACCGTAAACGTAAATGCTAAAATCTAGCTGTAGGTACATGTCTGAAAGAGCAGGAACGAACCGATGTTGCAACACTTTTCTGCCAACTTCAAACAAACTGTGCAACGCATCGTGTCGTGTCGTGTCGTGTCGTGTCGTGTCGTGTCGTGTCGTGTCGTGTCGTGTCGTGTCGTGTCGTGTCGTGTCGTGTCGTGTCGTGTCGTGTCGTGTCGTGTCGTGTCGTGTCGTGTCGTGTCGTGTCGTGTCGTGTCGTGTCGTGTCGTGTCGTGTCGTGTCGTGTCGTGTCGTGTCGTGTCGTGTCGTGTCGTGTCGTGTCGTGTCGTGTCGTGTCGTGTCGTGTCGTGTCGTGTCGTGTCGTGTCGTGTCGTGTCGTGTCGTGTCGTGTCGTGTCGTGTCGTAAAGTGTCGTGTCGTGTCGTGTCGTGTCGTGTCGTAAAGTGTCGTGTCGTGTCGTGTCGTGTCGTGTCGTGTCGTGTCGTGTCGTGTCGTGTCGTGTCGTGTCGTGTCGTGTCGTGTCGTGTCGTGTCGTGTCGTGTCGTGTCGTGTCGTGTCGTGTCGTGTCGTGTCGTGTCGTGTCGTGTCGTGTCGTGTCGTGTCGTGTCGTGTCGTGTCGTGTCGTGTCGTGTCGTGTCGTGTCGTGTCGTGTCGTGTCGTGTCGTGTCGTGTCGTGTCGTGTCGTGTCGTGTCGTGTCGTGTCGTGTCGTGTCGTGTCGTGTCGTGTCGTGTCGTGTCGTGTCGTGTCGTGTCGTGTCGTAAAGTGTCGTGTCGTAAAGTGTCGTGTCGTAAAGTGTCGTGTCGTGTCGTAAAGTGTCGTAAAGTGTCGTAAAGTGTCGTAAAGTGTCGTAAAGTGTCGTAAAGTGTCGTAAAGTGTCGTGTCGTAAAGTGTCGTGTCGCAGTGTAAAGTGGCCAAAAGGGTAACGGACCGGGAGCAGGAACGGGCAGACGATGAAGGATCAACGGCAGATGCAGGACTTATTAGCAGCAATAAAGGGGATATCGAAAACACGGCAAGAGAAGAGATCATTGATGGGCTGATGGCAATGAGACAGAGAAACAAGATAATCCCACTCGTTCACCGCCAAAGTCTCTGAAGCATTTAACGTAACTTACATGGATGTAAACACAAAAGCTGTGGGAGGCTGGGAGTTGTACTTGGAAAATGTAGTACTCTGGTATACAGTGCCTTTATGTCTACTGCTCCTCTCGATAGCAGGAAGACATACTGTGTACACTGCGCCTTCACGGCTGCCCTCCGTGTCACACAAGCACCAGCAGCGGTCGTACACGACATGATCAGAGGAGTTCTGTAGTGGATGAAATCGTCACCTTCTCCGTGAGCTCGCCACCTCTTCGAGATTATTATGCGAAATGCAAAGCTAATGAGCGAGGACGGTCCTCTCGACTCGAGTGCCGCCAGAAGACGAGTGGTGATTATCGCTTCCAGTAACCACCAGGAGCTTCTGAAGCAAGTGGTTTCTGGTATATCCACCGAAACTATGATGTAGAAGATGTAACGATGATAGGTCACACAGAATCGGCTTTGTTCAGTGCTGCAATGAATTTGGCATTTCAAAAATTGCACCCCGTCGTTGACTGCAGTAGGCTGAACAACGAGGCGACAGTTGTTCTACGGTTGTTGAGGAAGAAAACTTAACCCATTCTCCTCGCCTTCACCGAGTTGCTGAAATACGATCGACACGATGGTGGTGGACTCTACATGGGTCTGCAACATGAACAACTAAATCATTTCAACAAGAATGCCATTGATTTGGAAGTTGCAGAGCGGATGAATGAAAGATCTGTTGACCTGAGAAGTTCTAAACAAACCTGGGCGCTTCGCAGACATGCATGATATACTCACGACACTGCGCTCGTGTTGGTCGTGCAGCAGTAGGCAGTAGCAATCGCACGCTGCAGTTGATCGATGGTTATTTTGCTATGCTGTGCTGAGCCAGTTTAATTAGCCAACGATTGACGATGAACAGGGTCTGTTGTTATTCGATGGCTCCGGTAGTTTGCCCAAATAGCCGCTGGATATACATATCAAAAATACATTTTTATCGGAAAAAACGACCAGCGGCCAAATGGTTTTACGACGGTTATCTTCTCTTGCCTGACGACGCGTGCAACCATCCCTTCAAAGGTGGAATTTGTATGATTTATCTATTTCAATTACAGTTTTGCCTTGCTGGTCTGATAGCTGGATCGATGTTTTACAATAATCGTTTTTTTTAAAGACGTTGCATTAGTCTGTTTTAATCAACATTTTAATTCCGTAGCCTAAAGATCTATTCCGTTGTTGTTGTTATTAAGTAAACAATTGACGTCTATGTTATTAAGTAAACAATTGACGTCTAGACTTCTTGTGTTTTCATAACAACATCATAGTTCACCTTTTAGTTTATATTTACACAGCTCGCCATAGCTCGACACCTGTTCTACTCGCGAACATTTGCCAGTTAATAAGACTACGCCCACTCTCAAATGTATTGCATTATTACAGGAAATACTAACTATTAATGGCAATATGAGGTTTTCTGCAAGAAAT
>OZ024855.1:45375601-45378101 GCA_964017155.1 Oasisia sp. SBJ-2009
TTGACTAGTTTACCTAATAAATTGCGTAATGCAGTGAAAATAAATTACCTAATAAATTGCGTAAAGCAGTTAAAATAAAGTGATTAAAATATTAATTAAAAAAAACTTAGAATTGTACAAATGATAAAAACATGATAAGTAGCATTAATAAATCTAATAAAAACGTCCAGGCGGATGTTCTAACCGCTACCACTTATCTAACAATAAAAGTTATTTTTAGATCAGTGATCGCTACACTATCCGCGCCTCTCAAATTGTTTTACTGCGGGGTCGATGCGCGAAGCGTCTTGCCGACCGCAGCTGTCGAAGTCTGCTATGACCTATGGTACAAGATCATATATTCTGCCGACCATGTAACCGAATCGTTTGAAAATGGAATCCGCACTACCGCATCTGTCCAGCAATGTATTCAGTACCATTTCCTTGCCATCGGATGCCTCGTCCTGCCCTAGGACGCGAACGCAGACCTACTCTACCCGCTGGCAAGGCGGGCTTAATACACCTTTTCCGATATATATATATATATATATATATATATATATATATATATATATATATATATATATATATATATATATATATATATATATATATATATATATATATATAATAACAGGGTCATTTCAGTAGTGAGACAGATTGGCGTGGTTGTAACCATCAGTGGTCATCCAGGAAGAATGATATGTTCCACAATACACGCTTACTACAGTTGCCAGGATTCCCGTTCATCGTTATACACGAGCTGTCAGTATCGGAATAACAACTGACGTCGACGTAACGGGACACGGCTCTAGTGCGCCACACGCGACCGTCCAAATTAACGTGTCTCGTCATTCATCTGCACACTGCGTCATTTCTCTCCGTGGAGGATGCTTGAAATGCTGCATTCATAATTATGCACGCCTGTCTCTCTTTATCGTTCTCTATTTATCTCCCTCTGTCCCTCTGTCCCTCTGTCCCTCTGTCCCTCTGTCCCTCTGTCCCTCTGTCCCTCTGTCCCTCTGACCCTCTCTCCCTCTCTCCCTCTCTCCCTCTCTCCCTCTCTCCCTCTCTCCCTCTCCCCCTCTCTCCCTCTCTCCCTCTCTCCCTCTCTCCCGCTCTCCCTCTCTCCCTATCTCCCTCTCTTCCTCTCTCCCTCTCTCCCTCTCTTTCTCTCCCTCTCTCCCTCTCTCCCTCTCTCCCTCTCTCCCTCTCTCCCTCTCTCCCTCTCTCCCTCTCTCCCTCTCTCCCTCTCTCCCTCTCTCCCTCTCTCCCTCTCTCCCTGCCTCCCTGCCTCCCTGCCTCCCTCTCTCCCTCTCTCCCTCTCTCCCTGCCTCCCTGCCTCCCTGTCTCCCTGTCTCCCTGTCTCCCTGCCTCCCTGCCTCCCTGCCTCCCTGCCTCCCTGCCTCCCTGTCTCACTGTCTCCCTGTCTCCCTGTCTCCCTGTCTCCCTGTCTCCCTGTCTCCCTGTCTCCCTGTCTCCCTGTCTCCCTGTCTCCCTGTCTCCCTGTCTCCCTGTCTCCCTGTCTCCCTGTCTCCATGTCTCCCTGTCTCCCTGTCTCCCTGTCTCCCTGTCTCCCTGTCTCCCTGTCTCCCTGTCTCCCTGCCTCCCTGCCTCCCTCTCTCCCTCTCTCCCTCTCTCCCTGCCTCCCTGCCTCCCTGTCTCCCTGTCTCCCTGTCTCCCTGCCTCCCTGCCTCCCTGCCTCCCTGTCTCACTGTCTCCCTGTCTCCCTGTCTCCCTGTCTCCCTGTCTCCCTGCCTCCCTGCCTCCCTGCCTCCCTGTCTCCCTGCCTCCCTGTCTCCCTGCCTCCCTGCCTCCCTGCCTCCCTGCCTCCCTGCCTCCCTGTCTCCCTGCCTCCCTGCCTCCCTGTCTCCCTGTCTCCCTGTCTCCCTGTCTCACTGTCTCCCTGTCTCCCTGTCTCCCTGTCTCCCTGTCTCCCTGCCTCCCTGCCTCCCTGTCTCACTGTCTCCCTGTCTCCCTGTCTCCCTGTCTCCCTGTCTCCCTGCCTCCCTGCCTCCCTGCCTCCCTGTCTCCCTGCCTCCCTGTCTCCCTGCCTCCCTGCCTCCCTGCCTCCCTGCCTCCCTGCCTCCCTGTCTCCCTGCCTCCCTGCCTCCCTGTCTCCCTGTCTCCCTGTCTCCCTGTCTCACTGTCTCCCTGCCTCCCTGTCTCCCTGCCTCCCTGCCTCCCTGTCTCCCTGCCTCCCTGCCTCCCTGTCTCACTGTCTCCCTGTCTCCCTGTCTCCCTGTCTCCCTGTCTCCCTGCCTCCCTGCCTCCCTGCCTCCCTGTCTCCCTGCCTCCCTGTCTCCCTGCCTCCCTGTCTCCCTGCCTCCCTGTCTCCCTGCCTCCCTGTCTCCCTGCCTCCCTGCCTCCCTGTCTCCCTGCCTCCCTGTCTCCCTGTCTCCCTGCCTCCCTGCCTCCCTGCCTCCCTGCCTCCCTGTCTCCCTGCCTCCCTGCCTCCCTGTCTCCCTGTCTCCCTGTCTCCCTCTCTCCCTCTCTCCCTCTCTCCCTCTCCCCCTCTCCC
>OZ024855.1:45383101-45388101 GCA_964017155.1 Oasisia sp. SBJ-2009
ATAAAAATAAACCATTTTATTGTGTTTTTCCAAAGTAATTTCGAATGCACACCATGGACATAAACCCTATTATTAATTGATGTGATATCGTACTATACTTTTTTTGTAGCTATAAATCTGCAATAAAGAGCAGTACAATTTGGCATAATCACATAGCCATCTTTGTGTACATAAATCACACACATCATAAATCACACAATAAAGTATGCACTTTATCTATAACACATACGTGTATCTAAAAACATCACACACATAAATGATAACTGCTTAAAAATAGTCCTTCCTGACGACGCTGTAGTTTACTAAGATCAATGTTGCCATTCAAACATCCTTACATAATTTCTGTCTATACACCATATTAATTGTTTATACATCATATTGTATTTATACTCTTTATTTCAGCAATGCGATTTCTGTCAATATTTTTGAGGTCACGTTTTGAAAGCGCAACCTAAATTGTCAAACAAACGGACTTGTTTTTCAAAACCATCGAACGTTAGAATAGGGGGTACTAAAATTGTTCATAAAATCACACAAACGTGTTTAATGGGGTGCGATTCTGATTTTTAATGTTATAACATTACAAAGTTGTTTAAATGTTTATGTGTTTCTGCGTGTAATTAACGTGACACAAATGACGTATTTATGTTGACATCTTCCGAGCAGTTGACAATATTGGCTATAACTCTCACAGGACAGGCCATAAAAGTACACCATAAAAAATTATAATTGATTAGCTGTCTTTATTGCTGGATTTCAGCCAGTCTAAATAACGTACCACTCACTAGTATACGCTATAATTCCAGCCACACGTAATATCACATTTGCACAATCAACCTTATGTTTATGGTGGGTGTCGACATGGAAACAAGTTCGATTTTCACATAAAATGATTCTAAACTGATACGAATACACTTTATTGTTAATTGGAAGAGTACCTGTAGGCAATACGCACGCTCTCTTAATGATTCGAGAAATCAAAGTATGTTTTTCTGACAGTACATTCATACAACAAAACAAGAGTGAGCCCTATGTCTGCCTGACACCGTTGGCGGGAGGGGTGGGCGTCTAATATCGAAACAAATGTGTTCCGGATCCGGAAATGAAGCAAGATACTCACAGACCACACTGTCAATCAATATACACGGAAACCGCAACCAGTTTGTAGAGTCTGCTAGGCCATTGTTAGTCGCTCTGGGATTGAAGATGCGATGAATACAAATATTATTAATCGTGTCACTGCCAGCACGCTAATGAAAATATCTGAACAATTACTCCTACGTCGACCGCAGTCAAACTCTTTCGATGGTAAACAATCTATACTAATCGTCAGTCTAGCTTCCCTGCGCGACTCTGCGGCTTTAGTTAAACGATCAGTCAAGTTAATCTCTGTCGGTATCTAAGTAAATAAATCATCGCCTAAACACACCGACACAACGACACAACGACACACGGACACACCGAAACACGGACACACCGACACACCGACACAACGATACACCGACACACCGACACAACGACACACCGACACAACAACACACCGATACACCGACACACCGACACACCGACACACCGACACACCGACACAGCGACACACCGACACACCGACACAACGACACACTGACACAACAACACACCGACACACCGACACAACGACACATCGACACAACGACACAATTACACACCGACACACCGACACAACGACACATCGACACAACGACACAATTACCCAACGACACACCGACACAACGACACAACGACACAACGATAAACCGACACACCGACACACCGACACACCGACACACCGACACAATGACACACCGACACACCGACACACCGACACACCGACACACCGACACACCGACACACCGACACACCGACACACCGACACACCGACACACCGACACACCGACACACCGACACATCGACACACATGTACACATATACACATGCACGTAGACACACAGACACAACGACACACATGCACACACAGACAGGCAGACACATAGACACGCAGACACGCAGACACGCAGACACGCAGACACGCAGACACGCAGACACGCAGACACGCAGACACGCAGACACGCAGACACGCAGACACACAGACACACAGACACACAGACACACAGACACACATACACACAGACACACAGACACACAGACACACAGACACACAGACACACAGACACACAGACACACAGACACACAGACACACAGACACACAGACACACAGACACACAGACACACAGACACACAGACACACAGACACACAGACACACAGACACACAGACACACAGACACACAGACACACAGACACACAGACACAAAGACACACGTACACCCACCCATCCACCCACCCAATCACTCACCCACCCACCCAATCACTCACCCACCCACATATACGCACACGCACACACACACACACACACGCACACACGCACACACGCACACACGCACACACGCGCAGACGCGCACACGCGCACACGCGCACACGCGCACACGCGCACACGCGCACACGCGCACACGCGCACACGCGCACACGCACACACGCACGCACGCACGCACGCACGCACGCACGCACACACACACACACACACACACACACATACACATACAGTTCTTAACCTATCGGTCGTGACCCAAATTTGGATCGCCACGCCCATCTGGGTGAGTCGTTGTGGCATTTAAATTTGTCTTGGCGTTATAAACTATCCGGGTGACATTTTGGCGCATGGACAATAAATGTAAACTCATCAATGTGCCTCGAAACGCGCAAAGCATTTGTGGTATAAATACCACGGGCTATTCATTAGCAGGTATATAACCTTCAGCAAAATTATTTGTCACAAATTAACACGAGGCAAACATGTTTTGATGCATGTTTTGATATCAAACGCACATCACGTGACTACAGTGCGCCATAATCCTTAACAGTGATTTAAACAAACATAATATTATTTATGTATTGAACGATATTTTAAGAACTTGTTTATACTAATCACCATAGGAGAGTTAAAGAACAGCTCGTGGTATTTATGCCATAAATGCTTTGCGTTTCGCTGCACATTGATGATTTTACATTTATCGCGCATGCGCAGAAACATCACCCGGATATTATATAACGTCCGGAAAATGTAAGCGCGACATCATGACCCCATTTGACTCCTACGAATGGTCTCGCTATTCTGTTACAGATCCTTGCGACAAGAATAATGTACGCTAAATTGTGCAGAACATCGGTGCGCTGAGTAATATGCCATACCATGACATTTTCAAACTTAGGCCTGCTTCATCAACTAATGAAGTAATCAAGTAATGAACTAATTAACTAATCGACTAATCAACGACAAGAAACACACGCGCCCATCGCGTAGAACAATGTTATAATAGTTTCATGACAATTTGAAATGGAAAATGACTTGTATTACACAGCCTGGAGCGACCTAAAAATGATGACCCGATCCACACATTACGTAACAGCAGCATGTTTCCGGTCGAGGACTATTGAAACCATGAATATATTTTCATAACAATTTGGCTTTAATCGATATGTCAGTGGTATGACGTGAATTAGAGAAACACCCTTCAAACTTCGGTCGTCATCTTCTCTTTCAAAGTGCATTTTCCTCTTTTTTTCGACGATGAACTGTGTTATTCCTTTGAGTTTATCGGCGATACAGCTTAATAACAACAGGTTTTCATCCATGGTTTATTTTTGTATTTTATCATTTATTAAACGGGTTTTGAAGGAATGGTTTTGAAGGAATGGTTCTCCGCTGAAACATTGACCCCAGGGAAGATGTCAAGAAACGCTGCTTTATCCAAACACACAGAGTTAGTTACAATCAACGTGTCAACAAGCAACGGTCACAGGCTTAGATAGCTGAATTGTAGGGTAACTTCATAACTTGAAAACTGGTTAACCAACAATTTGTATTATATATATATATATATATATATATATATATATATATATATATATATATATATATATATATATATATATGATTAATATTATGTCAGCTCCACAATGCTTCACCCTCTGCTCAGCCAAATTACTGCACGATTTGCAGGTGCGACTCAGATTGTTATGCAAGAATAGAGTTATTGCGTCACGGCAGGCAATGAGTTGACAACCGCCGTGCAGACTGTTTTCTTGCAAGATGCTTCTATCTTTATATAGACATTATCAGAATATGAAGAACTAAATAGACAAAGCGTAAATCATTGAAGAGTGCTTATAAGGAAATCATCATATCATAAAAAGTAGTTAGAATACGAATGAAATATCAGCGCTATTAAAATTAGACTTAGACATGGGGCAATGCATAATAAGTCGGAACGACGGAAGTTTACCCTATTACTATTACACACCTAGGCTATCTTGCTCAAGGAATAAACTGTATCGAATCGGTGAGTGATATGTCAACAATGGAAATGAAAGTAGTCTACATGGCATTGTCAAGTGGAACATTGCGTGGCCGTGGTAGGTATGACAACTGTCATAGCAATATGCGTATATCAAAGGAGCTGTCATAGGCTATCAAAGATGATGGATGTAGCAACACATAGTTAAGTGACGTCTCCTCGTCTGTGTATGTGTACAGACGGTGAACATTTAACTCGGTGCTGTGAGCACACCCGGAACAGTTCTTAGTATTCAGAAACATACGCACACACAAAAGAGCACGCACACCCACTCACGTAAGTTCACATGTTCACACGAACCAACAAGCACATACGCATGCACGCGCGCTCGCGAACGGACTGACCCACGCACAACGCACACGTGCACATACAGCAAACATGCATACACATACATGCATACACATACATTTATACAAACACATTCATACATACATACATACATGCATACATACATACATACATATATACACACATACATACATGCATACATACATGCATGCATACATACATACATACATACATACATACATACATACATACATACATACATACATACATACATACATACATAC
>OZ024855.1:45393101-45463101 GCA_964017155.1 Oasisia sp. SBJ-2009
ACAATAAAATTTGATTTGATTTGATTTGATTTTACTTTAGTGTACTTTTTTATTTGATAAATAAAGAAAAAACGATAACAACATCCGGCACGTAACAAGACGACACAGTCAAGTGTCAGCCATTGACATCGATCTACGCATTGACCTCTCGTAACCGTTCTCTGACTGCCCAACCCGTGTTCGCTGTGCCGGTGATTGAACGTCATTCCTACTTCCTGGCATTCGTCACATCGCGTTTCCTTCGTCACGACTCGCACTAGTCGACTTGTCTGCGTCAGTGTGTTTGACTACGTGGACATCCGCACTCGCGTGAACGCTCGACTCCTACCAATTGCTGTTCCCGGCGCCATTACGTCGATTAGCCGAGTTAGTTATACACGTTTGTCCTTGCGATGATTTGCCTGATCGTTTTAGTGCGGTCGTAACAAGAGAAATGCGGCTTAGATGTGCAATTATAAGTGCAGCTAGTGAAATCGGTCCAGTTGTCGTTCGGTGCGATTTAGCGGAAGCCCAACAACGAAGTAGTAAGGGACTTTCTTGACGTAGACTGTACGTCTCTGCTCTTGCTTCTATTGCACTCGAGCTGTTGGCGATAATATACGACATTACCAACACACTTTTGGTTTCCATTCCTCCCGCACAAGGAGATTTGTAAATAAAAACAATCATTACTCAAGTAAAACTGGATACGACTCATTCTGGCACCCCTGATAACTACAAATTGGAAAGGTCTACAAAGTGCAGTGGTACATTGCCATGTATTTATGTCTACAAGTAACGGAGCTGCTGATATAATTACAGGTGTATATGACATATCCGTCACTTGAAGACATAGATACATCGATATATACACACACATATATATATATATATATATACATATACATATACATATACATATACATATACATATACATATACATATACATATACATATAAATATACCTACACCTGAGTGAGTCTTATCCAGTTTTATTTGTTCACGTTTTACGTTCACCGTGGAGTATAATTTTTTTTCAAACAACATATTTACTCCAAATTGATCATTGACCCAGCCGTATCCAATTTTGTATTACTGAATTTGTTTATAATTATGAAGCCCGTAAGGCAACGACTGCCAGTAACGACATGAACGTATCTCGAACACCGTTCAATAATACTTGAACACTTCGAGTTGACAATGTACCTTAGAAGGAGGAGAAATACGCTGGTCACGACAGAAGACCTAGAGTAGAAAAGGGACCGACCCAAGACAAGACTGACACGAACTGTCAAAGGTGAATATGACAAACTGTTCGACTGACAAGACACACCGCAGCAAGAGTGGGAAAAGTGTCACTGTGTTATACAATTAGAAATTACAACGAGTAATACAATATTGCATGGTTGGAGAACATTGAAACCATTGCGGTCATCAAGGACAGGCTTCTGCACAATTTTCACACAATGCTACGAAGAAACTGGCCGTCCATTGAAGTAAGGAATGTGGATTACCTAGGGGAAGAATTACTGAACTCCATTTTCATATAGGACGAATGATCACCACATTGCAGCCAAAACACACCATAAGGCTGCTTTTCATACCATTAGTCATATCATTGTCATGGATCGTTTGTCTTTGCGATAAGATGTATCTGGTGTAGCTCTAAGGTCGTCTAAATCATATCTTAGTGGTAGACACCACATACTCAATTTTAGAGTACGAGGATCGGGTACTGTGCTGTATAAGTACGCACATTTTTACCTCTTTTAAGTGTTATGAACTATATAATGCTCAGGGAGTATTGTTGCCCCCGATACGGTTCTGCATCTGCCGCTGCGCAGGTTGATTGCTGCAAGAGCAATATGACAATCGTCTTCCATGACAGCTCAAACGACTTACATCAACGTCATAAGTGACGCGGCGTGTGATGTAGATGGCGTGCGATGATGTACGTTTCCTTGTTGCCATCTTCCGTCATCGTGTGGGTCTACGGTAGTGCACGAGTGGATCAATCAGAGGTACACACGTGGACAAATGCGGTTCTACTTCGTTGGGTGTTCGTGCTGTCTCGAATTGTGCTGCTCTACACGGGAAATGTGTGGGGAGACGAAGGAACTGCACAGTTAGGGTATTAACATTGTGACTTCACCGTTGATGTTACCTCCGGGTGACTGATACCTGCCTATATAGGTTACAGAGCATTCGTCAACCCTGCCGCTGATAGACGTATCTGTAGAGCTGACAGACAGACAGACAGACGGACGGACGGACGGACGGACGGACGGACGGACGGACGGACGGACGGACGGACGGACGGACGGACGGACGGACGGACGGACGGACGGACGGACGGACGGACGGACGGACGGACGGACGGACGGACGGACGGACGGACGGACGGACGGACGGACGGACGGACGGACGGACGGACGGACGGACGGACGGACGGACAGATATACGGGCGGGCGGGCGGGCGGGCGGGCGGGCGGGCGGGCGGGCGGGCGGGCGGGCGGGCGGGCGGGCGGGCGGGCCCTCTCCCTCTCCCTCTCCCTCTCCCTCTCCCTCTCCCTCTCCCTCTCCCTCTCCCTCTCCCTCTCCCTCTCCCTCTGTCCCTCTGTCCCTCTGTCCCTCTGTCCCTCTGTCCCTCTGTCCCTCTGTCCCTCTGTCCCTCTGTCCCTCTGTCCCTCTGTCCCTCTGTCCCTCTATCCCTCTGTCCCTCTGTCCCTCTGTCCCTCTGTCCCTCTGTCCCTCTCTCTCTCTTCTATTCATCTCTTTTTCTAATGTTTCCTCTCTGTGCAAGTTTGTATATATTGACATTTACATCGAAATGGCCATGGTGTTCCAGTGGCCACGCTTTCGCGTATGCTCTGATTTCAAGGTAAAGTATGTATGTATGTATGCATGAGAAATGATGCATGAGAAATGATGAAAACCGCCGATATTTATCCGTTAATTGCATCCTTGCACGAATTACTTTCATAATGGAATAATAATCTAGAAAGTCGATATACATTAGTCTTAATACGCATTCTTGACCAATGTAAAGGTGGTTCCAGTTCCGAAGAAATTACATTAAGTATCAAGCCGTTATGTATTGATGTTCAAGCATATGATTTGATTCAAGTGGCGATAGTTACTGGCTGGTGCTTTCGAAAACACTAAAGTTGCATTTATAGCATACAGTGCCTATGACACGGTTAGTGCAAGTCCTGTTTCCTTTTAGGAAAACGACTTTTAGTGATATAAAATGCATTCCCTGTATCGCAAATGGAAGGTTACGCCGCATTCATTCATGATATCCAGCATTGTTGATACACGTTGTAGAGATGCCATATATTTATAATAGTTGGAGACTAAAACACCTCTGAGATGAATTGAAACAACATTAAACAACAGCGCATGCGCATAAAGAACGCGAATACGTCACAGACACGTATTGCGTCCCTAGCGATTCTGTAGTTTCCCCATTGCAAACTGTTTACCTACATGTGTTGGTCTTATAGTAACCAAACCATACACTACCGTATGATCCATATCACAATGTTATACAGCCCCGCATGTCTGGGGTCAATGGGCGGGACGACACCGCGAACATTTCTAATACCACACCCCACCCCAACCCCACTCTATAATCCCCACCGCCACCGCCACCCCCGTCTTCCCAAGTCATGCCAGATATCATCCAAAGACTGGGTGCGACTCCTAAGTAATGTAAATCGTTATCACAAAAATATCTATAAAACAAACCGCACCACCCCACAACCTGTCGTCTTCCGATGCCAGCTTGAGAGATTGGAGCTGGTGCTTCGGCTGAAACGTTTACCATTTTGTGACAAATTTATCAAAAAACTTTTTTAGCACGATTAAAAACAAGGCAAGAAAGGGGGACACTGTACCATGCGCCCTCACTCTTACCCATCGTGTCACAAGCACCAACAACGACCGTACATCATAATGATCAAAATTCTCACCTGAGGAATGCTGTGGTGGATAGAATGGGCTTTTCACGTTCTTCCAGATGATTGTGCGAGATGTAAAGCGAATGGTCAGTGAGGATGGTCATCTCAAACGCGTCGCCAACAGACCAGTGGTGGTTATTGTTTTCCGTATCCACCAGGAAGTGCGCAAACAAGTTGCTCCTGGTGTCGACCGAATCCATGATGCAACATGTTCAACAGCGAGCCGTCAGTTATAGGGTAGTAGAGAAAGGATACTGATACCATTATACTCACATTAGCAGACTTGGAAGTGCCAACCATGGTACATTCGACAGAAACATCGTTTTCTGGGATTCTTCGCATCATGTCAAATTATCAAATGTACATGAAAAATAAGCCATTTCAACAAGAATGTCTTCGACTCCATTGATGTGGAAATTGTAGGGCACAATTGAAGGGTCTGCGCGTAACTAAAACAATCAGGGCATTAGCAAACATGCCTGGTGTGCTCAACATACTGCATATAATGTTTGTCGTACATTAACAAACATACGTTGTAATCAATTGTTGCCTACTTAACTATGATATAAGCAAGTTCAAATATCCAACGTTTGACGCTGAAAGCAGCCTACTGTGCTTCGATAGCACTAGCAGTTTGCCTACATATATTCGCTGACCATGAAATTAGATCAAAGGTACTGTTCTGGGTTTGTTTCGGAGAAAAAAAACAGCGACCCAGAAATGAACGGCCCAACGGGGGTTGGATGCCGGGCAGCCCGACAAGCTGACCGATGGATTTACGACGCCTGTGTATGTATGTATGTATGTGTGTATGTGTGTATGTGTGTATGTCTGTATGTGTGTATGTGTGTATGTGTGTATGTGTGTATGTGTGTATGTGTGTATGTGTGTATGTGTGTATGTGTGTATGTGTGTATGTATGTATGTATGTATGTATGTATGTATGAATGTATATATGTATGTATGTATGTATGTATGTATGTATGTATGTATGTATGTATGTGGAGAGCAAGAGTCAAGTGATGGAAGCAGTCTTTGTCGCTTCGCGACCGACAGCATGATGATGATGTATGTATGTATGTTTGCATCTATGCATGTATGCATGTATGCATGTATGCATGTATGCATGTACGCATGTATGTATGTACGTATGTATGTATGTATGTATGTATGTATGTATGTATGTATGTATGTATGCATGTATGTGTGTATGCGTGTATGCATGTATGTGTGTATGCGTGTATGCGTGTATGCATGCATGCATGTATGTATGTATGTATGTATGTATGTATGTATGTATGTATGTATGTATGTATGTATGTATGTATGTATGTATGTATGTATGTATGTATGCATGTATGTATGTATGCATGAATGCATGTATGTATGTATGTATGTATGTATGTATGCATGCATGTATGTATGCATGTATGCATGTGTGCATGTGTGCATGTATGCATGTATGCATGTATGCATGTATGCATGTATGCATGTATGCATGTATGCATGTATGCATGTATGCATGTATGTATGTATGCATGCATGTATGTATGCATGTATGCATGTATGCATGTATGTATGTATGTATGTATGTATGTATGTATGTATGTACGTATGTACGTATGTACGTATGCACGTATGTACGTATGCACGTATGTACGTATGCGTGTATGAGTGTATGTGTGTATGTATGTATGTATGTATGTATGTATGTATGTATGTATGTATGTATGTATGTATGTATGCACGTATGTACGTATGTATGTATGTGTGTATGTGTGTATGTGTGTATGTGTGTATGTGTGTATGTGTGTGTGTGTGTATGTGTGTATGTGTGTATGTGTGTATGTGTGTATGTATGTATGTGTGTATGTGTGTATGTATGTATGTATGTATGTATGTATGTGGAGAGCAAGAGTCAAGTGATGGAAGCAGTCTTTGTCGCTTCGCGACCGACAGCATGATGATGATGTATGTATGTATGTATGCATGTATGTATGTACGTATGTACGTATGTATGTATGTATGTATGTATGTATGTATGTATGTATGTATGTATGTATGTATGTATGTGTGTATGCGTGTATGTATGTATGTGTGTATGCGTGTATGCGTGTATGCATGCATGCATGCATGCATGCATGCATGCATGCATGCATGTATGTATGTATGTATGTATGTATGTATGTATGTATGTATGTATGTATGTATGTATGTGGAGAGCAAGAGTCAAGTGATGGAAGCAGTCTTTGTCGCTTCGCGACCGACAGCATGATGATGATGTATGTATGCATGTATGCATGTATGCATGTATGCATGTATGCATGTATGCATGTATGCATGTATGCATGTATGCATGTATGCATGTATGCATGTACGCATGTATGCATGTACGCATGTATGTATGTATGTATGTATGTATGTATGTATGTATGTATGTATGTATGTATGTATGTATGTATGTATGTATGTATGCGTGTATGCGTGTATGCGTGTATGCGTGTATGCGTGTATGCGTGTATGCGTGTATGCGTGTATGCGTGTATGCGTGCATGTGTGTATGTATGTATGTATGTATGTATGTATGTATGTATGTATGTATGTATGTATGTATGTATGTATGTATGTATGTATGTATGTATGTATGTATGTATGCATGAATGCATGTATGTATGTATGTATGTATGCATGTATGTATGCATGCATGTATGCATGTATGTATGTATGCATGTGTGCATGTGTGCATGTATGCATGTATGCATGTATGCATGTATGCATGTATGCATGTATGCATGTATGCATGTATGCATGTATGCATGTATGCATGTATGCATGTATGTATGTATGCTGTATGTATGTATGCATGTATGCATGTATGTATGTATGTATGCATGTATGTATGTATGTTTGTACGTATGTACGTATGTACGTATGTACGTATGCACGTATGTACGTATGTACGTATGCATGTATGTGTGTATGCGTGTATGAGTGTATGTGTGTATGTATGTATGTATGTATGTATGTATGTATGTATGTATGTATGTATGTATGTATGCACGTATGTATGTATGTATGTATGTATGTATGTATGTATGTATGTATGTATGTATGTATGTATGTATGTATGTATGTATGTATGTATGTATGTATGTACGTAGGAGTGTATGTGTGTATGTGTATGTATGTATGTATGTATGTATGTATGTATGTGTGTATGTGTGTATGTGTGTATGTGTGTATGTGTGTGTATGTATGTATGTATGTATGTATGTATGCATGTACGTACGTACGTACGTACGTACGTATGTATGTTTATATGTATGTATGTATGTATGTATGTATGTATGCATGCATGTATGTGTACATGTGTGTGTATGGAATTGTGTACGCACGTGTGTTTGTTGTGTTGTGGTGTGGTGTGGTGTGTCATGCCACGGTGTGTTGCGTTTTATTGTGTTGTTAGTGGTAAAGCGTTTTCTATCAATATATGTATGCTTGTCATCACATTGACCTCAAATTTGAAGTGGGTTTGGTTGTGCGTTTGCGCTTAGTGTGTGTTTGCGTGCGTGTACGTATGCGCATGTGGTGTGCGTGTGTGTACGCGTGTGCACCTGCGTGTTTCACTCACAAACGACAACGCTGTGGCCACTGGTATATCCAGCTAGTCCGTGTGCATGACGTCATACATATATCGGGTAATGACAGCTGTGACGTCACATGTGTTTCACCAACTTGTCACGACACGTTTTACTATGCATGCGGTTGCCATTCATCATTCCTTTCAGAGTTACTCTGTTTCACGACTGTAGGTTAGACGGGTGATAATGTGTCTAACCATTTGTCAACACTGATTGCATTCTTCTATTCTCTTTTTGTCTCAGACGTCAGGGACAAAAACTTGATGTTGTCGCGACGTGGAAAGGCTATGAATGTTTGCTCGGCTCAGTGTTCAATGCTGCATGTTTCTAGGGACACCATTGACCTGACGTCACTGAGACGACAGATCAACGATTAGCGAATGGCAACCGAAAAGCGGACATCCGCGATGCTCCGACAACAAGACGTCAAGTGCGAGAGACGTGTCGCTTTTGTCATTAACATTGTCATCTGCATCTGTCAAGACACGCATGCGCCGTTCGGCCAATGGTAGAAAAATTTGAGACATTTCTAACGATCAGTGATGATGACGACAGGAAATTCACTGAGTGTTGCCATGATGACGTTCTTTATAAACGTGAACAGTACAGTCACGTCATCGTTTACGTACGTGAACAATATGCTGTCACATGGATTATGAACGCGTAGTTTTTAACAATCGGTTGTGATGACGACGGGAAATCCATTGAGTGTTGCCATGATGACAATTACTTTCTTTGTAGACATGAACATTGACATTGATTTTCGTGTCTTTATTATTGGTCAGTGGTTTCCCCAGGCAGAGTTGAAGGGCTTAAAAGTGCTGCCACCTCACGGAGCATGGGTAACCGAGGCTACGGTGCCAGGCGTTTACCGGAACTAAACATGTAAAGGCAACTTTTTAATAAGGCACAGTTGCCGTAGGCGTAGGATCATAAAGTTTGAGGAAACACTTAAATAATGACAAAAGAAAGAGGCTAAGAGAAAGAAGAAGTGTGGTAGTCGACGTATTTATCTCACATATGCTTATGAAGAATGGACATGACGACAGTCGTTTATCTGGATAAAGCCACACGTCGTCAGCCGAGCATCTGACACGATCTGTTAACAGTGGAGCCGCTACGTGAATGAATTGTACGTTTTATGATACAAGTGTGAAATTTGGCACAAACTTAGAACACATAAATGCAAAAATATTTGGATATAGGGCCATCTGAAATTTCGCCCGGGAAGGCATAGGCGACCATTTTCCAAGATGGCTGCCGTAAACCAATGTTCTTATATCTTAGTAACAAATAAATCAGTACTTTTGGTATTGAAACATAGGTGTTCGGGTTCAGCGATTTCATATATATTACCTTTGACCTTCTCCGACATTAACATCCGCCATTTTTAAAGATGGCGGCCGCCAAGACTAATAACCCTATATCTCATGACATACGCGACCTAGAGAGGTAATTTTATGATCAAAATTTAGGTATGTGGACAGCCGATTCCAGTGTATAAAAATTATTTGTATTTGACCTATGTCGACCTTTGTATCCGCCATTTAAAAAAATATGTTACATATGACCTTCTCCAATATCAATATCAGCCATTTTAAAAGATGGCGGCTTTAAAAGCCAAATTTCTTCACATCTTGAGAAATAAACCAGATAGAGAGATAACATTGTCTTTTTAATTAAGATTTTACATGCTGCTATTTTAAATATGCTACTTTTGATCCTGTCGGACATTCGTATCGGTCTTTTTTCAAGATGGCGACTAAAACTGGCGGTTATATTCTATATTGGCTATCAACAAACGTTATTTACTAGCTAGCCTATATTCACGAGAGGAGTATCAAAAGTCGTTCCCTCTCTTGATGGTTAGAAAAGTTTACTTTAACTCCAACACGCCTCATAGGTTTAACTCATTGTTTATTTTATTTGTTTTGTTTGATTCCATGTTTTGTGATATGTCAACAGAAACATTCAACAGCAGAAACTTACTATGTCGTGTGTGACAGTTCAGCATTCCTGTAACACATGTGTGTATGTCACACGATGAGTGTATACACATTCTCCATGACCAAAACGTCCTAGGCAAATGTAATGGTTCCTAATTACTAGACGTCCTAGTGTTTACTGTGTCGCACATTAACAACGAGCACACAGTCCACCACATTAGCAAAGAGCAGTGCATTGAAGTCCTGCCTTGAGGCACTTACATAGTCCCATGCATCCTTTCTTGCAACCACAGCATGTAATTCCCGACAAGCTTGTGTGCCTTCATGAAGAGTTGACCAGCATATTTTCCAACCGCCATTTTCGTTTCTGTTCCACCCCCATTCACTTGGAGATGGAAGCTCCGGAGTCGCGATCATCGTCTGTGCCCAAGAGTGACCGGCTTGGTAAGCAGTCCGCTTTGTGTGCTGGATAAGTGCTGCTTTTGTCGGAGGAAGATCGTCAATAGCTATACATTTTTGTGTGAGCAGCTGCTTCCTCGCTCCATTGACACATTCTTGGCTGCTAGTAAGGTCGTACAGCAGGACTTCAAATCGTTCCAGTGGACCCAGCCAATTTTCTACGGACTCCGGAGTAGCAGCCACGGCATAGAAGGCTGGTGTGGTTCCATGTGTCCCACGCAGTCCGTTTGCCCCTGCCTCCAAAACATGACACCGTGTCACAACCAGTGAAGGCACGAAACATTGGCAAAGCAACACAGCGATCAGGACCCAGTGCGTTGGCCATCTCGTGGGCCGGTAAATAGCGAAAGTTCTTTCCAGCACCAAAGGCAATCCACAGTTCGGTGATGTTGAGGCGCCGAGCTGATGTCACTGCAAGTACAACCACGTCCGGGTCAACTGTTCGAATGGATACCTTATTATACCCGTGTTTCAAAACATCTTCCAGGTGGAGTAGGTTTCGTGTATCCGCTTCTTCATGGGTGCACGGAGCAAGGCCTGACACGTCTCGGGACTGAGTACACAGCACACCAGTGTGACATGTGCTGATAGCTTGTTTGTCGGTGGTAATGCTTGCTGCTCTAGTCGCCAAGTACGAAAACAACTCGGTCTTGTTATCGTGAATGCGGAGAAACTCCTGCCAGTTCCCAGGAATTGAGTTGGATGGTTCTACGCGTCGGCGGATACCTTTCCCTCTCCGTGTTCGTGTTTCGGCCTTCAAGCTATCTGCAATATATTCATCCCACACAACATCTAGTCTGTCCACGTGTTGCAGTTGCGATGTGATGTACGGCAGGAACACTTGGGTCGCGTAATCGGAAAATGACATTGTATTTGCAAAACCTGGTCGAAGCATGTTAACGATTGCAGCCCCATCAAGCAGGACGACTTGTACGACTGGAATGGGGGAAAGGTCTTGTGTACGAAGGAGATCTTCCAAGCAGCCGACCAGATTAATAATAAAAATAATAATACACTTTATTTAGACACTAAAATCCACAGTACAAACTCTGTTCGGTAGTGTTTACAACATTAAAACATCCTAAGAAATAAATAAAATAAAAGTACAAGTAAAACATATGAGAACGTTTGTCTAAATCAGTGTTGTAGAGAACTACAAGAGAACTCAACTCAAATATATGTTAATTTGTAAACTATTAATTAATAAATAATTAAAATGACATGCTGGTTGAGCTAATTAAGAGTAAATAAGTAATAAATAAAGTAGCAGAATAAATAAATATATAATAATATACATAGTACTTAATTATTAACAAATGACTACAGCAATATAATAGTTGTGTCAATTGTAATTATAAAAATAAAAAAATAAAAAAAAATAAAAATATATGTTAATTTGTATACTATTAATTAATAAATAATTAAAATGACATGCTGGTTGAGCTAATTAAGAGTAAATAAGTAAATAAATGAAAATATAAAAGGATGAAAGGTGTAGAAAAACTAGACATTAAAAGCAATTTTGAAATAATAAGTCTTAAGGTGTGTTTTAAACTTGTTCATGCACACTGTAGAACGCAAGTCCTCAGGTAGTGCGTTCCAAAGAGTTGGTCCTGCACGAGAGAATGAGCGGCGTCCATAACGTTCGAGGTTGTGCCGAGGAACCACTAGCAACGCGCGGTCTGCAGATCGCAGGGCGCGACGCGGCACGTACGGTGGGATCAGCGAGGCAATGTACGCCGGCGTCCGCTCGTGTAGGGCGCGAAACGCAATGACGAGTATCTTGTACTCGATGCGATACTTCACGGGCAACCAGTGCAGTTGTTTCAATGCGACCGTCATGCTTCGCCGGTCACCGCGCCTAAGCCGCAGCACTACTCTGGCCGCCGAGCGCTGCACCATCTCAAGGCGGTGCAAGAGGCGGTCGGAGATGCCATACAGGACTGCGTTTCCGTAGTCTAGCCGTGATGTGACGAGGGCGTGGACGAGAGTCTTGCATGCTGCAGTTGTCAGACTTGTTCGTATTTTGGCAATACGAAATAAATTTGAGTATGCAGCACGGCAGACGTTCGATACTTGCGCTGACATGTCAAGTCCGCTGTCAAGTAAAACGCCTATATCACGAACAGTTAGCGACAGTGATATAGATGACCTGCATACACAGATGGTGGACAACGAGGAAGGTGAGTGGACAGCGGAGAAACGAAAAACGATTGCTTCGGTCTTCGCCTCGTTTGGAAGAAGGTGGTTGTAATCCAGCCACTGTCTAATATCACTCACACATTCCTCGATTTTTCGTTGTGCATCAGCGTGACTCGATGGCGGGCACTCAGCGTACAATTGAGTGTCGTCTGCGTATATATGATAGCGGATCTGGTGGCGATCGAAAATGTCCGTAATAGGTAAAAGGTAAATATTAAATAGTAGTGGACCAAGGACCGAGCCCTGTGGAACACCATGTTGAGTAATCACCGGAGCAGATGTAACTTCGCGTATCTTTACTGCGTTCGTGCGGCCTACTAAGTATGAACTAAACCAAGCCAGCACTGTCTGGTTTAGTCCGATAGCACGAAGACGATGCAGGAGAGTGCTGTGGTCCAGCGTGTCAAACGCTGCGTTGAGATCTAATAGCACAAGCCATACGCCACGCCATGAATCCACTGCCTGTATCAGGTCTTCATGTATTCGCACTAGCGCTGTTTCTGTGCTGTGTTTGGGCCGGTACGCGCTCTGAAATGGGTCGTTGAAGCCGTTTGTGTCAAGGTAGTGGCGAAGTTCACTGGCAACGTACCGCTCTAAACTTAAGTTCGATATCGGACGGTAGTTTGTCAGACAGTTAACGTCGAGACCGCGTTTCTTCAGGATCGGTGTTACAATTGCGTGCTTCATGGCCGCAGGTACGATACCGGATTCTAGTGACGAGTTAACGATGACTATAAACCGGTACTAGTATGTCGATGTTTTCTTTGAGCAGGCTCGTTGGCATCGGGTCGAGGGTGCAGGATTTCGCAGACGACTGCAAAATTATCCGTCTGATGACTGCAGTCGTTGCTGGCGTAAATTCGCAGAGTTGCGCAGGTTGGTAATCATCACACGGCTGCCGATCAAAAGTGGTGGTCGTCATGGCACGCGAGTCAATTGAACGACGTATGTCAGTGATTTTCTCGACGAAAAACTGTTGAAATGTCCCAGCAAGAGCTACGTCATTAGATGTCTCATGTAACTGAGCTGGTACAGATCGGCCCAGCAGTGCATTCGTGACGCCGAACATTTTTTTCATGTTGTATCCAGCCTCACTAATAACTGCACAGAAGTGACTGGCCTTCGTAGCAGCGAGATGGCAGTCATATTCGTCTCGAAGCGTCGTATAGATCTGTCTGTGGACAGTGAGTCTTGTCTTTCGCCATCGGCGTTCGGCGCGACGGAGGTCACGTTTCGCACAGGACAATTCTTCCGTGTGCCACGGACGATCAGCGATGACACGTGTGACGACCGGCGCGTGCTTGTTGACGATGGCCTCGATAGCGGTGTTGTAGTTGTCGATGGACTCAACGGTGGTTCCGGAGGTCACGGCGAATGCGTCACGGATGTCAGCAGTGAAAGCCCGCTTGTCAATCGACGCGAACTTTCGATAACGCACTCGACGTTTCGGACGTTCAGGCTTTATGACGTTAAGGTCACACTCGAGCGCATAATGATCTGTGAGCAGAGTAGTCGGGCTTACAGGTGTTGCGAGTAGACTAGATGTTTTCGCAGTTATGATCAAGTCTAGTGTGTTACCACGTTCGTGAGTAGTACCACTGACATATTGTACAAAACCGGATGTGTCGAGCAAATCTGCTAGGTTAATCGCGTCAGTGCAGGTTGAATCTTTATATCTAGTGTTAAAGTCACCACATACGATCGTTTCTGTGGGGTGAGCAGCAGCGATTAACAATACCTTAGAGACATCATCCAGGAAAGTTTTAAAACATGAACTTGGCGGTCTATACATTACAATAACACGGGTTATGCAGTCGATGAGGGCATTACGTAGAGTAACGGAAAGCGTTTCGGATGCGCACGTGTCAACACTAACACGTGACACGAGCCGGAATGCTTTACGAAAAAGTACTCCAACGCCTCCTCCGCGACGAGCGCCACCACGTGGCTGGTGAGCAAACGAGAAAGTATCTCTACAGAGTTCGGACACTGAAACATTGTCCTCATCTCTCAGCCAGTTAGCCGTTAGAGCCACAATGTCCGCAGAACAGTCATCGACGTAGTCATGGACAAGTAAAGTTTTATTTCGCAGAGACCTCGCGTTAATCAGGGCAAATTTGGTCTTTGTCACAGTTTCAGGCAAGCGCACAATTGGTATTTGCAGTAGGTTGTTGTTACAAGGGCGTGTACATGGTCGGTCAGTGGGTGGTCGACATCCGACCACTCGTGCAATTGCCCTTTGTTTCCGAGTGCCGCCCCGGCAGCCACGCCTCGTTGGTAACCTGGCAGCAAGGCCAAGATCAACCAAGGTCCTCCATGTGGTGGCATTCATCCGTGACGAACAAGAGCGACGAAACAATTGGCATGCCGAATACGTGTAGGTAGACATGATTGCGCAAGCGGTTTATGGTCCACTGAGCCGCCGGAAGTGTCTATAGACAGTGTAAGATAAAACCAGTTTTTAAAGATCAGTAAAAACACACACATACGGCGTTCTTGGTGACGGCGCGATGACTTGATGTGATCTTCGCTGGTTTATGCATATATGTAGTAAAAATCAGCGTCGATGTAAACACAGAAACGTACTAAAAATTGAAAAATATCAAGAGCGACGTATGTTCCTGTCCGCAGTTTCCCCATTTGTGATAACGCAGATGGATACGCTTGGTCTTCATGTTGAAATAACTGATCGAGATCATCACTCCGTATTTGCGACGCTATGTACAACCTGGAGAACAGAGAACAGTCATTCTTGAGTGACGACAGCTATAGTTGTGCTCTTGATTTCTCGACGTCTTGTTCTGCAATCTGATGTGAGAATGTGGCAGATTTTGTTC
The DNA here is from genome assembly GCA_964017155.1 of Oasisia sp. SBJ-2009. Taxonomy (NCBI): domain Eukaryota; kingdom Metazoa; phylum Annelida; class Polychaeta; order Sabellida; family Siboglinidae; genus Oasisia; species Oasisia sp. SBJ-2009. The sequence continues at coordinate 45,408,129 of OZ024855.1, forward strand.
CTCTGCAATGTTGTTGGATACCAGTAATTAATATACAACTAAAGACAAGTGAATATGCAATGGCAGTTGATCAATGTTTTCGAGGAAAACTGCAAACATCAACATTGAAATTCACTGTGTTGGCATTCATTTGCATCCTATGATCTTAGGCTTTTTGCTACTATTTGCCACTGCATGAAATGAACACTCATGAGTAGTTCAAATGTTGACGCTGTCAGACTACAACATTTAGGGTGGAATACTTTCTCAGCTATGCTATATAGCCTTTCAATTGAGGCTGATGAGGCAGGATTCGGCGGATTCTTTGTGATCAATGCTACAATACTACTGTGGCGCCACCGGGTGAGGTTTGGACTGAGCAAATCAGTGACGACGAGCCGAAGCGCCATCTGGCGATAACGTCATAGATCGAGATTGAGGAAGTGTTCGTCATTAATTATACCGGAACCGGCAAAGAACGTAGTCTGCCGAAGAGCTTGGTACGTAACGTGGTCGTCAGACAGAAATGACGGCAACAGATTCATCTGCTGAGATCGTTCCCCTGTCACCCAGCGACGTTGGAAATAATGGCAACGACATACTGGCTTCAACGAATGGAACAAATGGAAAAGACATTAGTAATAACAACTGTGCTACTGCCAGTAATCCCCAGGTCACATGGGTGGATATCGGTTTTACGTTGTTCGCATTCGGTCTTTACATTGGTGATATTTTAAGTGACGGTTGGCTAGCATATAGCTACTACACTCGTGGCCACTGGTACTGGTTCACGTTTACACTGATCGTTCTCATAGTGCCGGCTGTTATCTCGACTATCTTCAGCAGTGTTTGGTACGTGCAGGATTACCACAACAAAAAGAAACTACCGGAAACATCATGTCCACAACTGCAATGTGTGGTCATACTTGTGTTCTTAGTTTTTCAACTTGCACTGAGGTAAGCGATATTTAAATAATTAAATACAAATGCGGGCACGCACGCACGCACGCACGCACGCACGCAAGCACGCACACACACACACACACACACAGTATTAATAATGTACCTTCTAGTTTAATTGTTGTCACATGCAATTAACAACCGCGGCATGATTAATGAATGCATGTCTTATCGATTGACACAATAACGACACATTTATAGCATACATTTTATGTCGGATCAACATGCAGCTTTTTATAACAGCACATGACATAGTAAATTGCTAGTCCCGCTTTACTGACTGTCGGTCGGTTGCGGAATTACACCGAGACAGTTTGGGGATTCTGCAGGCTTTTGAATATTTATCCGCGTGATCTATACAATGCTGCCACCTTATGGACACTGGTTAATCCTGCTGTAATTTATATTTTTTATAAACAACTGCAAATTTGTATTTCTATTTACTGTGTCTTAATATTAGTTTAATTTTGAATCGTTTTTATAATACAGCATTATTTGATAAAAAGGTATCCTTATTTAATTTGTATATTATCCATGTGGGGCTAAACAAAGCTGCCACCTCACGGATACTGGTTAATCCTGTCGTAATTTTTATTTTATAAACAACTGTAAATTTATACTTATTTTTGTGTTAATATAAGTTCAATGTTGAATACTTTTCATAGGATATTATTATCTTGTAAAAGTATATCATATATTTTTATTTCATAGTTGGCCTGAGAGCTAATCAGTGTCTTTACCCTAATCTAGGGTAAGGCCGCCATGGCAGTTAACAAATGCAGAGCATTAGTTTCCCCAAGCAGAGTTGAGGGACTTAAAAGTGCTGCCACCTCACGGAGCCTGGGTAACCAAGGCTAAGTAAATTGCAAGAATTCACTTCTCAGACATGCGGAAGTGTTTCGTAAACCAGATAGTGAGACTGTTAAAAATTGTGCGAATATCATTGCTACAACAGAATATAGGAAAACCAAATGCATAGTTCTACCAAGACGGTGCAGGCACGTGTACGATTATTAATGGCAACGTTTGAGTAAATTTCTGATTGGACAACGTCATGTTATTAGACTTAAAGAACATCTCAATGACTTTTCTAGGTACATCCAAGCGCTGGTCTACGGGCTGAGAGCTCTTATGGGAAAGTCGAAGACAAAACGAGGAGAACAGCTTGTTCGTGCGCTCTGTGATTTGACCCTGCTGAGTTTACTAGAAAGCTTCATGGAAGGAGCTCCACAGCTTATGTTGCAGCTCTACATTATGCAGAAAATCGGCACAAAAGATGGACTTCTCATGGGTAATATAATTACATTGCATGGACACATGCTCTTTATGGTGTTTTCACTGTTGCTTTTCAGTATCAAAGTTGCATGCACGTCATGGCATTATGCATATTTTTCTTTCATAATTTATTTTGAACTGTGATACATAGTTCACCGCATGTTGCCACGCCGTCTTAATGTGATAGTTAAAGCATGTTTAATTTGTTGTGGCTTGACACGCACGTACGCACGCACGCACGCACGCACGCACACACACACACACACACACACACGGCGAGATACTTCAGTTGCACTGGCAGCGTTTTGAAAACAAACTAGCAGAAATTGCATCGGCGAAGTGGTATATCTAAGTACACGTGTACCTATAGGTGAATATTGGTCGTTTCGGGGCTGCTTTTTATGTTTCGACAATTTAGTAAACTATTCTCAACCTTCTGTGATAAACTACTATAATCTGTATATATATATATATATATATATATATATATATATATATATATAACTCGATAGAAGGATAAATCGAGAGTAGATGTATTTATTTTTTAACTGCAACTATGTGATGCAATAGTTATTTAAATTTAGTTTGTAAACTATTTGGCCCCCATTATGACTAATAAATAATCGTTATCATAGGGGCCACTTTGGGTTTAAAAATTAGCTTTTTTATATAATTATATAGTTATTGAAACCCATTGACGGACCATTACGGAAAGCCTAATTATATATAAGAGCATGTATATTCCTGAGTATGTTTATTAACATTTGCCACTTTACGCATATTGTAAGTAGAGGATATAATACATTTATGGCCGAATGTGTTGCTAGAGTTAGTGTTAATTCATTATTCTTTTGCATATGTAGTAATATACAACTGCACAAGTATGTTTGTATCCTTGGATAATATGCTGCTTTACATAATGTAACAATCTTTTAAAACTGTGAATGGTTATGTTTTGATTAAAAAAATAGAAGTATTGTTGATTGTTTGTGGCAGACTATATTTAATACTCTGTTTTTGCAATGTCTTTATTATGTCTAGAATGTATGTATTCTGCTGTGGGCTGGTGTGAAATGATTATGTATATTTCTGGTTTGTGTTATCTGCCAATTCTGAAAGTATGCGGGTAATGGTTTATGTTTCTATTTATAATAAAATTATAATATCATTACACTAAGTAGGTCTTCTTTTTGCTAAAGCATTAGTTCCATGTGGGAGCTATATTTATATTTAAAGATTGATATTATTCTTATAAGTTTTAGTTGGCAATTTGTTTATTCAATTACATTTGTGTCCCTAGATCAGTAGATAGTAATTAGTGTGAGGCAATATTATTGAACTATAGAGTGTAATTTTTAGTCTAGTTTGAATAATATGCTCCAACTTAGTTATGAATACAATTGCTTGAGAACATCTGTTTACTATTTGATCAATTTGTTTACTTCAGGTTAAATATGAGATTAATGTAAAGCCCAGAATGTTAAACTGGTTATCTCTCTCAATAGCTACACCATCAATTGTTAATGTTAGTTCATCAACCTATTTATTAGGCATTTGAAAAAAGGTGTTATTAATATTTTAATGATAATGTATGTAGTGTTAGCCATATGTTTATTATATGTAATTCTTTATTAATAAAATAGTCAACATTCACTGTGTTTGTGTCATCTCTGAAAGCTTTAATTGTACTTGTATTATCAAGTATCATCAGCATAAGTTATGCTGACTTTCAAACAATCATTGATGTAATTATAGTAAATAACAATGTCAGTGGCTCTACAATTGATCCTTGGGGTACGCCTGTTTTTATAGGTAAAGTATCTCATTGTACCTCTTCTAGTCTTACTGACAGCCTGCAGTTAGTTGAATGTTATTGTTGTGTGCTCCATTCCAATGGCTCCTGGCAGTTTTACTGATCAGTTCACGTTAAACAATAGTGTGCATGATTGTCACAGTTGCAGCTGCACAAATATTCCATTTCATTGTTAATAACCACTCAGGTGACACTGATTCATATTATATTGGAAACATGAACACAAAAGATTATAAATAATTTTAATAAATCATTAGTCTTACTGCTCTTACAGTGAAATGACATAATGACATAATATGTGCACTTCATGGACATCCCAAAAGGCACAGCTAAACGACAGTCCACATTCGACTGGCAAACTGCTCAAACTCATCCACGTCTACATAACAATAATAGTAATAACAACAATAAAATCTGATTGTCTGAGATAAAGTCCTTACTATGACTACCACTACCACCACCACACAAATATTTAATAATCTAAGCAATCTACCAGCCAACTGCAAACAATCACTCTGGCATATCTATCAGAAATGCTTGCAAGTATGTACATCTTTCATGAGAAACTGTTAAAATATGTGTTTTAGATATTTTTTTCACTGCTTGCATTCTGCATACATTCCGGGATAGTGTCCCACATTTTCGCAAACTTGTAAGCAAATTTACACTAGCCTGAACTTCCCTCTGAAGACAAGTTGTACTTGTGCCGTTGCAAGTGTGACAATCATGCACACTATATTTTAACGCAAACCGATCAGTGAGGTAGTTAGGAGCCACTGGAAGGGAGCTCACAGCAATACATCTAACACAATAATATTCAACTAACCGTAAGCAAGACTAGAAGAGGTACAATGAGATACTTTATCTATAAAAACAGGTATCCGCCAAGAATAAATGTTAGGGCCATTGACATTGTTATTTATTATAATTATACCAATGACACAAACACAGTGAATGTTGAATATTTGATTAATAAAGAACTACATTTAATAAATATATGATTAAAATTATATACAGTTTAAAAAGATTGATACATTATGTAAAGCAGCATATTACTCAAGGATACAAACATACTTGTGGAGTTGTAAATTATTACATATGCAAAACAATATGAATTAACACTAACTCTAGCCACACATTAAGCTATAAACGTATTATATTTTACCACACATCCTTTACTTACAATAGACGTAAAGTAGCAAATGTTAATAAAAAATACAAAGAAATATACATGCTCTTAAATACAATTGGGCTATCCGTTATGGTTCGTCAATTATATAAAAGGTACCTAATTAAAAAAAACAAAATGGCCCCTATGATAACGACTATTTATTAGTTATAATAAGAGCCTTCTAAGCCAATATTAAAAAAACTAAATTTAAATAACTACTGCATCACATAGTTGCAGTTACACAATAAACACATCTAATCTCGGTTTATCCATCTATCGATCAGGTAATATCTATCTATATCTATAGACAGATCTGTTACAATAGTTTATCACAGAAGTTTGAGTATAGTTTATTAAGTTGTCGAAATATTACAAGCATCGCCGAAACGACCTATAGGTACTTAGATATACTGTATCACTTCGCCGATGCCATGTTTGCGAGTTTGTTTTCAAAACGTCGTCAGTGCGACCACAGTATCCCGCCGAAACTACCAACTTTTACCGGCTACCCGAAGTGTCTGTGTGGCCGAAGCTTCCTAAATGCAAAAACGAATTTGTTTTCTCACCTCACTTCTGAAAACGAATTCGTTTTTCTTACCTCACTTCTGAAAACGAATTCGTTTTTCTTCACTTTTGAAAACGAAAAAGGAATTCGTTTTTCGTTCGCAAATTTGAAAACGAAAAAAGACGGTACAGCTGTATATACACGGACCGAGAAAACAACTATGTTAAAATTTCAGAGAAATCCAAGTGGATAAGTCCTTAAATTAATCACTATGCGATAAACATTGGGTGCATTGAGAGGTCTGTTCCTGTGAATGAATTTATCTGAAATTTCAACAGAATTGTTTTCTCACCTAACGTCATCTTTTTAGCCCGTATGTGTTGTTGATTTCAGTTGATTTCAAAAGTATTTTCTCACCATGTAAAATTTGGCCACTCATATATAAATATAATATATATATATATATATATATATATATATATATATATATATATGTGTGTGTGTGTGTGTGTGCATAATAATAAATTATATATATACGTATATATATATATATATATATATATATATATATATATATATATATATATATTCTTTTGTATGCAGAATTATGTTATTGTGCATTTAGAAATTTGGAATTTTTAGTTACTGCTTTAATTATTTAAACACTGACCTAAAATGCCCAGTTTTATCAAGCAGTACGATTATGCTTTACAATTGTTTGTGCAAAACAAATCTTAAACGTTACCTTAAATAAAAAATTACACAATAGCAATACTTCGTTATAAATCACTTTGACGTTTGCCTACTGGAAATAATTCGTTATCGTGAGACATTTATTTGGAATGCTCATGCCTGTGACGAATGCAACTTCAATTTTGTGTTCAAGCCCGCGATGGCATTAGGTAATATTTATAATTTATGAATGTTCCTTTGGTGTTGCAGGCTACCAGTTTGTCGCTTGCGTGTTTGCAATGGTGTCGCTTGCATGGTCGCCGGTAGCGTATCACAGGGCTTTGAGGCGTCTACTGCCAGATGTTTGCAACATGACGAAGCCAGGCATGGCGCTGCAGTTTGGTTGGCATTTTTTCACAATCGGCGCCCGCGTCATAGCGATGTCTTTGTTCGCGTCAGTCTTCACTTACTGGGTGTTCATCATTGTTGTCATCCACTGGGGCGTCATGTACATCTGGATACTCCTACAGGAGTGGACGTTTTCAGACAGTCAGCCTCGCAGTCAGCAGTGCCTGAACGTTGTCATGGCCATGGTCTACGTGTTCTGTCAAGTGGCCCTCGTGGACGGGCACACGAGAATGCGGTATCTCGTCTACTACGTGATTGTGTTTACTGAAAATACCGTCATGATCCTACTGTGGTATACGACCTCGGCGACTATGGACTGGTGGTACATCACGCCGGCTTTGATCACCGTCTTCGTTGGCTTCTTCGTTGGAATCGCGTTCCAAATGATCTACTACAGGTGGTTTCACCCAAACAGCTGTCCGTCTTGCCCAGATGGCAGGCCGATTCGGTTACGGGTGCCATGGAAAAAACTGTGGATTTTTAAGACGCTAGAGAATGACGGCGGAGAGACATCCCACCACGCACAAGCCAAATTTATTCTGTGAATAGATTCAGCAACACCATGGCAATTTAGGCGAACTGTCGTACTATACGTGAAACATGCGAACTGTTCAAATTGTATCATTGTAATAGTCACAGAATACAACACTGTAATGGAATATGTGTAAGTTGACATGAGAACCATACACATACTAACATAACTGGTTTTGTGTTTTGTTCGCTGCAGTCTCATGTGATACGTCTGCCGTGTGTTTGTGTTTGCGTCTGTGGTGTACGTGTGTGTATGCGTGCAGTTGTGCATGTGACAGAGTACGTGCGAACGTTTGTACATGTGTATGCGAAAAAGAATCAGCAACAAAACTGCAGAAACGATTAATAGAGTCTTACTGCGCAATCTAAAATTGAGTGATGTCACATTTCCTTTGGCAAATGGTTCCGAGTACGAACTGATAAAAACGCAATCGTATTGTGTGCGGAAAATAGACTACGGTTCGTTGTTATAACACCGGCGCTACTATTCAATGTAGAGTATTTCTAAGTAGGGGAAACCCGGGTAAAACGGGATACTCGGGTAATATGGGAAATCGCTATATGCAAAGAATAGTGCTGCCACACAGCGTATTTTGGCGTCCAACTAGCGTAGCGGCATCTGCTGACTACTATACAAACCATGTAATATGCAATTCCTCGCGCGGATTGGAACAATCGTTTGTAATCCTTAGCTTTGATCCCTTGCTAAATTGTTTGTTTGACGATCCATCTAAGTTTGCTAAGTAACAATTCGTCATATTTCAACTTCGAATGTCGTGAGGATGTAGTATTTGTTTATGAATGTTTCAGCTTATTAACATTTTTCTTGAGAGTGAGCGATAATTAATGTATCACAGTTAGATTAAACCATGCCTATTCCGGGCAAAATGGGATCATCCCGTTTTGCCCAGACATGATACCTGTTTAATGACCAACGGGAGTTTCAAATATATAACAGCAGTTGTGCATGTTATGCCGTCTTGTTTTTGTATTTTTCATTGAAAAACAGTAACAGTGCAATTTACTTTGACAATATGCCTGTTTCTGTAGATCGCTTAATTTAACTAGTGGCTCACGAAGTTACGTAAAGATGTGAGGTCTATGGATTACATAATTATACAGAAATAGTAATCCGCCCAAGGTACGGCAGTCAAATCCACAAAGAAATATGACATTTTGCTTATACGACCTTACCATAATCAAATATCTTGGCTATTCGTAATGTAGTTGATTAGTTCTAATATATCAGTTACTTAAAATAACTATTCTGAATATGTAGGACCACATCACATTAGCGAATGACAACTAAATATGCATCCCATATTTCCCGGATCAAAATCCCATTTCACCCGTATATGCGGGTAAAATGGGAATTTTGCGGGTAAAACAGGATAGTCCGTATTTATCCCCCAAAATGATTTTTAAAACAATAACATGCCCTGTAGTTTTATCGTGTGTTTGGCCGATACACAACAAACTGTTACCCTGTGCGACGAACAACGGAACGTTAACTCTCCCAAATTGCCCGCGTCTCCCCTATACTAAAAACAGGATACAAGCTGAAGACGCCGTCTTCTCGTTCTATAGGGTGACCCGATATGGAGTAAGTAGACAGCACACCACCGTCGTCTGTAGTCACTGCCGTTGACCACTACTTGTTAGACCGGAAGTCACGTATCATCGAGACTTAAGGGGTCATGACACAGTTAGACTTCCTGTTTGGTTACCGGGGTACTTGGCAGTGATTTGGCTTGTTGACACCTCTGTTGTATTACTGCCTGCATTCATGTGTAAATATTGACGGGTGTCACACATAGCGGCACTTTATGAGAGAACGAAATATTGGAACTTGACTAAACACGACCAGCTTGTCACTGAGATGATGATAACAACAGCCAATCAGTTTTATAATTTTCCTGCGTCTGGTTTTCTTATAATCCTACAAAACGCTAACATGGTGGCCAATGGGAAAGTTAACTGTGTCATGAGCCCTTAAACGGGATGTTGACCGGTTTTTAGTTATATAATCATATGCTTAACCCGGATGTTAACCTTTCGCCTCATATAACCGAAATGTCCACGCTTTGGTCATAAACCGGGCAAGCCAGTATAACATAGGTATGACACTACGCTTGTGTTAATTCAGACATCCCGGCAATAAAACAACATTTTAGTATTGTAATATTCATGTTTTCACCACACACTAAGCGCAAGTTCAGGTCAGTGCGGTGGTGAGGCTTTGTGTTGAGCACGCGTGTGCACGGGCGTCGATCGGTGGGGGACGAGGGGGACGCATCCCCCCATTTTTCAGGGTGGGGAGGACAGCATAGGAATTGTCCCCCCCCACTTTTCTATTCAGAAAAATTGCGAGGCATATAGCCTGACTCAACACTTCTCTCTCTTAAAAGCTGCTACATAGGACTAGCTAGACAATAAACTCGCGATATGAACAATGATATTCAGCATTGAACGAAATATTAGACAACTCTTCAGAGTAATCATCACAGGAGAGTTATCGAACAGCCCGTAGCATTTATACAAAAAATGCTTTGTTATTTAACTGTACATTGATGATTTTTAATTTGTCGCGCATACGCAGAAAGGCCAATCGGAAAGTTTATAACTACCGGAAAATGTAAGCCGCTGCCGGGCTCTATCAACCTTGTGTTGATATTATTAATAGGCTCTAGCCATCAAATACATTTTAAATGATGAAATTTGTGTTGCACTTTCACCCCTCGCCTGCTTGATGCTTACCGCCTACGACAGAAGCGGCGGATTCCTTCACTTTGTGTAACTTATTGTCATTTGAGTGACGACAAATTTCTTTGCCAAAATGTTGGATTGGGAAGTTCTACACAAGCACAGCATGGGCGTCGATCAGAGGGGGACGAGGGGAACGCTGACTACCCCACGGCTTGAGGGGGTCAGCATAGGAAATGTCCTCATACTTTTTCACTTCATAAAAGAAATTTATAGGCATATATAGCGAGACTGATCACTCCCCCTCTCTTAAAAACCCTACATCGATCTAGTAGTAAAATTAATAATAAGATATAAACTTCCCACTACCTAGTGGAAAATCACTAGATAAATTGCTTGGTTGACTGCAGCCCGCAACTTGATCTTAGTCCAATAAATTGTCATCATGCCGGGCTCTGTCATTTTGGACCCTTGTGTCGCTATATTAATAGGCATTAGCTATCAAGCACATTACAGATTATTAATTTTTGCTTGCCCTGTCACCCCTCGGATTGCAGCCTGGTCGTAACCAGCGGATATATGCACTTTGTGAAATTTGATCTAATTTTAGTGATGACAAATTGCTTTGCCAAAAGGTGGGATTGGGAAGTCCTATACAGGCACTCCTGTAAGCTCTGCATCATGTCACTCTGTGAATCAGACAAGCAGTGTTGGATTCAAAGTCTACCCCCCAAATGTTCAGTGATTGGGGTGGGCCATGGCCCCTCTTCAAATATATGTTGCCAACATAACTATTATAAATAGCATAACATAAAGGCTTTTTTAGTTTATTTAGAATTAGCACCAGACCAACAATGAATTATGTTTTATATTTACAAAAAATAGTTACGTGTATTTCAGGTCATATATATATATATATATATATATATATATATATATATATATATATATATGATGTATTATAATATATATTATATGACATATAATATATATATATATATATATATATATATATATATATATATTATACATGTCATAAATATATATATATATATATATATGTATATATGTATACATATATATATATATGTATATATATATATATATATATATATATATATATATATATATATATATATATATATGTATATATATATACATATATATGTATATATATATGACATATAATATATTATATAACGTATAATATATATATATATATATATATATATTATGCATAAATATATGTGTATATAAATTGGTCCCCCGTCCCCCCCCCCCACTTTTAAAACCGGATCGACGTCCCTGCGCCTGTGTACACGTGCATGTGAAAGTATGGTTGTTGCGTGTATGCGAGCTCTCTTGTTTGCCCTTATACAGGTAACCCCTTAAAGTGTCTGCACTTGAGCTTATGAATGTGAGTGTGTTTGTGAGTGCGTTTGTGTGAATATGTGCGCACACGCTTCCGCGCGTAACATTTTCATCGGTTGCAGAAATAAGACGGCAAACACGCTACTCTGTCTACTATTATTTGTGGGTGGTTATAGGCCGGGAATGAGGTCCTCCTCTCAGGAGGTTTTCTGCTTACTTTTTTCCTCACAAGTATTTCCTGATAACTGATACATTAGGCCATCGCAAGGTGATAATGACCACTCCCAAATAGAGGGGCCTTTGGCTTCATGGAGCCAGAAATTAAGTAAATTCAAATATTGTGTTACTGTGGGGCCAAGCATAGCTGTAGAGATACCAAATTTGCAGAAAGCATCCCGAGACATTGGGAAAAGCCGTGGTGCATGATTTAGGGGTTTGTTCCAATTCATTTCCGTAGTGTGAGCAAATGAGTCCACGATAAGTTAAAGAATCCTTCTACGTCTGACGAGTTAGTGTCGTAGATGAATATTTGCAAGTCTTTTTATGTAATAAATGGCTCTTTTTCAACACAGAAAACTTCCGACGGCCATTTGTGTTTACCAAATGTTGTTCGGTTCGACTGTGCACATCTGAAATATAGTCAAGGGCAACGATAAAAGCCAAGGTCAATGCATTAACTGCGCGGGCGAGAACATCAAAGTATGCTTGACCATATGGTAAGTTATGTAGTATCTCATTTTGAAGCTCTGAATCGCTAGGTGTCGAATTGCGGACCTTGTTTCCTCATAATTATAATTACGCCCGCTGTGGGTGAAAACGCTAACGCGTTCGCTAAATCACTGACATTTTAGTTATCGAATGTCTGGTCTTCCAATGCGCTACTATCTTTATTGCATGAACAGTAACGACGATCATGTTTTTCAAAGTTGTTAATTTTTAATGAATGCATCTGAATTACGCTGAAGGGTAGGGTCGATAATATTTATAAACTTAACTTGCTGCATTCGCACGCGCGAAGTATTTTAATTAATTATATAAGTAATATAGTAATAATTGATTATTATCATCACTACGCTTTTCAGAAAAATTTAAGTTTTATTATAATATAATTATAATATTTATTTCATATAGCACTAAATTCATAATCGTTTGTGGTGCTTCACAACATACTGTTATTAAAATATATGCAATAAGAAGAATGCTACCCACCGGTAATATTTAAAAATAAATATAAAAAACACATGTATCTACATAATTAATTAAAATTGCCTATTAGTCATAAAGAAATATTGAAATTACGATGATGTCACATTGTTTATTTTAACAATATTTATATAAACATCCCGCGTTTGCTGCGAGCACGCAAGCTTATATTACATAAGTGATATTTTTAAATGCACCAAAACCTTCTTTTTTCGAGTACCATATATTTCCCATATATTTATATTTTTTATTCATATAAATTTCAGTGATTTATTGTTCCGATAATTAATAAAGTGTTTTGTCCAATAAATTATGATTATTACATTTCCGGAAATATCATTCATATGTAGAATAAAATTGCTTCAGTAATACTTTCTTATGCATAATGTGTGTGTATTTGCAGAATGAAAATTATTAATTGGTCACAATTGTTGTTATGGAATTTGTATGTTTATTTATGACTGATAGATCACTTTAGTTAATTATATAGACACATGTATTTTTTTCAATATTATCTGTAGGTAGGTTTCTTCTTATTGTATTTTTAAAATAGCAGTATGTTGTGAAGCGCCACAAACAATTATGGATATGGCGTTATATAAATAAAATATTATTATATTATAATAAAACATATAATTTCTTGCAATTCATACTGATGATAATTATTAATTATTATTATTAATTAAACTATTTCGCGCGTGCGAATGCAGTAAGTAAAATTTATAAATGTTCGCGTGCACCAACGTGCCGTCTAACGGTATTTTGTGTAAAGCTAACTTTTTATAGCGATTTTACGGTAACGCTGAGCGACCAAGGAAGTTGCCCTCGAGATCTGCGCGTTTGTTTTGTGAATTTTCTTCGTTAGAGAAATGCAAGTGATTACATTTTGTAACGTAGTGTATATGTATGCAATATATGTGAGGAGAAGTTTGGCGGCTGTTGGTGGTCGTTTTCATGGTTAGGTAAATCAAACCCAGTCATCTGGCGTCCGCACTGTGTTTGTGACTGCCCCAATGAATCCATTGAACCACTGTTTCAGTTCTGGTTGATTCAAATGTACACGCATGCTTTGAGGTACGAGGAATTCAACGGAACCGTCTATAATAATGTCCGACTATGTTCACATGACCAGAATTCAAAATGGCCGCCATTTTCACCAACAATAGCTAAAATCGAGCATTATTTGATTGCATTTTGCTATATAAATATGATTTTATTTTGTGTGTCATTCCCAAGCTTTTTGTGATTCTTGACAGCTGTAGTCATATACACATACATAAAGATACAACTATTAGCCTTCCTGAAACTCAGTCATGAAGAATGTATGCTGTAGAGGAATTGAAAATAAATCTTCGACCTATTTTCGGTAGAAATGGCGGCCATCTTAAATTTGTGTTACGTGACCACAGAAAATAATTACATTAAATTCCTCATGTGCTGGTACATGTATCTCACGTATAATTAAGGCCGTACAAGTATATACCAGTACTATATTCTTGCCCATATGCTAAAACGTAGGAATAGGCACAACATCGTGGCTCTTGCATATGTTTGGTTACAATGACGGCCATTTTGAATATTACTCGGTTTTCTTGGGCGGGCATCAGTTGAAATACTTCCTTTTAAGTCCTGATATGGTCAAACATAGGAATGGACAAAATAAAATCATATTTATATAGCAAAATAAAATAAAATTATGCTCGATTTTGGCTATTGTTGGTTAAAATGGCGGCCATTTTGAATTTTGGTCATGTGAACATAGTCGGACATTATTATAAACGGTTCCATTGAATTCTTCGTACCTCAAAGCTTGCGTGTATATACAAAAATTATGTTTCTAGCATGATGTAGTGTAAAGATGAACACATTTTGTAATTTACGAGGATCACGGCAGCCATCTTGGATTTTCGTGGTTCCCACGAGTTGCCCAAGGATGGCGCATTGCCATCTCACGGATTTGAGTTCAGGGACACATAATCTGTATGATTCAGCAAAAAAGTTAGTTGGAGTTAGAGTGCCTAGCGATCGTATTCGCCATGAACAAGTTCGACCAATAAATCTTTGGCCACCCGAATGTCACTATTCCCACAGACCAACGTCCACTGGAATCGATCATTAATAGGTCACTGCTTGCAGCTCCTAAGAGAATATAAGCGATGGTGCTAGCTCTACATAGGTATGCATTCACAGTGACATGGAAACCAGGCAAAGAACAGATCATTGCTTATTTGTTATCACGTCACACATGTAACTGTGAACAACCTGAAGAACCAGCTGCACGGGAGCACGTGTTTCAACTACAAAAACACGAGTCTCAGTGTCAACAGTTCTAGACGATCGACACAGCCAGAGACTGTCCAGTGACAGGTGCGCTGTATGTCACGATACAGAAGGAGACTGAAAGTGACAAACTCCTACAACAATTGTCGGAAGTCACCAAGAACGGCTGGCCGAAAGAAGTAACCTAAGTTCCAGAATCGGTAAGACCATAGGGGATATTTCGAGATGAACTAGCGATTCTCGATGGTGTTGTCTACAATGGACCAATATTGGTAACTCCAACCAGTAGAGACATGCTGAAACGTTTGCACGTAAGCCACCAAGGGCTAGAAGCAACCCTACGTCGAGCAAGACATAAGCATGTTTTGGCACGGGAAGGCAGTAGACCCTACTTACTCAGGCCGCACCAAAGAAGCCGTGGAGGAAAGTTGGAATGGACATATTTACCCATAGCTCGATCAACTACTTGGTAATCGTTGACTTACTTCTGAGACTACTTCGAATTCGAGAAACTGAGCGACATGTCATCAGCGGCAGTGATGGAGATCTGCAAGAATACTTTGCGAGACAGGGAATACCAGAAACCGTGCACTCAGACAACGGACGTCAGTTTTCCGCACGTGAATTTGCTATCTTCAGCAATGAGTGGGACTTCCAGTACACAACCAGCTCGTCGTATCAGTCGAATGGGAATGCCAAGTCAAGTGTGAAATTGGTGACGAGACTCTTGAAACTTGCGCTGTTAGAATACAGAAACACGATTACAGCTGGTATGACAACAAGACCGATATGGAGACTGTTGCATAGACCCACGAGGTCTATCATACCGCAACTGGACTGTGTTCGAACCGATGACAAACCAAACCGTACTGAGAAAGAGAGGAAACTCAGAAGGACACAGTACGACTACAACAAGCATGCGCGAGACTTACCTGCAATCAAAGAAGGTTCTCCGGTACTCATAAGAGACTTCACATCGCACAAGCAAAGGTGGAAAGATGCGCATGTGTTGAAACAACTAAGTGATCGCTCGTACAATGTTTCTTCACAAGGGCATGTGTTACGTTGAAACCGTGAACACTTGCTAACACAATACACAGTGATGTATGACGACGTAGATAAGCCGATCACTCCGCTGAATCAAGTGCAATCCGTTCAAGTCGACAATCAGGGAACGAACGCCGACAGCAGTGTGCAGTCGAACGGTGATGTTACACAGATCGTCACAACCAGAAGTGGTCGTATGATTAGGCCAGAAAGACTATTCCCTTTGATGTGGACAATAGTTCTTGAGAAAAAAAGGGGATGTTGATCGTTGTGTTTCGTGTACCAATGGCAGGTTGATACTCTGAGACTCTGGGACTGAAAGCCGATTTCGTGTTTTGTGTAAACCCCGCCCTGTGTGTGCGCGCCTATTAAACATGTGATTTCTATCCGAGTTATAGTTATTTCATACTATTAGACAAAGAACACACGAAGAACATTGTTATGACAACTGAACCAGCAAACGATTTTATGACGTATTACTTTTCCAAAGTGCAGATAGAGGCTGGGGTTTGATTGGTGGACCCATCTTATGAACCAAGATGGGCCCGTTCATGGTGTCAGTGATTTAGCTAGATTTTTCCACTTTAAGAACAGTTCCTGAACAAACCACTACTGTGAAAAATGTTATTGTAGATGCAAATGGTTAGTTTGTGTAAACTGTTTTAGTTGCATAACACCAAACCGTTGCCTTTTTTGCCCTTTAACATGCATGCATGTACATGCATACAAGCTCACGTGCATGCATATACATATGTACGTACATACCAACGTATACGTACGCACGTACTCACGCAAGTTCATACATGCGTACGTACGTATATATGTAAGTACGTACATGCGTACGAACTTACGTGGATACAAACAAATCCAATATTGGCTATAGTTAAATTCAATATAGCAAATGCTGATACGCTCCCACATCGGCCTTTGTGCTTCAGTAGAACATTCAGAGAACATGCAGGGAATGGTATTTGTTGTTAAAGTAAGATTTGCCACAACACTTAAAATCAGGTGTTTATTTATATTTCACTTCAATCTTTATGTCGGATCTTTTCGATATTTCTTCCAAAACTGATTCCCAACTAATATCATCAGTGTCATCTTCTTCATCTTCTTTATGTTCTTTAGATTTTTTATGTTCTTTGAATTTTGTTTTTTCTTTGTCTGTTTTTGATACATCTGGTCCACGTTTTCCAGTTTGAGCTGGACCAGGTTTTCTAGTTTGAGCTGGACCACGTTTTCCAGTTTGAGCTGGACCAGGTTTTCCAGATTGAGCTGGACCAGGTTTTCCAGTTTGAGCTGGACCAGGTTTTCCAGTTTGAACTGGACCAGGTTTTCCAGTTTGAGCTGGACCAGGTTTTCCAGTTTGAGCTGGACCAGGTTTTCCAGTTTGAACTGGACCAGGTTTTCCAGTTTGAGCTGGACCAGGTTTTCCAGTTTGAGCTGGACCAGGTTTTCCAGTTTGAACTGGACCAGGTTTTCTATATTGAGCTGGTCCAGGTTGTCTAGATTGGGCTGTTTCAGGTTGTCCAGATTGGGCTGGTTCAGGTTGCCCAGATTGGGCTGGTTCAGGTTGCCCAGATTGGGCTGGTTTAACTGCCTCTTCCTCTACCTCTACCTCTTCGCTAACAACAAAAGGTGCTACGCTACCAAACAATGTTTGGTAGAATCCAGGTTGTTCAGATTTGGCTGGTTCAGGTTTGGCAGGTTTTACTGTTACCTCCTCGCCAATAACAACAGACTCTATCGACGCTATAGAGACGCTATCGAGCAATGTTTGATAGAATCCAGGTAGAGCTGGTTCAGGTTGTCCAGATTGGGTTGGTTCAGGTTGTCCAGATTGGGTTGGTTCAGGTTGTCCAGATTGGGTTGGTTCAGATTGCCCAGATTGGGCTGGTTTTATTGGTACCTCTTCGCGATCAACAACAGGTGGTGCTCTACCAAACAATTTTTGAAAGAATCCACGTTTTCTAGATTGGACTGGTTCAGGTTGTCCAGATTGGGTTGGTTCAGATTGTCCAGATTCGGCTGGTTCAGGTTGCCCAGATTGGGCTGGTTCAGGTTGCCCAGATTGGGCTGGTTTTACTGCTACCTCTTCGCTAACAACAACAGGTGGTGCTCTACCAAACATTTTTCGAAAGAATCCACGTTTTTCAGGTATGGCTGGTTTTACTGCTACCTCTTCCCTAACAACAACAGAATCTATCGACGCTATAGACACGCTATCAAGCAATCCAGGTTGTCCAGATTGGGTTGGTTCAGGTTGTCCAGATTGGGCTGGTTCAGGTTGCTTAGATTGGGCTGGTTTTATTGCTCCCTCTTCGCTAACAACAACAGGTGCTTCGCTACCAAACCATGTTTGATATAATCCAGGTTGTCCAGATTGGGTTGGTTCAGGTTCTCCAGATTGGGCTGTTTCAGGTTGTCCAGATTGGGTTGGTTCAGGTTGTTCAGATTGGGCTGGTTCAGGTTGCTCAGATTGGGCTGGTTTTATTGCTCCCTCTTCGCTAACAACAACAGGTGCTTCGCTACCAAACCATGTTTGATATAATCCAGGTTGTCCAGATTGGGCTGGTTCAGGTTGTCCAGATTGGGCTGGTTCAGGTTGTCCAGATTGGGTTGGTTCAGGTTGTCCAGATTGGGCTGGTTCAGGTTGCTCAGATTGGGCTGGTTTTATTGCTCCCTCTTCGCTAACAACAACAGGTGCTTCGCTACCAAACCATGTTTGATATAATCCAGGTTGTCCAGATTGGGCTGGTTCAGGTTGTCCAGATTGGGCTGGTTCAGGTTGTCCAGATTGGGCTGGTTCAGGTTGTCCAGATTGGGCTGGTTCAGGTTGTCCAGATTGGGCTGGTTCAGGTTGCCCAGATTGGGCTGGTTTTACTGCTACCTCTTCGCTAACAACAACAGGTGGTGTTCTACGAAACAATTTTTGAAAGAATCCAGGTTTTTTAGATTTGGCTGGTTCAGGTTTGGCAGGTTTTACTGCTACCTCTTCGCCAATAACAACAGACTCTATCGACACTACAGAGATGTTATCAAGCAATGTTGGATATAATCCAGGTTGTCCAGGTAGGGCTGGTTCAGGTTGCTCAGATTGGGCTGGTTTTACTGCTCCCTCTTCGCTAACAACAACAGGTGCTACGCTACCAAACCATGTTTGATATAATCCAGGTTGTCCAGATTGGGCTGGTTCAGGTTGTCCAGATTGGGCTGGTTCAGGTTGTCCAGATTGGGCTGGTTCAGGTTGTCCAGATTGGGCTGGTTCAGGTTGTCCAGATTGGGCTGGTTCAGGTTGCCCAGATTGGGCTGATTTTACTGCTACCTCTTCGCTAACAACAGCAGGTGGTGTTCTACGAAACAATCTTCGAAAGAGTCCAGGTTTTTTAGGTTTGGCTGGTTCAGGTTTGGCAGGTTTTACTGCTACCTCTTCGCCAACAACAACAGACTCTATCGACGCTACAGAGATGTTATCAAGCAATGTTTTAGAGACTACAGGTACGGCTGGTTCAGGTTGTCCAGATTTGGCTGGTTCAGGTTGTCCAGATTTGGCTGGTTCAGGTTTTCCAGATTTGGTTGGTACAGGTTCAGATTTGGTTGGTTTTACGGCTGCCTTTTTGTCAACAACAACTGCTGTAAGTTCTGCAAACCTACAAAACAATGTTAGATGGAATCAGTATATGCCCATTTACTTCTCACGGAACTTGGGTTTAGTGATATGAATATATCAGTTGCCTTCCGAGGTATTCTTCAGCAGACTGACGTTACGGGTGTGTCATGTGTGCTGAAGCCTACTGTTCTGACAGCTTGCTACCACACAACAGACGTTGATTTCTACTAGTTTCCTTGACGTAGCTTTAATTATTCTGATTTGTTTGCATGGTGTTCAATATACAAGGTTGAGTTTCAACACTTTCTTGATAATTATGATATACATCTGGCGCCTCGTGCTCTTCTTATTTAGCCGAAGCCAAGTGTTCAGCCATTTTGGAGGAGTGTTTTAATCACTGATTGCCTGTTCTTTAATTTATTATTTTATTTCTAGTTCAAGTAACGTTTGCGGAGCTCGGCTGCATTCGATCTGCAATAAGATGATATTCAGGTAGGTGAATCTGGAGACATTGAAAGTAAGAAGGGACAGCCTTTATTAATGCACCTTTACCCTCGTCGATCCACCAGTCTACAGACATAAGACGAAATGATAGAATATTGATCTGTTATGGTTCTTCTGCAAACCTTACGTTCTAGTATAAAATATTATATTTCACTCTCTTTTAGCAAGTTGAATGTATCATCCATGTAACTCAGCCAGGAAGAAGAAAGGATTGCCAAATGTTTCTTTCAAGAACATTTTCCAAGTATAAAAGAAATCATATTATCTGAACGCTGATGAAACATATCCACTCTCTTCTTCTTTTGTAGAATAGTCAGTCCGCACAACAATTTGTAATATTCAGGCGGATTTCTAATAGTGAAGTGACCTTGTCTACTGACAGTTCACAGTGTTCCAGTGTAATATCCTGGCTTAAACGGTCTTTGAGCACTTACTGATTACGCTTTTGTTAGTTGGATACTGGGCAACAAGATCCTGGTTGAACTTGTAACCTTTCTAAGTCCTTTACAGATGGCGTGCTGGTTTTTTCGTCTTCAAACAATATTTACCTTTTTCCAACCAGTTCGCTCAGAAATGTCGTGGAGACATCATTCTACTAGTAACCCTGCTATCTTGCTGTTATATGTGACCTTCATAATCACCGTTACTCTGCGCTTGTTGGCATGTCGAATCGCGATGATACTGTATCTACTTAGCGTTTGAATCTTGACTGTACTGTGTCTATTTAGCGTTTCAGTCTTGATCGTTCTGTCTCTACCTAACGTTTGAATCTGGATCGTTCTGTCTCTACTTAACGTTTGAATCTTGATCGTACTGTGTCTACTTAACGTTCGAATCTTGATCGTACTATGTCTTCTTAACGTTCGAATCTTGATCATACTGCGTCTACTTAACGTTCGAATCTTGATCGTACTGCATCTACTTAACGTTCGAATCTTGATCGTACTGCCTCTACTTAACGTTTGAATCTTGATCGTACTGCGTCTAGTTAACTTTCGAATATTGATGGTACTGCCTCTACGTAACGTTTGAAACTTGATCGTACTGTGTCTACTTAACGTTTGAATTTTGATCGTACTGTCTATACTTAGCGTTTGAATCTTGATCATACTGTCTCTACCTAACGTTTGATTCTTGATCCCATTGTGTCTACTTAACGTTTGAATCTTGATCGTACTGTCTCTACTTAATGTTTGAATCGTGATCGTACTGTGTTTACGTAACGTTTGAATCTTGATCGTACTGTCTCTACTTATAGTTTGAATCTTGATCGTACCGTGTCTACTTAACGTTTGAATCTTGATCGTACTGTCTCTACGTAACGTTTGAATCTTGATCGTACTGCCCCTACCTAACGTTTGAATCTTGATCGTACTGTCTCTACTTATAGTTTGAATCTTGGTCGTACCGTGTCTACTTAACGTTTGAATCTTGATCGTACTGTCTCTACGTAACGTTTGAATCTTGATCGTACTGTCTCTACCTAACGTTTGAATCTTGATCGTACTGTCTCTACTACGTAACGTTTGAATCTTGATCCTACTGCCTCTACGTAACGTTTGAATCTTGATCCTAATGCCTCTACGTAACGTTTCAATCTTGATCCTAATGCCTCTACGTAACGTTTGAATCTTGATCCTACTGCTTCTACGTAACGTTTGAATCTTGATCTTACTGTCACTACTTAAAGTTTGAATCTTGATCCTTCTGCCTCTACATAACGTTTGAATCTTAATCCTAATGCCTCTACGTAACGTTTGAATCTTGATCCTACTGCTTCTACGTAACGTTTGAATCTTGATCTTACTGCCTCTACTTAACGTTTGAATCTTGATCCTAATGCCTCTACCTAACGTTTGAATCTTGATCCTACTGCTTCTACGTAACGTTTGAATCTTGATCGGACTCTCTCTACTTAACGTTTGAATCTTGATCCTACTGCCTCTACTTAACCTTTGAATCTTGATCCTACTGCCTCTACCTAACGTTTGAATCTTGATCCTACTGCCTCTACGTAACGTTTGAATCTTGATCCTACTGCCTCTACGTAACGTTTGAATCTTGATCGTACTGTCTCTACTTAACGTTTGAATCTTGATCGTACTGCCTCTTCTTAAAGTTTGAATCTTGATCATACTGTCTCTGCTTAACGTTTGAATTTTGATCGTACTGTCTCTACTTAACGTTTGAATCTTGATCCTATTGCCTCTAGTTAACGTTTGAATCTTGATCGTACTGCCTCTACATAACGTTTGAATCATGATCCTATTGCCTCTACTTAACGTTTGAATCTTGATCGTACTGCCTCTACCTAACGTTTGAATCTTGATCGTACTGTGTCTACTTAACGTTTGAATCTTGATCCTATTGCCTCTACATAACGTTTGAATCTTGATCGTACTGTCTCTACGTAACGTTTGAATCTTGATCGTACTGCCTCTACCTAACGTTTGAATCTTGATCGTACTGTCTATTCTTAGCGTTTGAATCTTGATCCCATTGTGTCTACTTAACGTTTGAATCTTGATCAAACTGTCTCTACTGAATGTTTGAATCGTGATCGTACTGTGTTTACGTAACGTTTGAATCTTGATCGTACTGTCTCTACTTATAGTTTGAATCTTGATCGTACCGTGTCTACTTAACGTTTGAATCTTGATCGTACTGTCTCTACGTAACGTTTGAATCTTGATCGTACTGCCTCTATCTAACGTTTGAATCTTGATCGTACTGTCTCTACTTATAGTTTGAATCTTGATCGTACCTTGTCTACTTAACGTTTGAATCTTGATCGTACTGCCTCTACCTAACGTTTGAATGTTGATCGTACTGTCTCTACTTATATTTTGAATCTTGATCGTACCGTGTCTACTTAACGTTTGAATCTTGATCGTACTGTCTCTACGTAACGTTTGAATCTTGATCGTACTATCTCTACCTAACGTTTGAATCTTGATCGTACTGTCTCTAAGTAACGTTTGAATATTGATCCTACTGCCTCTACGTAACGTTTGAATCTTGATCCTAATGCATCTACGTAACGTTTGAATCTTGATCGTACTGTCTCTACGTAACGTTTGAATCTTGATCGTACTGCCTCTACCTAACGTTTGAATCTTGATCGTACTGCCTCTACCTAACGTTTGAATCTTGTTCGTACTGCCTCTACCTAACGTTTGAATCTTGATCGTACTGCCTCTACCTAACGTTTTAATCTTGATCGTACTGTCTCTACCTAACGTTTGAATCTTGATCGTACTGCCTCTACCTAACGTTTGAATCTTGATCGTACTGCCTCTACCTAACGTTTGAATCTTGATCGTACTGTCTCTACGTAACGTTTGAATCTTGATCGTACTGTCTCTACCTAACGTGTCAATCTTGATCGTACTGTCTCTACCTAACGTTTGAATCTTGATCGTACTGTCTCTACCTAACGTTTGAATCTTGATCGTACTGCCTCTACCGAACGTTTGAATCTTGATCGTACTGCTTCTACCTAACCTTTGAATTTTGATCGTACTGTCTCTACCTAACGTTTGAATCTTGATCGTACTGCCTCTACCTAAAGTTTGAATCTTGATCGTACTGCCTCTACCTAACGTTTGAATCTTGATCGTACTCTCTCTAATTAACGTTTGAATCTTGATCCTACTGCCTCTACTTAACCTTTGAATCTTGATCCTACTGCCTCTACCTAACGTTTGAATCTTGATCCTACTGCTTCTACGTAACGTTTGAATCTTGATCGTACTCTCTCTACCTAACGTTTGAATTTTGATCCTACTGCCTCTACGTAACGTTTGAATCTTGATCGTACTCTCTCTACGTAACGTTTGAATCTTGATCGTACTGTCTCTACTTAACGTTTGAATCTTGATCGTACTGCCTCTACTTAAAGTTTGAATCTTGATCGTACTGTCTCTGCTTAACGTTTGAATCTTGATCGTACTGTCTCTACTTAACGTTTGAATCTTGATCCTATTGCCTCTAGTTAACGTTTGAAACTTGATCGTACTGCCTCTACGTAACGTATGAATCATGATCCTATTGCCTCTACTTAACGTTTGAATCTTGATCGTACTGCCTCTACCTAACGTTTGAATCTTGATCGTACTGTGTCTACGTAACGTTTGAATCTTGATCCTATTGCCTCTACATAACGTTTGAATCTTGATCGTACTGTCTCTAAGTAACGTTTGAACATTGATCCTACTGCCTCTACGTAACGTTTGAATCTTGATCCTAATGCATCTACGTAACGTTTGAATCTTGATCGTACTGTCTCTACGTAACGTTTGAATCTTGATCGTACTGCCTCTACCTAACGTTTGAATCTTGATCGTACTGCCTCTACCTAACGTTTGAATCTTGTTCGCACTGCCTCTACCTGACGTTTGAATCTTGATCGTACTGCCTCTACCTAACGTTTTAATCTTGATCGTACTGTCTCTACGTAACGTTTGAATCTTGATCGTACTGCCTCTACCTAACGTTTGAATCTTGATCGTACTGCCTCTACCTAACGTTTGAATCTTGATCGTACTGTCTCTACGTAACGTTTGAATCTTGATCGTACTGTCTCTACCTAACGTGTCAATCTTGATCGTACTGTCTCTACCTAACGTTTGAATCTTGATCGTACTGTCTCTACCTAACGTTTGAATCTTGATCGTACTGCCTCTACCGAACGTTTGAATCTTGATCGTACTGCCTCTACCTAACCTTTGAATCTTGATCGTACTGTCTCTACCTAACGTTTGAATCTTGATCGTACTGCCTCTACCTAAAGTTTGAATATTGACCTTACTGCCTCTACCTAACGTTTGAATCTTGATCGTACTGCCTCTACCTAACGTTTGAATCTTGATCGTACTGCCTCTACCTAACGTTTGAATCCTGGGGCGCACGGGGGTCGAAGTGGACACCTCGTGCTATTTTTGGTTGCCCTGTCGTTTTCTAAACTTCAAACCTTCCTTAATAATATTCCAAAGGGCAACCCCCTCAACTGAGTGTACCTCACTCCGAAAGTTGCATTTGCATTCGGGCCTATGTGGTGTCTTATTGGCTGCGTTGCATATATTTCTCTTTCCTCATTTTCACAATAAATGTATAACAACAAATTTAAGTGTAGTATCGTATAATCAGGAATGATGAGAACTAATATTTATGACAATATCGTATTGATACGTTTATTTTTTAGGAAGCCAGGTACAACACATTGGACAATATATCGAAAAATATGTTCGATATCGCAGTTGACATCTCACAACAGGAGTTATAGTTACTTTAATATGTAATCAATATATTTATTTAATATATCAAAATTATGTACATTTATTTACCTAATGAATATTGCAAAGCAATAGTAAAATAGCGCTACGTTATACGCAATCACGAGCCAAACATGTACACCACCCCCTAAGTGTTGCGCAGTCGTGATGTGACGCAAATCGGAGTGAATTTCATTGATTGTATCATTTTCGCGTTTCGTAGAGGGTAATAATTCACTGTTGAAGACAGTCCTGATGCATGACCTACTGCTGGTTATTAATGCGATGTTTGTTAAGGCAATATAAAATTATGAAACGCATTATTCGAAATAAAAACACATCAAGTTATTACTCAATCACATCTTAAACATTGTTCTGAGTCATCTGTGTCACTCTTGTCACAGCCATTGTTTTCAATAAGAGTCCGAACAGGTATTACTCGCCCACATTTGATATCTTTCCATCGTATGCCCAAGCAACACAACACGGCACTTGAAAATTACACTTATATTCAGGCCTGACGGTGTCTGGATGACCGTTAAGTCACAATGGCTAATTATTAAATATTCATAGTTTATTTAATTAATTTAGCTAGTTTCTGTACCATAATATATCCGGAATTGCGAGAGGAATAAAGACCACAAATATATTATAGAAATGTATATATTTTTAAGGCAACGAGAAATAAACGATTGAAGAATAAGTAGGAAACAAAACTGTTCCGTTTTGTCGTCGATTTCATATAAATGTACCGTAGTGACCTTACTACATATTCAAAATATATGGTTAAAATATCAAAGGTATCCCCATTCATTCCTCGGTTGAATTATACCACAATTGTAAACGATATCTGACCATCACTTGTTCTTGAATCATCATACACTTCTCCCCCTCATTTTGGTTTGACGCTAAATGTTAACATCATCCCTGGAATAACTTGAATATATATATATATATATATATATATATATATATATATATATATATATATATATATATATATATATATATATATATATATATATATATATATATGTTTATATATATACGTTGCGTCTAATATGTAAATTAAATATAATGTATTCTTGTTTTCAAATACATGAGGTATGTTATAAAGTTTGAATGACATGTTTTACAGCGCATCAGTCATTTTGACTTAGTTTGGTGTCCACCGTGCTTTACCGACAATAAATACGAAACTAACAAAATAAAAACAACGGACACTTATGATTACCAATTATATAGTATGTGACAGCACTATTGTTGACGTCTAAAAACGGTAGGCCATAACTTGTCGTCTGTATAAGCTATTTTTGATTGTTGACGATAACAATTTGCTGACGGCAAGGACGAAGATTTTCGCACTGTTATCATCATTGCCGTTCGTCACCCATAAAGAAAATAGAGCTCCAACGCAACCACTGTCAAGGTTGGAATGCTTTCTTCACAACACTGGCGTCAACAGTGCCAGCCACATGCTTTATTTATGGTCTGGTGATCCATTCTGGTCAAATAGATCCGCTTAGAGTATGCAGCAAAGCTGGCAAATAAATTTGGGGTGAAACACACAGTAGTCATGGCTGATCTGGCTTTGCATGATATTTCGAATGGGCTACGGGAGCAAGCTTCCCCTGATGATGACATTTGAATCTTATTGTCATGTGTGTGTGTGTGTGTGTGTGTGTGTGTGTGTGTGTGTGTGTGTGTGTGTGTGTGTGTGTGTGTGTGTGTGTGTGTGTGTGTGTGTGTGTGTGTGTGTGTGTGTGTGTGTGTGTGTGTGTGTGTGTGTGTGAGGGTGTGTGTGTGTGTGAGGGTGTGTGTGAGAGTGAGAGTGAGAGTGTGTTTGTGTTTGTGTTTGTGTGTGTGTGTGTGTGTGTGTGTGTGTTTGTGTGTGTGTGTGTGTGTGTGTGTGTGTGTGTGTGTGTGTGTGTGTGTGTGTGTGTGTGTGTGTGTGTAGTTTCATCTCGCTGGAAACGTTATGGACGCAGTTGGAAAAATTATGTGGAACAATTATGCTGAAGACATCATTATAGAATCTACATACAGATGCATTTGAACAATGGCATCTGGAAAGAAATTATGATGCACAACTCAGTGGACTGGCTTGCAAAACATTTGCGACACACTGTGCATATTGCAAAACGATGGATCAAACACTAATGAAATTCGCTTCCTTTTGACTCCTTATTCAAACTACATGATTACATGGTTGGTTATCTACGATGAAGAAAGCAAGACGTCATCTGCACAGGTATTCTGTAGAACCTACAGCAAGACGATTGGCATTATTATCAGGTTCATGGCATCTCACCGTGCAGGCAATTGAAAAAACATTGGTTTAGTTTAATAACATGCTCCCATTTGTTGTTGCTGCTGGTCACCACAACTACATTTATTCGCTGCCACTGTGTCTAAAGGAAACAAACAACCTTAAGGTCCCACCACCATATGTATATCAGTACTTCACGAAAGGTCAACATGGTGTGCGAAAAAAGCTGGGTCATTCAAAGGTCTGATATGGCTCATGGGCAGACATACAACATAGATGTGAAGGAAAGTGCGAGTGGGCTTACGCAAATACCCCTGGATGCTAAAGCACGAACCATGTAGCTTTACACAAAGCCTGTGTACTCTGAGGTATCATTCCATTTCAAAGAAGTGATGAACCATCCGCCGTCGGGGAGTGTCTAACAATGAATTTCCCGGTCCGGGACAATAAAGTGTTATTGTATTGTATTGTATTGTATTGTATTGTATTGTATTGTATTGTATTGTATTGTATTGTATTGTATTGTATTGTATTGTATTGTATTGTATTGTATTGTATTGTATTGTATTGTATTGTATTGTATTGTATTGTATTGTATTGTATTGTATTGTATTGTATTGTATTGTATTGTATTGTATTGTATTGTATTGTATTGTATTGTATTGTATTGTATTGTATTGTAATACCACGGAGATGTACCAGGAAATGGTCAATCAAGCCTGCATAAAAACAGCACATGATCAATCCTGCCACGATATACTCCAGCAACATGCTAAATATTGCCACGAAACAGGGAGCCACTGTAACCATCATGAAAACACTGGAAACTGCTGAATATAATATTATTTGCGAAACTGACTCCAGAAATATTTGAATGACGAGGCCAAGTCCAAAAGGTACGCGACAGGATATTTGAAGAACTGCCTCCCCAATAACATCTTACTGTACCGCAGAAGCAGACGGAGCAGCTGATCAATGAAGTTGTCATGCTGATACGCCTTCTTCATCAGAAAGCTGTTGGGAAAGATGTCAATCTTGAGTTGAGGAAACCATCGGAGAATATGAATTTTCTAACGTACCGCAAGTTTCGTTGAGTCAAATGGATCGATGCGTCATGGCCGTTAGGCATGGTGGTTGACAGCTGTGCTGAAAGAGACTCACCTGAAGATGGAGAAATTATTAGATATCGGTTGGAAGATGGGTTCCACATCCACACATTTGGAACCAGTATCATTGACGGTGCCGCCATTACCAGAACTGACACAATGGTACATACAAGTTGCGTGTCGCCAGCAAATGCGCTTACAAGTAATTGTTCAGGCGCTAAATTCCAAGTGCCGCGTTGTGCTGCTTGCAAGTGCCAAGGGAACGATATCAAATGTGGGCGAGTAATCCCTGTTCGGACACTTGTTGAAAACAATGGCTGTGGCAAGAGTGACACAGCTGACTCAGAATAATGTTTACGATGTGTTTTTATTTCGAATAAAGCGTGCCATAATTTTATATTGTTTTAACAAACATCGCATTAATAGCCAGCAGTAGGTTATGCATCAGTACTCTATCTTTAATAGGGTATATTACCCTAAGGAACGCAAACATTTTACAATCAATGAAATCCACTCCGATTTGCGTCACGTCACGATTGTGCAACACTTAGGGGTTGGGGTACATTTTTGGCTCGTGATTACGTATAACATAGCACTATTTTACTATTGCTTTGCAATATTCAGTAGGTAAATGAATGTACATTATTATTGTGATATATTACATAAGTATATTGATTACATATTAAGGTAACAACGACTCCTTTTGTATGATGTCAACTGCGAAACCGAACTGATTTATCGTTATTTTGTCCAATGTTTCGTATCTGGCATCTTGAAAAATAAACGTATCAACAAGATACTGCCACATATATTAGTTCTCGTCATTCCTGATTATTTGGTACTACATTTAAGTTAGTTGCTATACTGTTACTGTGAAAATGTAGAAATAGAAATATATACATTAGGCTATTAAGGGCCTGGACATCAGTGCAATTTTCGGAGTGAGGTACACTGATTTGAGGGGGTTGCCCTCTGGAATATTATTCGGGTGGGTTTGAAGTTTAATAAAATACAGGGCAACCAAAAATAGCACGAGGTGTCCACTACCTCCAAAATGTGGACCCGTGCGTCCTGACTATTAACGTTTGCGGTGCTTTTCTCTCTTCCTGTGATAAGGTGCAACTGTTCTGCTTGATGCAATGCTTTATAATCACACCACTTCTCAGGAGGCAATATACATCCGCACAGGGATTTGGGCATATGACACAATCGTAACGTCAGTGCTGAAGAAGGTCGCCGAAGGTTCAAACCTTCAGAAATTATTAAATTATATATGCCATAAATAACAGAGAAAGCGGATCGTCTATATATATATATATATATATATATATATATATATATATATATATATATATATATATATATATATATATATATATATATATGTAAGTTATTACATAGATGAATATGTTGACAAATATTTACCGACACATATTGAGAGCATTTCACAATAGCCTTCCTAACATGTGCACAGTCGCTTTTTTCATAATATTATTATATATTTCAAACAAACCAAGACTGTATGCATGAAGAACAGAACATCTCTCGGTCACCGATGTTATTATAATTTCTATTAATACTACCTATTATAATGGACTGTCACATTACTATTACATAGCACGGAGATAAATAGTCATTTGAAAGATGTAAATGATTTCTACTTTCTCCTTTATTCACATTAAAAGAGTTGTCTAACTACCATTAAGAAGCCGTTTTCAACACACACAAACACATTTCATTGTATAACAGGTTTTCTAAAAACCATAAAATCAGTACTTTTTATCTGTAGAAATACTGTATATACGAGTGGGTAAGGCATGCCGCTTTACCCAAGCATTCATCGTCTGGCTGCCAGTCGAAGTCCGACATCAAAAGTACGTTACACTGAATCTAACTGGTAGGTTGTGCAATAAATCTGCCTAGCCGCATTTCCCCTGTATGCACATACGTGTATGATATGCCTTGCCGGCACACATTTTATCATTCGATGTTACACTATTGTGATGACATGAAATAATGCACTTTCTGCCTGATCCGTAAATGTGAACAAAGGTATGTGGAAATACGATTGACGGCCGAATTCCTCCCGTACCTATTGGATAAGGATAATTGACACGGTTTTTTTAAAGCCGCTTTTAAAGACTACTTGTGATGTGTAAAATAGTTAATTGATCTGAACCATCATTATAGTTTACAAGATTAATTTAGTATCTTAGTTAATTAATTAATTAATTAAGTCCTATTAGCTCATTGTTCTATTTTATTATAATATTATATTTATTTTATCCATTCATTAATATTATTGCGGTCAAGCTTAGGTTACACATTATGAGTCTTAGACGTTTAATTTATTATATTTTTATATTTGTTTTACCGCATTAATTTAGTTTATTATGTACATTTTATAATATTGTATTTTATGCGCATATGACCGGATTTATATTTTGGATCAATGGCGCTATATAAATAAAAAAAAATTATTATTAGTGCTTGCTGCTAGCTTACACCATCGACGTGTTGTCTGTACATTGTCATGTTTCCCATTCCTTTCAATTTTATTAATCCATCATCTTCCACTTATAATTAACGCATTAATGTATTTTATTATTAATTTATTATTTTATTTTATCTGTAAATGTATTGCGGATAGGTTTAGGTTATGCGTTATGAATTGCTAGAAGCTTTATTCAATTTATCTATTTATTTATTATTTTACCGTGTAAGCTTAATTTATTATGTACATTTTATAGTTTTATATATATTCATATGTTTTCAATGTGGTATTTTATGCACTTCTGAGCGGAATTCTGTTCTGGATAAACGGTATATTATAAATATAACTATTCTCGAATAATTGACCGATAGTGTTGATCACAAAATCTTCTTTTATGTTAGCTTGACATACTAATTTAACATTAAATTTGTATTAATTTTAAAGGTCAGTTTAGATATATATTTATTTGTTTATTAGCTTATCAAATTACTCTTTACATAGATCATTTATCATTTTATAGAACCCTTAGATATGATATTTATTTATTTGATAAAAATAATATGTTTACTGGATATTTATCACTTCAAAGGACATTATATATATATATATATATATATATATATATATATATATATATATATATATATATATATATATATATATATATATATACCAAAACTATTTCTATATGACATGAAATGTACATTGCATGTTGAAAACGGCGCATAAAAGTGTATTATTATCGTCGTTATTATATTATTATTATCGATAAGCGAGTACATCGCGACGCGACGCGACGCGACGCGACGCGACGCGACGCGACGCGACGCGACGCGACGCGACGCGACGCGACGCGACGCGACGCGACGCGACGCGACGCGACGCGACGCGACGCGACGCGACGCGACGCGACGCGACGCGACGCGACGCGACGCGACGCGACGCGACGCGACGCGACGCGACGCGACGCGACGCGACGCGACGCGACGCGACGCGACACGACACGACACGACACGACACGACACGACACGACACGACACGACACGACACGACACGACACGACACGACACGACACGACACGACACGACACGACACGACACGACACGACACGACACGACACGACACGACACGACACGACACGACACGACACGACACGACACGACACGACACGACACGACACGACACGACACGACACGACACGACACGACACGACACGACACGACACGACACGACACGACACGACACGACACGACACGACACGACACGACACGCCATCGTTTCCCACGGTGACATCTTTCGCACTTACGCTCGTTTCCTCGCAGCTTTCCGTGCCTTTCGTCGGCATCTCATTCTGCATCGTCTGCACATTCCGAGGAGTAATAAAACCACTAGTCCAGCTCCGACGATGGCCGATGCCATGGCGATATCTTTCTTCGTGCGATCGTCCAACTTCTCCACCGTCTCCATCGCCTCGTCCACCTGTTGAATGTCCAACTTCTCCAACCATCCCAACACGCCTCCTGTGTATTTCGGCGTGGTAGTTGTTAGTGGTCCTGGTGTTGGTTTTGGCAATGTCGTTTGTTCCGGTATTACGATTATTCCTGCTAGTGTATTTACAAATGGTTCTGGCATGGCTTCTCTTCTTTCTCTTCCTCCTCTCGACGGGACTTCGAGAAGTGTCTCGCAGAAGATGCCCGTCGCCATATCTCCGCATGAGCAGTTGAAACCGCCATTCGGCTCCGCCGAGTCGTGACACGTGCCTCCGTTTCTGCAAAGCTGGTCTTTGCAAGATGGTCGTCGATCACAGAACCAGCCAATCCAGCCGTTAGCGCAAACGCATGTTGCTCCTGTGCCGTCTTTATTTAGCGGTTTACAAGTTGCGTTGTGTTTGCAAGGTTCACTCTCGCAACTGTAGTGTCTTGGACATCGCTTAACGATCCGAACGGTAAAGGAATCATGCTTGAACGAAATCGACATAAAATTGTTTGTGCTATAGTTGCATTCGCTATTACGTAGACTAGACAGAATACCTGTACACACTAGAGCATCTTTGCACCAAGTTTCACACGCTGGATACGTGTGCGGACATCGCATATTTGCACGAGCATCTGTCGCAGCTACAAACCTCTCCGTTTGTACTTCACACGCAATTTTGGTTTTACTGCTTTTACGCGTTGATGTTTCGTTATTTTTCGGCTTGACGGTGTGCGAACTGATTGTTTCATTTGACATCGTGACGTCGCACTGGAGCGCACAGAAGAGGAACACTATGGCGACGTCGGTTTTATCATTCCGAAACATGGTCGATATCCAAGTGGCAGCCATATTTAAACTGCATATCTGACGTCACTTCCTTACGTTGTGTCGTAATCGGTATTTGCAGCTGCCACATCATGGCACAGCATTAATGTGACTATTCGCTTACTTAGAGTTCGTTTAATCTGTTTTGCCTTCGGATGTGAAATAGATGGTCTTGATATCTGCTGAGAAGTCATGTGAAGTGAACCTACTGCCGATATGTCTCCTGGAGTGTAAATGTTTATGATCTGTCTCCTGTTCTCGTCCGTGTCGTTATAACCTCGCTGTCGTATGTTCCTCCTCGATTCCTCCATATGTAGCGCATGAAGTTGTATTGTCAATACTGAAGAAGCGTCTGAAATCAACGCACTCAACACCTTTTTGGTTTATGGAAGTGGAGACCGGACACGTCGTTGAGGAAAACGGGTACCCCATAGAGGAAAACGGTATCTATGGAGTTCACCAGCGTACGTAAGATGAATAGCATATTTCTGAAACAAAACTCCTGCCCATCCACAATCACGAGACACAGTCTAATGATAGTCGCTCTGTTTGCACCTCTATATTGATATGCTTCTCCGTGGCATTTAACGCCATCGATCAAACTTCTGCGATGACTGCATAACAAGCTTACATCCAGAACATTCTACATCTGGTTTTGGCATTCGTCTAAAATAATATATGAGAGAAGTTAAAACTATTACAGCCAGACCCGCGAAAAACAAAACTCAACAACCATTGACACAAAGTCAGCCATTATTGGCCTTGGTGATATACATAAGTGGGTCAAAGACTGTTAGTGTGCAAGAGTGGTTGAAATAGAGATACACAGATGTGCTCGACGGATCAAGGAAGCGATCTGGATTAGAAAAACTTAATCTACAATTATTACAGATGAGGGTGTTACCGACTAAATGACATGTTGGGACAACCTGCTCGAGCAGAAGAAAACCAGTTCCCGATGAAGGCTGCCGACGGCTGTCCTATGTCGGCGTGGGTGACATTTATTTAGTAGTTTCAAAAGATATTTAATTTTGATATGTGGAAATGTTGCATAATTACATTTTGAACATTTGCGAGAGACGAATGCAAAGTTCGGATGCGGGTATCTATCACGACGGTGATAGATGCGAACGACTGAATGACACGACCAGGGTACTAGTAATAAAAATGTAAGTTCTTATATTATCTCCAGCGCACAAAAACACAGCGTGTGAGGTATTGTTTGTGGTACTCCCTGGCACAAAACACAGCGTGTGAAGTATCGAGAGTGGTACTCTTGGCACAAAACAGCGTGTGAAGTGTCGTGAGTGGTACTCTTGGCACACAACACAGCGTGTGAGGTATCGTGAGTGATACTCTTGGCACAAAACACAGCGTGTGAGGTATTGTTCGTGGTACTCCCTGGCACAAAATACAGCGTGTAAGGTATCGAGAGTGGTACTCTTGGCACAAACCACCGCGTGTAAGGTATCGAGAGTGGTACTCTTGGCACAAAACACAGCGTGTGAGGTATTGTTAGTGGTACTCCCTGGCACAAAACACAGCGTGTGGAGTATCGTGAGTGGTACTCTTGGCACAAAACACAGCGTGTTGAGTATCGTGAGTGGTAGGAGCAGCTCAAACTGTTAACACCCACCTTACAAGGCAATCAATTCACGACGCAGGCCAGTCCTACATACAAAGTAGGCATGGTGCAGTGTGATACTCTCATGGCAAGGAGGAGACAGACAACTGTCACATAGGTTCTCATTCGTGTATCTAAACGCTCTCTGAAGCAACGAAGACTGAACGAACTCGCCCAAGGTTCGACGCGACCGCCCAAGATTCGAACCCCGGTTCTGTCGCTTCATAGACCAATGCTATAATGGCCAGGTGCATGACACACGCCCAAGTCCAAATCACACCCAAGTTAGGGTAAATAACACCTAGGTGACGCATAGCCAGTAGGAGCGGGTGCATGACACACACCCAGCTGGGTTATGTCACAAGTTAGGCCGAATTTTCTGGGGCAACTCGAAGCAGCCCCAACTGCTGCTGGGTGACTCACAGCGCGTTGTATCAATGGCAGCAGTGGTTTACTGCTTGTATAAATTCTACGACTGTCCTCATAATCATGAACACAAGGGTGTTTAGTTACATGTCAGCCTGTCAATGTTGAAGGCTAATTACTAAATATTGACAAATTAAATTGCTATTATTATTAAATATTTTTTTATTTTGCATTTATTACCACTCTATATGTGATTGTACACAGTTCATAGTGACAGTATGTATATCTTCATCAATATGGACATTATGGCCTTTTACTAAGATGTATAGGTCTATCAAAGTGGCTTGATTATTACAAATTATTGACTAACTAATTAAATTAGTATTAAATTATTTATTTATTTCTATTTGTAACTGTCCATTAATGTAGTTATGCACAGTGCATAATAATATGTGTAATTATCTTCATAATCATGGACATTATAGCCTTTTATTTTTGTGTAGGTCTAAATACGAATATTAATTAATTTATTTATTTATTAATATTACATAACTATAAAATGATATCTCTTACAACAAAGTTTATTTTTTACAAATTGTATGTTTATTTAAACATATATTCATGGACATTGTGGCATTTTACAAAAACGGTTTCTATCTGTCGAGGCTACCCGCTAATTATCACCTATTGACTAATGTATTTATTTGTTATTACATGACTAGTTAATATATATATATATATATATATATATATATATATATATATATATATATATATATATATATATATATATATATATATTTATTTTACAAAAACCGTTTCCATCTGTCGAGGTTACCCGTTAATTATCACCTATTCACTAGTTTATTTATTTATTTATTATTACATGACTAGTTAATATATAATAAATGCGGTTATGCATACTGCATAATATGTATAAATATCTTCATATTTATTAACTCTGCTGGTCTTAATTAGAATGTGTTGGTCTGTTAACTTGGTGCGCTACTTTTGTCTTAGATAATATTAACTATTTAACTGAATTAATTAGTATGAATAAAACAATATTGCAAATTTATTACTGCATTCAATGCATTTCAAAACACTCCAAACAGTATTTTAATAGTTATATAAATAATAACGTTATGCCATTTTAAATTCAGTTTTATTCAAATATTTATCAACAGAAGACACAAATGAGCTCATTGCCAGCTTTTCTTTAGATCCTCCACACTCCGCAACGTCGTCGATAGAGCGTTGACCTCTGCCGTCACAGCATTCCATCCCCTTTTCTGTCCCTGTTCGACAAGGTTGATTTGAATCGGCCATTTATTTTATATATGGCCGTATACCTGTATTAAGGCCATAATCTCAGCATGAGAAAGGTCCTGACAATTTCGCTGTTGTCTCACTGCTTCCACCATGAGGACTCTCAGAGGTGAAATGAATTCTGGGAAGATTTGTTCTCAAAACGCAGCAATTCGCGTATAGGTTACTCGTGCCGGTATCCCCTAGTTGGGCGAAATCTGGGTGGCTGTTGTGCACCGCACCTAGTGGGGTCACCCAGCTTGGTGACACCTAGAGAGATAGGGTTAATTTTACCGCCTAACTTGGGTGCGTGTCATGCAACCGGCCAACGTCATGTTTAACTGATTTGTTGTATGTAGATGATGTAAGTATGCTATTGCTTTACTAAGATAATTTTGCATCGGGTCTTTTTTATTCATAACTGCTGCAAAACAGCCTACACTAGACGCAAAAAAGGTTATCGCGATCAACTTGACGCTTTAAAAAAAAAAAAATTACTTCGTGATTCAGTTACATTGACTTATACGGGTAACTATACAAGATCATCAAATACAAATTCGAACAGTTCACTCAACGCTGTGCTTATTTGTTTTTGCGATGCTTATAAGCCATATGCTTAGGCTGGTCGGTGAATGAGTTGCGTAACTTCAAAAACTCGTAGATAAACACAGAGCTTTGTGACACCTTTCAACGATCCGGACATTCGCTATGAATCTTACATAGTTAATAGCTCTTAATTCACCTGAATTTCAAATGAGATGAGAGAACTGGTTCATTTCTTCCAAGAAGTCGTAGTTGAACCGCTGAAAATTTGGCGTCCTATGTGCAAAGTATTTAGGATACATACAACAACAAAACGTAACAAGCATGCATATACATAATATTACATATGCCTGAAATATAATTTTATATACGTCTGGATGTGTAGGCGCAAAATCATCACATAGGCATGTAGTGATGTAGGCACGTGTGTATGTATATATGTATGTACGTGTATGTATGCGTGTATGTAGATTTATGTATATGTGTGTATGTATGTATGTATGTATGTATATATATATGTACGTACGTACGTATATGTATGTGCATGTATCTATGCATTTATGTGTGAATCTAAGTATATACGTATGTATGTACGTATATATTTATGTACGTATAACACGTGTATATATATATATTATATATATGTATATATATATATAAATATATATATACACCAAGGGTATATATATTATATATATATATATATCAATTTTTTTGGGATTCAGTATATATATATATATATAAAATATATATATATATATATATATATATATATATATATAACACCAAGCCCCAACAATGTTGATATATACAGTATATTTAATTAGATCCTGTTTACAAAATAGACACACAAGAAGACAATATTTGCGTGCATATTTATTTATTTAAGCATGGTGGTGATACAAGACAGGTAATGCGCTACATACATGTTGAAAGTAATATTCTCATAGTATTTCAATGAACTAACATTCATGGTTCATGTGTAAACGTCCTTTCGTCAGTAGTTATTGGTCTTATGCTAAATTGTGATTAATCATGCGCGCGTATCCGGTAATCATATCCGATAATCAATATATTCATATGTTACAAACTTCAGTGATGATGTGTGATGGGATGTCATGGTTTGATTGTTCAATTGCCAAAGGTTATTAACCGTAACTAAAATTAATGAGATGTTCTATTCGTACAGCCTTCTTCCAACAAAACACATTTTAGCATGCACCGCATCGTTTAAATTAGTCAAACTATGATTTTGGCATATATGTTAGTAGCACTGTGCAAATTCCTGCCTGCAGGTTTTGCTTGATTTTACTCAATAAATATCCACTTGCCGAATGTCTGTCTCGGCCGCTTTGCCCAGTAAATACTTCACTCGTGAAACAGCAGCGTAAACCTATGATGTTCAACCGTATGTGGCATAACACAATACCAATACAAAAATAGTTCCATGACGCAATCGATTTAGACAATCGCTGTGCATGAATTAGTCTACATGTTGGACTAATAATGTTCCATTTTGCCAACACACAATCCAGTTTTTTAAACGTTGACATAGCAACTACCCAAGGCAGACGTGTCGTGCAACAAGCGAAATAGTTTACACTTTAGCGTAAACAGTAATATAAAAACTAACCTTAACCAGTAAACTAACACTAATGTACCAAATGAGCAAACTGATCAGCCCTAGCGTAAGAAATACCACATTAAGATATCCAAGCAGTTAAATGTATCCAGCAGCTACCGTAAGTCAAGTAGATGACGTGGCGCAACGGGGCAAAGCTCTCGCGAGATCTGGAAGAAATAACGAAGCAGGACGAGAGCCGTCTACTGACATTAGTCCGTGACACAAGCATAGCATATAAATGTAATTTGTCGAAAGGAAACGACGAAGTTAAACGTTACGTGTCTATCATAGACTATATTCACCGGTAATGTGTACTAAATCGTTTGGGTTATTTTGCTTGAAATGAGCAAAGTGTTCTTCGTTATAGATATATTTTAATTGGGTGCATGGAAGCGGCAACATGGCGACAAGTCCATGTGCTGTGTAACGAGCCACGTATGGGAATGAGAGAACTAAAGACGACACGTTTAACGGTATCCTAAGGCAACTACTCCAGTGAACGGAAGGCGCGGGTCTCGACCGATGCCTACTTCCTGCAACGCCCACGGTGACTCTGGTAGCCATAGCAACAGGGCCACCCCCACCGACGACGTCGGCCATAATACCACCTTTGCCACCTGGAGAGAGAAAACGATCAGTAAATAGTACACCTTTCTAATATCGCTTCATGCATAATTCATGAGTATCCAGAACGAGGTTAACCTAGAAGACTGCGATAGCGTCCCACGCAACAGACACATGAAAAGCTGCGGTGACGTCAGGGTGTCTTCTTCTGCACCATCGTCGGTCTACAATCACCTTTACCTTTGGTAGGACAGGGGAGTGTAACCTGTGGTGCGACATGGGAGTGTTACCTGTGGTGGGACATGGGAGTGTTACCTGTGGTGCGACATGGGAGTGTTACCTGTGGTGGGACATGGGAGTGTTACCTGTGGTGGGACATGGGAGTGTTACCTGTGGTGGGACATGGGAGTGTTACCTGTGGTGGGACAGGGGAGTGTTACCTGTGGTGGGACATGGGAGTGTTACCTGTGGTGGGACATGGGAGTGTTACCTGTGGTGCGACATGGGAGTGTTACCTGTGGTGGGACATGGGAGTGTTACCTGTGGTGGGACATGGGAGTGTTACCTGTGGTGGGACATGGGAGTGTTACCTGTGGTGGGACATGGGAGTGTTACCTGTGGTGGGACATGGGAGTGTTACCTGTGGTGGGACAGGGGAGTGTTACCTGTGGTGGGACATGGGAGTGTTACCTGTGGTGGGACATGGGAGTGTTACCTGTGGTGCGACATGGGAGTGTTACCTGTGGTAGGACAGGGGAGTGTTACCTGTGGTGGGACATGGGAGTGTTACCTGTGGTGGGACAGGGGAGTGTTACCTGTGGTGGGACATGGGAGTGTTACCTGTGGTGGGACATGGGAGTGTTACCTGTGGTGGGACATGGGAGTGTTACCTGTGGTGGGATATGGGAGTGTTACCTGTGGTGGGACAGGGGAGTGTTACCTGTGGTGGGACATGGGAGTGTTACCTGTGGTGGGACATGGGAGTGTAACCTGTGGTGCGACAGGGGAGTGTTACCTGTGGTAGGACAGGGGAGTGTTACCTGTGGTGGGACATGGGAGTGTTACCTGTGGTGGGACATGGGAGTGTTACCTGTGGTGGACAGGGGAGTGTTACCTGTGGTGGGACATGGGAGTGTAACCTGTGGTGGACAGGGGAGTGTTACCTGTGGTGGACAGGGGAGTGTTACCTGTGGTGGGACAGGGGAGTGTTACCTGTGGTGGGACATGGGAGTGTTACCTGTGGTGGGACAGGGGAGTGTTACCTGTGGTGGGACAGGGGAGTGTTACCTGTGGTGGGACAGGGGAGTGTTACCTGTGGTGGGACATGGGAGTGTTACCTGTGGTGGGACATGGGAGTGTTACCTGTGGTGGGACATGGGAGTGTTACCTGTGGTGGGACATGGGAGTGTTACCTGTGGTGGGACAGGGGAGTGTTACCTGTGGTGGGACAGGGGAGTGTTACCTGTGGTGGACATGGGAGTGTAACCTGTGGTGGACAGGGGAGTGTAACCTGTGGTGGACATGGGAGTGTTACCAGTGGTGGGACATGGGAGTGTTACCTGTGGTGGGACATGGGAGTGTTACCTGTGGTGGGACATGGGAGTGTTACCTGTGGTGGGACATGGGAGTGTTACCTGTGGTGGGACAGGGGAGTGTTACCAGTGGTGGGACATGGGAGTGTTACCTGTGGTGGGACATGGGAGTGTTACCTGTGGTGGGACATGGGAGTGTTACCTGTGGTGGGACATGGGAGTGTTACCTGTGGTGGGACATGGGAGTGTTACCTGTGGTGGGACATGGGAGTGTTACCTGTGGTGGGACAGGGGAGTGTTACCTGTGGTGGGACAGGGGAGTGTTACCTGTGGTGGGACAGGGGAGTGTTACCTGTGGTGGGACATGGGAGTGTTACCTGTGGTGGGACATGGGAGTGTTACCTGTGGTGGGACATGGGAGTGTTACCTGTGGTGGGACATGGGAGTGTTACCTGTGGTGGGACATGGGAGTGTTACCTGTGGTGGGACATGGGAGTGTTACCTGTGGTGGGACATGGGAGTGTTACCTGTGGTGGGACATGGGAGTGTTACCTGTGGTGGGACATGGGAGTGTTACCTGTGGTGGGACAGGGGAGTGTTACCTGTGGTGGGACATGGCAGTGTTACCTGTGGTGGGAGATGGCAGTGTTACCTGTGGTGGGACATGGCAGTGTTACCTGTGGTGGGACATGGCAGTGTTACCTGTGGTGGGACATGGCAGTGTTACCTGTGGTGGGACATGGCAGTGTTACCTGTGGAGGGACATGGCAGTGTTACCTGTGGTGGGACATGGGAGTGTAACCTGTGGTGGACAGGGGAGTGTTACCTGTGGTGGGACATGGGAGTGTAACCTGTGGTGGGACATGGGAGTGTTACCTGTGGTGGACAGGGGAGTGTAACCTGTGGTGGGACATGGGAGTGTTACCTGTGGTGGGACATGGGAGTGTAACCTGTGGTGGACAGGGGAGTGTTACCTGTGGTGGGACATGGGAGTGTAACCTGTGGTGGGACATGGGAGTGTTACCTGTGGTGGACAGGGGAGTGTTACCTGTGGTGGGACAGGGGAGTGTTACCTGTGGTGGGACATGGGAGTGTTACCTGTGGTGGGACAGGGGAGTGTTACCTGTGGTGGGACAGGGGAGTGTTACCTGTGGTGGGACAGGGGAGTGTTACCTGTGGTGGGACATGGGAGTGTTACCTGTGGTGGGACATGGGAGTGTTACCTGTGGTGGGACATGGGAGTGTTACCTGTGGTGGGACATGGGAGTGTTACCTGTGGTGGGACAGGGGAGTGTTACCTGTGGTGGGACAGGGGAGTGTTACCTGTGGTGGACATGGGAGTGTAACCTGTGGTGGACAGGGGAGTGTAACCTGTGGTGGACATGGGAGTGTTACCAGTGGTGGGACATGGGAGTGTTACCTGTGGTGGGACATGGGAGTGTTACCTGTGGTGGGACATGGGAGTGTTACCTGTGGTGGGACATGGGAGTGTTACCTGTGGTGGGACAGGGGAGTGTTACCAGTGGTGGGACATGGGAGTGTTACCTGTGGTGGGACATGGGAGTGTTACCTGTGGTGGGACATGGGAGTGTTACCTGTGGTGGGACATGGGAGTGTTACCTGTGGTGGGACATGGGAGTGTTACCTGTGGTGGGACATGGGAGTGTTACCTGTGGTGGGACAGGGGAGTGTTACCTGTGGTGGGACAGGGGAGTGTTACCTGTGGTGGGACAGGGGAGTGTTACCTGTGGTGGGACATGGGAGTGTTACCTGTGGTGGGACATGGGAGTGTTACCTGTGGTGGGACATGGGAGTGTTACCTGTGGTGGGACATGGGAGTGTTACCTGTGGTGGGACATGGGAGTGTTACCTGTGGTGGGACATGGGAGTGTTACCTGTGGTGGGACATGGGAGTGTTACCTGTGGTGGGACATGGGAGTGTTACCTGTGGTGGGACATGGGAGTGTTACCTGTGGTGGGACAGGGGAGTGTTACCTGTGGTGGGACATGGCAGTGTTACCTGTGGTGGGAGATGGCAGTGTTACCTGTGGTGGGACATGGCAGTGTTACCTGTGGTGGGACATGGCAGTGTTACCTGTGGTGGGACATGGCAGTGTTACCTGTGGTGGGACATGGCAGTGTTACCTGTGGAGGGACATGGCAGTGTTACCTGTGGTGGGACATGGGAGTGTAACCTGTGGTGGACAGGGGAGTGTTACCTGTGGTGGGACATGGGAGTGTAACCTGTGGTGGGACATGGGAGTGTTACCTGTGGTGGACAGGGGAGTGTAACCTGTGGTGGGACATGGGAGTGTTACCTGTGGTGGGACATGGGAGTGTAACCTGTGGTGGACAGGGGAGTGTTACCTGTGGTGGGACATGGGAGTGTAACCTGTGGTGGGACATGGGAGTGTTACCTGTGGTGGACAGGGGAGTGTAACCTGTGGTGGGACATGGGAGTGTAACCTGTGGTGGGACATGGGAGTGTTACCTGTGGTGGACAGGGGAGTGTTACATGTGGTGGGACAGGGGAGTGTTACCTGTGGTGGGACATGGGAGTGTTACCTGTGGTGGGACATGGCAGTGTTACCTGTGGTGGGACATGGGAGTGTTACCTGTGGTGGACAGGGGAGTGTAACCTGTGGTGGGACATGGCAGTGTTACCTGTGGTGGGACATGGGAGTGTAACCTGTGGTGGGACATGGGAGTGTTACCTGTGGTGGACAGGGGAGTGTTTCCTGTGGTGGGACATGGCAGTGTTACCTGTGGTGGGACATGGGAGTGTAACCTGTGGTGGGACATGGGAGTGTTACCTGTGGTGGGACATGGGAGTGTTACCTGTGGTGGGACATGGGAGTGTTACCTGTGGTGGGACATGGGAGTGTTACCTGTGGTGGGACATGGGAGTGTTACCTGTGGTGGACAGGGGAGTGTAACCTGTGGTGGGACATGGGAGTGTTACCTGTGGTGGGACATGGGAGTGTTACCTGTGGTGGGACATGGGAGTGTTACCTGTGGTGGGACATGGGAGTGTTACCTGTGGTGGGACATGGGAGTGTTACCTGTGGTGGGACATGGGAGTGTTACCAGTGGTGGGACATGGCAGTGTTACCTGTGGTGGGACATGGGAGTGTAACCTGTGGTGGACAGGGGAGTGTAACCTGTGGTGGGACATGGGAGTGTTTCCTGTGGTGGGACATGGGAGTGTTACCTG
The DNA here is from genome assembly GCA_964017155.1 of Oasisia sp. SBJ-2009. Taxonomy (NCBI): domain Eukaryota; kingdom Metazoa; phylum Annelida; class Polychaeta; order Sabellida; family Siboglinidae; genus Oasisia; species Oasisia sp. SBJ-2009. Next base: position 45,452,379 of record OZ024855.1, read on the forward strand.
TGGTGGGACATGGGAGTGTTACCTGTGGTGGGACATGGGAGTGTAACCTGTGTTATCTTTAATAAACCAGCGTCCTTTGGAAAATGACGGAATTATATAGTGTTATCCTTCATAACATCGGTAAATCAATCGGGAATGTACCAGTAAACCGTGTTGCTCACATGCAATTGCTGGAGACGCAACGTGAGTTGGTAGGTTAACCTCGTTTTGACATAACACTGACGAAGCATGAATACATTTGGTAAAAGTCTACAATAAACCAACAGAAACGATTCATCTTATATATTAGTTCTCAATAGATCTACTTATTGAACGTAGTCCGCATATCCCGCTATTAAAGTGCAAATTGGCATTAAACAACTGCCTTTCGCGGAAACAATACTCTGAAACTATACTTTATTTGTCCTGATCATGGAAGCTAAGTCCCTTGGTGGTTTCAATACATCTTGCGAGGGACTGAAAATTGGGAGTAATTACGTGGCAAAGGTCCTTTTAAAATGTATATACATTTTAAACAAATGTTTTGTTCCCCTTTTGCAATAGCTTCATATTTTGTTCTGTGGTATAATCTCGATTGCAGAATTCATGAATCCGCGTAAAGCAACAATATAAAATTCGGTCGTTTACATCAGGTGGCGTAGAAACCAAAGAGAAAGCACCAAACGATTCCAGTGTATCTGCCGAAAGACATAGGCAAACTGGCGTGAGCGAAATTGTTAAACGCCACAATCCGACAAGCCAATGTTCTGCTCTACTTAGAACACGGCCCAGGGACGTGTGTGTTACGTCACGTTACGTACCCGGTGCACTCTTGTGTGTTGCACTCTCGCGATTCTTCTTCAGCTCTGAAGGAACAAATATATTACGTCTTTTAATCGAATACTTTGTTTTTGACATGCAAACGCACCGACAGTCGCACGCACCACAGAAACGCAAATGCATGCGCATGCCCACCATACAGCCCAAGCAGTTACTTCATAATTATATTAGGAATAACCAATTTGTACATTGGACGGTTCAAATGGGCGTTCCCTGCGTCGTCTAACGATAACAATAACAATACTATTTATTCTATATAACGCAATTTCCAATAAAATGCTCAAAGCGCTGCACAAGACTAATAACCTAAACATTCAACGTAGCAGATATATAAGCACAATAAATATAAAAGATAATATGATATAATAGTTACAAAAACAGTGAAATCTGTTAAGTCACTTCATCAAAATAAATGCATAGAACTGTAGTTAAACAATAAGCAATGATGGGTAGATAAATACAGTATGAATTGTACAATAGAGGCTCAAAGAAAGTAAAATGTCAGCAGTATTCTGCTTTGAACATGTGTATCATCAGAGTATGTTTGAACGTTGTTAGGGTTCCAGTACTACAGACAGCGACTTCAATAGTCGAGGTCCAATCAACTAACAGGCTTTGTTCGCAGCACTTCTAGCAGATATTGTTGTACATATGTACGCTCTGCAGAGCATTGTCTCTAAGTGATTCTGCTGAAAAACTTTTTGGTTAAATTGCCGAAAAAAGTAAAAGAAATCACCAATGTACATAGATCTCGCTTGTTCTCATAACACCAATTTCCAAATTACTAATCACACACACACACACACACACACACACACACACACACACACACACACACACACACACACACACACACACACACACACACACACACACACACACAGAAACAAACACACACACACACACACACACACACACACACACACACACACACACACACACACACACACACACATAATTATACACCAAAGCAGTCGGTCAATTGTACGGGTACTACTTTGCAGATGGCTTCTACAACTTGGTAGATAGTGTTATATTTTAGTCTCAATGTGTTTTGTAGCTAGTTAGTTGGTGACGCTTGATCAAAATGGTAACGCCGTGATGTAGTTCGATTTTAGTTTATTGAGTGACTTGTATCGACATATTCGTAATTACGATTTCGTGCGAAAACTCCGTGCAAACCGAATGAAATTATATACTTATTGATGACTTAGCAGGGAAGATAGTTTCAGTGAGCACTTTGATTCAAGGTAACCAATCGTATTTGTCGCAGTGCACAATGTCTAGTTCCGGTTGTTTCTTGCAGTTGGCAACATTCTGTTAACTGAGTAGTTTGCGTCTACATTGTCGTTACAATATTATGCCGAGTGCGTCGTGGTCTTGTGAGGTCTCATTTAACTTGTCAGCCATTTCTTTTGTCAAACCGGCCTTTCTATGCTGTCACTCGGGTGGTCCCTGCTTGTCGGGTCAACGTCCTGAGTGTTCTTCACGTCAGCAATTGAGATGGGACCGACGACATTAGCACGATCTCCGTGTCAGTCACCAAAGAACAGTTAAGGGCCGGTTTTGTATACCAAATATGACGGCTACCCGGTCCGGGTTTTGAATCCAAACCGCTCTCATCCCAGGCGGGTGTACATGCACGCCACTACAGTATCGCGCTCTCTAAAACCCACGTTTTTCCTAGCCTCAGTTACCCAGGCTGCGTGAGGTGGCAGCAATTATAGCAACTCAAATCCGCCTAGTGGATTTATGCTCTGCGGATGTTTCCATCTGGGCGACCTTACCCCCAGAATAGGGTAGACACGCTGATTGGTTCTCAGGCCGAATTTGAAATAACATTAAATATGGATACCCTTTTTATCAGATACAGCTATATTATAAAACACTATTAAAAATTAAACTTACATTCACACAAAAATAAACAGAAATACAAATTTGCAGTTGCAGTATTAGCCTCGATTACCCAGGCTACGTGAGATGGCAGCATTTTACACGGATAACATTCAACATCCGACAATGTGACCAGACTGTCTTCTCGGCGAAGTTACCCACCCAAACAACAGTCGGTTATGCGAGACTACTTCTTTCCAGGCTCATGTGAGCGATAATTGAGGCTGACTTACACGACGAGTCTCTTGAAACTGCTGCCCCAGTACGTCTCCTGGGTGGCGACAGTGTAACGACGCTTGAACTGTTCCCCGCCTCCGCAGGTGTCTGAACATGGACCCCAGTCGGACCATCCAGTCACTGGCGAACAGAACGTGGTCTTAATTAGGGGGGGGGGGTTATTTTGCAAATTTGGTTTTTTTTAATGGAATACTCCCCCGAAAATATGGACATGTTATGCTAGAGTACAAAAATACAATTTTTTGACCGGTCGTCTGATCCTAACCCCCCTGTACCTACCCTCTGGAAGTCGTGCCCCTTAAAATGTTGTTGAAAATGGTTTAATAGTGTGCTATTGCTCTCATTCAATAGAGTTTCAGGGTGTGTTTCACATTAAAATGATTATCAAAGCAATACTATTAATTATGTCTAATACCCATATGAATTATCTTTCAGAAACAACTTTCAGTTTATAAATATTATGTTCGATGTTGATTTTATAGTTTTTTAATCGAAACTGAAGAAATGTTAAGTGATTTTTCCCAATCGGACCATCCAGTCACTGGCGAACAGAACGTGGTCTTAATAGCGGACAACTGGATGAATGTACAGACACGTTAAGGCCAGGGCATCACAGCCGGCGTTATGATTTATAAAAGGAAGTCTGCTGCATAGAAGCAAAGGTATCGCGATTAATACGGTTCCCGTCGGAATTACCGCTAGTAAAGCCTGCTCTGAAATTGGCTGCTATGTTTACCATTTCAATGTGTTGCGCGATGGAAACTTTCAAATTTCAAACGCTGTTACGAACTTAATGCAGTAACTAAATGCAATTCGGCACGTAGCATACATTCATCATATGCGCCATACTTCCCAGAACTTAATATTAATTGAACACTCTAGCAGCAAGTGCAATCCTTTTAAACATAATTTCGCATTCTTACACTTTCTTTATAATATAAAACAAAATATAGTTTTGCATCATATACCAGAGAAGTCAGATATTATTTTGGAACTATTTGGTTGGGTTGTCTGTTTTGTATAGCATTATCGGAGTAACGTAACAACTATACCTGCGCAATAGTGTTCTCCTGTGCGCCCGGCGGGAGGAATGAGAACGGCATTCGCACAGCACATACAGTCCTTGACTACCCGACGGGACCTGTACCTATGACAGAAATAATGCCTTTAACATTCCGGGCCAGAACAATTATGGTTGCGGTAGAAGTCACCACATACGGCGGAGAGAACAAGGCCAAAGACAAAATAGGGCGTGTAAGTCTCGCGCCCGAAAACGAGGTTGGGGCAGTTGGGAGCAGGAGGTCCATATTTTCCATGTTAACATATAGGACTTTGTTTTGTTTTTGGCTGTAATAATAGAACTGTTCCCAAATAGCGTATTTCAGTTACATTGTCCGAAGGATTATTACAAACAGAAGCAATGGAACACTTTGCCGGTGACAATGGTCACGGAAATCATGAATGTTAATCGATTATTATAGTGGTTGACATGGCATTAGCGGCAAGTACTTGTGTTTGGCGATCTTGACTAATAATGAAGAATGCCATCTTTTGCGCAGTACACCGTGTTTTTTTGGCAAACGTATACATGTGATAAGTCATTATTTTCAAATTATTTGCGTATTGCAGTAATTTTGACTTTGAATAAGGTTACGGTCAACGAGGTGGGGACCAACTATGCATGGTCTCATTACGTATCGCCCAACACGGACCGAAGGAGAATCACTTGCCCCATCTCGTTTAAAACCGAGGTTAGGTTACGCTGTAGCGCTTAAATATTTCCGGCGTTATAAACGTACCGATTAACGTTTCTGCGCATGCGCGATAAATGTAAAATCATCAATGCGCAGCGAATGGACAAAACATGTATTGTATAAATACTACCGGTTGTTCGCTAGGATGTATATCACATCTGAGCGAAGTTGTCTGTCGCAAATTAACACGAGGCAAACAGATTTTGAAATACGTTTTGATAGCAAGCGTAACTCACGTGACTGTAGTGCGCCATAATCCGTGACAGTGATTTAAACAAACGTAATATGTTATTGTATTGAACGACATTTTAAGCAACTCTTCACACTAATCATCAGAGGAGAGTTAGCGAACAGCCCGTGGCATTTATACAAAAATTGTTTTGTCATTTCGCTGCACATTGATGATTTTACATTTATCGCGTATGCGCAGTAACGTCAATCGGAACGTTTATAACGACCGGATAAATGTAAGCGCGACAACGCCACTTCGCCGAGACAACGCCACATACAATAAATGACAACAGTGGCGCCATATGGGATAATCGATGCTAATAGTGTTACATAGTTCTCACCACTAGAGCATAACAGCAGTCGGCACTTATGCAGAATTCGGACCCACCTCAATTTTGCAATTGTAATTGTATCTTTGCCATCATTTGATACTTGATTTAGTTAATTCAATCATTTAACATCATCTTGTGCATATTTATGTCTTTAAACAGCACGTCTTATCATACTTTTGAGGTCGAAAAGACAGCGCGGTCGGCATAAACAAACTGTTTATCGCTCATTCCGTGTGCACGGCGCCGTGACACATACCGCTGCGCTTGCGACTGGCACAAATCGGAGCGCTATTTCGGTCTCAAAATGCAATATTTGTTATTAAACATCACTATGCCTGGGAAAGCTGATTGACTATGTTTAGGATTAGCATTTGTGTGATGTATCCAATATAGGCAAATATACAGTTATAGGCCTAATGGCGAAATTGAGGAATCCTACATAAGTCCCAATAAGTGCCTTCATATCTAGAGCATAACAGCAATCTCCGAAATAACTAACCCACGACATTTTCTCCACGACCATCTCGAGTAGTAGTAGTAGTACGATTCCCTGACGGTCGTGTAACACTTCTCCTTCGCCCCGAAGTTGTCGCCGTAGCAAGGAGCGTCCGTGGATCCGGGCGCGCCACCGCAGCCGCCGCAGGACGCTATTGGACGAGACACGGATACGTTAAAGGGATACTCCAGTCAGTGAGAGGTTCACGGGATTAACTTACATATGTATAACATATTGGTTGTGCCTAGTAATTGTGCAAAAATATCGTTAATAAAGAATTAGTTATAGTTTAATAGTATCAAAAACATGGTATCTTAGATTCAAATTTCAGTGCGCTGCCATCTTGAAATGTATGCGCCAGTGACGTCAGGCAAATCGTTTACGTCACTGGCGCATTGTTGAAAAGGGCAAGGATTGGCGGAACCTTCGCTAATAATTGTGATAGTGATGTAAGCAATTCGCGACGTACTAGATACATCAAATAACATTGGACAGACATAAGATGTTCAAACGTGCATGCGCCAGTGATGAAAGCGAACTACCCGTGACCTCTACCCCTGAGCTCTACCCCTGACCTCTACCCCCTGCGCTCTACCCCTGAGCTCTACCCATGACCTCTACCCATGACCTCTACCCATGACCTCTACCCATGACCTCTACCCCTGACCTCTACCCCTGACCTCTACCCCTGAGGTCTACCCCTGAGCTCTACCCATGACCTCTACCCATGACCTCTACCCATGACCTCTACCCCTGAGCTCTACCCCTGACCTCTACCCCTGAGCTCTACCCTTGAGCTCTACCCACGACCTCTACCCATGACCTCTACCCCTGACCTCTACCCATGACATCTACCCATGACCTCTACCCATGACCTCTACCCATGACCTCTACCCCTGAGCCATTGCGCTCTAAATGTGATAATGTTAACTAATGCAATCGTTGTTCCTTACCTTCGTCGCAGTTGGTGCCACGGAAGGGGGCTGGACACTTGCAACTGTAACCAGATCCGGCGACCTGACACGAGCCGCCGTTCACGCATGGATTTGGGTGACACGGGTTGATCCGAATGGAGCCTCCTGAAACGTGTTGTTTTCTGTATAGAATCACTAGGTTTCAAATATGTGGCAGATTATGTATGTACGGATGCATGTGCGTGGGGTATGGGTGGGTGGATGGGTGTGTGAGTATGGGTATAAGAGAGAGAGAGAGTGTGTGTGTGTGTGTGTGTGTGTGTGTGTGTGCGTGCGCGCGCGTGCGTGTGCGTGTGCGTGTGCGTGTGCGTGTGCGTGTGCGTGTGCGTGTGCGTGTGCGTGTGCGTGTGCGTGTGCGTGTGCGTGTGCGTGTGCGTGTGCGTGTGCGTGTGCGTGTGCGTGTGCGTGTGCGTGTGGGTGGGTGGTTGGGTGGCTGGATGGGTAGGTGGGTAGGTGGGTATGGGTATGGGTATGGGTATGAGTGTGTGTTGTGTGTGTGTGAGTGTGTGTGTGTGCGTGCGTGCGTGCGTGCGTGCGTGCGTGTGTGCGTGTGCGTGTTTGCGTGTGTATATGCATGTATGGATGCGTGGTTGTGTGTATGTATGCCTGAACGTATAGTATGTAGGTCCCATGTATGCATGAATGTGAGTATGTGTGTATGTATATATGTGTGCATGTGTATGAACACGAACATGCTATACAGTCGTCACGCAAAATCCAGCCACTCGTTTTCAGTGCTATGTTTTTATTAGAACTAACGCATAGATCACACCTGTCTCACAGAGGTCGCCACTGTACCCATCTGGACAGATACACTTGTAGGTCTGTTCATTGCACGATCCGCCATTTTGACAGGTGATGCTTTTGCATGGACTGACAGCAACGTTCACTGCAAATAATACTTAGGTAAAAACTGCATATCGAATAATAAATAAACGTGCAACGTTCAAGGACAAATGTTTGCTAAGTGAACCAATGACCAGGTTTAACAGGATGGCTAATCGGTCCGCTAAATTCAGATAATAGTTACACTTACCGTGGATTACTGGTTTATTACGAAAGTCACTTTAAATTGTTGCATGGAGAAAATGTGTAACTAGAGACTGATATTGAGTACATATAAAACATTCGTATTTATTACAAGAACTGTATTTCAATTCAGTCTTACTCAGCCGAGTAACCATGATGATGATGACGATGATGATGACGATGATGATGATGATGATGAAAATTGTGATGATGATGATGACGATGACGACGACGATGGATATTTCGATGTGTCCTTCTCGTCGAGAGGAAGGTGTCTTACCTGCTTTGTACAACAACTTGAAGCCATGCAGTCCAGTCGACGATGAAGCCAACTGGTTGTTTTTGTACTTAGCTCTGAAGACAACGAGAAGTTCTTCGCCGTCCGAGACAAGTACAGTGGACGGCTTGTCGTTGCCACAGAACCTACAACCGGATGCAGTGTGTCAGCAGTGGCAAATACGATGTACATATGTCGTCACGTGATATGTCACATGTTAGTAATATAACACGTATGCACCAATCGTTCTTTCCTTCTCGATGGGTTATCTAATATAGCCAAACTGGATGCGAATGTGACCCAATATCCCAAACCCCACTGTGGGAAAGAGGTAGTGGATGAAATGTGAGTAAAGGAACGTGTATTGCCTTTCAGCAAAGCTATTTGCCTCACAATAACGCGAGGCAAACAGGTTTTGAAGCGTGCTTTGATGGCAAACCCACATCACCTGAGTTCATAATCCTTGGCAATGACGCAAACAAACGTAACATTTGTATTTGGCGAAAGAAATGTTAAGAAACTCTTCACACTATCCACCACAGGGAAGATAACGAACAGCCCGTGGTATTAACACTATAAATGCATTCGTTGCGTTTTGCTACACTTGGACGATTTTACATTTATCGCGCTTGAGCAGAACATCACCCGGAGAGTATTTAACAAACATGGTTTAACAAGTTGCCGTCCAGAGCCAAGCTCCAGACGGCATGTGAACAAGGAAGCCTATGGCTTATCGAGTGTTCACTAAATTATAAAAGTGTACATAAATTAGTATTATACTTAAAATTATAAATATACCAAATTATAAAATGCCACTAAAATGCTACTAATTAAAAGACGTTGTCTCTAAAAATACATAAGTAAAATAAAAAGCATACGTTATCTCTAAAAATATATAACTTAAGTAAAATAAAATAAAAAGTCCTACAATAATAACAATTTGTTATAATAATAAATTAATTAAAATAAATATATGAATAAATAATTTAATCAGTATTAAGATAATTTCTAAATAATTGAAGTGTTCAACCTAGGTATAGCCCGTTCATAAACGGATAAATGTAAGCGCGACAACGGAACCTCCGACGACGGAACGTGATCAGCCTACCTAGGGCCGTAGGTGCCGAGTTCTGTTTTCTTGCGGATTTCCACCCAGTGTTGACACACGCCACCGGGGCTGAAGATGCTGAAGTCACCGTCAAATCTCACCTGTACCTTGCCAGTCGCCGGGGCCTGGTGGCGTAATTTACAATAAAGGTAACGTATACACCGTACCAGTCGTCGGGGCCTGGTGGGGTAATTTACAGTAAAGGTAACGTATACACCGTACCAGTCGCCGGGGCCTGGTGGCGTAATTTACAGTAAAGGTAACGTATACACCGTACCAGTCGTCGGGGCCTGGTGGGGTAATTTACAGTAAAGGTAACGTATATACCGTACCAGTCGCCGGGGCCTTGTGGCGTAATTTACAGTAAAGGTAACGTATACACCGTACCAGTCGTCGGGGCCTGGTGGGGTAATTTACAGTAAAGGTAACGTATACACCGTACCAGTCGTCGGGGCCTGGTGGGGGTAATTTACAGTAAAGGTAACGTATACACCGTACCAGTCGTCGGGGCCTGGTGGCGTAATTTACAGTAAAGATATCGTATACACATTGCCAATTGCCGGGACCCGGGAGACCGGGGCTAGTTGTAACACGGGTAAGTTATAACAGAGGGCTTGTAGACAAAACTGCTAATGCAAATTATTTTACAAGACGACAGCATGTTTATCAATATATTTGAGCATGTCATGTGTAATATCACGATAATCCGTCGAGACGCCATAAAGTTACGCCATTTTAAAAGAAAAAAGTAATCATGTACTGGAGTAACTTGTAACACTTTAGGACACCTCATATAACTCATTATTTTATGTACAAAATAATAAAAGGCAGATGAGTATCGATGACAAAACGACAAGAGTAACGTTGTCAACAACATGTGAACTAATCTACAATCAAACCACGAACTTGTATCTGACATGTAGCCATAAATTCGTGGTAACACGTGTGTTCACAGCCGCACCTTTATCTTCCACGTACATTCCTGGTTGTAGTCGTAGGCTGAACCGTAGCCGGGCGACGTGAGCTCTTGCTCTTTCGGAATGGCATCCAACTCTCCGCCGCAGGAAGCTAAAGTCAAAATCACGTTGTTCATTATTACCATAGTATCTATAATTGTTAATAATAAGTCATGTTTTCGTTGTAATATATTGCTGCTGTTGTAATGTAATAATTAAGTAATACAACTGAATTAGATGTTTTGCAGTTGAACAAGATATAGTCTCATCCAAACCCAAAGGCACAAACACAACATCCAGATAGCATGAAGATTGGAATGTTTTTGCTTATAGTGTTCACTAAAGACGAGACTCCTACAATTGTTCACCTATTATAATATCCCGCCTTTATCGTTATATCTATAATAGTCACGTAACTCGCATTATCACACTCACTAGAATTACTAGATAGTTTGTTGCGATCATCAGTACTAGTCTTTCACAGCTATTCTGTAATGCAACGTTTTGTTAAACTCACCGCCGACAGATGGCGCCAGTTCTCCGCAGTAAGTGCCACTGAATCCATCCGGGCACTTGCACGAGTTGCATTTGTTTGGGTCGGTGTAGCCGCCATGTTG
>OZ024855.1:45468101-45480601 GCA_964017155.1 Oasisia sp. SBJ-2009
TATATATATATATATATATATATATATATATATATATATATATATAATATTGCATAACATTATTTTACGATAAAAACGAACGAACGAAGAAACAATATGCAGAAAGAAATATGACTAACATACTGAAACGCAGTTGGCCTTACACTTTTTATTTGCTAGCTGTCGTAGAGTATTTATGAAATGCATGAATGCCTAATTGAAAACGAGAAGTGTACTGTGTACGCTGGAATACAATTCGTTTTCGTCGTCTTTGTTACGTTTACGTCATGACAACAATGACGGAGAGAAGACGAGATGTGAAGATACTTACGACACGAGCGCCCATTCTCTTTGCTGCAGCTACTTTGTATCTTTCTATTGCCGCACGGACGTCCGGTGGAATCTCCATGTCGTGGCCGTATACGTCCTGCAAGGTAAAACACAGACATAGTAGAAAGAACAAGACAATGAGAAGCCGGAAGTAACACCACACGCAAGACAGCGGCAGCACACACGTGGTTTGTAGGGCTTACGGGCGAGTATCGTGGTTGGTATTTTGGATGGAGTCATTTTAGATCTCCAACTGTAAATCAAGAAGGTGTCAAAACATCATCGTCGTTGAGAAGGCGACCTGCACCAATGTTTTGCAAAGCGGAGAAACTCCGTACCTCAAACAAAATTCAACATGTACATTGTATAATACATGCATCAACCAGCGGCTACATGGCAAAAGAGCGCAATCTAAGGCACTTATGTACAAGTCGGACCCACCTCAATTTTACCATTATAACTGTATTTTTGCCAACATTTGATACTTGATTTTGTTAATTCAATCAATTATAATCATCTTGGGCATATTTATGTTTTATAAACAGCGCGTCTTACCAGACTTTTGAGGTCGAAAAGGCAGCGCGGTCGGCACAAACAAACTGTTTATCGCTCATTCCATGTGCACAGCGCAGTAACATGCACCACTGCGCTTACGACTGGCACAAATCGTGCTGTCTTTTCGACCTCAAAAGTATGCAAAGACGCGCTGTTTATAAAACATAAATATGCGCAAGATGGGTATAATTGATTGAATTAACAAAATCAAGTATCAAATGTTGGCAAAAATACAATTATAATGGCAAAATTGGGGTGGGTCCGACTTATACATAAGTGCCCAATCTAAAATATGTTGTTTCGTCAAAGGTGTTTTGTGATTAGTTTCAGCCAAACGATTAGTAAATGCGGGTGGATTGACGTCACTGCAATGTTGTCTTAATAGTAGCCTCGGTTACCCAGATGCCGTGAGGTGGCAGCACCTTTTAGCCTCTTAAGTCCTATTTCTCGGGGAAATTACGCGTCAAGGGTCGGTTAAGTGAGATTAGTCATGTAGCTAAATAGGACGAGATACGTTCCATAAGCCTCAGTATAAAACACCCGTTTCCTCGCATGCTTTACTTCAGATGCGTGCCATCGGTATTAACATTGCATAACACGTCTGCAATAAGGACGACACGACATGTCACGGTCTGTCTGCAAACATGAACCGTGTACGTGTTTGTCTAAGAAATAAACTGGTCAAGCTACAGCTGCTCCAAACAACGTAATCAGTCCACAGCTAAATAGTGGACCGTTTCCTCACCATAGCAATGATTCAAAGCACGCATAACATTGCGAACACGTATTAAGATTACATACACGCACGCACGCACGCACGCACGCACGCACGCACGCACGCACGCCCTCACACACACACAAACGCACACGCACGCAAACACGCACAAACACACGCACGCACGCACACACACACACACCCACACACACACATTGAGATGTCTACACACTATAAAAAAAATAGTGAGTGCTCAATATATGGTAATGGGTAGGGCATAAAGGCAAGACGTGAATTCAATTCTTCAATTACAATTAAATACTGACGTATAATGTATTGCGCAGCAATCTAAGCACGCCACGAGAGTAGAGGTTACTATACACTACAATGCGTTGTCATAAACACAGCTGCGCTTAACCTGGTCACACTGGTGATATCTCGCAGTCTACACAGTTCACATTTCATTGTCGTTCAGTGTTAATTACTGTCGTTTTATGGCACTGAGATCGCAGTAACAGCTGTTTGACTTTGGAAACATCTCCAATGGCAATGGTTGCATGCTATAATGTTAACGGCTACTATAATGTTAACGGCGAACTCAGCAACTCATTTACATTCACGTGTCTCATGAGCAAGATGACTCATTCAACGTGACCTAAGTCACTTCACGATGGGGGTTTTTCTGTCAGTCACATGCGTTGGCGATCATGTCCATCCAAACCGAACGGTCGATTGTTTTGTGTAACAGTTCTGTGGCGTTCCTCCACGCTATGGTGAACGACTAACTATTATTAAGATTCGAATGTTTTATCCTTTTGTTAATCACATTTCTTTTATAGTTGATTGTCCTCTTCATTGGTTTTCCTTTCTGTCCGCAGAACTCTTATTATCATTCCTTATAAACACCACATTTCAGTTGCTTCGATGATGTATGGTGTGCGTGTATTAAATGTCCAGGATTCACGTCCATGGTAATATAGGCTCGACGAAGCACTGTAATACACGTTTTCTCACTTCAGCCTAACAGACGATATGTGCATGTTTCTTAAAATGTGTTTCATGTTACGGAAACATTGACCTGTGTAATTCTTCGTTTGATCTCGGTCGTCAGATTGTATTATTACACGGTGGGCTACACGTGTGTAAACACAACACGACTTCGGCGGGGTAGATCCACTGTATATATTTCAGGTGATATGCTCTACAAAGGGGGATGTTGCAGCTTTATTGTATGTATGTATGTATGTATGTATGTATGTATGTATGTATGTATGTATGTATGTATGTATGTATGTATGTATGTATGTATGTATGTATGTATATATATGTATGTATGAATGTATGTATGTATGTATGTATATATGTATGTATTATGTATGTAATTATGTACGTATGTCTGTTGGAAGATGATGGCTACTACTATTACTACTACCACTGCTACTGCTGCTGCTGCTGCTACTGCTTCTGCTACTGCTACTGCTACTGCTACTGCTACTGCTACTGCTACTGCTACTGCTACTGCTACTGCTACTGCTACTGCTACTGCTACTGCTACTGCTACTACTACTACTACTACTACTACTACTACTACTACTACTACTACTACTACTACTACTACTACTACTACTACTACTACAATCCACCCATCTCTATGGTGGGCGAACGCCAAAATTCTGTTAAAAATGTGTGACCTTTAATTCCACAAATTGATCCCTTTCAGTAAGTCCACCCGACTATGAAGCCAACGTTTTCTACACCTTGAGTAACAGATTCAAGGACCGACCTGTGTTTGTTGTGTTATTATAAAAGTAGGATTGTGTATTGCCATTGTATGTTATAGCAACTCGCTCTAGTTTTCTCCATTAGTTATTCACTCCACGGTTTGTTTGAACGGCTGAAAGGGTCGGATCTCCGCAGCCTGTCTTTACACCAGGAGTCCATTAGCACGATGTTAACCATATACTGCAAACATGCCGTATATGAACTGTCGACACGATCGATAACCGAGCCCATGAACACGTGATCTGACCTAGTTATGTTCGCTGCCCAGACAACAACACCGCCTGTAGCATGTGACGGAGGTCAAGTACAGAAATAACTAATTTAGTAAGTCTTTGTATATATCTGAAACAAGGAAACGTCATAGTAGGGCCTATATGTGCAGTCAGGAGGTCCGTTTTGGTCAGTCGCTTATTGTCAGTGGTTTTTGTGTATTGATCCATGTGTGTTAATCTGGCATTGAAGTGTGGAACATACCCGTGATGTTCTTTAAATTGGTCGTAAATACACTACTGTAGAATGGCCATTAAATTGATGAATGGTGAAGACATTAAATTATAATTCGCATCCAGTTGTTTGGACGACATGTGAACTCCTTTGTAAAATAGATTCAGTCACCCGCTGCTCGTGTTACGTGCTATATTTAGGATACGAATAGATCATTATATTGGCATTCCCTTCAGTCGTATATCAGTCTTCGGATTGAGGCTGGTATTTGCTCTGTTCCCACGGCTGACGCAGCAGCGATTGCCGAAGTCAATTACTATAATTCTGTAGTTCGACTCCACTCATTTCCACGGTTTGCGGAGACGATCTGTCGGATATATTCTGCAGCGCAATGATACCTGTCTTACCAGGATTGACAGTAGCGAATTAAGACATATAAGGACCCGGCATTTTCATGGGCCATTTATATACTCAAGGGTGAGTCCAGAGTTCAGAGATGGAAGATGGAAGAAAAGAGGGTTCAAAACATCGAAATGCACCCTCCCATCGAAGCTTGTCAAAACTGTCCAATGCAGGAAATAAACATTGCGAGGGCTGAGACGAAGCTTCCGCGGTGGGTCGCTTCAGCAGGTCGTCTCCGCTGGACCCTGACATCTGAAGACAATGGTGGGGTAATAGCTTATGTCGACGAAGATTGTTCTTCGTTTTAGCCAATGACACAAAACACTTCTCTATAATATATGTTATATAGTCATACATACAGGGCTTACATTAGGATTATTCCAAGCTTATTAGAGCTAATGACGTACCAGTGTTACTTATGCAGTATAGCTATCATTGGTCAGATTATATTTTGCTAGCGGGGTTTCGGGGATCTTCAAAACTCTAAGCTCAGATATTTTCTTGAGCCCGTGGTGTTCATATGGCTTGATATTTTCTGCTCTGGTTTATTCGTTTTTATATTGTATACGTAAGTATTGTCTTTATGCTTATTAGCTAGGTTTCTATTCTAGTATAGCCTTAATTATATTATCTACATTTTAGTAGATGTCACATGACTGTAAACACCTTTGAACAGTGTACTACTCTGGAAATGAGTATAAAAATAAAGTGTATTATTATGTAGTGCCTACATGTTGGTTAGTCCGCCACTAGCTCCATAACTTCATGTCGACAATTATTTCCATTTCAGCATCTATTTGCACACCTTTAGTAATTGGAATAATTCGAAATACGGTAAATTTAATGTGGTTTATGTCTCAAAGTGATTGCGTAATATATTATAATGGTTTTCTATATTTTACTTCTCGGTACATTTCCGAGCTACATGAACCCACATGCGGCCCACATGCGGTGTAGACAGTAGAGCATACATGCACTAAACTGGCTTGCGGTTGACGGAACGTGCGTGCATGTTTTGCTGCTCTGTTGTGCGGGCTTTGATACTGACGCCTACTGTCAGATTGCATGTGTTTGCGTGCATGATTGCATCGCAATAAACACAGGGGAGCCATTTTAGATTGTCAACAAAGCCAAGGCCACTGAAACGTACAATGGTGTATCTCCGATCTTTTTATGGAAGCCCCAGTCAATGCATTATACCGACACTTTTAAGATTCACTAGATTCGTCAGTAGAAATCGCCAAGTCAGCAGGTTATGTATACCCAGTTATTGTCAAAACGGCAGGTTTAGCCGCCGGCTTGGATTCAGTAATGGTGCCACCTGGTACTAGACGACAACCCATTCAATCTTGACTAAGCTGTAGGGTCAGTCACGATTCATTTCACAGCGGTAGATACATTTCAGATACAGGTGTTTATTCCGAGCGCGGCGTCACGCTTGACCTAGCAGCAATTGTCGTCACGAGCCGCTTAACAACACGACAAACACCAGGCGAACACATAAAGCAGGCGAATTACTACTGGCATTTCGTCGCTGCATATCAAACGGTCGTCCAAAATAAAGGCGTAGTCAGACTGAATCTACATGTTCGCGAGTAGAATAATCAACTATATGTACGCATGTCTCGTTGTAAATGAAGACTGTCACTTTGAAACAGATATACATGGCTGCCTGGTGTTTGTTCGTGGACGGACGTTTCCTCACGTTCTTGATTCAATTGACAATGCACAATAACCCCGGCACTAATATTATATTTCCTCGGATGTACTACATACGAATGTGCATCATTATGTTACGTACGTCAACATATGCCAATAAAATATAATTTCCAGTTGTTAACAGTGAATGCCTGGGGTTTTGATTCTGACAGGGAATGTCTCATTCAGGAAGTAACGCAGACATACACGAGAATCTCCACGTTGCAGACACGAGTGTGTATCAGCAGTAACCTGACACCGTCCCTTTGTGTCGAAGCAAATTCCCTATGCGAATACAGATATGCCTAACTTGTCATTGTCGTCTTAATAACGGCTCTGCGATTCAGCAATTTCGTGTATACCAACTTCGACAAGGGATGTTATGTGACCCCGATGTGTTGGCGTTAGCATAGTGGAGCATAATGAAGCTACGAAAGTGTGGAAATATATATAATGTGGAGTGGTCAAGTCGCTTTCAAGTAGGCCATAGGTGTGATAATATAAAACAGGTGGTTTACTAAGTTTGCACAAACCTATATACGCAGCACACGAACGCACGCACGCACGCACGCACGCACGCACACACACACACACACACACACACATATCATGCAAATAAATGTGTAATAAAAGTCACTTGATAATTTCATGTATTACTTCCACGCCCAAATTATTGACAGTGTCAAGCATTTTAAAATGTGCCCTATTTGAACCTTTGCTGTGAAATGCCATGCCCATTGTATAACGTCAAATGGGCGGACGTTATCAATCAAACAGGCATTGCTGACGCTAAACAACTCAGCAGTTCTTTCTGCCGTCTCTGGAAATTGTACTGTTGGCATTGTCATGCATTAGACAATGACGTTGTTTCTTTGTCACATGCCGCACTGTCGTCTGTGTCGTGTCAGACGTCTAACGCCCTGGTTGTCGCATTAGCAACGTGTTGTTTCTGTCGTAGCGAGGACTTGATTAATGCCATAGAAAACGACCCAGATTCATTACTAGAATTCTGTGCAACGGACGTCGTTGAGTATCAGTTATGAACCTATCTGTGCATGTAATACAAATGTGCAATTCCACGCCCAAGTATGTACATGTGTATACCGTCAGTAAAATGGTAGCACGGTTCCATACAAGTTACTCAGCGGAAATCAATGGTTTCGTTACCTGATGAATATTGGCTCTCATTTTGGACTCCCCGTTGGAGTTCTCTCCAAAAACCTCCATTATGGAGTGGGCCCTACCCTCATGAAGCTCGCCAAACTCCCAAATCCCCCTCGCAAAAAGCTCGATTTACACTACACTTCATTTCCCACGCTCAACATCCTATCCTTTCCCTGCCCACTACAAAGATATATTTGCACACGCTTCTTGTGCCGCTGACCAACAACTTTAAATTGCACCCTAACTATAGACAGTGGTGGATATGTGTACGAGCAGCCTTCGCGCATTAATTGCAGCATATGGCTGGATGCTTCCCAGAGAAGCCGAGATGGTGTCTGAGTGAACAGGTCTGTCAGGGAAGTAAAGTGTAAAGCGCATTGAACGGTCCTGACGACTGGATACTGCGCTATATAAGAACTTGACTTGACATTTTTTACTAATTCCACCCACATTCCGTAAATACTGGGAAGCTTTATTTATTTCCAGCCGTCCACTTCAAATTACTCTGTTTCCACTACAGAAACACCACCATAAACTTTTTTCTGATTCATCAAACTGATAGTACAAACACATTTCATGCATGGGAACATTCATGTAAAACGTAGAAGGAAGTGCAACATTAATTGATTCTGGTTCCTTTATGTCACTTAGGAAGAAATGCGACTACTGAAACTCTCCAACAAACACTCTCTTTTTAAATTATGGCAACGTGATACTATAAACACATTTTTAATACAAATGTTGTATTACGAATAGTTGGTTATACGTGATATTGTTGTTGAACTTAGAAACAGGTACCCGGTTCATTTGTCTTTATTACATTGGTAGATCTGTAACGGGCCCATGCTTAGGTCTGGTATGCTTATAGGAACATTAAATTATGTTAGCACATATCCTTAATGTCACGCGTCCACGTTTACAACATAATTGCGAGTGTGAGTGTATTCGGCTGTAAAAATAATATATGCAATTTGCTAAGGGTGATTCCTAGCAAATCGATATCTCTAAACTAGATACTGTCGATTGCTTGGTACACAGCTCACAAAATGGTAAATTATTTACCAGCCTGGCTTCAGTTCGACTGATTTATCTGACAGCGCTATGATTTGGGCCAGCGACCGATAGCCTGTGTTGCATAGGTACTATCGATGTCAATCATTAATAAATAGTCCCGTTTTATTTTTGAGTATATCTCATGCTTCCATGCTGTTTTGGCTATGCTGAAGGCCGAATGTGACATCACACATCATATGTTGAATTGCGACTATTTGTCTTTTATTTTACGACATATCTTTGTGTAGAAAATCAATAGTTGGAAGTCTGTAACTATGAATAATCGATGCCCGTGTGCTAAAACCTGAAAAGCGTTGTTGGAGCCAAGACCATTAATTATTTACCCTGAAGACAAATTGTCAGGTTTCGTACCTAGGACAGTCGTTAAATTGATGATATAATCTGACAATATGGATTAATAGGACGATGACAGTTCAAGTGTAACACAGAATAGTGACCGAAGTAACATTTAGTTGCACCTATGAGTAAGTGGTTATACGTGGTTATGCTGACTGGCAAACGCAACGTT
The DNA here is from genome assembly GCA_964017155.1 of Oasisia sp. SBJ-2009. Lineage (NCBI taxonomy): Eukaryota > Metazoa > Annelida > Polychaeta > Sabellida > Siboglinidae > Oasisia > Oasisia sp. SBJ-2009. The sequence goes on from OZ024855.1 coordinate 45,476,753, forward strand.
GAAGATCAGTTATCTCATCAAAGCCGGAACAAGGAACTCTTGACATACACTTACGGCATTGGTCGTCCGGAACAAGGAACTCTTGACATACACTTACGGCATTGGTCGTCCGGAACAAGGAACTCTTGACATACACTTACGTCTTGTGGTTACAACAGAAGAGGAATCAATTTATTAATTGCAACCTTTCAGTTGGATTGCAGTTAATTTACAATAACATCCACAAATCCATACAGTATCATACTGTTATGAGACGACACATCATCACGTAATAATACTCATACAACATGTTGTATTTAGTAACATTACACAACGACACTAACTTACTATCACTGTAAATTCACCAAATCGTGTTATGACCTCAACTAGGTCAATACGAGGCACGTTATTTTAAAACGTGCCTATTATAATTGAATGACTACTCTAATTGAACTAAGATACTTCGAATATACTAACATTTAAACAATTAGCTTAATTAAATTTTTTAAATTACGGTTCACACAAATACAATTGTTCTGAGAGTGTACTAAGCATCATGTAAATTATTCCTTTTTTGTTGCGATTTATGTTCCACATAGGAAAATGATTTTATAGCACATTTTGAATTGTTGATTCAAGTTAGTCGCACAAAAAATCAATATAACGAACACAATTCGCTGTGTCAAGTGTGCAGCGTTGGTATTAACATCCGTGGAATGTACTTATACACAAAACGATGAATTATAGCTTTGAAACACAGTTTTGAGTTATCTCGATGTTTTCCGATATGTATTTTGGTAAATTCGGGTCCCACAATGGACGGCATATTGAACAACTGGTCTAATTACGGATATTATTACATTATTTTTCAAATAATGTTGGATTACACCAATACGTTTTAACTGATAGACAATATAAACTATCTTTATTTCCTTGGAAAATATTTCATCTACGTGTCCTTTACAACTAAAATTTGACGATATAGAACCTTTGGTTCGGTGGCTCTTTCGATATCAGTCTCATTTATACCAATATATGACAGACCTACAAATGTCTTATCTTTGCCGACACATACTTGTAGCCATTTATTTTCAGTTAGACCAATGCTCAATCCTTTCGAAAAATCTTGTATTGTAGACATACTACCTTGATTACATACTTCAAACATAATCCTGTCGTCAACATATTAAAAGTAGGACCATATATTTGCAAATCATGGCATGGCATTTCCCAATGTGGTAGCCTGGCTTTGACACAGCGTCGCCGATTTTTACCCTGTGTTCACGGTCAAGTAGAAATGCTGCTATTCATCTATTTTAGTCTTGGCTTATCAGTAAGACTGCTTAGTCAGCCCGTGTTTATATTGAAGAACAGTGTATGTGCTTAGGCGGAAGAAGGAAACTATCAAGTTGACGAGTCGCATTTGGACTACAGACTAGTATAGTGTGTATGTAAGTAACACAGCATATTTGGAAGAGATGTGTATGTATGTCACTACAGTAGAAGTCGCACAAGAAAACCTATTTAAATCCTTAGCAATACGAACGCCTGACTGCAACCTTGGATTGACGTCACGCCTATGCCGTGAATCAACCTAGCGACTGGTCACGCTGTAAATGTTCAATAAACAGGTAACAGCATTTAGTAACTGCAAGCCCTGTTGTCGTGCTACTAGACCTTCTTTGTATTGCACTAAATAAAATATTACTAAAACGAAAATTATTATTCAGTACAGTATCTCGGGTAGACCTATAAATTCGACACGCTGTGAACAAACTGTACGATGATCATTCACTCAATTATATCCGTCACTATTTGTAGCCAGGTACTTATTTTTATACGTGAAGAAACTGAGTCAGTGTAAGAAAAACACTTTTGAGTGAGAGGCCTATGATCTAAGCACTGTGTTACCTCGTCCCACATGCTTGAATATGAATGACACTAATGTTGTGGTGCTAAGATTGCAATGATTCGTTGTCGCTCGCAGAAAAGGTAAATCATCATAAAATGTTATATAACAAACTGAAAATTACACAAAGCTCAATGCAAGCCAACCGATTCTTAATAAAGTCAGAACACACAATAAATTATCACATATTATACTGTCAAACTAAAGAGCGTGATCACCTGTATATATGCACTAAATCCAGTATGCCATCGATCAGTGCAACGGGACGCTATAGCGCTGGATGTAAACAAACAATCCCTAGCGTCACTGCCTGACACGCACCGCCTCACACAGCACACGCACAGACCTGAAACCTTCAACAGGCGAACACACGATCAAAAACACAGCTCGTTCGCTCAGCTACGTCGTACAATGCCACGCGTTCACTCCAACCGATCAACTGACACCACAAACCAGAGTCGCCGCTTACCTGCATGAGTAGAGCGAATGCCACTACCGCGAGGTAGTTTGCAATCCACATCTTCTACGGCTCTTTTGGGCCCTGAACAACGATAATATTCCCCGGTTACCAGATAGATCGCGCACAACCGCTGCACTGCATATGCGCCTGTCGCTCACAGTGTGTCTTATAAAGAATTTAATTATCCTCGGGTCACGGTTCGCTGATCTGCGCGCCAGGCATGCGCATAGTGATCGCAAGACTCGTGATTCATGACTCATGGCTCCGCCAAGATGTCCTTATTGATATTTTACTTCCTGATGCGTGCGTGTGAAACGGTTGATCCAGATAGATTGTTGTCAGAGGCACGGGCGTCGATCGGTGGGGGACGGGGGGGGGGGGGACGCGTCCCCCCCCCCACTTTTCAGAGTGGGGGGACAGCATAGGAATTGTTCCCCCCCCCACTTTTCAGTTCAGAAACATTGCGAGGCATATAGCCTGACTCAATACTCCTCTCTCTTAAAAGCTGCTACATAGGACTAGCTAGACAATAAACTCGCGATATGAAGTTCAGCAAAGTTATTTATTGCAAATTAACACGAGACAAACAAGTTTTGAGGCATGTTTTGCTGCTAGTGCGCCATAATCCGTGATAGTTATTTAAATAAACGTAATATTTTAATGTATTGAACGAATTTTAGACAACTCTTCACTGTAGTCATCACAAGAGAGTTATCGAACAGCCCGTGGCATTTATACCAAAAATGCTTTGTTATTTCGCTGCACATTGATGATTTTAAATTTGTCGCCCAGAAAGGCCAATCGGAAACTTTATAACTACCGGAAAAATGTAAGCCGCTGCCGGGCTCTATCAACCTTGTGTTGATATTATTAATAGGCAAGAGCTAGACGTCAAGCACATTTTAAATGATGAAATTTGTGTTGCACTTTCATCCCTCGCATGTTTGATGCTTATCGCCTACGGCAGAAGCGGCGGATTCCTGCACTTTGTGTAACATATTCCCATTTGAGTGATGACAAATTTCTTTGCCAAAATGTTGGATTGGGAAGTTCTACACAGGCACAGCATGGGCGTGAATCAGTGGGGGACGAAGGGGGCGCTGACCAACCCACGACCTGAGGAAAGTCGTGGGTTGAGCAGCATAGGAAATGTCCTCATACTTTTCCAGGCATATACAGCGAGACTGATCACTCCCCTCTCTTAAAAACCCTACATCGGTCTAGTAGTAAAATTAATAATAAGAACTAAACTTCCGACTACCTAGTGGAAAATCACTAGATAAATTGCTTGGTTGGCAGCAACCCGCAACTTGATCTAAGTCCAGTAAATAGTCTTCATGCCGGGCTCTGTCATTTTGCACCTTTGTATTTACATATAGCCATCAAGCACATAATAGATAATTAATTTTTGTTTGCCCTGTCATCCCTTGGATTGCAGCCTGGTCGCCCTGGTGGATATTTATATCGCCTACGACGGAACGAGAGGATTTATGCACTTTGT
>OZ024855.1:45483101-45533101 GCA_964017155.1 Oasisia sp. SBJ-2009
GGTAGGAATGGGAAGGTAAGTCATACACAGATATCCGTATATCTTCTTAACGTTGTCAATCGGTGAATCAGGCAGTCAGTTATGGTCATCAATTCCCTATCCTCTTCATGTTCTAGTATTGGAGGGGTCATGGCCCATTGGTCCCTCTTTGTCTCTGCCACTGACACGTCCAGGTCGTTGTGCAATAGGGAGGCAGAACGGGGGACAAAGTGGAATTTAGATAGGGGCAGCCATATGGGTCTGTTCCCCTCCCACAGTAAACACGAAATAATGCTGAGACGTGTACGAAAAATGTGTCAAGAGTAAGCACACAAAAGCGTGCGAAAACCCGGGAAATTAGGAGCAAGGTGGTCGTAGAAAGTCTGTTTAGAAAATCGCAGAAAGCTTAAGTTTGGGCAAACATTGTCCAATACCATTTTATCACAACATAACAAAAAAATCATGATTAAAAGTTACATCAACACAGATCGAAACAACAACTTTACATATATAAAAAATGCATGTAGCTTAGACAGTTGTTAATCAATTGTAAAATTCAGTTATGTCTTCAATAGGAGTACTTTCGGTCTTACACTGAAATACCCATGTAAATAATATCAAATTGTGTGACAATAATAACATATATATATATATATATATATATATATATATATATATATATATATATATATATATATATATATATATATATATATTATCGCAGATTAAAAGAGTAAACGGTAGAGCTGATTAAACGCAGCAACTCGCCTACGTATTAAAAAAGTGACGTCACAATCGCGTGTCATATATCTAACCTGTGTTTATTAGTTGGACCAATGATCGTATAGCTACACAAAGATACGCAACTCTTCGCGATAACCTGTGACGCCACAACCACTAGCGCCACCTATATTTAAGCGTGCTGTCGACGATGGCGTGTGCTCGACGTTGGGAGTCGAATGGCCAGTTTTGTGCTGCGCCCAACTGCAACAACAGTCGCAGGAAAAGTCCGGAAATGGCTTTCCACCGCTTCCCGGTTGAATAGAGAAGGTAAATATTGGGTATATTAAAGAAATGTGTATGCAAAAGTAAAGTAATTAACATTATCCCCTGTGAAAGCATAAGAAAAATGACCAAACGCTAGAAAATAGATGGCGCCACTTTATGTAATGTCACGGTACTTACGGTAAATTCGCGAGGAGCTACGTGTCTTTGTGAAGCTGTAGAGTCCTTGGTTGGGCTGTCATGACGACGGCGCATACATCCAGCCTGTAACAGCGCCGCGCAGTACGGTCAGGTAAGTGCTGACAGCGTACTCATTCTCGCTTATATTCTTGCACCAACTTCAATTTGATTCGGCCGCCATTATTCTTTTGTTCTTCTTCCTCTTGCTCGTGTGCAGGGTGGAGTCAACGTTACTCCGTAGTTTCGTCTACTTTTCCTACAGTTATTTCCAACACTCCCTCTCCTCTGCCTCTGCTCTCTCCTTCTCACCTCCTCTTTGTTTGCATCTGTTGTCTTAGCAACCGCCTTCTTACTGCATTAGTCTTCACAATGTACTTCTGCTTCCGTCTTTGCTCTAACATTCCTCGCTTCTTCCACACCATTCACTTCCCCCCTTTTCTCGCGTGCCTTTTTCAACTTCCTAGTACCACCATCATTGCTGTTTCGTCTTTCGGCTTTCCTAATGTTGAGCCGCAGATACCCAAAGCGTTCCACCTTTCCACTTCGATTCCGCATCCTCCCTTTGTTCTTAGCTAACCTGAACGTTCTCGCTACTTCGATTTTATTTTGGGTCGCCGCCTTTCCTTCACATTTCCACTATTCGATTACCCGTCTTTATTTACCTCTTCATATCCGCTCTTCATTCACCAATTCTTGTGTGCTCTTCCGACAATACACACTAACTCTTCTTTCAGATGGTTACTGGATCTTCGGACCTGTTCGCACTGAAATGCAATGCATGTAACACCGTGCAATACAATACCGATCCTGTTATGCATTATAATATGGCGAAGAAAAGGCCGACGCATACTTTGGCTGTCCTGCGGTGAGCATAACACCTCTACGAGTCAACAATCATCCGGCCAAAGAAAGTACGAATGATTGAGTGACCGAACAGCTGGTGCAGATATGTTGACGTCGTTGCCTCCGCGTTGGCAGCCGCTCTGCATGTTGATTGATGTCATTAACTTGTACATCACATTTGTGGTATCTAAGTATCTGAGTAGTAAGCCGTCACGTTTATATTTTTCTATATTTTAACTTTGCCTATAGTATTGGTAATTATGTTTGTATAAATAACAACTATCCTTCTTCGTATTTTTCATCAACAATCTGCTCGGAGGTTACGTTGCACGTATATTTTGAGAATGAGACCATCGTGTCCAAGTTTCCTCAATTTCCATTCTGCGGTATTTTATTTCCCCTGGCATAGGCCCTAGATAGGTAGAAGGGATCCAACGACTTGTAGTGTCCCTTCCGAAAGACACGGGCACCGCAAGGGAAGCCGACTTGCCCAACTGTCGACAAAGTTATGAAAGGTACCAATATTTGAATCCCGTTTCCTACCTTTGGCAGTCTGGCCCGGCACTCTAGCGGACCGTCGGGACAGACCATGCCAGCCCCCACTATGCCGACGTTAGGTGATAATAAATGTGTTGCATATGGCTAGCACTACTTGAACATTGGTCTACAAAACGATAGTTAGGTTGACACTTCTCTACGGCTACAAAACGTGGCCACTATTGACAATAGAAAGAGGTGAAAGACGACAGACATCAACCGAGATGAGAATGATTCGATGGGCGGTTGGTAAAAGCCTGCAGGAACACCAGAGAAATGGGTAGAAATGGTCGAGAGCATTGTTACAATCATAAAAAGGAGGGTGGAGTCGTTTGGTCGTATGCAAAGAAGGAAAGGAAATGGAGACATGACACTAAGAGCCGCCAGGGAAATGAAGATAAAGAGGAAATGAGCGAGAGGGCGGTCCAAGTTAAGATGGCAGGACACTGTAAGAAACATGTTGAAAGACATGGAAGATTAGACGGAGGACAGAGAGGCGGTGAAAAGTGAGAAAACCGCCGTGTTTATAGAAGACAATCTCACAACAGGTGAGTCGTGATTGGAAACCGTGTTTATATAAAATTCAAAGTGAACCTTAACATAATAACTAGATGGTTATTGAAATTGGGAACACACACACACACACACACACACACACACACACACACACACACACACACACACTCACTGAAATTGGGAACACACACACACACACACACACACTCACTGAAATTGGGAACACACACACACACACACACACACACACACACACACACACACACACACACCGAACACACACACACACACGCACGCACGCACGCACGCACGCGCACACACACTGAACACAACGCTGGCGTCTTCAGCGAGAGAATTGCATTTATTTGTCTCTCTGAAATCTACATGCAACATTGGAAACAATCGGAACCATCCACATACACATCACAGGCAGGTCTAAAGTAGCAAAATGCACAAGTTGGCCAAACTGCATGGCACGAGTCTCACAACTGTCTACCTTCCTGGCACGCAGGCTGTTCCATGAAACAACAAATATATGTATATAATATTCTATTGAACGAGTAAGTTTAACAGTTGTCGAAGACAAGAAATATCGTAGTTTGACTTCTAAAATCGCTCAAGCCCACGTTGACAAGAGTCGTTAGGAGACTTCACTGGTGGTCCACGCATGACGTATTAGAACGTAGGATATTATTTTCTATCGGTTTTACACTCAATGACAACAAAAACCAGGTGCTACAGACTCCACGGTAGCGATAGCGTTACCACGCGTGGCACAGGTGTGCCATGTTATATCAATTGAGACGACTAACGAAAGGAGTTTGTCAATTCCTCGTTTTCTTTTTTTTAACCAATTTACACATACTTTTAAATAAACATGCTGAAGTTGCGTTGCTCGCCAAGCTGTGCTTAATAAGCCTGAATTTATTTCGTCATTTGAATTTCTAGCTCGCGAAACTAAACATTTAAACTGGCCATAGTTTGTATCGAACGCCGACCAGTTTGACCCGCTAACCATTCTGATATTCAGCGTCGTTGCTATTGTTTCAAATTTAATAAAAGCGATTCAGTAAAATGCACCTGAATAATGTCCACCCAGGTTTGGGTGCCGGACACCAACCTATGATGGCGTCATGACGCGTAATAAACAGACTGCCACCGACTTTCGTGCAGTTCCAAACAACACAATAATACGTGCCGTTGTCATTTTATAAAATGGTGGCTTACATGAAAAGCAACAAACAGAAACGGACAACAAACACATGGAAACACCAATACAGATACTGCTCGATAATAACTGTGAATAAAACGGCCATCACTGAAGACGTATCACTTGTATGAACAACGTTAATACCGCGAAACATAGTCACGCGAAAAGATCCAAATCACCGGAAACTGTTTTTATGCAAGAGTGACATACATGTGTGGACGGTTCTAAGCAAACTAAAAAGGGATTTATATACATAATGTAAATTACTTTCGCCGGGTCATCATGAGATACATTGGCGTAGGCCTAATCTAAATCACGACTAAATGCAAAACAAGTTTGTTTGAATAAAACAGACGTCGTGGAGACTGTATTCAAATTGCACGTGCCATGTGGCATTATCGCCATAATGAAAATGGAACTGGTAAATAAAAAAACGGAAACCGGAAATGGTGTGAAATAGGTGATCGACGTTGCTAACCGATTTTAAGATGTGAAGAACTCGTCCAATCGTGGCGGCACTTTCCAGTATATTCGCGAACATGATATATGACGTCAGCTAACGAGCATACGAAACTACTGCTCGCGCGTGTAACTAGCAATTCGGTAAACGCTGCGCGAACAAAAGCACGCATGGCGAACACTGAGTATTGGCACTCGGCCAGTCGAGGGAGAACGAGAGGGAGAGACGCCTTTCCCTTCCCACCATTCGCCGGAGGAACACAGAAGCATGGAGGATTCGGGGATGGGGGGACGACGGGCATGACGAGGGACCATGGGTACGATGACACGGCGGTGCAACCGACCAATCACCCACTAGCGACGGCGAGCGGATGACATCGTCGTCGGCCGTGCTGACGAGTGAGGTGGTGTGAATTTGTCGAGTGCCGCGCTCATGACAGTACGCCGGTCCATCTGCGTGTGTGCCCTATTATATCTGGAGACAAGTCTTGGGTTTCTCTTTCCGAAGACTCGCCATCGTTGCATTTTTACAGGTTTTCAGTTCGGGAAATTTCTGTTATTTACAATTGTCACTGTCTCTTCCTCCAAGTGGCGTTGGCCGGTAAAAGTACAATACGACTGCGCTTTCGAACAGGGAGACAAACATAAACAACACAACTTTTCATTCGTACCAGTTTGACGGCGACCCATAATGTCAGGAATGATTGTCTCCGCGCGGGGGTACCGTCAGGCAAACAGTCCCACGGAACACTTGCTACACACCGGAAGTCGGTGTATCGAGATGCTGGCGAAAGAGGACGGATAAGATACGTGTCGTCACATCACTTGTGGTGGAACGGATGTGGATGGACGGAATTGGGCACGGCGGGGACGTGACGTGACGTGACGTAACATCCGGCATCGTCACGAGAAGCCGAGTCTGCGCACGCCACACTCGCAGCAGAACTTCGCCGCGGCGACGGGGAACTTCGTGCCGCAGCCGTGACAGAACCGGGACGGACTCGCCCCCGATGTCCGCTTCGCCGCCACCCCGCCGCCGCCGCCGCCGCCGCCGCCGGTCCGGTAGTTGTCCTCCCTGTAGTCGCTGTTCGATCGTCCGCTCCGGTTCCTCACGCCATCGTCTTGATACTCGGCCGGCATTCTGAAAGCACACGACAGCGGGTCACAGATCGACTCGGTGAACCCCTTCTTTGTATGAGCACTACATCTTCTTCCTTAATATGGCAGTTCGCTGACGTCAGCGTCTCCAATAATGCAGGGTCCATCACATGATCTATCGCCTAGTAACAATGTCTGCGAAGCTTATCAAATGGCTGAAGTGCATGTGAATGTCAACGACATATACGATGAGACGCATGTTGTATAGCTTAACGGACCTTTTGCCTAGCAACTGGTCATATAGGTATGGTAATTTCGGTCTGTACTTGTACATTTATATATATATATATATATATATATATATATATATATTGCATCATATTTAACGAATAAGATATATCAAGATAATATCAATTTGATATGTCTTTTCATGGAGCTAGGCTAACAAAAGAAAGCATTGTCAGAAAACAATGGTTTTAACACGATCTGGTTCGAATCCAGCCAGTCTCTGCGCAAAAATATACCTATTTAATAACTCAATTAAACACGTTATTAATCTTACCATACATCACACGAAGCGCTAAGTAATTCATACAAACACGTACGCGTCTTGCGGTGGTACAAGGAGTCGTTAACAGCCCTTACGTACGTGGGAGAAGGACCCCGGCTAGGTCACGAGAGAAATGCATGTAGACTAACACTTATCTTCACCTAGGATGTGATGTAATACTCATTACCATTAAATATCTGTGTCATGTATGACTTATCAGTGTGACGTGAAGTGTGACGTATAAGTCATGGCTGGCCATCAAGTCCATTACTTGCTGAATACTGCAGTGTTTTGATTCCGCACAAATAGACATACAGTATGATGCAGAACAAGAAACATACGCATGGACCTCAACTGCTTGTAAGTATGTAGTTTACTTGACTACTCCTTATTTGTCTGAAAAGGAACAGTACAGTGTATGACCGTACACAGTTGATGTATCCAGCTTCCTTAGCAAACTCCATCAAACTCCTCTGCTTTTCACCGTATACTTTGTTGACATTTTGAATTCAAATGATTCTCTTTTGACAAAACCTATGGGTAAAGTTGCTAAATGGTCAAATGTATGCAAAAGTAAAGTAATTTACATAGTTAACCATTACCAACGACCTTGACAAAGGCAAAGCTTGATGAAGGTCTCACGCATAATTTTGATTGTGATTTAAGCAATCCGTGACATACTGGATACATCAATAAGCACACTCAGAGAAGGCAGTATTTGTGCCAGTACAGTTGGCTGTGAAGTGGTTATGTAACATGCGAACAAACAGTCGCAACCGGGTTTGGGATTCCACCACCACACACACCAGCCATGGAGAATAACCGCATCAGACTCGAAAGCCTTCTTGCTGCATTGCAATATATTCTGCTACTCCATATGTATATGCCACTTCTAACTAGAACTCTTAGCATGTATCCAACTGATAGCTTGCTATGATGTCCTTATAATAGCAATTTCAATAATTGTGTTACACATCTCTGTCGCACAGACATGTTTTCTTGTAGCATATCTCTTATTAAATAATCTTGCCCTAAATACTATCCGGACAGTACTTACAAAATTCTGGTACATGCATGCTGTACATCAGTACACCGATCTGTAGTCAAATCAGTGCGGAAACTTACAGGTGGAAACAGGTATGGTAGCCGAAATCACTGGCACAGAATATTCACAATTTCTTGCAAGATTGGTGGATGCTGTACACCACGATACCAGATACCAGTGTGGAGCAATTATATAAGTCAAGAACACTGCAAATGGCAAAGAAAATCTTGTCTGCCTCCACCCATGTTTTACACGACCAGTACGACCTTCTCCCCTATGGAAGAAGGCATTGTATGCCAACTGTAAGAACCCAGCATGCCCTGAAATAATTCATTCCATCCTCCATCAAGTATTTGAACCAGCCACATAAAACCAATCGCTGGCCAACTTATCACAGTCTACCGCTGCCACTACAATGTTTTTTATCATATTTATTTATTTTATAATATTGTCACATTATTTTACATATTTATTCCAATATTTAATCTTCTTTTACAGCTGCCATTTACATATTTATATACACTGTACTTGATTTGAGTGTGATTTTACTGTGCGATTTAAATATTGTGTTTTTATACTATGTGCAAAATGTAAATCCATTGTATGAATGGACAATAAAGTTATTATTTTTTATATCATTATTATTTTCAATAACTCATTTAGATGTTTGCGTGATTTTGCAACATATGTACTGCACAGCCAGCATCTGCTGTCAATGTCATGAGTGAGATGATTGTGTTATGTTATCTCGTGTTTCACAGCTTGTCCACCAATTATGCAATATCCATAGTAAATATAAAGAGTCAAGCCATCAAGATCTATTCCACAACAAATGAATAACAAATTTAGCCAAACAAATCTTAGGAAAAATGGACAGAAGAACAACGATAGTTAGATTACGAACACACCTGAAACAATTGATTCACATACTTACTATTGTATCATTGGCAAAGGTGATGTTTGACAGAGGTCTCGCGTATAATTTTGATTGTAAATTTTTTCTTTTGCCGACAATATTGATATGTGACCCATAATGCTATTGCGACATGACATCTCATAGAGCAAACAATACTGCGTGCATTTAAAACTTTCCCTTAAGTTTTTGTCATAAAATAATCTTCTGAAGCCAGAATTTCAAATATATATACGACGAAAACCATGTGTTCAGGCAGCCATTTTGTTAGCCCCTTGATGGAGTTTGCTAAGCAACCTGGATACGTCAATTACAAGGACGAATGCCATCCCTACAAACCTTTTCATGTAAGTTGTGGTGTTTTCTCCAGCCATTCTTCTAGGCTTAGTTTGTCGCTGTTTTGTGCTAGATTGCCTCAAGTCTGGTTCCATGTCAGTGCTACGTGTTTGACGCATCATACGTCCCGAGTCTGCCATATCGTGGCTACCTGACGTCTACAACACATCAAAATGTAATCATTATGTATATGAAATGTGTGACATTTTAATTGTAAATGCCTGTTATAAAATTATGATCTAACATACTGCAGAGAGACAAAGAAGTGAGTAAATGAAATAGTGACAATAACTATACTTCTACGGTGCTTATATATCCTCAAGAACAGCCACTGCAACATACAATATAATTCTAAAGCAGCTTTCATAAAAAAATACATAAACAAAACAGATACAACAATAAAATACAGATAAAATCATTATTAAAACAGTATCTAAATATTAATCATGATAAAATACAAAATTAAAAGTAACTAGAATTGTGGTCATAATTAATAAATACAGCATACACACATAACAGACACCACACATCTCTCACGGAAACACCAGAGCTGTTTGTCATTGATGTCATACACATGAATGACAAAGGTTTTGGATCTGATAGTTATAAAACTTCTGGACGAGGGCAGAATTGTATTCAACATTGTATTGCAGAATTGTATTCACTATGTAAAATATGCACATTGTCATAACTAATTTAGGTGGCTTTTTACAGTACCTGCTTTTCACATGGAGGAGTGAGAGTGGATTGTTTCAAACCGATCACATTACTACAGATGATTACAATTTGCTGCATATTATTCTTGTCTTTCTTACTGACATTCCGAAAACAACAGATAAAAGGAAAGGTTAAATCACTCGTGGACAAAACTGTGCTAACAAAGTTAAAAGAGCGAAGTTTCCTGAGCCAGTACATACACTGCTGACATTTACAGCTGCTGGTCGCCAGGGCAGAAAGATGCAGCGAAATACAAAATTAGGCACAATCGTGAACAAGAGGATGCTAATTAATCGTTAAAACTAGTGACTCCTAAAGATTAAAGCTAGGATTCTGTATGTATGGATGTGGCATGTGGCAGAACAATGACCATAGTGCCCAGTGGGCAGTAGTTCTGTAAGCAGATAGATGAATCATGTTACGCAGACGTGCCAAACTAAATCTCTCTATGATGCAATTTAACGGCCACAGAAAGAACACCACACACAGCGACAACATCCCCTACTGCAGGACACAGTACAGACATATGTCATTCTTCCCCCGGACCATACCTGAATGGAACAGCCTGCCCCAGGAAATAGTGGCAGCCAAGTCCCTGGACTGTTTCAAGTCCAGGCTTGCTGCCCACCTGTAACCACGACAGACCACCCCCTCCCCTTCCCCCTCCCTCTTTGTTTCTTATGTCTACTACCCCCCTCTACCATGCCACACACACCCTTTCACTACATTTCAGAAGTGTGTACTACAACCTCCACAAATCAGCATAATCACCACAACATTGATGTTGGCTGATCAATAGAAGAAGAGGAAGAATGGTATCTGCACATGAATGAGATGGATTAGTGTCACTATAATAGTGCGGGATCACAGTTTTGAATATTGTCTTCAGTTCTTCTTGTAGGTAGCTGGGACAATGTTTGACAGTGAAACATGAAATGAAACAAAATGGAACCAAGGAAAAGTTTCTAAACTTTGCTATGACTGACATGTTCGTTTTGATTGTTGACATTAACTCACCCTGTATGCCTGTGTCCTGCCATTGGCTGTTGAACTGCTGGCCCCCTTGACAGCTGCAACAACATGACATGTTTTTTGCCAACACATGCCAAGACACTGAACCTATTTTTCGCTGACATTCAGAGTTTCAGACACCAACACCAATGCATTGCCAAAGTCATGATGCAAACGTTTCATAGATACTTACAAAACTTTAAATGTAAATAAAAATTATATATCTGAAATATATATTTATATATACTGAGATTTTATATGGTTTTGTAAAATATATAAGAAGCGTTTGCAACACGCACGCACGCACGCACGCACGCACGCACGCACGCACGCACGCACGCACGCACACACATATTTGTAGACTATAATTTATATATATATATATATAGATAGATATATGTAAAATACACTTAGAATCATGTCTTGTTTTTCTGGTCTTCCATAATCCAGTTGTTTTGTGATCTGTGTGTTTTATCTGGGAACTATCTTGATATAACATATATCACATTACTAATGTATCTCACTAATGCACACATTTCATTTATACAACTGAAAAATTACAAAACCATATATAAATATACAGTCAAGTGTCGTTCATCTGCAAACTTTGGTTCCCGGGGTTTTTATTCAAACAAATGAATTTGTAAATGATGCAGCTAAGACCAAAAACGTTTGACAAATGGCGGTAAATAGATAAATGAAACTGACAAACCGTGTTAATGTGAACTACTTTTTGTACATGGCACATAAAAGTCTCGCGATCTTTCGCAAGCCACCAGTGGGTCAGTAGTGTCAGCGAAACACCTATTAATAGTTAAACTGCCAGTGCTATGTGATGCTTCGGTCAAATTGACACCGATGTACACACCCGGTCTGTCCGAGGACCTGCCATAGCCTTGGTCAGCCGTCACAGCTGTCGTGTCGCTCACTGTCCGGCCTTGACCATAGCCACTGCCAGTCGTCTGACCCTTCAACCTCGGTGCTTTGTACTGCAAGGCAGAAGCAATAGTATTTATTAATTATTTATTAATTTATAAAGTTTCGGGTTAATGCCCTACTCAAAAGTATTGACAACATAGATCAAGAAACTACATAAGTTAAATAAGTAAGTAAAATAAATATGTTAAATAAAATGTTATGTAAAATGTTAAATATAAAAGGAAAAAAACTAAATATGTAGAATATAAACTAATTTGACTTAGTAACTAGATATATCTAATTAGATATATCTAATTACCAAGTCAGTTTAGTTTTACATATAAAGTTTAGGAAGACAAACCAAATCTATAACACTGAATCAGAAATGATTAACTTACCCGCTGCGGCTAAAAAAGGCATAAATAATAATTCACTTAAATGTCACTTCATCTAGCGAAGTAGTGTTCTATATGCTACATGGAAGACTTGAGTCTTTGCAATGACTTGAATGTTGCCACTTAGTTAGCATCTCTAACAGCAGGAGGTTGATTGCCTACAGTGCTGGTCCTGCCACTGGGAAAGACCATAAGGCTCAAGGTGGCAGTGCGGTGCTGATAACACATCTACACAGTTGAGCCCAGTTTCATAAAGCCGTGTAACGTTACGAGCAATTATGCGATGTACTGGTCACAGCTAACAGCAACTATTCAGTGTAGCTTATAGCAAGTTTCATGAGACAAATTTAGCATTTGCATTAACACATCAACGTAAAATTGACTGAATTAGGTCGTGGTGGGGAATCCCTGTATTTGTGGTGTCTTGTAGACATCCTTTTTTACTTGCCGTTCGTATAGCAAATGTGAATGTAAAGGATACCCAGTGTAAACACTAAAAATAATAAGTTGAGAGTGGGCGTGTCGGGAGCATCAACGAATATTTCAACTGGCGTAAAGTTAAGCCTACTAAATACAATGCATAGCCCAAGTGCAACTATGGTCTGGAGCAGACTCAGGAAACGCAACTAGTGGAACTTTACAACATTTTAGGGTTTTGACGAGTTATCGCTCTATGAAACCGGCCCCAGGTCTCAATGACACTGGACAAACAATTTGCACAGGTCAGGCCACAAGGTCCGCTACAGACTCCTGAAACTGACTGCAACAGTGAATGATTTGCTCTGTGTACAAATGAGATGGAAAGCATGATGATACAGCCAGTACAGGGCCAATTATGTCATTTATATTAATGGAGAACACTGGGACACTGAAACAGTGGGATTTTCAAGAAACACGCCTTATCCTGGGTGTTTGTCTGGGAACCACTGCCTTAAATAAAACATGTTTCACACGACTAACCACAGTCCAATATAATCAAACCAGCACTGTCGTTGTCTATGCACAGAACTAACCTGTATGCGGACTTCCATACGAGCCTTTGCCGTTGCATCTGGCTTTTTCTTCGGTAAACGTTCGTGCTGCGTCTTGCAGAAGGGAATGTGTCGCTCAGCCGCATTTGAATTGAACCGGCGCTGACAGTATTGGCACTGGACGTAATCTGTGTACAGAGACAGTGGTCAGCACTCCTAACAACGGACATTAAAAGATTCTTACAGGTCCTTTTCTGGCTAATATTAGACATTTCTGTCTCTTGTGCCAGTTCTGTCTTGCGCATTGTTTTGAGACTGTGCGCATGCATCTAAAGGTGACACAGTCCATAGTAGAGGTGGTGCAGTAAAATATTTGTATAGGATGATTTTTCCATAGTTTATCAATTTTTATGTAAAAAAAATTGGACTGATGGAACATCTACCACAGACTGTGGCAGACTATTCCATACATCAGTAAAAGATGAAATGTATCATTTCGAATACTTGTAAACATTCCTCTGAATTCAATCAATTTTTAAAATACAACTAGATAATAATTGCTGGAGTATTATTATTATTATTAAATGTAATTTTCAACTGCATATTTTAAATAATATGGTTTAAATTGTTTTTCATTAAAGTTTATTATTATTACTATTTATACATTTTAGTAATTGTCTATCGTTAGTCAAATGTTGGCTTAAATTGATTGTGCATAACAAACCAAGACTAGCAACTGTCACCAACTTATACTGAAACTGGTATCCCTGACATATTATTGATGCTGTTGCCAATTAGCAGCAGATCATTTATGTATGTGGCGCCACCTGGAGAATGTCTGACAACTCATTGAGAAAGTAAAACATGTATTCCTTTTCAAATAGATTGCCGAATTGGTGGGTCACAAGCCAAAAGTTAAACAAGGTCTCTAATATAGAAAGAGGTGAACAGTCTTACAGGAAACAGAGTTAATTAACGTTTTATTTTAGGAATTCATTTACCCTATGTAAGGCACACTGACTAGTCAATGCAAAACATTATCGATGAATTATAAATGAAACTGCCTCCAGCTGGCCGTCCAACATTTATCTAAAATTCTAAAAATGAAACCTGTCGGGAAAACATAACACGTTATGCTATCGGAAAAAGATGATATCAAAAACAGCAAAAACATCACGTTAACAAAACTACAGTATATCAAATAACCGAACTGTAACAAATAACCGAACTGTAACAAATAACAGAACTGTAACAAATAACAGGACTGTATCAAATAACAGAACTGTAACAAATAACAGGACTGTATCAAATAACCGAACTGTAACAAATAACAGAACTGTAACAAATAACAGAACTGTAACAAATAACAGGACTGTATCAAATAACCGAACTGTAACAAATAACCGAACTATAACAAATAACAGAACTGTAACAAATAACAGAACTGTAACAAATAACCGAACTGTAACAAATAACAGAACTGTAACAAATAACTGAACTGTAACAAATAACAGAACTGTAACAAATAACCGAACTGTAACAAATAACCGAACTGTAACAAATAACAGAACTGTAACAAATAACAGAACTGTAACAAATAACAGAACTGTAACAAATAACAGAACTGTAACAAATAACAGAACTGTAACAAATAACAGAACTGTAACAAATAACCGAACTGTAACAAATAACCGAACTGTAACAAATAACAGAACTGTAACAAATAACAGAACTGTAACAAATAACCAACTATAACAAATAACAGAACTGTAACAAATAACAGAACTGTAACAAATAACAGAACTGTAACAAATAACAGAACTGTAACAAATAACAGAACTGTAACAAATAACAGAACTGTGACAAATAACCGAACTGTAACAAATAACCGAACTGTAACAAATAACAGAACTGTAACAAATAACAGAACTGTAACAAATAACAGGACTGTATCAAATAACAGAACTGTATCAAATAACAGAACTGTAACAAATAACAGAACTGTATCAAATAACAGAACTGTATCAAATAACAGAACTGTATCAAATAACAGGACTGTATCAAATAACAGGACTGTATCAAATAACCGAACTGTAACAAATAACAGAACTGTATCAAATAACAGAACTGTATCAAATAACAGGACTGTATCAAATAACAGAACTGTAACAAATAACGGGACTGTATCAAATAACAGAACTGTAACAAATAACAGAACTGTATCAAATAACAGAACTGTAACAAATAACAGGACTGTATCAAATAACAGAACTGTAACAAATAACAGGACTGTATCAAATAACAGGACTGTATCAAATAACAGAACTGTAACAAATAACAGAACTGTAACAAATAACAGGACTGTATCAAATAACAGAACTGTAACAAATAACAGGACTGTATCAAATAACAGAACTGTATCAAATAAATAAAGAAAAAAGTGTTGAGTGTGTAGTGCTGTCTGTGTAACAGATATCCAGTTTCCCACGTACCCCGGTTCAGACTGGGTGCCGGGGGAGGAGGCAGGGGTTTCCCACTTTGCATTGCTGCCTGCACCCCGCGAGCCGCTCGGATGGTTGATATGAACTCCTCGTGCTGCTCCTGCCACGAGCTCTTGGGCTGGACGATGCTCGTCTGAAACAATACCACCCCCGCTTCAAAGTATCAAACTAAAACAGTGCTAGACAGTGTTCATGTACCGATGCCAATGTAGGTACACTGTACCAGTTTGTTGTCCCAAGTACGTTTGTGCAGAGAGCAAGGAGGAGGCCACGTGTCTACTGATTTGACAGAACTCTTCTAAATTAAGGGAAGGTCTCTGAACCATTCCTGTACAGTGTTCGAGAAATTTAAAAAATGCCCATCCATGCACAGATGTCTACGTACCTGGTAGTTCAACACTAGTTTTGTCTATTACATTTTCTATATTTCATTTTGGCGCTCGTGTAGAATATATTGTTGCCTATATAACTGTACCCTTGCCCATATTTGATACTTCAATTGTTGCGTTAATCCAGGCACTCATGCATATCTGTTTTATAAAGGGCGCATATTAGTGCACTTTTGAGGTTGAAAAGATGGTGTGGTTGGCAGAGAAAACCACTGTTTATTGGTTCTCTTTCCAAGTGCACAGCGCAGTAACGCATGACCACTACACTTGGGACTGGTACAAATTGGAGTGCTACTTGGGTGTCAATATGTGTCTAAGATACAACACAAATAATTCTGTATTTTAACAACCAACACTTGACAATTCCAGTGATTACTTTTCACCATTCAGCCATCTATAGATGTTTCGACAGAATTAAATATTAGCACTCTGTTTGTTTAAAAAAATGATTCTTTAAAGAAAAATTGAATTGAATTTTATTCAACAAACAACAAACATATATACACCTGTACATGGCGAATTTGTAAGTAACACATCAAAAAAGAACCAATGCACATCATCTAGTTGCTGTGCATACGTACACTCTATACCATAATGAAAACAATCTATAGGTGTGATGAAAGGAAATGCAGGAAGTTAAAAAATAATTATTTCTATTCCCTTGTAAATTCCAAAACAAATTTCTTATATTACATAAACACAATATTGACAGGAATTACTACACACACTGCACAATCTATGGAACATAATCTTATACTATGCAGTGAATATGGTAAACATGTCCAGGGCTCATACACATTAAGTACATATATCTGGGAATCACTGTGGACTGGTGTAGTGGCTGGTGTACCGATCAGGTTGTATTGATCATACTACAGAAGAAGTGTTGACATATAACTCATCATGCACATGAAATATTAACGCTCGTAGGAGAAGAATGACCAACGAGTCGATTCTGTGATACATGATGCATAAATTAAAAGGAAGTTTGGAGCCATCACAGCTGTGCTGGGCTAGACAGAGTGCAAAACTATAATATCCTTGCTTTTATATAATATTATGCATTACTTTGTCTGTTGTTTCCAGGTAAAGTTCTTAATGAAATGCAGTATTTATGTGATTCAATCACAGCATCATCTGTCACTGTGAATAATGGAGAACTCCAAAGAAACACCTTAGTGAAACACTGGACACAAATATTCATGCACAGAGCCCTGGTGGCCATACATACAACAGCAGGTTAAACTCACCTTGACATGTTTAGTTACTGTCTGTTACATGGTGAAGATGAAACAGAAATGTACATGGTTGAAGCTTTTAATATATTTTGCCATTTAGCTACAGTTTGTCAATGCTATAATAGGTGTTCCCCAGATGTACTGACAACATACTAATACAGATTCTAGTGCAACTAGTTTGAAATTGTTTACAGAAATGTACATGGTTGAAGCTTTTAATATATTTTGTCATTTAGCTACAGTTTGTTAATGCTATAATAGGTGTTCCCCAGATGTACTGACAACATACTAATAAAGATTCTACTGCAATTAGTTTGAAATTGTTTACATGTGCAGTTTGTCTTATCATGCATGTCTGACAATTAATTAAATATTTAAACATTACGTATGTTAGTGAACCAAATACTGTTAATGTTAATAAATCAACTGCATCCTTAAGAAACAGCTAGCTAGCACGTCCTGAAGATGTGATTTAATGGAACAAACTCAAGATAGCTGAAAACTAGATAAGGCACTCTTGAAGACAGTCTATGCTTTCACATGTCAAATAGGTCTATGCAGAACATATTATTTATTGGTTTGTATCACTTTTATCACCTGATAAAGAATTGAGAAATTAATACGTTACCATAGTGCTCCCAGACATTTTATGTAGTTGCAACATTTCTTTGAATGTTTATTCCAGACATTTGCACTGATAAATACAGTTACAGAAATCATTTCATGAAAAATAAACATGTCCAACAATGGATAAAAGCTACACATGATTAATCTCTTGTGGTCAATTATATTACAGTTTTATTTTTGTTTAATTTGAACAGATTTTTGCTTTTAAAGTTATCTGAGTTGTGAAACTGTAAGAAGACTTGATGAACAAAAATGTATACTTTTCATTCAAAAATGCTATGAATGCAGATGAGAATATTATTATGCAGTAGACATTTTCTTTTAAATGAGAGCTAACTTGGAATGGATACAACTGGTATATGTTAAAACTAATACATCTAATATAAATCCATGTTTTATGCAGGGTATGTGTATATGGCTTCTGTGTGAATTTTGCTATTTTGACACAACATTGTTAATTAAGGGGAATTGGTATTTTGTCATTGGTATTTCCGAGATTGGAACTGGTATACTGCAATTGCTATGTACCTGAAAATGTAACAGCAATAATGTAATGGGGAACCAACAGAAATAATAATCCAGGTGGTGCCATTATGCAATTTGGGCCTCATGCTGTCAACCACCAATGTGGATTATGTCCCATTACCTGGTTATGCATTCATTCATTTTATCCTGTGTGTGTTAAAGCACAATGTAGATATATAATATAGTTATAATAGTTGGAGATTAAGATCTCAGAGATGAACTGAAACAAAATTAAATAGCATGCACATGCATAAAGAATGCAAGTACATCACAGACTCGAATTGCATATCAGCACCTCTAACGACCCCATAGGTTCCCCACAGATGGCAAGTCTGCCGTTAATGGCGAAAGGCAATGAGCATAAGACGTTACCGGTCATACAAACCTTTTTACTTCTGAAGGTGTTAGTTTTTGGGATATGTGCAGCTTCTGTTCCCTCGATTCGCTGTTTCGAAGAATCAAATACCTTGCGTGGTTTCTGTGATGCTTTCAAGCATATCGGCTCATGTCGTTTCTGAAAATTAGCAAAATCCCATACACTTGTGCAAGACAGAACATAAGGGATGCGTGTTTGCCGTACTTGAGACTGACAGAGGTTTATTGTTTGCTTATTCTATGTTGTTTGTTGTTATGTGGAGTTCAAACTTTCAAAGACGATGTTCGCTGTGATTGAATGAGGTGGCTCTACTTTGTATAAAACTTGAGCAAAAACAGTAATAACTAATGAAGACATGCGTGCATTATTTATTCTACATGCCCTGCATATATAAACAGGTATTTTATTCATTAAGTCAGCACATTTAATTTACAATGCATTTCTTGCATATATTATAAAGTTTTACGTCGCTATGGGTGAAACGAGTGTTATCACTGTTATGTTAGTATTATTTTGTGAAGTGATTTTGCCAGAGCAAATTGTAGAAAAGAATTCTACAGACGCTCTGAAATAATGAGTTTTATGCAGACGCCCGATCGCCCTAACTAGTGAAAGTCATTCAACACTTGCACAGAGGCATGTAACTAAAACTATATGTGAAATAGTGTACTAGAATTACAACAATGTACTGTTTAAGTGTGGCCGATATCAGATGAGTTGCTTTCATGACCTGCTGGGCTGGGTGGACACTGGACCACAGTCCAGTAATGCCTGCTAAGGGTGAAAAATAATGCTGGCTGCAAAATGCATCAAAGGAACATTGGCCAGACAACATTCATTCATTTCTGCTGGTGCCTTGTTTGTTTTTTGTGTTGATCCAATGATCAACACTGCCCAATTACACCAAAACTGCTGGTTAAACATTACCAGGCCATTCATCAGTGGATGATTTGGAAACCAGTGAGGCGTTGTGTTAAAAATATGCAGGTTAGGGAGTTAGCGGATGATTGGTTCAGAGAACAGGCAGGTTGGGTACAAAATTATGCTTACAGTTTGCCAGTATTTGGTACACATTCAATGAATCGTAAAATATTTACCTTTCAAATGTGAATGTTCATGGTTCGCATTCAAATGCAATGAAAATTGAATGGCTGCATTCAAATGCCAAACATTTGAATGCGCGTTCAAATGTGTTCATATTCATTAACAAACCTCATTTTATGACACTGTGTGTATGCCTAATCCAAAGTAACTTCACATGTACTTAAATTTGTGGTGACTGCATTTTACAGGGCTCCCATTGGTAAACTATGTGTCATGTAAGTTCTGTATGCTGCATAAATGTCCAGATGATAATTAATTAATGGAACACACACTTTAGCAATGTTGTTCTGGTAGTTAAACATGACCCACCAATGACTGAAGGTTGAATTTGCGGCCGCAGACATAACATTCTCCGAGTTCCAGTTCATCATCAGCCCTGAAAGCTGAAAAAATTCCAAGTTATTTATATTTTGTTCAACTATTAATCTGTTATATTACAAATAATAGAGTTGTGGCAAGAAAGATGTATACACATCATGTACTATATAGTATATTGCAATCTATAACATTTCAATATCTTACAGGTCTGGCAAATATTTAATAAAATTAAGGATTCCCTTTAGGTCAGAATATGACAGTTTATGCCAATGGTGGGTTTATAATTGTTTTAGTTAAGTAGTACGATAATTTTTTGGAGACCTATA
Source organism: Oasisia sp. SBJ-2009 (assembly GCA_964017155.1). NCBI lineage: Eukaryota > Metazoa > Annelida > Polychaeta > Sabellida > Siboglinidae > Oasisia > Oasisia sp. SBJ-2009. The sequence goes on from OZ024855.1 coordinate 45,503,189, forward strand.
TTGGTTTAATTGATCATATGCATATGCACAGAGAACATTAAAGTAGTGCTCTGTAATTGTAAATGTATGTATAAACCCAGTTTGCAGATTCACAAATAGCAACATGATACAGCATGACATATTCAATTTAGGAATATATAGGCAATAACTAGAATACACTCAGTCAATGTCACATATAATATTGGCCACGGATATTGCACTGACAATTTTGGACCAAACCACTATTCAAAAAAAGTGAGGTTTTCGCCACTGCATGGCCGAAACAATATGGGAGCTAGCCCGGCCTGACTTGTATAAAACATACTACCCTTACCATAAACCTAACCCAAACTCACACCCCTGGCCCATTTTTGGAATAGTGGTTCGGTCCAAATCTGCCATGCACCATAAAACTGACACAGCTAGTACTTAATATCTTTCGACGTTTTTTCAACAGTGTTTGGCGTCATTTTCTTTGCCACGTTTTAAGTTCAGGCGTCTCTCATATAAAACTAACTACGCGTTTGTTGCTCAAACAAATGTAGCGCATTCTGCAATTCGACAAACGTTCTAATAGATGCGCCGACTCTAAACATGCAGCAACGACGGGATGCGCATTCCTACGCTATAATGCACATGGGTTTAAAAAACTGTCGGTGCAATAGTCCCACAACTAATATATACCGACTTTAGGTGCAATATACACTTTGTATAATATTATAATGATAAGGCCTCCTATGGTAATATGCCATGGTAAATATAAAAACAAATGAAGATGTCAACTGATATGTTGACAATCTGCATACAGCATAGTATGCAGCATACTACAACTAGTAAAAGTATAATCGAATCAGCGGTGTATGCTTAACTGCAGGAAATTACACTGAACCGGTCGTATCATTAATCGGTAAGGAAATGTATCCTGTACAACAAAGTTATACGTTAACACGATGTGCATAGCTTGTCTTCCGGTTTATGCAAAAACTATTTCTGGGACATGCCATGATGCCTTTTTGATGGTCATGATGATGTAGGACCAGGCATAACTTGCAATCGTTTTACACGTGTATACGTGACTATTGATTACTTGAAAATAATGTAAATAAGCGCACACACCCATGATATGTCAATGTACGGCACAGATAACTTCGATGTCTACTTATTCTAGGATTTACAGCAAGTTACGAAGTACTACCACTCAGATATCCATCGGAATCCCCCATTTTCTTGTGTTCTCTAGCAACGGGCAAATCGCGAAAAATATGGGTTTCCGGTTGATTGGTCAAAAATATATTATTAATATCCATATTGGACGTACAAAGAAGGAATATTAATGACACATATTTTGCACTCTAATCGACCACATTTTTGTTATTTCTATATGGTTCGGCGTAAAATAGTGTGGTGTAAAACTGTAATTTATGTAACGGAACTGTCAAGACCGATAAACCGGAAGTTGACGGCCGAAATCTGAAAAGATGGGTGTAAATATCTTTGGGGACTAGCTAGCTGTCAGTGTCACTGTTAACATTTTTAGTGAGACTTTTGCGACCCTTCCTGTAGTGTTGGTGAGTTGTATATGGTTGCCTTTCACGTCCAGGCATTATGTGTTCAGATTCATGCTGTATGACCCAAATTATCATTATTTACTTCTAAGTTCTACCGCACACCGGCATTATTCGGTCAATAATTCGGAGTTGCCAACAACTAACTCAGTAACTGACTCACCCAGACTCTCAGAGGGTATCCTAATTTATATTTGTTTTGTCAGCGCACTGTCCGCGGAATAAAATGTGCTATTCCATTTGACGCAGTGAAGTCACGTGATCTCAGCATGCATTAGATAGACCAGAGAGGCTGTCATGACCGCTCTGATCTCTCCTCATGATTTGGGGTAAGCGGAGAGGTGCAGTCACGTGACTATCACATACACCGATATGGTGGAGTACTTATATCGAAGGGTGAATACAATGTCGTAAAACATATAAAATGTCATACTGGTTCATAATTGGTACAGGTCCACCAGTACGTGACTACGTGTTTTCATGTGTATTCACGTGAATATACATGTTCTGGCTGTTGTCACGTGTTTTGAACGAGTTTGACACAAGTCGTACTAGGTCAGAACTTCACTCGTACGAGTCATCACCTGAAAAACAAATAAGTTCATGGAAAACACGTATTGACACACCAAATTTGTTCACAGAACCCGGAGAATTCTCATGAATTGAACCAGTTGAACTCGTGAACTCACTTACAGAACATGTGAAATCACAGGTCGTTGTTTGCTGGGTTTAATTCAATTCAACCATTAACATCATCTCACACATATTTATGATTTACAAACATTTTGTCTTTCTCTTAGGGCACTTTCAAAGCTGAAAAGATGGTGTGATGGGCATAAATAAATCCTGTTTATCGCTAATTCTAGGTGCATGATGCATTAACACACACCGGCTGAGCTTGTGGTAAGCATAAATCGGAGCACCATTTGGGTATCAAGATGTGCCTAAGATATAACATTTGTATAAACATGCCCAGGATGGTGCTTTATGGTTGAGTTAATGTGAAGAAATATCAGATGTTGGCAGCGCAGATTGGTGAAATAGTAAGTATTGAATGCAAAGTCCTTGATATATATATATATATATAATTGTCTCTCTAACTTGCAGCTCTCGACAACTGCATGAACATGGAGTTTGTGGAGTTTATTCGTACACCAAAGGTTGATGGCGTGACTCTTTATCGACCAAATACTTCATCAGTAGAGGGTACACTTGTCATCACAGGCCACCACCTCATACTGTCGTCCCGCCAAACACACAAAGAGGAAATGTGGGTAAGTCAAACGTGTAGTGATATCTCACTAACACAGTTATAAGTCATAACAAATCCCTTTCTCTGACAGGCCACACAGTACAATATCTTGTGTAATTTTATTTGTTTTAATTTAAATGGTAGTCAGAATTGCTAGGCATCATGAGTAATACATAAAATTGCCAAATTTATCAAAGACTGCATTAACATACCAGTTAGTGTTCTTTTGAAGTTTGCAAATTGTGGTTTATTTACACTGAAGATGAAAGTCACCTGATGTAAAAGGAAAATTGAAGCGATACACACCAGTGATAATATTGGTATCAAGTCATGTTTAAGACAATTCATGATGACAGAGGATTTATTACAATGGATCGATAACATTAAATACACGTTCTTGTTTTAATTATAATCCAAGCTTGTACCCTGTCACACGATTGCCTTTAGAATCGTGTAGTAACAAGAACATAATAAAACCATATAATGGTTGAAACCATTATTTTGACAACGGTATGCCTCTGTGGCACATAGCTTTATGTAGAGACCCGTCATTTGGACGGGTAAAAACGAATATGGACGGGTAAAAATATGGTGGACGGGTTGTGGACGAATAAAAAATGAAGGAGCAAAAAAAGTCTTCCAAAACCATAGATATTGTTAGTTTTGCCTTGAAAGTGAGTGTAAATGGTGTCATATGTGTGTTTTCAGGTCATCAGGCACAATTTGAAAGTTTATAAACTAGCTTAACAGTTAACATGCATGTGTCCACCAAAACATATGACTGGCAATAATTTTATCCTGCATAAAGCCCTGCCAGTGTGACGTGCATGTTTTTCAATCAATCTCTACCGACAGTTGCTGCACAAGAATGTGGACAGTGTGGAGAAGCGGCTGGTGGGAGCAGGAGGTGTGCTCACCCTCAAGTGTAAGGATTTTGAGTTCATTCAACTTGAGATTCCACTTGCGGACGACTGCATCAACATCGCAGCCTCTGTCGAACAGCTGTCCAATATTGGTAAGATGCCAGCATATTCTTATCATTAAACCATTGTAATATTTAATTTATTTTATAATGACATCCCATATTTATTCAAATGTTTAGATTAGTAATTTGGACTAATTTCCAGTGTGTCATCCGTTCGCACTGTGATATTTTTCAAATCATTGTATCAGAAGCTATAGAAAGGATCCAATATAAAAGATTACTTAATCTCTTATATATAGATCTAGTTATGAATACACCACGTGGTTCTTATTTGGTATTTAAACTTCTAATATTAAACTTATTTATAGTAGACTGTGAGCATAACGTGTCAAGACAAATCGGATATCTCACTGGATATGTTTACAAAATGTGCATCATGGTTGTTAGAAATTTGCACTAGTATTTCTAGCATACGTTTTCATTACCAGCATGAAATTGCATTTGCACACACGTTTAGACATCAATGATTATCTGCAGACAACTTGAACATGACCTACCCATTCTTCTATCGACCGATGTTTGACATTCTCCAAGATGGCTGGCAGGCTTATCCACCAGAAGCTGAATTCAGTCGGCTAAAGTCATGCTCAGAGAAATGGCGGCTAAGTTCGGTGAACAAAGGCTTTCAGGTAAGAAACATAAATATTAGGATTCATGCTTGGCATGACATTTTAAAGAGGTTGCTCCAGTTGCTTTCAATGTAAAAAATAGCAATGATAGTGAATACATTTGTGTGGAAATGTGGTGACTTGAAGAGTAATGCATGATCTCAATGTAGAAATGTATTGTTTACAATCTTTGCTTTCTTAGTCTCACTTAATTTATTTATACTTTATACAAAATGTCATAGTCACAATTAAATATATATATATATATATACGTAACTTATATTGGTTTTTTAGATGACTATGTAGTACGTACAGACTACTGAACAGAGTCATACTCTGGAGACCAGTGTATAATTATATTATTATTTATTATTATTGTTACTGATGTTTTTGACACTATTATGTTTGACAGTATTATTAAATATTTTAAATCCTCTGTTTCATTCAGATGTTGCAGAAGTAATTTGATATATGACATTCAACGAATTTTTTAACTGGCAAATATGTGCAGTTTTACTTTTAACGGGGACTATAACACATTCTGGCCAATACATACTGCTTATTTTCAGACAAGAACTTCATAACATGGTAAAGCTTGGCAGTATTTATTGCAAGTTAATGGCCTTGTGAAGGCTTGGTACACAGGCAGCAGTAAACTTTTTGTCAGGGTAAACGGAATGTTCTGTGGTAGATTTTGTAACTTCTGCAGTGATTGGAGAAGGTGGTTGAAATGTTTTCACTGTGCTGCCCCCTATAGGTATGTAGCAGCTACCCGGAGATCGTTGTTGTTCCCACGGCCGTAGATGACGATTCGCTGAGGAAGGCCGCGATATTCCGCCAGGGAAACCGATTCCCCGTGCTCAGCTATTACCACAAGACAAATGGGGTTTGTTGTGTTTTGCATTTCGGTGTTTACTTATTGGCTCGATGCCTTCATAACTGTGTCATTTAACTTGGCTGGTTGTAATCAGTTAGCATTTGCCCTGATTCAGAAACCAGATGTCGTGGCCCATTGGTGGTTGTTCAGTAGCGACAGTGGCATCTTGTCAAACAAACAAACTGATTTTAAAATCTTCTCACCAGACAGGGCAAACTTATTTTAAGATTATTCCTCACCAAACAGCAAAGTTATTTAAATAACATTCCTTATGAAACAGGCAGCTTATAATAAAATTGGTCCACATTACAGATACAAACATAAACAATTATTCCTCACCAAAAAGGCAAACTTAAAAATTTGTCTTCAACAAAGAGGCATACTTATTTCGAAGTACACTCATCACCAAAAAAGCAAACAAACCATAAAATCAATCCAAACCAAACACAGATAATTATATTTTACAATTAGTCTTCACCAAAGAGGCAATGTTATTTTAAAAATCTGTTCACCTTTGAAGAATGTTTCATTAGGGTTTCAGTATAACAATGCTTGATATAGTGAACAACTCTTAGAGGAGGCACACTTAACATCAACTTAACATCAACTTAACATCAACTTTTTTATCATACTGTTTTATACCAATGGATGCAAAGTACAATAGATATGGTGAACAATAGGTATCATAATCAGTTTGTAGAGACCCTAATATGTCCCTGCAGGCAGATTGCACTTTGGCTGAAAGGTTAAATATGAATTACCTGTAAACATTCGTGCATCTGGAACATTATCTATGTTTAGAAAGTGTTTAAAGACATCTTTTTTTAGACATTTTAATTAATTCGAATTGTTGTGAAATGACAGACACTGCTTTATAATTTCTTTTTAGTGTTATACACGTTTTAATCAGTGTTTGTGGTTCAGATTAATGTATAGATAATCTACATACACAGATTTAGTAAATATTTTATTTTTATATTCATTTATATAATTTACAGAGGTTTACTACTATACATCTTTAAAACAGTGTTTAATTTATTTTAAATTGATTTATATGATTTATATAAGGTTTACTAGTGTGCATCTTAAAACCAAAATTTATTTTGAGTTATATTAATTTATATAATTTACATTTATTAATACATTTATTATATGTCTTGTACAGCGCATCGATCCGCCATGCGGGAATTAGCACCATAGAAATACAGAATTATTAAATAGGCCTGGGGACCATTTCACTAATCTTGTTAAGACCTCCTAAACCCGATTTTGCACTCAATTCTGATACTTAACAGTGATCTTAAACAACAGAAAATGTCAACACCATGCAGGACATTGTCACTGGTGTATCATGGAAGTATTGTCCCCGGAAATACAGCAATGAATATAAAATATTATGTGCCAAGAAAAAACTCACGTAACTTAACAACATATTTTTTTAATAATGAATTTTCCTTAAGAGCTTTTTATTTTTATCTCGGTAAGACATTGCCCTGATGTCAGGTTTCTTGTCCAGATGGTAATGCTACGCAGCAGCCAGCCACTGACAGGACCAAACGGAAAGCGAAATAAGGAAGACGAGAGACTAATCAATGCCGTCCTTGGCGTTGGCATGCGAGGTTACATCATCGACACACGCTCACAGACTGCGGCCAAGCTCGCCACAGCAAAAGGTCTGCTGTTTCTCAAACCTGCATCATCTTAAATTTCATCCCTTTGTCTGGCTGGCCGTCATTTGTTAGTGATTTGCAATGAACAGCTGTCATGGTCTAAATGTAGATTAGTTCAGTGGTGTGCTTTTTTGCCTGGAAGCCTGTTCTTCGGATAATGGTGACAGTTTTCCTTTCAGTTACTTGAATTTTTTAGCATTATTTTGCTGACAAAACTGTCCACACTTATGATGGTGTCATTCATAATACAGCATTGCAAATTTTCTTTCTGGAATATGTGAAGTGTTCTAACGAAATGAGTCGTATGTCAAAAAAAAATTGAATTAGTCACATCATTGGAAAGAAGAATTATTAAGCTTTCCAGTGGTGCAAAAAATCATGGACCTATCTCATACACAGCCATAGTTATTGGATGCTGAACATGTCTGGGGTAGAAAGTTTCAAATGGAGAAAAGCACACTTAAAGTTCGCGGTAATGTAAGCACACGATTGAGTACATCGTCATTAAAAAATTGGCCGTATTGTTTCTATTACTCCATTTGATGCTTTCAAAATAAAGTTCCTAGTTATGTTCATTGTCGAAGATATATCATGCTAACTGCTTACTGAAATGATTACAACATAATCTAAGTATTTAGCAATGTTTTCTAGCAGCGACCCGATCGATCACACTTGTTTACAGTTAGCGAGTGTGCACTGCGCCTGCGCTCACAGCTCTAAGCCAATCAGGGGCTCGCTATCAGCCCCGCCCCGCGTCCAGTGACGTTTGTTTACAGATAGGTCTCTCGCAAAAGCGCTGCTATTGGGTAAAGTTGATGTCAGTGGGGATTCCTACTACAAGAATCTACAAGACGGCGTTCTGGGCTATTTCGTAGTACCAAATACCAAGTACCGCACAAATGTTTCCTTGGTTTAGTAACTATTTAGAACAAATGAGTTGAGAATGATAAAGACAAACAAAAGATTTGCCAATGACCCTAAAGCCATTCTTCAACAGTATCCGGTAATAGGATCTTTGTTCAACTGTTACAACAGCTCACAGTATTGCAGGCTCCCCTGTATCGACTGGTAATATCCATTTCTTCACCATCCTTACTTGAAATACCACCAGAGAAGCAACAACCCAAATCGTGAAGCATATTTTCTGAAAACTTGAATTTAAGGGACTTGTCCTTGTCATTCTCAATGCTTCAAATGTGGTGATCAGTTTAGTTAAATTTGTTGGGAACATTGTTTTTATTTTCGTGAAAATGTTTATCAAGTTGGCAGTATATTATTCCAAAAAAAATTCATAATTACACAACTAGCAATGTTCTATTTACTTCTATGTTTCGACCACCATCGGCGGTCTTCTTCAGGAACTGAATGTTCAGTGGTTACTGCTCGCTGGATGGCGTGGCGAGCAGACTGTCCCACACGTGACTTAGTCTGTAGCCCCCCTCGTCTGTGTTCATAGTTGGTTAGTTCATAGATGGACCACTGAACATTCAGTTCCTGAAGAAGGCCGCCGATGGTGGTTGAAACGTAGAAGTAAGTATAACATTGCTAGTTGTGTAATTATGAAATTTGTTTGGAATTGTTGTTATTGTATTTTCCCTCCAGGAGGCGGCGTCGAGCCCGAGGTGCACTACCCACAGTGGCGCCGTCTACACCAGCAGGTGGAACGATGCAGCGTCCTCCATGAGTCCCTCATTAAACTGATCGAAGGTAGGCAGAATGAAAGCAGCACACACACATTTTTAGTCATATTTGTATGTTCCATTTATAATCTATTTTGCCAAATATTTTTTTAAAATTTGTTATGCTTTAATTTACCTAAATGTGTATATTTATATCAGAGAACATTTACAGTTTTACTATCCGACATTTGTATTGCTTTAATTTTACTAGACATTCTAATTAGTAACTCTTTCATATATTGTTATGTTTTCATAAATAGTTTTACTAATATACATTAATAAATTTGTGATCGACTATATGAATATGTTCTTATTGTACTATTCAGCCACTTTGGCTACCAGTGAAGTGAATAAAACTTTAAATTAAAACTTTAACACTGCATTAGCAGGAAAGGATCGGGACATAGTTAAGCTTAAAGTACCCATGTTTGTATCATCGCCTGGTGACAATTTCTCGGCGGGGGTTTGGTGATAGTACTAGTCTGTCTCTCCTGTATTGCCAGCAGAAATGTACGGTAGTTCACGGAATCAGTTTCACTTCAGTTGACTTTGCCAAGTTTGCAGTTTGAAGCTTTGTTTTCAAGTTGAAAATTCTGTGAACAGAATATTCCAGTCATGGAAAATGCTTCAGGCTTGTTGACCATTTCAGTATGATAAGTCCATTCAGTGACCACTGGTGTGTGGCAGTTGAACATGATAAGCCCCTTTTGCGGCTTTTGCAATGTCTGCTATTCAAATTATTTTTATGCACAATTATCCACTATATGGAGGAACTTGTTCTATACTGCATATTAGACTGATACATCAGCATTGCAATATCACTAATCATGGATTATGTAAATATTTGTGTAACTGATTGCAAAAGTCTTTGACCGCACTGATGGCAGTCAACATAATGTCATTGCTAACTATTTACCAAGTAACAACATACTTAGATGAATTCTTTTTATATGTTAGTAATAGTTAAATCTCAGATATAGCCAGTGATGATCATTGTAAATAAATAACGCCGGTGATAATAGACTTTATAAACGTTACAGACACAGGCAAACCTGCAACTAATAACAACAGTATGTTCGCCGTTGTTCGGTCACTATTGTGAATGACATATTTGTCAGGATATACGGGTGTGAAATAAAAAGATATCCTAACTACATTACTTGTTGAGTTTATGATGTTCTTAAAGATAAAATGTGTTATTGCTGCCATAATCTTGAATTGAAGTGATGCAGTCAATGTTCATGTCAAGTCACTGGGAATGCAGTATTCGGTGAACAGAGCATGTGAGGGCTGTAGCACTGAAATGGTTAAGCCAGCTGAGTTGATTCAGAACAGTGTTCAAAAGGTGAAAGACAGCTAAGGCGTAAAGCAGTTTACAAAATTGGACGGACGGACGGACGGACGGACGGACGGACGGACGGACGGACGGACGGACGGATGGTTAATTAAACTGCTTGAACTCTATAAAAATGGTATCAACATTACTTTATGTTCTTTAGACGTTTACCACAGTTGTTGAGACAGGTCTAGAAATGTTAATAGAACACGCACAAGTTGATGTGTGTTTAATTGGCAGCAAGCAGTGACAGCAGTTCCAGCATGGACAAATGGCTGTCTAAGCTCGACTCGAGCGGCTGGTTGACGCATGTCAAGGATGTCATCACATGCTCTTGTGTCATTGCACAGTGTGTCGACAAAGAAGGTAAGTCTAAAGAGCCTACTCAGCCTAGTACTCACGTCAGCAGTAAACTGTCGGCAGAGCCTAGTACACACGTCAGGGGCAAACTGTCAGCAGAGCCTAGTACACATGTCAGGGGTAAACTGTCAGCAGAGCCTAGTACACATGTCGGGGGTAAACTGTCAGCAGAGCCTAGTACACACGTCAGGGGTAAACTGTCGGCAGAGCCTAGTACACATGTCAGGGGCAAACTGTCAGCAGAGCCTAGTACACACATCAGTGGCAAACTGTCAGCAGAGCCTAGTACACACATCAGTGGCAAACTGTCAGCAGAACCTAGTACACTCATCAGTGGCAAACTGTCAGCAGAGCCTTGTACACACATCAGCGGCAAACTGTCAGCAGAGCCTAGTACACACATCAGTGGCAAACTGTCAGCAGAGCCTAGTACACACATCAGCAGCAAACTGTCAGCAGAGCCTAGTACATTTAACACAGTATTCTTTGATGACATATATGCAAATTTGTCACATGAACAGTTTGGGAACATTATAAAAGATGACAGTTGGAAGAAACAGCTGAGGTGAAATCGTAATACAGCTTGATGTTGCACAAAACAAAAACAGCTTCGATTGGTTAGAGAAATGCTTGGTGCTCTTTATTTTGGAAATTAGTTTCGATTCTTGGCAGTTTGGTGTCAAGCCGTTTTCGTCAAGCAATTTACCACCATAGTACACCAGGCTCTGTGTTATTCCAATTAAATCATTTTGCTGCATGCCAGTATAAATTAGTATAAACTAAAAAGATGTTTGCATAGTGGCAGAGGACCAAATACATGTTTGCTTTAGGCAGATTTCTGAAAAAACTCAGCATATTTTATTGTGTTTTGCTTAGTTTAAACTCAATATTGGCATTGATTAGATGAAAGAGCCACACCTTGTCCATGAATAAAAGTGATATAGACAAAAGTAACTGTTATTAAAGGTACCTTTTGGGATAGGAAACATACCCATGAAGAAACAGGTTCCGCATATTGTTATCAAAAACCTCTTCTCTAGCTCCCATATCTCTGACATAAAACAACAACGATATGTTGTTTCTGAATACAATGTATCGATATGAAGTTACTCTGTTTGCCACCAGGTGCCTCCGTCCTGGTCCACGGTTCAAACGGCACAGACTCGACCCTACAGGTGACCTCTCTGGCTCAACTCATTCTCGACCCCGACTGCCGGACCGTGACGGGGTACGTAACTCTTCCAGCGCCCTAGAGGGGTAGGACAAAAGAACAAACTTGTGTGAATCATTTTGGCTTAAGAAATCATCAATATAAATTATCTTTATTTTATGTGATTTAGAAAATGTTGATTTGTTTCTAAATAAAACTGCTAAACGTAATAACTAATGCTTTGACATGGTGTGCTTTCTACATAGCAATACATTACACACGTGTAATGGTTGTGTTTGATAAAGCATCATTTTTTATTTTATTCAGCTGCAAACTACCATAATATGTACCAGTAATACTTGTTGTCATTAGCGAAATGTACATTATTGTTGTAGATTTGAGACCGTAGTGTGTTGTTCTAGGTTTGAGGCCCTACTAGAGAGCGAGTGGATCCAATGTATGTTGTTGTAGATTTGAGGCCCTACTAGAGAGAGAGAGCGAGCGAGCGCGCGCGCGAGCGAGAGAGAGAGCGCGAGAGCGAGAGAGCAAGAGCACGTGTGTGTTGTTGTAGATTTGAGGCCCTACTGGAGCAAGAGTGGAGAGAGAGCGAGAGAGCGAGAGAGCGAGAGCGCGAGAGCGCGAGAGCGCGAGAGCGCGAGAGCGTGGATCTAGTGTGCGTTGTAGATTTGAGGCCCTACTAGAGAGAGAGTGGATCTAGTGTGTGTTGTTGTAGATTTGAGGCCCTACTGGAGCAAAAGTGGATTCGGTGTGTGTATGTTGTTGTAGATTTGAGGCCCCACTAGAGAGAGAGTGGATCCAGTGTATGTTGTTGTAGGTTTGAGGCCCTACTGGAGCACAAATGGATCCGGTGTATGTTGTTGTAGGTTTGAGGCCCTATTAGAGAGAGAGTGGATCTGGTGTATGTTGTTGTAGGTTTGAGGCCCTACTGGAGCACAAATGGATCCGGTGTATGTTGTTGTAGGTTTGAGGCCCTACTGGAGCACAAATGGATCCGGTGTATGTTGTTGTAGGTTTGAGGCCCTACTGGAGCACAAATGGATCCGGTGTATGTTGTTGTAGGTTTGAGGCCCTACTAGAGAGAGAGTGGATCCAGTGTATGTTGTTGTAAGTTTGAGGCCCTACTAGAGAGAGAGTGGATCCAGTGTATGTTGTTGTAGGTTTGAGGCCCTACTAGAGAGAGAGTGGATCCAATGTATGTTGTTGTAGGTTTGAGGCCCTACTAGAGAGAGAGTGGATCCAAGCAGGACATCCATTCTGGGAGCGTTGTGCCAAGTCAGCGTTTGCAATCAGCAAGCATCGCAACGAGGCTCCGGTCTTTCTCCTGTTCCTCGACTGTGTCTGGCAGGTTGGCACTGAACGCTGATGTATTGTTACAACTTACATTTGCACATTTAATCTGGGTACTTTATAAGGTCAAAATATGTATTATGTCAGTGAATGTGTGTGCGTGCGAGTGAGCGTGTGTGTGCTGTGTAGGCATACGGGTGTGTGTGGGCAGACATCTATGCTTAGCAACGTTTTTGTCCAAGATAGCTTGTAGCCCAGGCACCAAACTTTTGGGGATTAATGTACAATCCCTTAGAAGAAAAATAATAACATGTTTATAAAAAAAATCTCATAATTCCCAGTCAACTCAGTTTAGTGACCAGCTACTGGGTTTGTACCAGCTGCAAGATGGACACGAATGAACTGTTTATAACACTACACATATTTCCTTTGACTGCTCCCGATCAGACGGGAATGTTTCATTTAATATGTGTCACTGTGAATTACCTTCTAACTTACGTTGTAGCAAATGTCACTTACAAACACTGCAGGAAGCCATCTTCTCAGCCAGTGTGTATAGGGCGCCATCTATAGGATAGTTTTATTACAGATGCAATGTGTCTTTCCAACAGATCTGGCAGCAGTTTCCCTGCTCGTTTGAGTTCAACGAGGATTTCCTACGAATGTTACTGAAACACGCCTACGCCTCACAGTTTGGTACGTATCAAAAAGCTCTTACATTTTATATTTTGACAGAAAAAAGTAGCAAACAATTGCGTTGGTTGCATAGCTTCAATCCATGCCATTGCACTTACTGATTAGCGAGAATAATAACAGTTGCTTAAAATATTTTGTTAATTGTTGTGTTTGTGGTGTAACCAGTCGGTGTGTTTACATGCATGTAGTTGACAGAGGAGATAAGATGTCTTGTTGTTTTTCAGGATCATTTCTTTGCAACAATATGATGGAGAGAACGAAACACAATCTCGCAACGAAGACAGTCTCACTCTGGTATTTAGAGACAGGACAGCTGCTGCCTCCTGGTGTTGATTGTTTCATGGATATTTTCATCGGCTTCAAACATTCATAGCATCTAAATATCCAGAAACCTGGGTACCGTTTCACTAACTCATATCTAGATTTTGTTCTTTGAGATCAATCTTAGTTCTTGAGCCTGGTTTTGTGTTTGAAGACCGTTGACACCAGGAGGCACCACAAGGACATTTCTCTTAAATTGGTTCGTTAAAATAAATCTTTAAATTGATTTAAGAGATTCTGTGTAACGGTGGGTATTCCTTAGCTTATCACCTTCTTCTTCGTCGTTTCCCACTAGGTGGGGTCAGCGGCCCAGTTTCTTGATTTCTAGAATGTTCTGTCCTGGGCATCCTCCGGGGTGATCCGCAGTTCCTGCATGTCCCTTCAGACGCAATCCATCCATTTCCCTCTTGGTCTTTTTTTTGGCACTATCATTTCAACAACTGCTCCCTTCTTTATCACCTCATCATCGTAAAGGAATGGTCTGCTGTTTTTATATTCTACTTAAATATAGCTTATGTATACATTTTTATGCACAATGCCCATCCAAATGCAATGAAATTGACCTTACAGAGATGATAAAGTTGTATTGTAATGTGTCTGAAAACTGCCTGAGAGCTGATTCCAATACGGGTTATATTGTGTTAATAATAATAATGGCAATTTGTATCGTGCTGGTATCCACCATGTAGTGGCGCTCGTGGCACTTTTACATATAAAACATCATGTTAAAACAATACTATTAATGCCAATAAAGCGACCTTTTTTAGACCCAAAAAATACAAATAAACAAATTATATAATTACCATTAAATAAAGTAGTAATAAAAACAGTTTAAAGTAAAGTTTCCAAAAATATATAGTGTACCATAATAATAATAAAATAATATAAAAAAATGTATACAGTCCGGAAACATGTCCAATGGAAAGTTCAGTGGGTGACATTGTGTTACAGGTCGTATGTCAACCGCCCCGAGGTGTTGTCGGTGTACCTTAACCCGCTCTATGAACCCAACCCCGCCGCCGTGTGGCCCTCTGTCGCCCCACAAAGTCTGGTAAGAACCACAGCCCATTCGCTGTTTATTCACAATGGTACTTGTCACAACAATTCACGCCAGAGGTGCGTTTTGGTGGTATCGAGTTTCGACCATAATGTAAAAGTGTAACATTTTATTTTCTCAGTTATACTGTGTCGTCTGTGTTTATTTTTCCGCATGTATTTCCGGTTATTGTTAGACCTGTGTCTGTCTATTCGCCATCCACGACAAGTATGTTTTCGGGCACAGTAATTTTTGTAATGTATATTTTAGGATGTCGGAACTGTAGTTACTATTTATGTCTCTGACTACATACAGTTATTGCTTGTCTTTATTTTTATTCCTGTGGTAATGTTATATCAACGATGACCACATGGTAGAAATTTGTTGCTGTTTCCTTAGCAACTATGGACCGGATTGTACCAGCGCTGGCAGCCCTACCAGCCTTCCCAGGATGCAGTGTGTGCACAGATTGGCGAGATCAAGCTGGCCGACGAACAGCTCAAGTCGAAAGTGATTAAACTCAGAAAGTATGTATTTTGTGTGAATAGTAGTTGACCGGAAAGCTGCCTCGGCAGTTCATGTTTCTGCATGTCTTCTTGCAAAAAATCTACATATACAATACTTATACCAGATGACATCATCAGTACCAGGAACTTAAGTTAGGTCCACCGGCCTTGGCTATATTGCATATACAAATTAAATGTACCATAGGTAAACAATCAAATTAGAAGACAATTCATGCTTACTTATACCCACAGCTTTGTGCATGCCCTTGATATATTTTGTCTGGTGTTAAGGAAGTCATGATTTATTAATATTTATCACTACTGGCAAAGCAACAACTCCAAGACAGCTGCTACAATATTTCAGTTTAAAACTCATGTCTGCCAACTACTTCTGTTGTCATTATTTAAGACATTGCATGCAACCAGTAGTAATTTGTCGTTACACTGTAATGGTTGTGTCACTTAACATTACATTGGTGTGCTGTGAATGGAGAATGTCTCATCATTTATGTTGTCACTGAAATATCTACAGTACCCAGTAGTCCCATTTTCAATGGGTCATCACTCAAATATTTGTGCTCCTAATTCTGCATTTTTATAGCATTGGAATAAGTGTACGTTTCACGACTATGTATCATTTCAGTAGTATTAACATGTAACATGTCTTTATGGTTAATACAAATAATTTTTGTACTTAAATATCTAAAAAAAATTACTCATTTTACAAGTTATAGAAAGAAAGAAGATGCCAAAAAAATTGACATTATACCATTAAAATGACCGACCGACCGACCGACCGACCGACCGACCGACCGACCGACCGACCGACCGACCGACCGACCGACCGACCGACCGACCGACCGACCGACCGACCGACCGACCGACCGACCGACCGACCGACCGACCGACCGACCGACCGACCGACCGACCGACCGACCGACCAATTGATAATTTTATATTCACTCAGTGACATGCTTTGTTTTCACTATTTTTGATGGCTGAGTCATTCACACATCATTTACATCAATCACACGACATATATTGACAAAGAGGCAAGGACACTGAGGCAGGACGAGACACGTGTCTCAATGCTGTGGTCATTGTTTCAGACAACTTGCGAAGCTGGAAAAGGAAGCCATTGACAATGGACTGATAGCACAGCCTTCACGCCATGAGGGTGTGGCGTAGGTCACTGCCTAGGTCACTGCTCCATGATAGGTCATTTGTTGTCACATGACTTGAGTAGCTCACTGCCTAGAATGTTCCATGTGTTCAGTTGTTTATTTAAAGTGCCTCTGACATGATTAGTGCAAGTCTTGGTTCTTTTTGAGAAAGCTACATAGGCTACATAAAATGCATCTACTGTGTTACAATTGGAAACTGAGAATGGTTGAGCTGATACATCCAACAGTAAGTTTGATAATTCACTGCGATCTTGCTGTTGGTTCTTACACTCTTGTCACACCAATTTGTGACGTCAGCAGCAGAATGTTTCCCAGGGCAAACGCGTCACATTATACAAAACAATTTATATGGGCATTTGGTGTAAATTACGTAATTTAAAGCTGTCGTGGAAAATACACAAAATATTGCAGACAGTGTACATAATATGAATTGAATCCCGCACATGTCATCTCTGATCTTTCTCGTCATTTCCTGGCATAAGTTGTAAACCGTTCAACAATATAACTATTTGCCTACCTAATTTGCAAAAACGCATCACATTAATTACGTTTATATTTGTCACTTGGAATATGAGGAAACATAATAAAAACCATGTCATAGGCACTTTAAATGTTACCAGTCAAATATTCCGTGCCGTTGCTATACTGTAGTGTCTGCCACAAATGATAACTTACTGGGTAATTATTTTGATTGATCTCGTATTGTGGGTTACTATGGCCTTTTTTGGCTTAACAACCCCGGAATGACAGCCGAAATCATCGTTTTAAAATCATATGATCCACGTTGGCTGTTTCCTACGAGTTAGTGTTGTTTCAGTATTTCTTATTGCTTCAACTGAGCTATAAGTGTAAAGTTCATGTAAGGCCCGCACTAATTCTCACTGCGTCAAAGCATTCCTACAGATGTGGCCAATAAGTGAAGATATTCAGCAGTTAAACATAATTTATTGTTCTGTTGCGATATTTGGGGAATTTCCACTTGAAACTACCAAATGTAGCATCGTTCTCGTAACTAGCTTATGTGGTATTTCAGCCAGGTATGATTGGCGGGTGAAAATATAAAGGTATATTCATTCATATATATATATATATATATATAATATACATATGTCGCAGTATCTGGTGCTTTGGGTTGCACGAAGCATGTTGAGCTGTACTTCCTGTTCAGTGGACAACAGGTTGGCTTCTCCGGGAAGGGTTCAGCCATTGGGATATTGCTCAACATTTCACCCACCGTAACGCGTTCCGCAGGACCAATGCTGAAACAATTGCACTGAACATCGAACAGCTAAACCTCCACATCGTGATCAGTAAAATGGCCGGGAGGTCACAGGTCAATCGGGAGGTCACAGGTCAATCGGGAGGTCACAGGTCAATGGGCTAAAGAAGTAAGTGAACATACAATAAGGCGACATGAAGGAGATGCAGCCAGACTGTCCCCCAAAGTCAGCATATATATATATATATATATATATATATATATATATTATACAGATACTTTGGGCATGACATGTTTTATAGTTTCACCAGAAACCCCTAAAGTCGAGATGTCATTGGGGTGAGGGGAGGGAGTTGTACTCCCACACAGAGAAATTTGCACAGACAGATCGGGTGGAAGGTTTCAGAGGAAATCGCAATAAATAGATTTTATTTTCATCGTGAATGTTTATGTTGGCGTAGCCAGTATTCGGAGTACAGGTTCAGAACATAGAGGACATGTCTTCACCCAGCAAACCAGGAAAGCAGTGTCAGTTGGCTGAAAATGAATACTGTATATCACATTTTATGTGCGTTATTTAAGGCAGGTTATTGTAGTTTTATATAAACACATGGCTAAACAAATATTTCATCCTGATTTGGGTAGCCAATTCAGGATGAAACATTTCAGAAATTATGTTTATCGCGTTTTGCCCCGAAACCCAACGTGTGTACCGTAGAATATGTAAATACTTGATTTATTTATATCGTAATGACATAGCATACTATCATGTTACAAAAATACCGTTAGTATTCTTCTGACAAGAAGTGGGAATAATTTTGCAGAATACTCTGATGAAACATTTAGAAATAAATAATATTAATTGATGGGAATATGTACATATTGTGAAAAACATCGGATGCTGTGTGGTAAATGGTTAGAATGCCTTCCATTGTTGTGATAATGTGCGTGTAATTAGGCTGTTTGTTGGAGACGTCACCTCCAGTGTAGCCCCATGGTGTCTGTGATGTGTCGCACAATAAATCATTCCACAAACTCTTGTCTTTGGTGCTTTTACACATGCATTCGATAGCATTCTCACAAGCAAGGGTGGTGATAAATCTAAATGCATACAGTCCATAGTATCCAGTGCTCGTACCCACCACAAGTACTTGTTCATACAACAGAGTGAACCGGAGCAATGTTTGACATTGCAGCATAGGATTCCTACCTCTGGTCTCTGCTCCACAGCTGGCTGAGTGCTCTACCCCTGGTAGTAGTGCTCTACCCCTGGTAGTAGTGCTCTACCCTTGGTAGTAGTGCTCTACCCTTGGGAGTAGTGCTCTACCCTTGGTAGTAGTGCTCTACCCATGGTAGTAGTGCTGTACCCCTGGTAGTAGTGCTCTACCCCTGGTAGTAGTGCTCTACCCCTGGTAGTAGTACTCTACCCTTGGTAGTAGTGCTCTACCCTTGGTAGTAGTGCTCTACCCATGGTAGTAGTGCTGTACCCCTGGTAGTAGTACTCTACCCTTGGTAGTAGTGCTCTACCCCTGGTAGTAGTGCTCTACCACTGGTAGTAGTGCTTTACCCCTGGTAGTAGTGCTCTACCCCTGGTAATGGTGCTCTACCCCTGTTGTAGTGATCTACCCCTGGTAGTAGTGCTCTATCCCTGGTAGTAGTGCTCTACTCTTGGTAGTAGTGCTCTACCCTTGGTAGTAGTGCTCTACCCCTGGTAGTAGTGCTATAACCCTGGTAGTAGTGCTATAACCCTGGTAGTATTGCTCTACCCCTGGTAGTAGTGCTCTACCCCTAGTAGTAGTGCTCTACCCCTGGTAGTAGTGCTCTATCCCTGGTAGTATTGCTCTACCCTTGGTAGTAGTGCTCTACCCTTGGTAGTAGTGCTCTACCCTTGGTAGTAGTGCTCTACCCTTGGTAGTAGTGCTCTACCCTTGGTAGTAGTGCTCTACCCCTGGTAGTAGTGCTCTACCCCTGGTAGTAGTGCTATAACCCTGGTAGTATTGCTCTACCCCTGGTAGTAGTGCTCTACCCCTAGTAGTAGTGCTCTATCCCTGGTAGTAGTGCTCTACCCTTGGTAGTAGTGCTCTACCCCTGGTAGTAGTCCTCTACCCCTGGTAGTAGTGCTATAACCCTGGTAGTATTGCTCTACCCCTGGTAGTAGTGCTCTACCCCTAGTAGTAGTGCTCTACCCCTGGTAATAGTGCTCTACCCCTAGTAGTAGTGCTCTACCCCTGGTAGTAGTGCTCTAACCCTGGTAGTATTGCTCTACCCCTGGTAGTAGTGCTCTACCCCTAGTAGTAGTGCTCTACCCCTGGTAGTAGTGCTCTATCCCTGGTAGTATTGCTCTACCCTTGGTAGTAGTGCTCTACCCTTGGTAGTAGTGCTCTACCCTTGGTAGTAGTGCTCTACCCTTGGTAGTAGTGCTCTACCCCTGGTAGTAGTGCTCTACCCCTGGTAGTAGTGCTATGACCCTGGTAGTATTGCTCTACCCCTGGTAGTAGTGCTCTACCCCTAGTAGTAGTGCTCTATCCCTGGTAGTAGTGCTCTACCCTTGGTAGTAGTGCTCTACCCCTGGTAGTAGTCCTCTACCCCTGGTAGTAGTGCTATAACCCTGGTAGTATTGCTCTACCCCTGGTAGTAGTGCTCTACCCCTAGTAGTAGTGCACTACCCCTGGTAATAGTGCTCTACCCCTAGTAGTAGTGCTCTACCCCTGGTAGTAGTACTCTACACCTGGTAGTAGTGCTCTACCCCTGGTAGTAGTGCTCTACCCCTAGTAGTAGTGCTCTAACCCTGGTAGTATTGCTCTACCCCTGGTAGTAGTGCTCTACCCCTCGTAGTAGTGTTATACCCCTGGTAGTAGTGCTCTACCCCTCGTAGTAGTGCTCACTGCTGAGTGAGGTGACTGTGATTCACAGCACTGCTGAGTGAGGTGACTGTGATTCACAGCACTGCTGAGTGAGGTGACTGTGATTCACAGCACTGCTGAGTGAGGTGACTGTGATTCACAGCACTGCTGAGTGACATGACTGAGGCATGGTTGGAATATTGCCTATACATGTGTATCTTCCTTTGTGATGACAGGTTGGTACTGATTTGACAGAACATCTGCATTCCTCCTACTAGACAACACCAAATGTAGTATTGCGTATTTTAATAATTACTTCATGAACATGACTGACAATAGCCAAGACCCAAATCTTGAAAGGCAGATTGTATTACCTTCTGTGTTTTAAACTGGATTTTCAACACTCGCATATGTAGTTATGTATTGAAAATTTTATTAAGACTTCATTCAAGTTGCATACATGCTGATAAATAAACATCCATAAAGTATATAAATACTGACAGGCAGTCAGATGATATGATATTAAAACGTTACATTATATGTTGTGATATGCTACAAGTATGGCTATATTAAATAACTAAACAGAACACATTACCTAGGTCAGAAGCAGAGTTATAACTATAACATATACCACACTGTCTGCTGCATGAATTTGCTAGTTCACAAGAAATGCAAACTACCCAAATTATGAAGTGGGTCATTTGTAGTTTCATCAAATCACCTTTGCTAGCAAACTCAGCCGTCACCGTTCCACACGAAAACATTAAATTATAGAAAAATATGACAGATTATATGCAATGTAAAACAACTTATATATCTATAAAAAAAAATGGTTACCAGCATTTGAATTAATTTCTCTGGTACCATACTCATTTCGCTGGTCCGACTAGAAAATTAAACACACGAGTAAAACGCCAAGCACGCTACACACAAAACACACACAACAAACGTTTGGACACAGCCATAACATAAGTATTATAAAATGCAAAAACCTACAAGCCACAAATATCACAACAACACAAAAATATGTTACAACTATCCACACGAATGTGTTGTGGATGATGAATTATTTTCACAGTTTACTGTGTCAATGTTGATTAAGCTGCCAAAGGTCTGCATTAACCTGCACTGAATGTATAAAATGTTTTTTGTTTGTATGTGTTTATAACATTTCATGGAATAATATACCTGCTTCACACAGAACATTTCCATCAACACAACTTTCTCTTACATGAGCAGCCATGCATGTCAGTGCAGCCATGTGTGATGGTTCCATATATGGGTATATAAAATTTGCTTATGCGCAAACTACAGAATTCAGTCAACCATTTCACATAATGTGTAAAACAGCTTACAATTTAGAACAGCACAAACGTCACACATAGACACACAAAATAAGTATAAAATAAGTGTGCCACAAATAACATATTTATAAATGCAGATAACTATATCAATGGCCAGAATATAGCAGAAATATTCCACATTGGTTATTAGAGTGTACCCTCCACACTGGGTTTAAACAACCGAGTCCTGGAATTTTCAGTTAAATCTTTGTATTTCATAAACATTAATGGCATATAAAAGACATGCTAATAGTGAGTTGTCTTTATGCATAGCACAACAGAATTCCGACCGCTTGAAACGTGTTATCTTGTGTATGTCACACACTAAAACTAACAAACAAGATGAGTTAGTTATATAATAGTAATGGCAAGTGTCACCAAATGTTGTCAAAAGACAACAAGAACATGCATGAAGATAATCCTGAAGTGACAAGATTGCCAGGATATATGCCACCAAAGTTTCTAATACAGTCACACACATTCTAGGACATATGAACGATCCTAATATCAAAGGACAGATAGAACATGTCAAACAAATTCTAGGATGTGTCACCAAAGTTCATAATATGTCACCAATGTGACCAAACTTGCTAAACGTCACACAAGAGTTTGTCACACAAGACGGCTCAAAAATACAGACAACATTTTTAAAGCCAGTTTCACGAAAGAATTTCTCCGCAACGAAAATGTGATGATTTACAGCACATTGGTCAACGAAAATATTTCCATCATGACACCTGAAGAAATTCTTGCCAACATCCTGGTAAACAATTTCTTCGGTCACTTCAACCGGTCACTGGACATGGCATTCTGTGGCTGTTGCAAATGCTGTCGAAATAACATGATGCATGCTGGGAAGGCATCATGGTATAGTCTTGATGGAGGGCTTTTACGGTATAGCCTAGTGTGGCGAGGCATCTGTGGGTAAAGCTCATCAAAATTGAGAGCAGTTGTCACATGCCCAGCTTCTGAAGCACTGATTCTGCAAGTTCATGGATGGCTTCAGTATGCGAAGACCAACTGGCGTGCCGACGCAAACTGGGAATGAGGCTAGACTCCCGCAAAGCTTCTCGAAACACATCGACTGCATCAAAAGAAA
This sequence comes from Oasisia sp. SBJ-2009, assembly GCA_964017155.1. Lineage (NCBI taxonomy): Eukaryota > Metazoa > Annelida > Polychaeta > Sabellida > Siboglinidae > Oasisia > Oasisia sp. SBJ-2009. The sequence goes on from OZ024855.1 coordinate 45,526,205, forward strand.
CGACAGTTGTGAGATGTCAAAACTCATATAATTCTTTAGTGATTAAACATGGCCAGCAAGTAATGATCCCTAGCTACCATGATTGTTTATAATTAATCCAATACATATGTTACTGTTGTTGTGTTAGCTGTGCATTTAAACCCGTTATCCTCAATTATATAAAAGTTTTAGTGTTCACTTTCAACTATTAGCATTTATGACTTTAACTAGTGTTTTTATGTATTATTATATGTAAATTATTCATCTGAATATTAAAAAGACAAAACATAATAGGAGCAGAGTGTAGCTGTTCCATAGACATAACATTTCCTATTTGTCCAATTAAATGAGCTCACCTTTGAGTAGTTGCACTAGTGTCCACAAGGCGAGGTGGTTCATGACGGGGTCGGTGGTCTCAAGGAAACTCCCCAGGTAGCCCAGTAACGCTGTCGTCTGCTCACCCACAACATCCAATGGAGGGTCTGCAAAGGTATAAGGCCCTTATGAGTCCTGTGTATATTCTTATATTGGTCATTCCTACTCTCATGAAGCACAAAACAATTTACTGCCAGTCCGAATCTGGCCCTGCTGTAATGATAAATGTGTTGATAGTGGTTTTTTCAATTGTATCTGATTTTACAAAACACATGACAGTCTAAAAAAGATATTTGCATATTAAAAAAACATTTATGCACAAACTTTTGCAAATTGTTGCTGTTAAATCACTGCAATTTTATCAGGAAATGCTTCACAAATATGGTTCTAATGATTATCGACTTAGAATTTGGTTACAACAACTAACCACGACAAGTAGTGGGTGTCATGTACAAATAGAGGGTGCTATGTACAAATATAGGGGGTGTTATGTACAAGTATAGGGTATTATGTACAAGTAGAGGATGTTATGTACAAATAGAAGGTGTTATGTATAAACAGAGGATGTCATGTACAAGCAGAGGGTGTTATGTACAAGTAGAGGGTGTTATGTACAAGCAGAGGGTATTCTGTACAAGCAGAGGGTGTTATGTACAAATACGGTCATTCAAATACTCCGACAAGTAACCCAGATGTTCTTGAAATACACCACTCCTAGACATGACATGACGTACCTGTCAGAGCCAACTGGCCGATGATGCCCGCACAATTGTACTGGACGTCTGAACTGTCACTCTCCCCTGCTAGTGTCACCAAACGCTGGAAGATGGCGCTAATGTCTGACTGGAGCAACTTCCGTTTTGTCTTCTCTGAAAAAGATTGCATCGGTGTCATCTTTTGATTCTCCCAAGAATGGTTAATCACAATGGACACGGCGTGGCACAAGCTGTCTACAGTAAAGTGGACTACAATCAAATGCGCATTGACCAACATTGGACGCAAACAAATAGTAAAAAAGGTTATGTTCTCATATACGACAATATCCAGCTCAAGGCACTACAGTCTGTACTCCCTGGAGAATCTGTTTGCTCAAAAAATATCTCGACTTCTCTAGGAAGCATTTAGCAGTTAATGTGCAAAGATTACTCACACACAAATATCTTCCAGTGTCTGTAGCCAGGAACTCATCCATATACTAGAACTGAAGCAACACCGACTAAAAGCCTTCCCCAAGGTTTGACACAATAGTGTGGGAATCACACCTTTGGTTCTTTGTATAAAGAGTCTAATGGATTCGTCACCGAACCACTGCAGTCCACCAAAGAAAACCTTTACGTTAATCTCCAGATATGTGTAATCTTGAAGAACAAAAGGAACACTTTACCGTCATCAACAAGTACAGCAATAGCAGCCGTGACCTCCTCCTGAACTCTGACCCTGGTGAACGGGGACATGAAGACGGCCATCAATGTGTCGAGCCAGCCACTCATCTTCTGAATGACACAAGCATCACCACTGTCATTGCGACGTCTTCAGTGTGTATAAATGTAAAATGGTAAAGGGTCAGTTCTTCTGCCCAGAACTGGCTCAGGAGCAGTAAGACATTGACATTATAGTAGATTGTTTTAGTGTTAATCATGGAATACCTGCTTTTTAATTTTTGTTTAATGTACTAATAATTTTATTGATCTATTTATTCTAATATTTTATTAACTTATTATTTTAGCTCAGTGTTGTATCCTTTACACTGCATGACCGTGAAATTCAATGTACAAATAATTTATTTATCTATTTATTATATTTATCTTAGTAATTTATTCATCATTTTAATGTACACTTAATGTACAGTTAACTGGATTTATCGATTGTCATAGTTATTTTATTAACTTATTATTTTAGCGCACATTATTTTAATCACAACTGCAGGATAGTGAAATATCACTTTTAAGTAGTAAATACTTGAAGACTACTTGAAGACTTGAAGAGTAGTAATTTGTAATGGAAAGTCTGCTGTCTAGAATGGTTAAACGTCCAAGGTTGCTGCGGTTAACCCCACTCGCCTCAGTGTTACTGCCAATACTTTTTTGTTTTGAAACTGAATGTTTTGTTTATCTTTTGTACGTGTTGCAGGCCTGAATTTTTCAAATTGTTAACATTGCTTACTAAAGTAACTAAACACAAATTGACAGGCAGTAACTATTCAACATGCATGCTGTACTCATAAGAACATATCATTAAATGAAAAATATAAAACCTAGAAGCTGGCACACTTGTTTTAAACATCTAAGTTGGTGGGATGAGCTAACGTGTAGTCCAGCAGGTATGTGAATAAAATTGTGCACTGTTCTGATTAAAGCTAGATGCTTGGCTCATCAAGTGTACATACCATATTAATTGTTTAAAGACTGGAGGCATTCAAGACTAATGATAACCCAGTTATTAAGATATAGGGAAAATTAACTGGGCGGCCATTTAAAAAAATGGCATGCTGTGTCAGATGGGAATCAGTCGAACCATTAAACAATGATGATGATTAATCACTGCATCAGTTGGGCTCGTAGTTACCTACCTCTGTCTCTTCCCCCGCGGCGAGGTTGCGTATGGTGCCCGCTGCGTGTAGTTGGGCCGCTGGGTTGCCGTGATCTCTCACAATGCGATCCAACTCATTCAGAAACTCACCATCAATTATGTGGTTCTGCACAAAAACACTGAGTTTACTGTAACTCTGTAAGCCCGCAATATGCCCATATGCCTAGCCAGAAATAATCTTTTATCAGTCTTGAATTTATCAAGTGTGTCTTCTTTTTATTTTATTTGTGTATAGATAACTTATACTGTTTGATAGATGACAACATACACACTATTGAACAGACTTATACTCTGGAGATCAGTGTTTAAATAAAGATTATTATTATTTTAGGATGCAAACGGCTTGCATGGAAGTAATTTATTGCAAACACAGTGATTCCTGCCCAGAATTATCGATGAATTAAAACAAAATTAATTAATAAAATGCACTCATTATTACTAACTACAGTTCTGAAATATCAAACATATGTATCCTGTGATTTATGAAACATAGATAACAAATATTCAAACTATTAATTCTAACTAATGTTGTCATATTCTGGAATAATAAGTAAAGTGTGATCCATGTACCATTCATAATCAGTTAACTACACCAAAGTTAGACTGGTAATAAGTTATAATTATTACAGGGTCTGTACACACCTGGACATTTCAAATTCAAGGCTATTCAAGACTATTCAAGGCTATTTCAAAAATAAATTCAAGAATGTTTTAAAAATTGTATGTACTTTTAAGCGCAGTAAATTACGTTAGCATTAACATTTTTACTCAACTAAGAAAACAATGGCGCCGACCACAATGTGCACATATTTTTGTGCCTAGGCTTTTCCTTTTCTTTTCGTCACAACAATTGAGTCAAAACAATATTTGATTGACCACAATTAAATTCAAGACTTTTCAAGAGCACTTTGTAAAATTCAAGGATTTCAAGGCCTTGAATTTGGTCCAATCAAATTTAAGGCTTTTCAAGACTTTCAAGGCCCCGTACGGATCTTGTTATTACATGTATTTTCTCACCTCATTGGCCCTGTGGATGGAGAGGTTTCGCAAGGCTGCCACGGCTGCAGATAAGGTTTCACCCCGTGAATGGTGCAGTACTGAACGTAGTAGGGGCAAACACCCCACCCTCACTATCATCAACTGGTTGTCAGCTGACAAAAGACGGAAATATGAGCCAGTTACTCCTTTATTAACCATCATAATGCTATTAGTAATTAAGATTAAGTAATAGTAAAATACTGGATATATTACCTACCTTACAATATTCATCAGAAATCATGGCATAATTAAGCAATAAATCACCAAACCATCCTGACAAAAAATCACATTAAAGGAAAGGAAATAAAAAAACCAGTAATGTCTGAAACCTTTCTTCAAAATCCCCACCAAGTCTCACCTGATGGTACATGTATACAGTTGTGTGTCATTTATCCAGTCTTCAATAATTCAGTTGTTTTGCAATCCGCACTCCACACGTTTTATAAGGTAACCATCTTGATACCACGTGACTCACTAATCCACACGCTTCGTTTATCCAACCAAAAACCTTGTGAGTAAACAAGGCATGACTGTATGTGATTATGAATATACATATATAATTACACATATATAATTACATATATGTGTGTGTGTATGTATATGTATACATGAGGAACAGACTTACCAGAAAATAAGAGAAAACATAAACTCACCATCACAGGCTAGATTGCGCAAGGCCAAGCATGCTTGGCATTTCACCTGCAAATATAGACACAAAGTTGACATACTTTCAAAACACAAACAACAAGATGTTATGCTTTCAATACGTATACTGCCAAAAATATGTTTTAGCACAAATCTGGCACAATCCAGTTTGACCATATATCATCAACATTTCCACAAAGGAAGCAATTCTAAAACACGGTGCCGGCCATACGCCTTGTAAAATTGTAGACACTTTTACTGTATGTGTGTAGTGCATAAAAATGGCAGGTTTGCATCACAAACCTTCTCTTTTGGAACACTGAGTAGTCGAATGAGTTGCTTGATGACGTCGTAGTGACCCACAGCTACCATCATTGTGCGGTGACGTTCGTTGACAGCCATGTTGCTTAATGCCGCCGCGCAGTAGTGCTGGATATCTGCATCATCCGTGCTTAGTACCTCAACCAGCACCGCGAGGGCGCCACTCTGCGCCAGGTGTTCTCTCGTTGATTCTGTAGGTAGAGGCAAAATTTAGATGCAATAGGGCATGTAAATCTTGCGCACGAAAACGAGGCTGGGGCAGTTGGTCCATATTCTCCATGTTAACATCTAGGACTTTGTTTTGTTTTTGTTTATAATAATCAACTGTTCCCAAATAGCGTGTTTCAGTTATATTGTCCGAAGGATTATTACAAGCAGAAACAGTGGAACACTTTGCCAGTGACAATGATCACGGAAATCATGAATATTAATCGATTATTATGGTGGTTGCCATGGCATTAGCGGCAAGTACTTGTGTTTGGCGATCTTGACTAATAATGAAAAGTGCCATTTTTCGTGCAGTGCAACCTGTTTGGGACAAACGTATACATGTGTTATGATTATGTGCATTTAGACAACTTTTCAGATATAAGTGCTTATCGAAACCACAATGTATTCTTGTGTCCAGTTCCCAATCAGCTCTAGTCGCGTGGAGTCTTGCCATGTATCGTGACCCATTTACAGGCCCTATACACTACACAATAACTCAAATAATTACTGAGTTAGCTTATTTATCCCAATGTCACTTTGCATCTCAGGAACCAAACTTTTATATTGATCAAACTACAGCCATACAGATGAAAATTGACACCCTAATTTATAAAAATTCTCTGTTGATTTAAACGTTTTTATTTATCATTTCTCACTCAACCTCATATCCCTTATATATTATTTTTATTGGATGGAATTTCAAAATTGTTCTTTGTATGAATGCTTACGTTCCTTGTCGAATCTAGAGAAAACACAAGAGAAAACAACAGGAGAGGTGCAGGAGGTGTAGTGGTTTAACAGCACATCAGCATGTAGTCTCGCTTAACCGACTGTCGGTCGGCTGCGGAACTACGCCGAAAAGATAGTCTGGTAACATTTATGGCTTTTGTTTGGTATCCGCGTGATCAATACAATGCTGCCACCTCACGGACACTGCCGTACTATATATATTTTCATAAACAACTGCAAATTTGTATTTCTATTTATTTTGTGTTAATATAAGTTTAATTCTGAATAGTTTTTATAATACAGCATTATTTGATAAAAAGGTATCCTTATTTAATCGGTATGCTATCCATGTGGGGCTAGACAATGCTGCCACCTCACGGATACTGGTTAATCCTGCCGTAATTCTTATTTTATAAACAACTGTAAGTTTGAATTTTTACTTACTTTTGTGTTAATATAAGTTCAATGTTGAATACTTTTTATATGATATTATTATCTTGTAAAAGTATATTGTTATTTTAATTTTTATTTCCTAGTTGGCCTGAGAGCCAATCAGCGTGTCTACCCTAATCTGGGGTAAGGCTGCCCGGATGTAGAAACTTAAGCCCATATACTGTCCCAGGCGGAGTTGAGGGGCTTAAAAGTGCTGCCACCTCACGGAGTCTGGGTAACAGAGGCTAATCAGCTTGGGGTGCTGGCAGCCTAGTTCAACATTGCAGACTTACGAAGATGTGTGACGTTGAGCAGTGCCCCAGTTGCATTGCGCTGCACACGGATGTCATGTGACCTGGCCAGTTTCAACAGTGGCGCCACCCCACCGGCAGTCACGATCTCCAGCTTGATTTTATCTGAAGGCAGTTAAGCATCGTTATAACAGCAGTTCACTATTTAACGGACTGTCAATTATTTCTACTTGCTCCTATTCTCTACGGCTATCTATTCTTTAAAAGACTTGTTTATGTTTGTTATTTTTATGACAAATACTATAAAAATAATTACAACGGACGAATC
>OZ024855.1:45538101-45560601 GCA_964017155.1 Oasisia sp. SBJ-2009
GGTGAAGATAGACGCCTTACTGCTCAGACCAGCCATTTTTGCTGATTTGGACGACATCCCAGGATGTCCACACTGGCTGAAATTGAAAGAAGCGAAATTGCATGAGTTGTAGTAGGAATTCAACTTGTTTACAATGTTTACATTACAAGTTCTTATATAGCGCAGTATCCAGTCCTCAGGACCGTTCAAAGCACTTTACACTTTACTCCCCTGACAAACCTGTTCACTCAGACACCATCTCGGCTTCTCTGGGAAGCATCCAGCCATATGCTACAATTAATGCGCGAAGGCTACTCGTACACATATCCACCACTGTCTATAGCCAGGTACCCATTTATTCAGCTAAGTGAACTGGAGCAATGTAGAGTGAAAAAACTTGCCCACGGTTTTAACACCGTAGCACAGGATTCGAACCCAGGTTCTCGTAGTCGAGAGTCTGAAACTCTACCCCTGAGCCACTGCGCTCTCTACAAGAGCTATAAGTAACTTTAAATAGTCTGTGTTATATGGTTGTCATGGAAACGCATCAGGAAATGTTTGGAACAGCTAGCTACATGTTTACCTCGACAACAACAGTGACCATGCAGTGCTCAAAGGGCAATGGCCACTTAGAGCATTCATGTGAAGTGTATGTCCACAGAGCTCTGTCCACCACTTGAGGTCTGTGTGCCCAGACTGTGGCTGACCAAAGGGTACTTACAAGGAGATCGTCAACAGAGGGATAAAGGGGCAAAAGGGTAATTCCTCTGATGATATTAACACACTTGACGCCTTACCTAAGGATGTTTTAGTTATCTTTTGATGGTATGCTTTATATGCAATGTTCAAAATAAGGTACAAGACATACTGTTTGGGCTGTTTTGTTTTTACGCTGAATTGACACCAAATGTGATACAGTTGTCGTAGTAGAACTTGATCTTCTACTTGTGATGTAAAATTATGTCTACAAAATTATGTCTACATAAAACACGTCTACATAAAACATTATCTCTACATAAAACATTAGGTACCAGCACAGCTGTCAGCTGTACTACTAAAGTCTAAACAGGCAGGTACTCATTCATCAAGTTATCTAAATGACTAATTGTTTTGATAAGTTGTGAATCAACAAGACTATTACAAATGATATGTACGACAGGCAGGACTGTAAAGGGTACAGTACATAACATGACATAGCACCTAAATAACAAAATTATAAACGGTACAAACATAAGTATAATACAGAAACATTCAACCATTTTATTTTAAAACACTTGTTGATAAGAACTCTATCAATATTAGTAAATACACTATAATATAATTATTAACTGTAATGTTGCACATGTGGGTGATACAAACTGTAAATCATGAAACTAGTTACTATATGATACTGGGTTGAAGAGTTTTCAACTGTAGTATTAACTATGTCACATATTTATAATTTTACTTCATGACATATCTATCTGAGAAGCTAAAAAAATTCACTAGTTTTTCCTTCATTCCCACAATATTTTCCTTGCAAGAAGTTGCCTGTAAAGGTTGTAAAACTTGTAATGTACCATACCCCTTGTTTACAGTATTGAGACGGTAGAAGTAGAATGGAAATGCTGTATATACTAATATAGCCACAACAAATTACACCTCAACTTGTGCACTGGTTCACACTTAGCACAGTTTACTGGCCTAAATGTCCATCCATCTTATAATTGTGGTGGACATGCACCCAGCTGTGACTGCTATTGTCTGGAGGTCAGGTTGGTTGACCATGCACTGGTCTAACTGGCCACAGTATTTGTAACAAGCCAGCTCAGAAACATCAAAGCTAGGCAACATGGTTGGTCAACTAGATTGGCCAGTTTGTTTGCTAGTGTTGTGGAGTAAAGGTTTGAGACCCAGTGGTACATACTTGTCTTGTGACCAGGAGGTGATTGGTTCAAACTGGCTGTGCCTAGCAGTTTGTTTGTCAACAAACACCATGCTGACTCATCTGGTATTTCGCACACTGACAAGCTGTTATGGATTCGACCATAACGTACAATGTCATACATTTCACAAAACTGAGGAAAGGCTAAACAGCAGGGTTTAAACTGATGACATTAAGATTAATTTAAAACAATAAACAATACTCACTCACTCAATCAGTGGCAATCACCCAATCAATCCATTTACTCGAGCTACTTACACACATCACTGACTGACTGACTGACTGACTGACTGACTGACTGACTGACTGACTCACCCACTCTTCAAAGACAATAAGAAGTCACCATACCTGCCAGGTGTCACAGCAGACTGTTTACAATACAAGAGGAAATACGATTGACTGTCTGTCTCACACTGTTTGTGTTTACTTCTGAACTGCGCTTATCCAGAAACTGTTACCAAACACACTGGCCAGTGACTTGGTCACATACGGCCGACCACAACAGCAGTCATGCTTGACCGAATACAGTAAGTAATGCAATGAAATTGGGGCAAATTTAAAACAATCGTTCACAGCCAGGCTAGTACAAGTTTACGGACATGAGCATTGTTGAGGTGGACCAACAGGACCCGCTGACCACACTGTGACATTGCCTGATCTTTTGTACAGACAGTTGACCAAGCATGACCCTAACTTAGCTTTCACCTATCTTCATTCACACAAGAGCTGACCACTGAAAGGCTTCTGAGAACATGTAACCAAGAGCGTCGATCCAGTTTTAAAAGTGGGGTGGCGGGGAACCAATTTATATACATACATATATGTATGTATATATATATGTATATATATATATATGTATATATATATATATATATATATATATTATATATAGATGTATGTATATATATATATATATATATATATATATATATATCATATATAGATGTATATATATATATATAATATATATATATATATATATGACCCGAAATACATGTTTTTTAGTAAATATAAAACACAATTGATTGTTGGTGCTAATTCTAAAATAAACAAAGACTGTTATGTCATGCTGTTTAAAATAGTTATGTTGGCTACATGTATTTGAATATGGGCCATGGCCCGTCCCAATCACTGAAAATTTGGAGGGTACCCTTACCAAAAATACCATTCAAATACACACTGTACATTGAATGGTATTTCGAGGTATCATGGCCTAGGGTATTTGAATGGTATCTGAATGGTATATGGATGATAATTTGAATTCATTGGATAGTTCAATGGTATGGAATGGTATTTTAAGTTACCACTGAGTACCACTGAGTCCTATTGAAATATCACTGAATGGTATTCAATGCTATTCCACGGTATACCACTGGCTCTTTTGTGTAAGGGCAATGAGAACATAACAGCTGATTAGGATCAAAGTAAATCACGTATTTGGTTATCGTGAAAATTGATTCCAGCGTATACATTTGACACACTCAAATCATGAATCACGACATGCAAAACTTCTCTATGCGATGCGTGTAGACATGACATGACTTAAAGCACCTGCGAGGAGTCCCGTGTAGAGAACACACCAGTCACCGCAGCCTTCCCTGTGAGGTGGTCAAAGGTGCATGTTTGTTTGTAGACGCAGTGCAAATATTCGTTTGTGAACAGTTTATCATACCCCGTACATGTCAAATGTCAACCACCAAATGACATGTGATGTTTTTATGTTTAGCACTGTCGAAGATAAATCTACCAATCTGATCTACTTCCTTTGTTGCTGCTGTTGGCATGACCCGGTGATTGTGTGCTTGCATTACCGTGTCGTGGGAATTTCACTCCACCAACATATTAAACCCCTAGTGCATTGTATATCACATATTTGTGTTATTACATCTTATATTTCGAAAAAATGTTTAATGTGATACTACATGTTTTTGTTCAAAATGAATCATGCCATCATGGTCCCTTACAAAAAAGAGCCAATGATATACCACTGAATATCACTGAATACCATTTACCCCGGGAGGTAGTATCATTAAGTACCATTGGACCATTGAATGGTATAGCCAGGTGCTCATTCATAGAGCTGGGTGAGCTTGAGCAACTCATTCACTCACTCACTCACTCACTCACTCACTCACTCACTCACTCACTCACTCACCCAGTCACTCACTCACTAACTCAGTGTATGCATGAATGTAGCTTAACGTTCAAAACATAGCAAAGGGATTTGAATCCTGCATATCACTATTGAGGGTTCTATACTAATTAGTGCTAGACTCCAGATGCAAACACTGGTGCATTGTGAAGGAAGAAATAAGCAAACACAATCACCAGAGGCCAGGGCTGTTCACAGCAGAATCAACATAGTGGATAGAAGCAGTTGGCTCTTATGTAAGAGTTGCCCCATTAGAGAGGCATAGAGCCCACAGCTAGACACACAGAGGGTTGATCAGCCAATGGTGGGTTAACTTGAACAGTCACCCCCTGGACACAGTAATAAGTGTTCAACACTTCTGATACATGTGTAGAGCATACACACTCAAGCTGAAGAATCGTGGTATGAGCTGAGGGAGTGTTTCACGATAACAGCTCATAGAAAAATCAAACCGAATCTGCATGTGTATTAACAAAGGTATGCTTTTTCAACATAGAAAGGAATGGTTGGTGAGTTACTACCATATATAACTGGAGGCGGCGTTAGTTTTTTGTTACACAGCCTATAGGTGAAGAACATGCGGTCATGTCTATGTGTGTCCAGTGTATACTCAAGATCACACTTATTATGGATTGAAATAGATCCTAATGAACAAAATCAGGTGTATAAGTTCATAAGAATGTAAACGTAAAGGTCCCCATTAAGTGTTTCTCAATCTCGGAGTCATTGACATGGTTATGAAAGCACACTCTAGTTTGAGTGACACCTCCATTCATAAGTCATACTCATGTAGCCATCTGCTCAGCTGTGAATAGGTGGTCCACAGCTGTGCACAGGTGGTCCACTGGGACATTGCTAACATCTGCTATGTACTGCATGCCTCCCAGCAAACAAAGACCCGTGATTTCACATGTTCTGTAAGTGAATTCACGAGTCAACTGGGTCAATTCACGTGTTTCCAGACGTGAATTCACCGGATTCTGTGAACAAATTTGGTGTGTCGACACAAGTTTACCGTGAAATCACGAGTTTTCACGTGATGACACGTACCAGTGAAACCGTACCAGTTCCGACCCAGTACGACTCGTACCAAACTCATGACAACAGGCAGAACACGTGTATTCACGTGAATACATATGAAAACACGTACTGGTGGAAACCACGGGTCTTTGTTTGCTGGGTACATATATAGGGATTCCCGGGTAAACTACTTGCAGCTGACCAATTTCTAGTTTAACTCGGTTGTATATAAAGCTAACATATTGTATATAAATAGGTTAAATTGTTTATTTTTAACTTAAGTTTAGATGTTGCGTGGTGGAGATGTTTAAGAAGGCCTAGCATATTGAGATGCACTTGACTTGTGTGGACATGCATACCTTTCAGCCCTTTGACTTTGTCCATGGACCATGTGAGGCATGTCGGATGTCCATTAATTGACAGTTACTGACGCAATTTGTGTGTTTTCTTGATTTCTGTTTTGTGCGCTTATGTGTGGTATGTTACAATGGGTGTCTGCTCAAAAACAAAACAAATCATGACAAAGTGGTAGTAAACATTACGTGCATCTGACACATAACATGCATGGCAGCTCTGAAGACAAAGAACTACGGACCTCGTTGTGTGTCGTCCGGTTGGTATCCCGGTCCTGGGCTGGTGCTTCGAATGAGAGTCTGGCGTCGACCACGTCCACGGATCAAGCCTCTCTAGCTCGACATTGCAACGCTTTCTCTACAGTTCAACAAAGGGGAAATTTCAGTGTCCAACTAGTGCAACTAATCGACATGTTGTACCCTCCTGTGAACCCTTGCTTTGCTACGTGTCAATGAATGACAGCCGCACGCGCGATCCCCTTAACTAAGGTTTAGCGCCCGCTTTGTTGTGATGGCTGCTCAGTCATGCGTGTCGACTGGGTCGGACATTTCCCCCATACACCGAACCACGTGGGGCTGACACATCGGCCTTGCGGACACCACTATAACCACTTGGGGAATTTATTAAAGAGTCCTCCTGAGGCTCAGATCGATTTTTCATCCGTTCCGTTTTATAACCATTAGTAATAGAATATATTTAGCATCTACCACAACATTTGTGCACGCCTGTTATGTAGTTTTTATGAAATAACATGAATTATCGCAGCCAGAGGATTGCATTCAATCGATCATAACATAAGGCCATATTATATATTTGTATAATTTATAAAAGCTAGAAAACAACGTCAACTGTTTTGTCTTTCGTACCCCTTTTATCTTAAAATGGTATTATGTTGAGAAAATAAGTTGATAGGTAGTTGAGAAAAATAATATATATATATATAGTGTACTGGAATGTTGGTTCACTGGAAATATGTATTAAACATGAATGAAGTTATACAATGCAACTTGAATTTGTTGATCTATGTTTGAAAGCAGTTATACTATGCACTTCTACACGCGACAAGCTTAAGTGTAGCACGGGACACAGTATAACTTAACTGCTACTTTATTCCTACATCGCGCAGCAATGTTTGCTAACTACTTGACACTGCAAGCACCGCTTTCAACTGATGACGTACACGTGTTTTTGCATACGGGCTTTCTTCCGTGAGTTTTTACCAACGACCGAATTGCTGCATGTGAAAATAGTATGTAAGTATCGACTGTATGGGTGGCGTATATTTAAGCATGCAGCGTTGAAGAATATAGTACCTTTATTAATGCGAACAAATCATATTAAAACACTGACCATGTAGGTGTCACAAATCCATCGGTCAGCTCTTCAAGCTGCCCGACATCTAACCCCCGTTGGACCGACCGTCATGTCAAGGTTAATTGCTATTCTTATCTTCCGAAAACCGAGAGAGTATTTTTTAATTGGATGTTCGGTGGCTATTTTTCACGTATCAAAATAAGCAACATTTAACTACAACTGATATATGGTTTTAGTATTTATTTTTATTTATTTTATTAGTGCACAATAAACATAATATATTATATGCAGTGTGGTGACTACATCTTGCATGTGATCATTATAATGTACGATCGTTAACGTTGCTTGATGACACTGTGGGTATAAGAGTACGTGAGAGTGCATTGTATAACTTCCATCTATCGAAGGGAGTAGTAAATGCCAAAGCAATTTGAAGCGTTCTTTTTCAGCATCCCACATTGTTCCCGTTTCTAATAGTGCTGGAAAGTAGACTTGCAGCTATGTTCAAGCTGCCACAGCTATTGAGATACACCACCGTACAGTTTCCGGTGTAAGCTGAAACGTACGCGGACGGACGGAAGGACGATCGCTCGAAAGAATTTTTTGCTAATCAATCTGGACACCTCAGTAGACGTTTGTTTAATAGTTTGCGATACTATAGCGGCAGCGCATATTCATTTGAGCTGAAACAGTGATGACGCCATGTTGTGACGTCATTGGTGACGTCATATTATGACGTCAGTGCTTTGTTAGACTCAATACGACTTGCATGCCGGTGGACGATTCGTATCGCTCCATTCAGAGGACCTTTCAGAGGACCTTTTTACTTTTTGTTTACCTTGAATCCTCTTCTACTACGTAGTCGAGGAGTTGATGAGGAAGGGAGTCAATCGCTGACACCACGAATTCGAGACGAGGACAACGCCGCAGCAACAGAACAAGTTGTTTGCATATATTTATATTGTTGACGACAAGAGATGGTCATTCGGGTAAGTACTACGCACACGCCCTATCACGGCTGGTGAGCGTGGCTAACGTATCTCGGATGGCATCTGCAGGTGAAACTAACTACGGGTTATAAAATAACGTAGACAAATAGGCGGCACCGTAAATACGCAAATGACAAATGTGCGTGTGTGTGTGTGTGCGTGCGTGCGTGCTTGCGTGTGTGTGTTTGTGTGTGTGCGTGCATGTGTGCGCGCGCGTGCGTACGTGCGTACATACGTGCGCGCGTATATATGTGTGTATTTGCGTGTTTGTATGTGTGTGTGTGTGTGTGTGTGTGTGTGTGTGTGTGTGCGTGCGTGCGTGCATGCGTGCGTGCGTGCGTGCGTGCGTGCGTGCGTGCGTGCGTGTGATTGGGCAGGGCATTTATGACAAAGTGGCTATGAATATGAAGAAATCCAACCCTTATGTTACGTCTAGGCTCTTTATTGGCACGGAAGAAGGCAGTGGCATAATATTGTTCTTTAATTTCCTTTGGTAAGTCGAATGAAGCGTTATCTTGTATATTCGCTAGGGGCGTCTTAGGCTGTACGACGGTGCTGACACTTGTGGCGGCGTGTTGCATGACACAGTGCGACGCCTGGTGGCTTAAGAAAAATGCTGTAGAAGAATACGGATATGAAGGTAACATCAGAATAATAAAGACGAATATATATATATATATATATATATATATATATATATATATATATATATATATATATATAGAGAGAGAGAGAGAGAGAGAGAGAGAGAGAGAGAGAGAGAGAGAGTTCTGTGCATTGCGAGTTTTCATGCTTACCTGTTCTCTTCCCTCGCTGTTTGTACACAAATGCATAACACAAATATACACACAAATACACACACACATATACACACACAAATATAATCACGCACGCACACACAGATACACATATGTACACACACAGAGACACACAAATGCACGCATGCACACACGCATTCACGCGCACGCACGCACGCACGCACGCACACACACACACACACACACACACACACACACACACACACACACACACACACACACATGTCGAACCCTTTGCTATATATATATCATTATATTAAAGGGTTCGAAATTTGTATAAAAAACACTTGTCACGAGGACAACTAAAAATGCACTTGTCCGTACAACAATTCACTTGTATCACAACTACATAACAAAACCGGCTTGTCCGTAGATAACTATCACTATTCAGAGTTCAATAGCGTGTGATAACCCTGTCAAGAGCTAGATTTGGTAGGTTTATCTGAGAAGAAATATGCTGCCCTACACCCTGACTAAGTTACACCACGAAAAACAAGTAGTAACAATTTCACTAGCGGGCTTGGATAATTTCGAAAGCTGTATATATATATATATATATATATATATATATATATATATATATATTTATATTTATATTTAATATATATTTATATATATATATATATATAATATTTAATATTATATATCAGGGTTGGCGTTGATTTAATCAAATTGATTAAATCATCGATTAAATCATTGATTTAATCAACACGAAAAAATCAAGATGTTGATTTTTTCGATTTTTTCAAATTATCTTAAATTTATACTTACGTTGCGTGCTACTACCAGTTGATTTAACTGTATGTATTTGTACATAACAACTTTGCTTTAATTCTTTAGAAATGCTAAGAATGAAATGTTCAGCTTATTGGGATATTATAATATGATATTCCACTTTTATTTATTTTCCGAATTACATATTATTTCTTATGATTGTCAAGAATGTTGAAAAAATCAAATAAATCGATTTAATCGAAAAAATCCGATTTAATCGAAAAAAATCTTGATTTATTCGATTTATTCGAAAAAATCATGATTTTTTCCAACCCTGTTATATATTATAATATTCTACGCCGCCCAAATAAAACGTGTGCAACCCAAAAACAGACTATATGATGTCACAACGGTGAATGATTTGACTGTGGCAGATTGCGCGGGGAAGCGGTATTGGACTTACAACAGCATCTGTTGCGAAGGCGTCATCCACGACCGTGTTTTCCACGACGACGCTTGTTGGTACGTGTCACGCACAGTGACTCTAGCCATCGACTACTGTGACGATAATCATCGCGACTAATGGTAGTAATGGGAAATGGGCAAACTTTCCCACGAAAGTAACAAATCGAGTCCCTAACCGAGAGATTGTACACTCGTGAAAATTATCTTTTTGATTTCAGAAATGCACACCCAAAGCTATTTTCTCTCCGGTTTGGCCATACCGGTAAACCAATCAATTACGACCATCGTACATATATATATATATATATATATATATATATATATATATATATATATATATATATATATATATATATATATATATATATATATACATATACATATACATATACATATACATATACATATACATATACATATACATATACATATACATATACATATACATATACATATACATATACATATACATATACATATATATATATATATATGCCCCCCACCCCCAGTACCAACAAAATGTCCAGTGACGTTTCTCGTATTATTTGTTAAACTAATGGCTATTGTTATGAGGCAAATTAAAACAGTTTTGTGTTTTGTGTCATTAGTCAAACTAGTGTACGAAGAACGCCACCAACTGATCGGCGGTTCAAGGATCAATCGCAAAACAAATCGCCCAAAAGTCGCAAATAAATAAAATATTGATTTATGTCTGCCTAGTGCCTAGTATATACGGTGAAGAAACTAATGACAGAAAGGAACTTTTAAAATGCTTTAATCAGTAGCGAGTTTCATAAAAGTAAATTAATTACTTTTCATCCGACAGGTCGTGTGTTACTCATTAAGGTCTGGCATCCAAGACGCACGCACGCACGCACGCACGCACGCGCGCGCAAGCACACACACACACACACACACACACACACACACACACACACACACACACACAAGCATCTATATTATACCCATAGTGATCGAGGTATCATTCTTTTGGCGTGTGTTGGTTGCAGTGATGGTCTACCATACAACCCGCAACGTGACCTCTGCTGCGATGGCACTCCGATTTCGAAGCTCGGGGGAACGGAGTGTCCAGTGTTCGTACCAGAGAGTATGATAATTCCCATCACCGGACGAAAACGGAGCGGGGACTCTAGTGATTGATCGTCGGACTCGAAGTCCTACCAAAGAGTTTTAGACCTCGATGAAGGGAATTCCAGTGAAAAGCGCTGTCAGGAAACCACACTAGGGCCACACTAAAAGGCGGATCACAATTGGCAGACCGCACGGAAACGACATACCACATTCACAAAGATGCCACCGCTCGATACGCTCCATATTTACGGCATGTCCAGTTGCCCACATACAAACTATCGCTGGCTACGCGCCTGTACGGTCAATGGCTAATTGAGGATGATTTAAATAACTAGGGTATTGTTGCCTAGTGGCGCCTCTAGCGACTAACGTGGATATGTGGAACCGCCTTTTAGTTTGCCCCATCGTTTACTTACGTTGACCGGAGAGTTCCGATGGTAAAAATAGATCGACTTTTGGGAAACTCCAGAGCCGTTGTTTGTTGCAAACTTATATTTGATCAAATAACGCATAAAACCACAAAGTGAGACATGTGGTAGGAAGTATGCTAATAAGCAAATATCGGTCATGGTGTACATTGACTTTTCTAAAATGCGTTAAAAAAGGGAAATTATGTCAGAATGCAACTTTAAGATCAATAAGAGGCCCAGTAGTAGGGTCTAGAATTGCACTTTCGTGACCATTCTCTGGCTACTAAGGTTTGACGATTGATTTGACTTCTATGGACCATTTAAAAAAGATTTAGCCCCCCGGTCCCTCTCAAAAATGCTAGCGTTTTCGGCCAGAGGGGCAAATCCAAAATGGCCGCTGGCACCATTTCGAAAAATTTACAATTGAACCAAAGCGCCAAAAATCACGTATGAAGACACTTTTTCGGGTAAGTCTTCTACGAGGATTCCGATTCTGACATTAGTTTGACGCTATGACATCATGTTGACCCATAGATCCAAGATGGACGCCACCTGGTAGAACGAAAACGTAACTTTTAAACCAGAACATCAAGAAGCATGTATGAAGACACTTTTTTTAGTACGGCGACCACGAGGATTCCGATTCTGACATCAGTTTAACGTAATGACACCATTATGACCCAGAAATCAAAGATGGCCACCATAGCTGGTAGAACGAAAACGTGACTTTTAAACCAGAGCACCTAGAGGCATGTATGAAGACAATTTTTCCGGTACATCGATCTCGAGGATTCCGATTCTGACATCAGTTTGAAGTTATGACATCATCTAGACCCAGAAATCCAAGATGGTTGCCATCCGGTCAAAGATGGCCGCCATCCCGTAGAGCGAAAACGTAACTTTTGAATGAGAAGAGAAGATGTGGGTTTTTGGAATTTGCATTTATACAGCATGTAAATAAGTAGAGAAACAATACATTCAACTATTTTCAGTGAAAAAAAGTTAACGTGCTTCAGGGACTGTGGCACATTAGATACGCCTAGTAGTTGGCGTGGTGGCAGTGTTGGCGCTGGCTATCTGCGTCTGAAGGGAGGCAGATGAATGATTTGTTATTCATTCTCTTCCACTTCGCGGCACGGGCCTCAGCTATGGTGCTACTCTTGTTGTCGCCGTAGATGACATGTCGTGTGAACTGCTCTACCACCTCCTCCTCAAGGTCAAGGCTCTCTCCGCACCACGACAGCTGCCGTCGCGCCACAGGGTTCTTCGCCACTTGGTCATTCACCAACTTCTTACCCTTACCGTAGAAGCCTGAGTTGGCATCACAGCCAGTCATAAAGTGCAGCTGCACAACACAGCCTGCCATCTCGTCAGCTAGCGGGCCTCGGCAGAAGATCGTCTCCTGCTTTCTCTTGATACAGATCATACCTGCCAGCTTCTGCCAGAGGACTGCTGCCGCGACATAGGCATCTGTATCAACGGCATCAATGACAACAGGGCCAGTGCAGCCTGACTCGCGCAGAACTGCGAAAGCGGAGAAGAGGACAGTGTCAGCCTGAGACTGGTCAAAGCTGCCGTTCTGCATTGGTTGCTGTATTGACACGTTGGTGCTGTGGGGGCCAACTGAGTATATTGTCTCAGCATCAGCACTCTGTGCTAGGTCGGTCAGGTAGTTGCATATCCATTTTTGCAGCTGCCCCTTGTTGCTGACTCTACAGCTTTTTGAACGCTCTGGCACAGGGGAAGGGTCTGCCAAGTTCATGTAGGTGTTGGGGACATGTGCCTTACCCTACACCCGCAGGTCTCGCTCGTCGTCTTTAGTCGAGTATGCTGCGTCGTACGGGTCATTCACACAGATGATACGGTCAGCATCGCCATGGCGGGCAAGGATGATGGATGACACCTTGTGTACGTAGTTGTATGGGGTTCCATCTTCCGTCTACCGATCTTCTGTTGTTGGAGCTGCCATACTCCAGATCATGTCCATGTCGACAATAGCGACGTAGGGTTCCTGTAGGTCTATAGATTGCAGAGAGAGAGAGAGAGCTTCTGGATGAGCTTGCTCTTTTGCGTTTTCCTGTATATGCCGTCAGAGTTGAACAAGGTCATACACTCCTCGACAACGCGATGTTCCAACAACTGGGACAGGTCCACACATTGACTGATCTCAACCAGGTTGATCACTGCCTAAAGAGCAGTCCGCCCCATCTCTGTCGCCGTGAGTTCCTCCCCTGGCTTCTTCGCGTCTGGTTCCTTGGCAAACGTCAACCGTTTGCCCAGAGTAACGGATGCATGGAGGGAGGTATTCTTACTGAACACCCGCTCTCGCAAGAAACTGGTAACTGTTTCTTCCCCCGCAGCAGACGCTGAGTTGAAGTTTGCAACGAGCTTACCAGATGCAGGCATTGCTGACTGTAGGGTTCGGAGGGTTGGTAAGGCCGGGTCGAACGGGAGGTATTCGAATTCTTGCATGCATGTGACCAGGTCCTGCACGCACTGCTCATCTTATCGCATCCGTGTTGGGCCGCATCCTATGTGCTCCCTCTTTGCATCTTTTCGAATGACCAGGTCGTTGTGAGCCATTCTGATCCGGGCCACATTGTTCACATTACATTTCTGGAGTGCACCAGCAGCTGATTCTCATTCTGGAGGATGGTGAGCCAGATAGGCTTTATTTTTTCTGACCTTGTTCATGGTACACTCACTCCACATGTCCCAGGCCATTTTGGAGTAGGGGTTGCCTGGATGGATCGAGTGAAGTCAGTTCGAAGGTAGGCGACTTGATCAACAGGGAGAGCTGTCAGCATAGTCCATCACTGTCCCCTTCTCCGCTTTCGCAGTTCTGCGCGAGTCAGGCTGCACTGGCCCTGTTGTCATTGATGCCGTTGATACAGATGCCTATGTCGTGGCAGCCGTCCTCTGGCAGAAGCTGGCAGGTATGCTCTATATCAAGAGAAAGCAGGAGACGATCTTCTGCCGAGGCCTGCTAGCTGACTAGATGGCAGGCTGTATTGTGCAGCTGCACTTTATGACTGGCTGTGATGCCAACTCAGGCTTCTACGGTAAGGGTAAGAAGTTGGTGAATGACCAAGTGGCGAAGAACCCTATGGCGCGACGGCAGCTGTCGTGGTGCGGAGAGAGCCTTGACCTTGAGGAGGAGGTGGTAGAGCAGTTCACACGACATGTCATCTACGGCGACAACAAGAGTAGCACCATAGCTGAGGTCCGTGCCGCGAAGTGGAAGAGAATGAATAACAAATTATTCATCGGCCTCCCTCCAGATGCAGATAGCCAGCGCCAACACTGCCTCCGCGCCAACTACTTGTCGTATCTAATGTGCCACCATGGCTGGGAGCTAGTGGGTGATCGCTCTCGCCTTGTAAATACCAATTTAAAATGGGTTTCGACGTTAATTTTTTTCACTGAACAAAGTTTACTAGTATTGTTTCTCTACTTATTTACATACTGTATAAATGCAAACTCCAAAAACCCACATCTTCCCTTCTCGTTCAAAAGTTACGTTTTCACACTACGGGATGGTGGCCATCTTTAACCGGATGGCAACCATCTTGGATTTCTGGGTCAAAATGATGTAATAACTTCAAACTGATGTCAGAATCGGAATCCTCGAGATCGTTGTACCCGAAAAAGTGTCTTCATACATGCTTCTAGATGCTCTGGTTTAAAAGTTACGTTTTCGTTCTACCAGCTATGGCGGCCATCTTGGATTTCTGGGTCCTAATGATGTCAATACGTTAAACTTATGTCAGAATCGGAAACCTCGTGGTCAACATACTTGAAAAATGTCTTCATACATGCTTCTTGATGTTCTGGTTTAAAAGTTACGTTTTCATTCTACCAGGTGGCGTCCATCTTGGATGTATGGGTCAACATGATGTCATAGCGTCAAACTAATGTCAGAATCGCAATCCTCGTGGAAGACTTACCCGAAAAAGTGTCTTCATACGTGATTTTTGCGCTTTGGTTCAATTGTAAATTTTTCGAAATGGTGCCAGCGGCCATTTTGGATTTGGCCCTCTGGCGGAAAACGCTAGCATTTTTGAGAGGGACCGGAGGGCTAAATCTTTTTTAAATGGTCCATAGAAGTCAAATCAATCGTCAAACCTTAGTAGCCAGAGAATGGTCACGAAAGTGCAATTCTAGACCCGGGCCTACTACAGCTTCGGCGCTTTTGCGTGACAGCGGCGACTGCAGCGCCCCACGCGGCGAGGAAGCTGGAAAAAGTAAACGTGGTAAAATTACTGTCACTCGCAGTCGCACTAACCAGATCAGATTTAGAATGCCGATGGGGATGGCTATGCGAAAGCTGTTTTAGTTACTAAATCTCATTCTAAACATATTGAATTGCGTGGTTATAAGCAATACAATTATGCTGTGAGTAAAAGTATTCGAATAGAGCTCAGCCTCAGTAAACAAGAAAAACAACGAGATCAAGGTGGCCGTTTATTTAGGCACTTCAACAAAAATTTCAATTTAATTTCAACTTTTATTAGATCCAAAGTTATTGCAATTTAAAGACGGTAAAATGGCGCAAAATGTGTGTATCTCTTATAATGGTAAAATGAGTTGATTTTTGTGTTTTCTGTTGATAAATATTTGAATAAGTGACTTTAAAATGGCATAACTTTGTTATGTATATAACTATTAAAATACTGTTTGCAATATTTTGAAATACATTGAATGGAGTAATACATTTTCAATATTGATGTTTTTATACTAATTAATTCAGTTAATTAGCTAATATTAGTTAAGTAGTGCACTACGTTAACAGACAACAATATTCTAATTAAGACCAGCAAAGTCCATAAATATGAAGATATTTATACATATTATGCAGTGTGCATAACCACTTTGATTATGAGAATATATATATATATATATATATATATATATATATATATATATATATATATATATATATATATATATATTAACTAGTCATGTAATCATTAATTAAGTGATAATTAGCAGGCAACCTAGACAGACAAATAATTGTTTTGTAAAATGCCACAATGTCCATGAATATATGTTTATAATATTATATAAACATGAAATTTGTAAAACCACCTTACTTATGGTAAGATATATAAATTAAACAGCTATGTAATATTAATAATAAACTAATTAATAAATCAAAATATAATTAGTAGCCGTGTTTCGTATAGACATACACACGAATAAAAGGCCGTAATGTCCATAATTATTAAAACATTCACACATTGAATACGGTAGTAAATATACATTAGGCAGTAATTTCGTATAAAGACTAATTTAATTAATTAATAAGTTAACATTGGCTAATTGACTCGACTGATGGTTAAGGTTTTTATGAAAGCCTGCAGTCAATAATTTTGAAGTAAATATAATTTATGCAATGTTTAGAACTACATGAAACATTATGATCAACCATCAATAAATACATGTCATTACACCATAAATAATAACTGTATTAATAAATATTAACTAAATAGCAAATTCAACATATCAATGCAAAACAACGAAGCACAGGTCAGTTGTCATACTTCACTTGTTTATGGGTGACCATGTGGATACAGGCTGGACAAATGCTGCAGGCTCAGTAGAGGCCTGTAATAAATTGTTACCGTTTCATAAAATTCTCCATTTCAACATGAACTTGATGAAGTAATGTTTATAAATGTTCACAATGTTTCATCATCGACTCCAACATCTCTTGTGCCAAATGCAAGACTTAAATCCCGGATGTTCTTACGATTATTCTGGCATTTATGAGCCGCGCAGTGATGCCCATTGAACTTCGAAAACCAAGCGGCTTTCTCCATCACTGCGGACTGTTACTTCCTCGCCGCTTGGTGCGCTGCGGCGCTCGGCGCACTATGGGACAGATAGGAAGCTGGGCCTCTTATTGATCTTAAACTCTTTGGTCCTACTGTTTACGCGCTACGGTACTAGCCTCGATTACCCAGACTCCGTGAGGTGGCAGCACGTTTCAGCCCCTCAACTCTTCTCGGCGTAGTTACGCAGCCGACCGACAGTTGGTTACGCGAGACTACCTATGGCTATGGCACTGGATACTGCACGCTAGTGATTCTCGTTTTCGGTGCGTTTTGAGCAATAGTTAACAATTAACGTTGTGATGGGTTGGGTGGAAACCTATAATACAAGTTTACAACTTATATTTCCGTTGTGACAGTTACGGTCCTGTGCGAAAGGATGGATAGCTCGTTCGAATAGTTGAGGACCTGACCATGAATGAATGACAAAGTAGCATAGCAACGTAACTTTTTGAATATGGTGATTCATTGTCACGTTTCCATTAGTCCATTGTAGTCTCTCCTGTTTGGATCGTGTTATTCCTCTCTCTCTTCTCTCTCTCTCTTTCTCTCTTTCTCTCTCTCTCTCTCTCTCTCTTTCTCTATCTCTCTCTCTCTCTCTCAATCTCTCTCCCCCCCTCTCTCGTTCCCTCCTTCCCTCCGTGCATACCCCCCCTCTCTCTATCTCTCTCCCCCTCTCTCTCTCTCGCCCCCCCCCCCCTCTCTCTCTCTCATTCCTACAACGAAATGGTGCCCATTAACGAGGTCATCAAATATGCGTTTCTGTATTTCTATGAAGAGTTGTTTTAACCCAGGCATTGCTCGTTCTTATAAATAGCAAAAGGCAATTTAACATGTATATTATCCTCTTTAAACGCTATCTCAAATGCTAGGCCCTACTGTGTGTGGGTGTGGTAAAAATGCAAGTCGTCATCATACACGTGAACAGTATTATATGTAAGAAGCACCTATTATCTGTAGTGTCAAGTTCATATTGCAAACAGATGTTTCTTATTTTTTGGGTGTATATTAATTGCGATAACACTGTAACTAATGTGTCTTCTCGGATTGCGTATAGGACATGGACGGAGTTGCATTAGCAAATAAGTATTAAATGATCT
This sequence comes from Oasisia sp. SBJ-2009, assembly GCA_964017155.1. NCBI lineage: Eukaryota > Metazoa > Annelida > Polychaeta > Sabellida > Siboglinidae > Oasisia > Oasisia sp. SBJ-2009. The sequence goes on from OZ024855.1 coordinate 45,556,267, forward strand.
AGACACATTACAAACTGATCTAAAATACAGTCACGATATCAAAACAAATTAATGATTTTAAATTTATCGCGCATGCGCAGAAACGTCAATCGGAACGTTTATAACGCCAGGAAAAGTCTCATCAGCAGAATTTACTATAGATAGTAAGATGCATGTATGAGACATTTTAGTCATTATAGCCTGCATCACCCAGGCTAGGTTTACAATCAATCTATAGTATGGGCTAAATAAAAGTATATTGGGAGAATTATTATATTCAATTAATCGGTTACTGAGCTGACAAGTGATATTTTAAAATGAGTAATGATTATGTTAATGAAATGTTTGAATCATCGCAGAGCAACAATGAATAACAATAAGATCAGCTTTATTGCTATGTGTTTTCATTGCAGTTACAATAAAACAATGGAAGGCGTAGTATTGTTGGGTCGTCGTACAAGTATGTTCACGTGACAATACACTCACATGCACCAAACAATTATGACACAATATATTACTACTTTAAATTATATAAATAAATGCATGACAAATAAATAACAGCAATCACATATAACAGGTCCGAATAAAATGTTGTTCTTTATAACATCGATAAATAATAGCTGATAGTATGAATAGTATAATCTAGTATAAATATAAAATTATAAAATGTGGAATAAAATAATTTATAATACATTATTGTAAGATATACACACTAAAATACACTGAAAGTGGAATATGTGTGCACCACAGATGAGAGAAAAATCACTTCTGTTTTGACAGGGCTTGTACGGCTAGGGGGGAAGCTGCTTCTAAACCTGTTGGTCCTGGTTTTGATGGACCTGAACGGGCAACTAGATGGAAGGGGATTAAATAGGTCATGGGCAGGATGGGACGAATCATGAGAGATGAAAATGGCTCTTCCTAACAGGCGCTGCTGATACAATGATTCAAGACTGGGGAGGTCTCTGCCCATTATTCAAGAAGGTGATCATAATCTGAGTGGTCAAACCAAACGATCTCAACCTTCTTAGAAAGTACAGCCGCTGCTGTGCCTTTTTGACAACGGTATCACTATTTAGCTTGTAGCTTAGGGATGGTAGAACCAAGAAACTTGAAACGTTGGACGATTTCAACTGTTCTGCCATCGATCAAGAGGCAAGAGAGGAGAAGATCCATTTCTCCTAAAATCCACAATCATTTCTTTTGTTTTATTTACATTGAGATCCAGATTATTTTCGCTGCACCAACTGATAAGTTTGTTCACCTGATCACGATACTCAGATTCATCAGAGTTGGTAATAAGCCCTAGCACTGTAGTATCATCAGATCAGCATATTTCAGTTTTTGGGTACTTTCATGACAATATACATAATCATATGTAAAAAGAATGTATAGCATTGGTGACAGAACACAGCCCTGAGGTGTACCAGTAGACAAAGTAAGTGATGACGACAAGTTGTCACCTATTTTCACAACCTGTTGTCTGTTCAATATAAACTCGAGGATCCACATGGATTGTGGGACTCCGACTTTCTGTATCTTCTCAAACAGTATTGATGGGATAACTGTATTTAAAGCAGAGCTGCAAATTATCAGTACTTGTTCAGCTTTCGTTTTATGGTAACACATGTTTCTATTAAATTATATTGGGTGTTTATTTGTTCGATATGTTGCATTCATGTGTTGTTATGGTACGCACGACAAATTTGTACACGAGTTATCTGATACAGATTGATACAAATATTTACAGAAGTGTAGGTAAAAAATACAGATTGCCATCCAACAAATGTGGCAGGTCTGTCACATTAACTGTCTGTTCATCTCTGGCTCTGCAGCTGGTGTCACGTACGGCGGCAGTCCAGATCGAAGGTGTACATGTTGCTGGTCGTTACGTTTCTGTCAGTGTCAGTATTCTTCGTCTTCTCATGTCCTTATGACACCTACAACGACACTAACTAGGTTAAGAAGTTGTCCCCTCAGAATAACCCTAGAATCTTAAACAACGTCCATTGCTACAATCGTGTTCTACGACAGTTTTTATGTACGTTCTTTCCTCGTGATGTCAACGATCATATCAGTAATAACATTACATGTGTGACAGAAACCGTTTTTCCGATCAATTTGCCCTCTGTTCACGGTTGACAATTGTCCGTGTTGTGCCACTAAATGTGACGTCAGAGGAAGCAACGCGGCTCGTCTCGTTACATTGCGTCACTGATTACTCAGCGACGCTCTTTGTCACCCATCAGCAGTCGCTCAAAAGGAGGAGGATGTGGGAAATGTTCAACAGCTTCTAGGGTTGTTCCAGATATTTTCATATCAGGAGGTCCTTCAATGTTGCCTGGGGCGGGTTGAAATATGATCTTGGTTTTTCTTATTTTGGCGGAGAGTCGTAGACTTTGATATGCTTCTGTAAGGAGGTCTAGGCTCGTCTGGTGCTCTCCTGCTGTGTGGGAAAGGATGGCACAGTCATCGGCATACTGAAGTTCATTAAAGGCAATCTTCGTTACTTTTGTTTTGGCCTTGAGACGACTCGGGTTGAAGAGTCTGCCATCGAACCGATAGTCAATGTCAACTCCAGACGGAATGCGGTGACGGACAAAAAAGAGTATGGCACATAGGTAGATATTGAAGAGAGTCGGTGCGATAACGCAACCCTGCTTCACCCCTGTACGGATGGTGAAAGGCTCTGTTTCAGCCCCGTTGATGAGAAAAGTTGCAGTCATCTTGTCGCGAAGAAATCTCAGGATTGTGGTATAGTTGGCAGGGCAACCAAATATGAAGTTAACTTTCCAACGAGCTTCACGGTTGGAGTTGAAGGCGTTAGTTACGTCAGTGAAAGCCATGTAAAGATCCTTGTTTCGTTCACGAGATTTCTCTTGAACTTGCCGGGCCATAAAGAACATGTCCGTGGTTCCTCGAGATGTCCTGAATGCGACACTGGCTTTCATGTAGTATGTATTCTGACAGCGGGAGCAAGCGGTCAAGAAGACCACGAAGACCATTCTATAAGAATAAAATTATAGACCTACCTTTTCAAACCTGCCGGGGAATTCTGACTCGAGTCGGCGCATCCACTCCGGCGGTGACTCTATGTACAGGCTGGAAGATAGAGAGAAGACATAAGACGACAAACGATGCGGCCGTCTTACTGCAAACACACCACCAGACACTGACCAAAACATTTATCTACGGATCGAATGTGTTAAGACGCTACCATGACATATGTGTAATATTTGGTGTGCATCTATGTTAACACACTAACTAACACGTGCATGTGTTAAAGACGTCACACCAATCCACTTTTTCAACATTTGCGTATCTTGAAATGTCTAGATATTATTGAATTACAAACAGCATTTTTTTATGTACAAAGCTTACTATAGTTGTTTGCCTTCAAACATTCATCTTTGGTAAAAGGGAAATGACGTATTCACTGAGAGCCTGTCACGATCTAGAAAGAATACGTGTTCATTCCATATTGAGATCGATGAATCTCTGCGTATACGGAGTATGATTGTGGAATTATCTGAGTAACGACACAAAACAACATCAATAATAATTATAAATGCATTTAAATCTGAATACAAAAAGCGTCTTTTTTACAAATATGTTACCGAAGAAATGTGATTGTTATCGTACTGAAATTTGCTTATTTTAATTAAAACAATATGGGTTAATTGCTGTGTCTTATAGTTATATGATAGCATGTATCGATTCCAATATGTAAACAAGTGCACGTGTGACAACTATAATACGTTTACCTTAATCATATTGTCTGGGGTAAACTTACATAAAAGTCAACGACTTCCTGTTTGCCCCTTCAAGCATTGTGCATACACAAATATACGTATGCATATTGTATAACGTATTCAATGTTTTGAATAAAGGAACTACTACTATGCGTCATTTTACCGTGTATACGTTATCTCCAGCCTGGATCGACGACGCAGCAGGCGTCTAAATGTGACTTCGCTGGCATCTGTCAATCTGCCGGTGAAAAACCTGTAGAGAAGGAGACAAGAGTCGATACATTCACTCGCCTCGCTCAACACACAAAGTAAACAACGCTTATTTATACACCAATTAACTCGCCGACAATTCAAGAGATGGGGGTTAATACGGGTGAATAAATCAATAAACAAACGATTTACTTTATTTTCAAAATTGTGTACATATATGATTATGATATGATTTAATTATTAAAAATAATTATTGTGCAAATGTACAAAACGACTTGTTCAAGAAGATAGGTCATCACGAGTTAGTGTGACGAGTAAACGTGACCTGATGTGGGGTGATTAAGTAAATGTGTTCTTACCTGAATGTTGTGATGTTGTCACTGACGCCATCAGC
>OZ024855.1:45570601-45613101 GCA_964017155.1 Oasisia sp. SBJ-2009
CTTTGGATTTTAGTGTCTAAATAAAGTGTATTATTATTATTGTTATATTCGTTCACTTTCTGTTATCATTATCGTTAGGTCTACCTACAACCACAAAGGTAGGTTTCTGCATTGTTCATTATTCTCAGTTTTCAGTCCTTCACCAGATGTTGTCTACATTGTGCAGTTCGATTACTTGGAGACAACAGGTCTTAAATGGTCGTGGAAACGAGGGTAATGTACAAACAATTGTAGGCATAATGGTGACAATTGTTGACCACGAGTTTTGCGTCACGTAGCAGTGTAAGCTATTACTAACATGTATAGACCTCACCGCTAATTGTCCAGTATATAATGTACACATAAGGTTATATTTCATCAACATACAAACCTATTATTCGGTGAGAACAATATATATTAATAAACATCAGTGACTCCATTAGAAGGCATCAAGAAACAAAGCTGACTTATTAACAACTCCAGTGAAACGTGGCCGAGCGAAGCCAAGAACACATAAACGGCGCATGTTTTTAAATGCACCGCGTGAGGCCGGTGTCGGTCATTAGCCATGCTCTCATTAAAGGACACGTCGTTCCACAGTGCGCGTCACTCAACCATGACCACGACTCAACGTAGACGAGCGAGGTTACAGCATAACGTCTATAGGGCCTACAGTATTAACATACATGCCTTGAGTGTTGCGTCTTGTATAGTGGTATAGTAACACATGTAGGCATTTCCGCGACAAGTCAAATGAACCAATATCTAACAGCAATCGAGCTTTCTGCTGTACGCATGAATGATAGGTTTTACCTACAACTGTAACTTGACCGACAGTCTTTATGCCATGAGAACGTTTGAAGGACATCTGCTTGAAATATTTCGGTGAGTCAATCAGTTGCATCTCAAAAGTTGTCGTTGGTAATTTCGTTCGTAGTTGTCTGATGTTATCAACTGACTGGAGGCCATCATGGCTGACATTCGTAAGTTTCTCTTGATTGTCATTCTCGCAAATGATGCACAATTGTAATTGTGACTCTAGCGACACTAATGTTTTTCTAGTGGAGTCTGTGCCCTCAGCCACTGCGGCATCACCAGTCCATCAATTCAAACATGCAATATAATAAGTTTTTAATACTTCTGTTGATGAGTATCTACAAGGACACAATAGATATATGTAAATACAAAGAGTCCAAAAATAGCATTGTGCATGCTGAATACAGCTGGAAATAATGTTAAAAAGGTAAGCATAATAATTATTTTGTTAATTTGTAATTTGGGCACTTCATATAAGTTTTAAACAGTTTTTTGATATTTTATCACAAATCTGAGTATGCCATTGGATTCCTCATATTAGAAAACATACAAAAGCATACTTCATTCATGTTTCTACCTTGCTTAGTAACAAATATATGAACATTTAAGAATTTTAGCACGGCGGTGGCGGCCATCTTGGAATTGTCATTGTTTAGGGCTTATAAGCCATTTTTGAACCGGGTATACAGCAGATTCGAGCTCAGCACCCCTCAATACCCCTAAATAGCATGTATGCCATAAATTACCACGAAATGCCTTCAGCTTTTTATATACGCACATTTTCATGAAATCTGCCTAGTCTATAAATGTAATGATTCATATCATGAGACCTGTATAACTATATGTATACAAATATATGTATATATCATCATACATGATATGAAGATCACTTCATAAATATGTGTGTGTTATGTAATTAAACCAAGTGGGTTCTTTTTTTTCGTGTGAGTGATAGAAAAATAAAGGTACTTGTTGTTACCTGCATGAAGAATTGTTCATTCTTAAAAATCACATTTGTTTCAACAATTTCGCTTTTTTGTAGTTTGTATTTATTTTATTACATTTCTGAATATTGCATGGATTCCTCATATTAGAAAACATACAAAAGTACACTTTATTCATGTTTCTACCATGCTTAATAAAAAAGAGATGAACATTTACGAATTTTAGCACGGTAGTGGCGGCCATCTTGGATTTTTCATTTTTTAGGGCTTATGAGCCATTTTTGAGCCGGGCATACAGCAGATTCGAGCTCAGCACCCCACAATACCCCTAAATAGCATGTATGCCATAAATTAACACGATTTGCCTCCAGCTTCTTAAATATGCCCATTTTCATGAAATGTGCCTATTTCTATAAACGCATTGACACCCGCACGCGTTTCGCCATAGTCCCAACAACGACAAGTACAACTTCACGAAATGTTTCATACCTTCAGTTAGTCAGATTCACACTCTGACGCACGCGCATAAACACCAATATATACAAATACACACACATTCATATGTATATGCACGCAAGCACATACAAATAGAGACATACACACATACATACATACGTGTATATATATATATATATATATATATATATATATATATATATATACACACGCACACGCACACGCACACGCACACGCACACGCACACGCACACGCACACGCACACGCACACGCACACGCACACGCACACGCACACGCACACGCACACGCACACGCACACGCACACGCACACGCACACGCACACGCACACGCACACGCACACGCACACGCACACGCACACGCACACGCACACGCACACGCACACGCACACGCACACGCACACGCACACGCACACGCACACGCACACGCACACGCACACGCACACGCACACGCACACGCACACGCACACGCACACGCACACACACTTATTTTGTAACAGCGTATATATACTTTTCTTAAAAGTTAATGGCAGCCGAGGCTAAAATAGCGGCGTCTCTGTGCAGTGAAACATAGCTAGCACATAGGTGCTACCTACCGTATACTGAGAGAGGATTGTAGTGTTTGTATCTGGTCGCAAACCAAACTTCTGACTGTGGCCAAAGTCGATACTTGGTGTGGCCTTATAACTGTAACTTGAGCACTAGTCGTAGCTCGTTTGGTGGGCTGATCACACGTAGTCGAGTAGTCAAACAACACAACATTAATTGGACGTTTTGTTGCCATATGCGACAGTTACGCCGTTAACACGTGACTGTTTCGACAACAAAGCCCCATTATGTGTGCAATGTCTTTTCGGCGGATTTACACTCAATGCTTTTAAGAGCTTCCTAAATGAAGCAGAAAACCTTCAGTCTTAATTTATTTTTAGATCTATTTATTTCAATGTTTTAAACTATTTTTTAATAAGATTAGTCAAATAATCACATAAAATATTTGTAGTGTCTTAAATAATTTTAATAATTTTTATAGATACATATCGTATATTCTCTACATTATAATTTATATTTACGCTGTCTTAAATTACATATTATTTGAATCTATTTTAATAAATATACTTTGCATATTTTATGTATCCATTTCAATCTATATGACTGCCGAGAGAGTGAAATAAACTATTATTATTATCATCTATGAAAATTACATCATTTTTCAAGGAGAAGAGATGAAATCACTCAATGTCATATACTGCAAATTGGCAAAACATCGTACACTTTCAAATGATTGAAATAAAACCGTTTCCATTTACTTTAATTCGACGGTATCTACGCTATTTATACTGACGGCGGGGTACGTAATACGCCCATGTGAGGCAATACGCCCATACAACTTTTCCAACGAACGCCTAACGCACTATGTCACATATTATGTTTTTCAAGTGCTGCCATATCCCGCTTTCTTCTGACAAGAGCGTTAAAAAGTTAAAAAGTAAGTATGGAAATCGACATTGTGTTTTAGTTGGTTTTGATGTTAAAATTAAAGTGTACCTTTGTGTCAATAGAGTCATCCTAACTAAAGACAGAGTGTTGCTTCTATGCACATATCATCATAATTAATGTATGAACATAGTATTATTAGAAAAAGCTAACTGTGCAGGATAATGATCAGGCTTACTAGACACCTGTTGACCAAAATTGCACTAGCGGGACGAGACGCCTACCAGCCAAGTGGCAATACGCCTACGTACGCTAGACTATAATAATAATTGTACAATTATCAATACAGCCGAGCCCAAGACTTGTACCGTATGATGGTATTGTTCGCCCCTAATTAACTCTAATCAACCGCTGCGTTGTATATATTTATCTGACATTACGCCTTACAGCAATATATCGCTTAAACGTTGACTACCTACAACCACAAAGGTAGGTTTCTGCATTGTTCATTATTCTCAGTTTTCAGTCCTTCACCAGATGTTGTCTACGTTGTGCAGTTCGATTACTTGGAGACAACAGGTCTTAAATGGTCGTGGAAACGAGGGTAATGTACAAACAATTGTAGGCATAATGGTGACAATTGTTGACCACGAGTTTTGCGTCACGTAGCAGTGTAAGCTATGTATATCCAAGAACACATAAACGGCGCATGTTTTTAAATGCACCGCGTGAGGCCGGTGTCGGTCATTAGCCATGCTCTCATTAAAGGACACGACGTCGTTCCACAGTGCGCGTCACTCAACCATGACCATGCCTCAACGTACACGAGCGAGGTTACAGCATAAAGTCTATAGGGCCTACAGTATTAACATACATGCCTTGAGTGTTGCGTCTTGTATAGTGGTATAGTAACACATGTAGGCATTTCCGCGATAAGTCAAATGAACCAATATCTAACAGCAATCGAGCTTTCTGCTGTACGCATGAATTATAGGTTTTTCTCTACAACTATATATATATATATATATATATATATATATATATATATATATATATATATATATATATATATATATATATATATATATATATATATATTTGCTGCAGCGAGTTTACAGACGTACTGTTTTAGAGCTGCCCGTTCCTTCTGTAACGTGTCAACCAGTGTGTGGGAATGCATTCATATAATGACGTCTGAATCAAGGAAGTCCCACATAAGCAAACACACGCAAGCACTGGCACATCGTCCACTTAAACGCATTGACACCCGCACGCGTTTCGGCATAGTCCCAACAACGACAAGTACAACTTCACGAAATGTTTCATACCTTCACACTCTGACGCACGCGCATAAACACCAATATATACAAATATATACTTTTCTTAAAAGTTAATGAACATAGATCCAGAACGAACACAACTCGAGCGGCCGTGGCTAGAATACAATAGTGCCAGTCGGCAATGGCAGCCGAGGCTATAATAGCGGCATCTCTGTGCAGTGAAACATAGCTAGCACATAGGTGCTACCTACCGTATACAGAGAGGATCGTAGTGTTGTATCTGGTCGCAAACCAAACTTCTGACTGTGGCCGAAGTCGATACTTGGTGTGGTCTTATAACTGTAACATGAACACTAGTCATAGCTCGTTTGGTGGGCTGATCACACGTAGTCGAGTAGTCAAACAACGCAACATTAATTGGACGTTTTGTTGCCATATGCGACAGTTATGCCGTTAACACGTGACTGTTTCGACAACAAAGCCCCACTATGTGTGCAATGTGTTTTCGGCGGATTTACATTGAATGCTTAAGAGCTTGCTAAATGAAGCTCTAAATAGTATCTGAATGTCTTTACTTATAACTTATCCAGGTTCAGTAGACTGTTTATGTGGATGCAGTTTTGTTCACAATACTGCAATTATGTGTGCATAATTTTGGTTGTTTCACTATACACAGACACATTTTGTTGACACGCGCTATTGTTTCATGCAGGCTGTTGTTTAAATAATCTCAACAGAGATGTTAATTTCACTATATCCTCCCTGTGAACATTTCATGATGTCATTCACTCCAAGCCTAATAAGCTTTTCATTTTTCTTTTTGTTATGTTTTTGTACTGAAAACTATGCGATGGTTGTCTCTATTCAATTACAAGTTTTAGTCGATAGCAATACTTTGCAAAGAACTGCTATGTGTTTCGAAGTGTACACATCAATTAACTGTTTGTATTATATGTATTGTATGTATTATATGTATTACGTCTATCAAAATATCTTCAAACATAGATGCATTTTTAATGACAGTATAATGAAATCATATCAATTCAAGGAAAATGACTTCCGATGAAGCTCTCCTTTTCAGGAGGCATGCTAAACAACTGCTTAACAAATATATTACATATCAATGAAAATGAAACTGACATAAACGAACAACAACTAATTCATCGCTCATCATACCATGATCTCAATCAATTTAGTAAGTTAGCTAAGGAAAATAAAAATTCATTTAGTATTTTAAGTACAAATATACAGTCAATAAATGCAAAGTTTTCTGAACTTGAGGCATTCGTAGAAAAACTTAATATGATAAACTTTAAATTTAGTGTAATATGTCTTCAAGAGACATGGATAGATGAAAGTGAGGACATATCACCATTTCATTTGCAAGGCTATGACTGTATATCTCAAGGTAAAACATGTACCAGCAAAGGAGGGTTGATAATATATATAGATGACCAGTATAAATCAAAAGTAATATGTAATCTCAATACATACCAACAATGGGAAGGCCTGGTAGTAAAGGTGCAGAGTAATTTATCAAAGACTGTCACTATTGGAAATATATATCGATCGCCGAGAACGCGAAATGAAGACCTTAGCGCTTTTATAGATGAATTTACACCGATTATATCAAGTTTGGAAAAAAACTGTAATAATGATATCGTTATTGCTGGGGATTTCAATATTAACTTACTTAAACTAAATGAAAACGAAATGTTTAGTAGCTTTTTCGACATGCTGATCTCACATAGTTTTTACCCTCAAATAACCCTACCCACTAGATTTACTAGAACAACCGGAACCCTGATAGATAATTTATTTTGTAGACTTCATGAATCAATACATACCGCAGGGATATTAACTAAGCGCTTTTCGGATCACCAACCATATTTTATGATTATGCATAATACTGTAAAATTGCAATCCCCGCCAAAATATGTAAAAATAAATACATTAAATGAGAATGCAATGATAAATGTCATGAATGAAATAAAATTAGGTAACATTTAATGTCATGAATGAAATAAAATTAGGTAACATTTATGAAAAATTAAATACAAATCCAAATGCTGACCCAAATTTTAATTATGATATAATATATGAAGAAATTACACGTGCTAAAACTAAACATATGCCAAACAAATTAGTGAAATTTAATAGATACAAACATAAGAAATCTGCTTGGATCACACAGGGTATATTAACATCAATCAGATATCGAGACAAAATGTACAAACAATTAAAATTAACAAATCCCATCTCAGGCAATTACGAAACTATTAAAATTAATCTAAAAACCTATAACACCATATTAAAGAAAAACATTCGGGCGGCTAAACAAATTTACTTTGAATCTCGGTTTTCACTTTTTAGGAATGACATACGAAATACATGGAAAACCATAAATGAATGTTTCTCAAAAAAACATACAAACAACAGTTTCCCAACTTATTTTGAAGACAATGGCTATCAAATGTCAAACAAACAAAACATTGCTGATGCTTTTAATAACTATTTTACAAATATAGCTCAGACAATTGTAAATGATATAAAGTATGAAGGTACCAAAGATTTTACCTATTATCTAAATAGACAAATAAATTCAACTTTTAAAATACAAAATGTTGATGAAGAAGCTGTAAAGAAAATAATACACAATCTACCCACAAAACATAGTTGTGGTTTCGACGGTATCTCCTCCAAATTGTTACAAATAATTGAACCTGTAATTTTAAGATCCTTGACTATGGTCATAAATCAGGTGCTAAGTACTGGAATATTTCCAGATAAACTCAAAATTGCCAAAGTAATTCCTATATTTAAAAAGGATGATCCCACATTATTTAAAAATTATAGACCAATTTCCCTGCTACCAACAATATCAAAAGTACTAGAGAAAATCATTTTTACCCAGTTGTCTTCATACTTTAATGAAGCCAAGCAATTTTTCGATAACCAATATGGATTTAGGCCGAAACACAGCACTGAGTTTGCTGCGCTTGAATTAGTAGACAGATTAATAAATCACATGGACAAATACGAGGTACCAATTAACATATTTCTTGACTTGACAAAGGCCTTTGATACCATTGATCATAATATTTTATTACACAAATTAAGATTGTATGGCCTGGATGATTCGACAGTATTTTTGTTTGAAAGTTATTTAAGTAACCGACGACAGTATGTCGTTATTGATGAAATGAAATCAGAAATCCTTCCAATAAATATCGGAGTTCCACAAGGTTCAATCTTAGGACCTTTATTGTTTACTATTTATATTAATGATTTTCCAGAAGTCAGTAATATATTTAACTTCGTTATGTACGCAGATGATACAACACTCTCTAGTACATTAAACCAATTTATTGATAGCACACATCAAAACAAAAGTGTAGAATTTTAAATAAATTACGAACTCTGTAAAGGTATGGAATGGCTAAATATAAATAGATTGTCCTTAAATAAAGAAAAATCTAAATATATGATTTTTCATGTACCTAAAAAAGAGATTCAAACTCTTACTCTTAAAATCGATAATATAAACATCGAACAGGTGGATGAATTTAATTTTCTAGGATTAACTCTGGACACAAATCTTACTTGGAAAAAACACATAAATAAAATAGCAAATAAATGTTCTAGGATTACGGGCGTTTTAAACAAACTAAAGCATGTACTACCACTAGACATTAAAAAACTTTTATATAATTCTCTAATCCTATCACATATTAATTATTGTATTACAGTTTGGGGATACAAAGGTAGCCGAATATTGAAAATCCAAAAAAAGGCAGTTCGAATAATAGCATTGAACAGGTACAATTCACATACTGAACCACTTTTTAAAACTCTCGAAATATTGAAAATAGATGATCTATTAAAAGTGCAAGAACTGAAAATTTTCTATAAATATAGGCACGGTATTTTGCCTGTTTATTTATTAAATTGGAATATTATACCCAATTACAATATACACAGTCATGATACTCGCAAAGCAACAAATATACACACATCTATGACAAGACATGAATTTGCCAAAAAATCCCTTAAACACAACTTGCCTCATACTATAAACGATACTCCAGAATTAGTTTTGGAAAAGATTATTACCCACAGTTTACAAGGGTTTGCGTATTACTTAAAAACATATATGTTGCAAAGATATCACTACGCATGTACAATATCTGATTGTTATGTATGTCAGATAAGTCTACAAAATCACTAGAACTCAAATATACATATAAATGAATAGATGCAAACAAATGTTATATGTTCTTATGTATTTGTCAGTATTGTCATTTCATTGTTTCAATTTGTACACATGTCTTATAGATAGATTTACACATAACATAGAGACAAACATCGTATTGAATGAATACAAATATAATAATGTATAATAATCCGAGTGGCTCCTGTGATAGCGACTTTTTAGTCTTAGCAGGAGTCACTAACCCCAATTCCATATGTATTCTTAATTAATTATGGTGACATTTGTTCATGTGCGTATTATTGCTATTATTTAATGTAATTGTTTTGGGGTCAGAAATAAACATCTTGTTCTTGTAAGTCCTAATTTACGGGTTCAGGGTACAGCTCCCGGCCCAGTAATGCAGTTGTCAGCCGGCTACGCCTACGCAGCTACGGCTACGGCCTACGCCGGTCGGTACTGAGTGACAGCTCGCGCCAGCCAGCCAGCCAGCCACCAGTCCAACATAACATGCGACTAATGTAACAAAGGTCAAAGTCTGTGTTGCAGTAAACTATGTTTATGTAGCTGCCATCAGTACTCATGACTAGTAACTTGTTATGCTAATAATCAAAACGGTTCAAAACGAAATGAAATGCCATCCACAAACTCGGTCGATGTTGGTCGGAGGCGGAGCCAAATGTTTGCGCTTGATCGCATTCAGCTAAAGTTATCGTCGTTTCTCTTCCATTGGGAATGCGGTGAAATGACAACGAACTATCCACGCATCGACGAGTATACCCCACAACAACACACGACATCACCACAATTCTTTATTCGCACTACTGTAAACCGTAAATACAAGGAAAATGGCCGCCAACTTCTCTCTTCTGCCAACCAGTCGCCGCAGACGACCACGTGACTCCGCGTGTGACGTCACTGTGAAACGTCCTATTGCGTTGTAGCGCTTACATTTTACCGGCGTTATAAACGTTCCGATTGACGTTTCTGCGCATGCGCGATATTTGTAAAATCATCAATGTGCAGCGAAATGACAAAGCATGTATGGTATAAATACTACGGGTTGTTCGTCAGGGTGTATATAACCTCTCAGCAAAATTATTTGTCACAAATTAACACGAGGCAAACAAGCTTTGAGGCATATTTAGATAGGAAGCGTAAATGACGTCACTGTTGTGCGCCATAATCCGTGACAGTGATTTATAAAAACCGTAATATTTTATTGCATTGAACGACATTTTAAGAAACTCTTCACAGTAATCATCACATGAGAGTTAACGAACAGCTCATGGCATTTATACCGAAAATGCTTTGTTGTTTCGTTGGACATTGATGATTTTACATTTATTGCGCATGCGCAGAAACGTCAATCGGAACGTTGTTAACGACCGGAAAAATGTAAGCGCGACAGCGTCCGTAATCTAGTAGTATATAAAGATATGCACCGAGGCAGTGTCAATATGCTATGAAGCACAGCTGTGGTGTAGCGTGATATAATTGTTTTATGAACAGCACAGAACAGGAACTGGTTAATTACAGAAAACGGCAAAAGTAACAACTGTGTATGTTATTGTAGCCCAGCAGGTGGCAGCACCACAGTACATAAGTCCATCTGTTACATCCCCAGTATTATAAGAATTAAACATACGGGTACAGGGGAGTGTTACTTAAGATTGTTCATCGGTACCTGGCTGGAGTCTTTATGATCCGACAACTCCTGGTAACACGGTCGTGTGTCACCAGCGTCTCTTGTGTATCAGCCGGTTCTCGTGGAGCTGCTGGCACTTCTCTCAGTTGTGGAGCATCGACACAGGGTGTAGTGAGCGGAGGATCCACTGAGGACGTTTCTACTGCTGGCACGAATAACGGAGGTAGCTTAGGTGCCTTCTGTTTCATCGGAGTTGTCCATGATGACTCTGGACCAGATACGAGCGAGGGTTAACGTGAGCGCTTCTGACGACTGCCGGCTCCCACACTTTTCCCCTCTGAACACGGACAACATCGCCAGGAGTAAGCTTCTGCAAAGGCGATGCACGTTTGTCATATTACAGCTTCTGTCGCTGCTGTCGGTGTGTGAGAACGTCATGCACTTGTACCACCTTTGGTTGCAGCAAACTCTGCTTCGTTGGTAGTTTGGAACGGAGCAGCCTGCCCATCAGCATTTGACACGGAGTACATACTGGATACCAGAAATCGGTGTGTTTCTGTACTCGAATAGGAGATAGATGCGAGGTAGGAATTACGACCTTCCTCGATCGCTTTCTTTAACAATCCCTTGAGGGTTTGCACATACCTCTCAGTTTGCCCGTTGGACTGTGCATACGTCGGGCTTGACGTTGTCGTCTTTATACCCCATTCATGGGCAAAGTCCTTGAACTCACGACTACCGAAAGGCACGTTATCATTCACGATTTATTCTGGTATCCCATGTCGGGAACAAATGCTTTTTGTTTGTGTGATGATTGCCTTGGCTATCTTGTCCGGAAGCTGTGAGAACCCTGGGTATTTCGTGTAGTAGTCCACTACTACCAGAAAGTCGCGTCCGTGGTATGTCATGGATGTTGTTCAGTTGCTTGACGTATCTCAGACAGTTTGTTCGCACTGACCGGGATGTTGAGCAGAAGACTGTGAACTACTCTGGCCAATTCCTCTTCCATCTATGCGCTGTCTTCACCGGGCATACACGCACGGGATAGTATATCAGCAAGATACATGTACTTCCCTGGCACGTAATGAACATCTAGGTCATAGGGATGTAGCTGCAGCATCGGTCTCTGTAGTCTTAGTGGTATCTTGCATAGTGGTTTCTTCAGAATACTTTCGAGCGGCTTATGGTCAGTTTGCACACTGACCGGAGACTCGCCATACACGTACTGGTGGAACTCGGATGTCCGCAGAAGGGGACCACTTGTTCATCACCTATACGCCAGGGGGTGCTGCATGACCTTTGACTCCTTTGACCTACTTTAACCCAAAAAAAACATACATTTTGACATTACTGGATCACGACCTATATATTCCCACAGTGCACCGGTCGAATACCGTTATGCAACGCGGCGTACGTACCCCGCGCACGGACCATGTGTATTAGTTTAAAACATGTCCAGACTTTCCTGGTTAGGATCACTACGTCATAGATACAATGTATTACATTTTGTTTTTTATTTACTTTATACTACTGGTTGCATAGCAACGTGTAGGGAAACTGGAAACGTGTTTAGACTTGTCTGCATATATGACAGGGCTACTTATAGTAGAGTTGCCCTCGCACATCGCCCAGTCGCAGGCGGTAAGGTCGTCGGTCAACATCTCCTATCCCATCAGCTCACGTAGTGTCTCCCCATGCCATGGTGTATACTGGTCAGCCCGCGAGTCGAACACCTGAATCAAAACATGCCGATTTAAAAAAATATCTGAATATATATTTGCAAAGTAGACCGATATTCATAATGTGTAACACTTATCAGTCTTATGCCAGTTATGGGGACTTATGTACAAGTCGGACCCACCTCAATTTTGCCATTATAACTGTATTTTTGCCAACATTTGATACTTGATTTTGTTAATTCAATCAATTATAATCATCTTGCGCATATTTATGTTCTATAAACAGCGCGTCTTAGCAGACTTTTGAGGTCGAAAAGACAGCGCGGTCGGCATAAACAAACTGTTTATCGCTCATTCCATGTGCACAGCGCAGTAACATGCACTTGCGACTGGCACAAATCGCGCTGTCTTTTCGACCTCAAAAGTATGCCAAGACGCGCTGTTTATAAAACATAAATATGGGCAAGATGATTATAATTGATTGAATTGACAAAATCAAGTATCAAATGTTGGCAAAAAGTTATAATGGCAAAATTGAGGTGGGTCCGACTTGGGGATCATTACACGACGGGGATCAATTAATATTTCGTGCAATATAAATTGATGTGAACCATATAATCTACTTTAGCTGTAATACTGTTGGTATTTAATTACGGTTTTTATAATGTAATGACAACAAAACGATTTATTGTGTTTGAAAGACAACTTGTTTAATACGAAATAGGTAAAAAAAATAACAATGTCACTGGAGTCGATTCTACATCTCTCGCACCTGTTCACACTGAACATACAATTACTGGACATTTATTGTAACTTCTTACTTGTCTACAGATGCACAGCATGGGCAGTGGAACGTTTGCTTGTGTGACACCTCAGAAACATTGGTGCACCAGGTAAGGTGCCCCCAGTGATTGCACCGGTGCCAAACGACGACTACACTGTGTCCATTGAAGCAACACGGAATTGCCACCGGGAGGACATTGTTGATGGCAAACACAGCAAACTTCGTTGTTTTGCATAGCTTCATTTGATTTGTTGCTTTGCATGGTGCTTGCATGTTTTTGTTTTCTGGGTTGAGTTTGCAGTGGTTTATTTTGCTTTTGTGTAACTTTTGTTGATGATTGTTTTGTTTGCTTTGTTGTAGCTTTTGTTGCTGTTTGGGACGTTGTTTGACGGTGTTGCATGAGCTGTTGTTTTCCCTTTCCCTCACTGATGGCTTCACCACCTGTAACTGTTGCCAGCCTTTTGTTGGTTTGTTTGTACGGCGGCACGAACTTTGGCATTTTTGAATGCAAGAATGCAGCGAGTGTGTTTTGCTGTACCTGATGTGTAGTGATGTTGTCTGTTGGTTGCATTTCAACAACACTGTTTTGCGCTAGCTGCTGGTCACCATTTTCTACTGACTCTGCAATTTCTGCTTCTACATGCTGCATGTTAACAACTCTGCTTGGGGCCAGCTGCTCGTCATTAACCACATCAGCATCAAATGGGTATATACCCGCACGCCTAAAGCTACCTGTGATATGACCGACACTCATTGTGTGACTAAATGCGTTCGCAGTTAGCTTGCATATGTCATAGCGAGTCACAACTCGTCCAGGGTTTCGTTTCAGAAAGTTCCGACATTCTTTGTAATAGTTCATCTTGAATGGCCCAAAAACTCCAACGTCCAGTGGTTGGGTCAGGTAACGTTTGTGGGCCGGCAGCAAGAAGAGGATGACATTGTGTATCTCTGCCCAGTCGATCAAGGGAACGTTCACGTGGGAACTGTGACCGTCATACAGGAGGAGTAGAGGGTCATCTTTGTGCGTGGGAACATACTTTAAGAAGTGTTCAGTTAGATACGTTTGTAATATTTTACTGTTCGACCATCCGGAATCTGACATAGTGCCTTGAGTCCCTGGAAGACCTCCTGCCAGAAGGTCATCGGTCATTTTCTTCCCCTTCAATATCATATATGGTGGCAGTGTTTGCCCTATGGCGCTAATACAGCTAATTATTGTTGTCGTAGCAGAGCGATCTGAAATGAAGCCAGGGGAGTGCGACAACGGGCGCAAATTATTTTCGGAGGTAGGATATGTTCGCAGGAAACACCCGTCTCATCCGCGTCCTGTGCGGTTTGTCCAACAGATCATATTTTTGGAGAATTACTAGCAACGCCTTGCAGTAATTATCCAAAGTTTCTCTCGTCGAGCATCGTGCCCTAACCATGCCCAAACCTTTGGGTTTGCTTATCTTCAGTTCTGGGCGTCTCTTCAGAAGCTTGGTCACCCATGTGTCGTGAACGGGGAAACTGGTTTCTCTCTTGTTCAAGAAAAATGCTGTTTCGCTAGCAAGTAATGCTAGCTCTCTTCTTGTATACCCATAGCCACAAGCAGCCACTGCTTTTACATGGGCAACAAAAGCAGCTTCTTCAGCATAGCTTAACAACCGATTATAAGGACATCTCGGTTTATACGGATTTATGCGACCTGTGGTCCTCTCGTGTAATGTAATAAGTGGGACGCCACACAAAATTGCAGCTCTTCTGGTGGACACTCCATCTTCTTTCCAGATTTCATAGGCACGCACCATTTGCTCTGGTTCATAAGATAACAATCGTTTTCTTTCAGATTGTGCCTGAAAAATCACAATGCAGACATTTATATACACACTATGAAACGTATATTTTAGCATATATATATATATTTGTTCTCATTAGTTTTTTACTTGTTATGACACACTTCGTGCCAAGCCAAGCTGGTCATATATTTAGACCCCATGTGATTAGAAAATATACGCGCAATATTTGTGTGGTTTATCTTTTACGTTAATCTTAATTTCCAGCTTTTTTAACTTTTCACAAATTGACAAAATATGACAGTACTGGCGTCCCATATTTATATTTCACAGGTGACCATAATTTGCCGAAAATCAGACGCAGCACCAGTGGCAGTGCTTGTTAGCGTCTGGTAAGAATGTTCCTGTTCAATTATGTTTCAAAATAAATGTTCACAAACCTCATTTTGCATCTTTATGACTTCGACAATCAAAGTAAGTAGACGCCAACCCAAATATACATCTGCTGCGCACTCCTTTGCGCATTCTGAGTGGCGCCTAGCGGAAATTAGATGCGAAATCCTTAACCGTTCGACTCGCGGGCGTGTTCGACTCGCCCGGTCATTGACTATAGTGCCGACCGCTTTCAATCCTTCGACGTCGATCCACGTCGTAACTGAATCGAACTGAACCAGTGTCCCTCGAAGAGAACAGACAGCACCCGACTGCCCTGGCGCAGCGAGCTTCGATAGATAGACAAGCGCCGTGTTGGGTCCGCACTGGACATTGAGGAACAGGTAACTAACCAAAGTAGATATTTAGGCATGTTAGTGGCATACGTGGGAAAGAAACCAAATTGGCATACGTCTTCTCGATAGAGATAACAATTAAAACACCGGGCAATGAAATAAATGCATGACCGTTTTCCGGAAGACCAGATATTATAGCTTTATTGTATATATGAGGGTGTAGTTCATAACATAACTACCAGGAGAGCAGGCGTAGATAGGGCATTGCATTAGGGACCTGCTTAGCCTAGTTTGAAAATAAGACACAATAATTTATAACCTTTGACCTTCCTCCGCTACGGTTGCATTAGCCCACTTTTGTTATGCTGCATAGTGCATAAGATAGATAGAAAAGTTTAACATTGCGCATACTCAATGATGTGTAGGATACCTACATGAGGAACCTAAGGAAAGTGACCCAGGTGGCCTACGTGCCGAATGTCATGATGATATTTGACCTTAACGTTGACCTGTGGCCTTGATTTTTGACCTTTACCCAATCGTGTAGACGATGACATCTCCTCCAGGGTCGTGTCTTGATCTTTCGACTATTTTAGACCTAGTTTTAAAATAAGACACGAATTTTTTGTGTATTAATATTCACGAACGTCAGAGGGCACCACTTTTCACCGCCTATCCACCAGGGGCGCTGCATGATGTATGACTTATGTGACATGCTATTTAAAGTAAGACACGAATTTTAATCGTACTAGTTCAGCACCTATCCGCCAGGGAGCGTTACTTGTTTGGAGCGGTTTGGCGCTGTTTGGTGCGGTTGTGTGGAATTACCCAAAAGACCCATTCCGTTTCTCATAAAGCCTTTTCATTTAAGCAATGATAAAACCTATTTCATTTACGGCATTGCTCCTCCCAAATCGACCCAAAAGACCCATTTGATCCCTTTCTACGCAAGAGCCAATCAAAACCTTTTCCACCCTTGATCCCTTCCTCCGCAGCAGCCAATCAAAACCCTTCTTCCTCTGCAACAGCCAATCAAAACTCTTGATCCCTTGATCCGCTCCGCTGCAGTTACCGGTTGATTTCACCCTACTATACTACTGACATACATCACACTGGAGACAATAGTAGCTCACAAAAATACGACGTAATATCTGTACAACGATTGCATATATTTTGCATGGAAACTATTACATGTATTCTGTTACAATACCTTAAGAAGTAATAATTATTTGGAAGCTATCTTTACAACTATTACATGTATTCTGTATGCGATGTGTAATTCTTTAATACCGGTGTGTCGTGCACACCCATATCAACCGTGTACAACTGCATACACTGGCAAGAATCGTTTTGTCTATTGACTATAATCATCCATGGGGTAGCTGCGTTCGTCGTCCGTGCGTTCCTCTGAGTCTCGACCATCGCCTGCGGAGACGACGAGGACGTAGGCGTGTACCGGAACCGTCGTCATCCCAGCCAGAGCCAGGACGCCAAACACCAGCAGCAACCACCCCAGGACGCGATCCGCTCTGAACACACAACACAGACACTCAAGTGAGGATTTTGGCCGACAAGAACACATAAGACAAATGAAACACGACTCGAACACACAATATAAAACACCCAAGTGACGATTTGGGCCGACAAGAACACATAAGACAAATGAAACACGACACGACACGAACACACAATATAAACGCTCATATGAGGACTTGGTCCGATACGAACACGAAACACTCAAGTGAGGACTTGGTCCGACACGAACACAAAACACTCAAGTGAGGCCTTGGCATAACACGAACATACAACACATAACACGATTCTGAATACTTAGTCTGACACAAACACAAAATACAAAACAGTCAAGGATCTGCATCGTCTGGTGTAGCCTGAACACAAAATACCATTGTGAAGATCTGCTTTGAAAAAAAAAAAACAGCACATAAAATACCATAGCGAGGACTTCATCCGGTCTGAACACTTTGCATAATTTGCTTTCCTGAACATACAACGCAACAGTTTTTAAATGGCACGTGAGGAGATACGAACATTGCAGAACTGGGGGGCTGATAGCACGGAGCAATAATTTCAACGGAATGCCTTGTGAGCGTGTATCCTTAAAGCCCGGTGCACACAAGAGCTACCAGCTCAGCAAACAGGCACGCGTGCCTGTTTGCTGAGCTGGTAGCTCTCGTGTGCGCTGCGCTTTTAGCGAGCAACGTGCGGTGAGTAAAATATCTATCGTGTTTAATATTTTCCGCCTCGCGAGGCGAAAGTCTCACCGTGCTCAGCACAAAAATAAACTGGCCAATAAAAATCCGTAGCGTTTACGGCATTTCAGAAATGGCGACAACACATGAGTTAATAAATGACGATGTGTCAAGTACGCTGCAGTTTGTTTACTGCAGGATCCCAATTTTGCTACGAAATACATCAAGCTTTAGCTTAGTCATGCTGCCAATGCTGATAACGGATATATATTAGAACCACTTTATTCATGTTGCATGACATCTCATAAATCAAACAATCCTGCGTGCAGTTGAAACTTTCGCAATTGTGGGTTGTTTTTGATCGTAAAGAAACACAATTTTAAGAAAACATTCGTTGGAATGTCTGAGTATTAGACATGTTTTTTTCTGACAGTTTTGATGTAATTTGCTAGGAAACCAGACCACGTGATTGTTATCACTTGATTTGAAACAGTTAGCTCAGCCTTTTTCTCACCGCGTGCGCTGAAACGCGACGTGAGCTATCAGCTCAGCAAACAGGCACGCGTGCGTATTTGCTGAGATGATAGCTCGCGTGTGCCCCGGGCTTAAGAGTCATATAACGCAACAACATGGCCGGCTTGACGTGTTTATCTAAGTCCTTACGCACAGTAGCAATCTTCAGATGGCCTATGTACCGTATATTATCCGTTGCGGGGCCCGGTAGACCTGTCCGTTGAAGACACTGCCGACCCTCGTAACCCGGCGCGCATGTGCACCGGAAGTGACCGGTCGTGTTCCGATGACACGTTCCTCCATTGGGACAAGACCTGTCACACGCCGCCCGACCCTGCCCACGGCGGAATGCGCGAGGTCGGAACATCATCGCTGTTGCGCTGATCTCGGTCACGCCGCGCCAGTAGACGCGCTCATTTCGCGCGCTCCACACCAACCTCGAGTTGAGATCGGCTCCGAGTCGAAAACGCTTACGGGAGAACCACCACCCCGTATGGAAGACACGAGCTTCCTCCCGGCAGAACTCGCTATCGGGGCTGTCCCTTGCACAGAAAGGGCCCGTGTGGTTCCGCAACTCATCCGGGAGGGTGTTCCCGGGCACCGTCTTACCGAGTTGAAGTCGAAACAGATCGTCTTCGCTCCCGACGGAGAAGTCTTCATACTCGATGTGCCTCATGCGCGCGGACGGCCCGACCTCCAGTTCGACACGCAGTGTCGCCGGGTGCTTCCTCGTCAGGCGGTGGATGTGGACGAGGCCGAGCCAGAAGGTGTCCTTCGAACCGAAGCCGTGCTTGTATTCCGACCACTTCCGGTAGAAGTCGACGTGCCAGTCGCGTCTCCGCTGCATGACCGTCCAACCGCCGCCAGCCGTCGTGAAGTCGCACGTTAACCACAGCGGCGTCGGCGCGGACACTTGCTGGAGGGCGGCTGTCTTCATCTCCCAGCACGCCACCTCGGCACAGTCGACCGGGCCGCAGGGCGGGGACTCCGCCAGGGCGCGCAACAGTCGCGTCGTCGCCAGCATCAGCCACCAGGAGCAACGACTCGCGCCCATGTTACGGCGACCTTATTGTTTTACATCATATTGTTATGATGTCACGTTTTACGTCGCTAGCGCCTCTATGACGACATTTACGAGTCGGTAATTAAAGTTCTAGTTCTTTCCACACTCAGTGGTGTTCTATTAACTGACTGGTCTGTATAACTTATTGGGGTTACAACGTTATGATCCTATGACGTGTCATTGAACTAGTCAATCTTTTTCAGAATTTTGTTGCCAAGCCAAACATTCTTTGCTGGCACCGAGGATGGTCACTGCCAGGACGGTTGTCGTCCTCGGTGGTTTTATTACGTCCCAAATTGAGACGGGACCGACATTAACGTGATTCTCCTATTCATGAGGGATACACAGACCCCCAAATGTTGAGAGCCAGGTTTTAACACCAAATATATATTCCTTTTTTATATTTATTCGCGTGTCTTCACTCCTAACTCGTTCGTTGGTCGAGCGAGAGAGGGCGTACCATGTCCGCTGTCATCGTTTGCAAGGAGCATATGGCTATCACGTATCGGCACACAAGGATACACACTCTTACGTACGCGTACAAACATGCACACCAACACACGCAGTGCGACTGCACAGCGTGACAGCGCCGTCTATTAAACCAAGCACACACCGGTCTACCGATATTCAGTAGGCACATCTAACGACTGTCGGCGTAAAATCAGTCGGCTGGCTGTAGTCGGTGTGCGTGGCGGCACCACTACTCTTTATTTCTGCCGTACTTTATTTCCTGCTTCCGATAGGATTCGCCATTTGTCTTGCGAAAAAATAACGCTACTGCTCGTGGCGCGCCGCTACCGGGCATAATATAATAATATATTATAGATAACGTTTAAAATCGGCTTAGTGGTGATTTTTTTGAGGAATTCGATTGGATGCATGCAACTGATTCGACTTCAACATAGATCTGTAAACAGAAGCACAACTATGGCCAGATTATAGAACAAATGAGGTGACATTTTCAGTCGGTATAGGCGCAGATCTTGCACTAAGTTGACATAGGCCGACCCTCTTTGCGGCTACAAGCTCTCCCGCTATGTGTGGACGCACACATATATTCATAATTCTTTGTTTTCCGTAGTCGATGACCGTGGCGGCGACGACATCGATAATATGACAACTATTGCTACTGCCAGCCCCCAAATCAAAAAAATTCCTCTGACAACGACGCCGGTCTCGTGAATAAATTGTCTCTAGTAAACACCAGAACGGTACACATGGGTAATATATAATTGATTTGAGGAACACGCATAGCGCCGACTGTACATATATTTGTCGGTTGGTGTGTGCTGTCTGGTGTGCTGGCAAAAGTCGGCGCTAGCACCGACTGCTTTACGCCGACTACGAACTGAAGTCGGCGTTTGCCGGGAGATGAGTGCTTCCGGTCCTGGGTGATGGTCATAATAGAAATGTACTCAAATATTATGATCAAGAGTCCATTTGTATTGAATAAAAGGGGCAATATGGTATCAAATAGAGAACCAGGAAAATAATGGATTAAACACTGTGCGACATGCCTGGAACGTGTAGCAAGAAAACCAACGAAGATACGTGACGTTGAACCTTGATAATATCGATTAGTGAGTTATTTTAGGAGTTTAAATGCCCCCCCCCCCCCCCCCCCCCACACACACACACACCCAAATGTTATATCATTTGAAAGCTCTGCATCGATCTCCCGTCACGATTAAGCCTGTCGTAGAGTTGCCAAGTGGTGCAGTAAGCGCTAATCCGAGGTCAAACAAGGTCACCATAAAACGAAAAGCAATTGAAATTGGACGCTTCTGAATACTTCTCGATATTAATACGGCTAAGTAACTGTTTTATGTTATTAGAAAATGACTAAGCCATATATTATTGGAAAGCGCAATACCTTATCTCCAAGTTTTCCAGTGTCATACGATGTTGCCTTGAGTACCCTGACAAACACATATAGCAACCATTGATGATTATGAAATGACGCAATGTTTAATATAGATACGCTGATGATGACTTTGTTAGACCTTCACTGCACCTGTACTACATCATTTGATGGTTCTACTGTGTACTTAAGTGTAACGGGGATAAAAAAAATGCTTTCCAAATGTATTATGATAAAATTATGTCCATGAGTATGTAGGTGACGTATTTGTAAGCAACCATAAATTGTGTAACGTGTGCGGAATGGCGCAGTTTCTAACGTTCATCAATTTACGGTGACCCCGTTTGAACGTCACTCAAGACAAACTCTCTCACCTCTCAGTTTCACGTCATACCGTATTTTGACGGGGAGAAACTGATCTTTCACACAATATATGACTTGTCCATAGTTATAAAGTAGACAGGCAGTCAATGTAACTTCAGAGTATTCCCGCGGCATTGTAATCTTTCTAATAATCGTCATTTTATGGCTGACCTTGTTTGACCTTGTCATCACTATTGTCTTTTCAGGATACAACTCGATGTTGTCCATTTTCTTGGACAGAAGATGTTGCGCTTTCCAACAATATATGCAATGACTTGGCCATTTTCTAATCATATAAAATAGCTACTTAATTTCTAGCCACGTTAATATTTTCAAAAGCGTCCAATTTCTAAAATTGATCATGTTATGGTTTAACCATGTTTAACAAGTTGCCGTACAGAACCAAGCTCCAGACGGCATGTGAACAAGGAAGCCTAAGGAAGCCTATGGCTTATCGAGTGTTCACTAAAAAAATAAAAATTATAAATATAAATATACAACATTATAAAATGCACAAAAATGCTAATAATTAACATACGTTGTCTCTAAATATATATATATATATATATATATATATATATATATATATATATATATATATATATATATATATATATATATATATATATATATATGTATATATATATATATATATATATATATATATATATATATATATATATGTATATATATAAGTAAAATAAAAAGTATACGTTGTCTCTAAAAATATACAAGTAAAATAAATAAATACATAAAACGTCCTACAATAACACAATTTGTTATAATAATACATTTTTTTAAATACATATATGAATAAAATTAATAATGTAATAAGAATTAAAATAATTTCTAAAACATTTAAGTGTTCAACCTAGATATAGCCCACCCTTGCCAGATAATTGTCAATTTTAGTTTTAAACATATTTACACTGCTGACATTTACACAATCATGACTGATTTCAATCATTTATTGTTCTATGGAAGAATGAGAATTTTCTTTTATCTAACCTACAGTACGGCTTGACTAACGGTGCCTTATGCCCCCTTGTCATTCTATCGTCTTTTAGTTTGATTTTTTTTTATCAATATCTTCATATGGATCCATTAATTAATTCAATATCTTAAAAACTTCTATTAGCTAGGTCTCCACTTAAAGGACAAACAAAGTTAACTTTTACGTGGCATACACCTAATAGAGTTAATATAAAGTAACAATTTCCACACATACTCAAATTTTTAATGCAGCGGTTTACCAGAAAAATATTTTTTAACACCCAGCTATCCAAATTCTATGCGCTACCCCATCTTAGACGAAGAATGACGTCACGACGGTGATCGAGGCGCTCTCCACGTAGATTCCCTGCATAGGGTTTGGCTGTTGTCATGAAATGGCTGCAACTCGGCAACGCGCGTAACATGCTGATGACGGTAAATATAAAGTTGTCTATTATTGTTATCGCTGAAATCATCCCATCAACTGATGATACATGTCTACATCAACGCATTTCTCCTCAAAATGGACCGAGCAAAGTGCCAAACAGTACGCCCGCAAATCACCAACGTGAATCCATTGCTTCAATACTACCGGTTGTTTCAACTATTATTGCAACCGTATGCCGAACACGAAGGCATAATTACTCTAAAGTTTACCATAGATTTAACCACATATTTAGATATACGTCTATAAGCTGCTGCTAGATGTCACGCCAACTGAACGAACTGTCGAAGACTCGAAGTTGTTGACCCTTAACAGCGTCGCCGGAAGCTGTCCGTGATATAGAATGCCGCGCGCTGAATGGCCAAGCCAAATTAACCCTTCACCTATGGCGGCGTCTAGACCATCGTGGATTTCGTTAGAATTTTAGAGTTTAAAGTCACATTCTGAGTAAACCGCTGACGTTAAAAATTGAGTATATGTGGAAATTGTTACTTTGTATAAACTCTATTAGGTGTATGACACGAAGCCGTAGCCTTTTTTTGTCCTTTAAACTTCTAGTTTCTAATGTTGACAATCTACATTCTAACAGGCGTACGTCTTTCATAGCATAAATGTGTTCTGGAATGAGTTTAGTTGCCCTCCTTTGAACTCTTTCAAGTTTATCGACAGGATACAAGGACAAGATCAAGTTTATCGACATCGTGACGGAAAGATGCAGGGCTTTCCAATTATATAATATTTGTGTGTGTGTGTGTGTGTGTGTGTGTGTGTGTGTGTGTGTGTGTGTGTGTGTGTGTGTGTGTGTGTGTGTGTGTGTGTGTGTATGAGAGCGCGGGTGGTGTAGTGGTTACCACATCCGCCTGCCATGCCAGCGTCACGGGTTCGATCCCTGGTACCGGCAGTTGTGATATAAAAATCTGGCTCTCAACACTGGGGACTGTGTATCCCTCGTGAATCGGAGAATTACGTTAATGTCGGTCCCGTCTCAATTTGGGACGTAAAAGAACCACTGAGGACGACAAGCACCATGGCAGTGGCCATCCTTAGTGACTCCTGCGTTAGCCCAAGATTGGGCTGTTTGGAGTAAATAACCTGGGACCTGAGGGCCATTTTGTTAGGTGGTTCTGCCGCTCGCCTAAATGTCTGACAGGTGCCTAATAGGATTGATGCCACTCGAACTGTTATAGGTGCACATTTCAGCGCAGCTATGGCGCGGTACGTTAGTGTTTCCCGTGTTTAGAAATAATTAAAATGTTCCATAAAGTAACGGGATACATCAGTTTGCTGTTAATACAAAATATTGTATATCATGTAGACGACCAAAACATGTATCAGTTATATTAAGACCTGTTTTAATAATGGGTACATTGGTCATTTGTTGGTGAGGCCAGATAGTAGATGAATGACGAGTCGTTCACGCTTCGTTCAGGGCAATCAGGCTCTTCAATTAAATCTTCAGACCACCCAAACCCAGTAGAAAAACCGTTGGACATACTTGATAAAGCAGTGTTTTCCCTGAAGGTGGTAGGATGGGCTGAGCGAGCACCAAATGTGTGATGCACACTGGTCCTGGTCACTGGATCCGGGGGCATAATGATAACCGCTCAGGACTGTTTTTAAAACTAACATCAAAATGCTTGCTTTCTGATTCTCAGGATTGTGAACTTGAATGGTGTTTTAACTGGCTATTCCCATGGAAGCTGTTCCCTGATAGTAGTCAGTATAAGAAGTATAATGGTAGTTGTTTCATGTATTTAAGTGAAATATTTAAGCAAACTACAGCTGTGTAAAGTTACAACTTCCATGACGGTTTGCTAAGCATATAAATAACATACATTATTTTTTTGCCTGGTCATATTCGCTAACTGAAGTGCAGTGGTGTTGTTTCATGTACGTAGATTAAATATTAAGGAAACTGCAATTTTCAAATAAAATGACTTACTGTAGTCATATTCTCGTCCACATAATTGTTTGCACTTCTGCATATGAATCCCGCTGAATCCAACTAAATAAATAGTCACAACAATCCTCAAACATAGGCCATTTTAACTGCCTAATTATTACAACTTTTTATCGGCGGATTATCATGATATTTGTAGTCACATTAATTTATCGTAACTTTTCAAAATGGCCATGAGCTCGCAAATAATTTTGAAAGGAGGAGCCTGTGACCATGATCTAATATTGCTGCAGGCATATATAATGAAAACCAGAATATGATAATGAGAGGGAAATATCATTAACCACTCTTAAGCACCACCAAAAAATCGGTTATCAGCATGGAATCATGGACTGACATCATAACAATATAAGAAAATTAATAAACGGACTGGTATGTTGCATGATAATAAACTACGACCATTAAACTCGGACCCCTGTCTCCCCATGTTGTTAGAACGGGCAGCAAATCCGTATGTCCTCCTTAATATTAGCCTAATTATTAAATAATTAGGTGTGTCAGTATCCCTAAGACAAAGGCCAATACATTGAAGAATTAAGTATCAAGCTGCTAGCCTAGGCCATGGCTTTATGCATAGACTATCCACCCATCATTTGGATGGGCAATGTAAAGATCAAATTAAATTCATACAAGTTTATGATTAATTAAATTCCGTTTAGAATTAAACAATGGTCTGTCGACATGACTCGTCACCTTACAATGCACAAACAAACTTGCTCTTGCCTCTTAGAAACCATGCAATAAAAACAGGCTACAAAGTAATGCAAAGACTTCTAGGGGTGTCTGAATATATATAGCTTTAGATCAGGCCTTTGTGCCAGATACATTTTGTATTAGTCCAGTGTGTCCAGGTAAGACACGCATGAATGCACAGAATGGATAATGTAAAGCTAACTGTTGTTTACTCTTAAGATTTGTGTCCATACATTTACCTATCCACTGTAATTCGTAGTTGTTCAATAAAAACTTCCAGTCCATCTCAGGTAGCCAGGTCTGGATAAAACTCAGAATAACTCGACTAATGTGTGTTTTCTTAATTACTCAGGAAATCTCGTTCCTCCTCGGATTCGTCCCGGTCTCTCTCACCATACAACAAGCGAAACCGACCTCCAAGGAGGTCAAGGTCAACTGACAGACGTAGATCAAACAGAGGTCGTAGGTCACCACCACGACGAAGCCGCAGTCGTTCATGGAGACGTGATGCCCATTCTTCTACTCGCCGTCGTTCTCCGCGTCGATTTAGCCGACGTTCGCCAAGTCCTAGGGGGCGTCACCGTAGCAGGAGTCGACCAAGGAAGTCGCCAAACCGAAAATCTAGATCACCCGCATCAAAACCCAAACAACAAGATAAGAAACCTTCCAGTACTGAAAACAGAAGACGGTAAATGTTATACATGTTTGCATTATGAATAACAATATTTATTATTTAATATGCTCAATGCACTGTACACTAAAATATAAAGCTATTTATTATGTGTTAACACTAATATTAATAATATTAAATACAACTTTAAAATAAACTTTCAGATAAAAAATGAAATCATCAATGTTTTAGACAGCATGCTTTATAGAGTTTAATAGATAACCTGAAAAATCCTGCTGTTTTTTGTAACTCTGCCAATAGTATTGATAAACATGCTATATTAGTTAATATACAAATTACAAAATATGTCGGTATAAATAATTGTAAAATAAACGGTATTGTTGAATGCAACTGAAATTTATTTTTGATCATCAAAATTGATGCCATAATTATATGTAACCAAAGTCATATGGACATTTTGTTTTCAATGTTTCAAAATGGCTCAAACTTATTTCAAACTGAACAACATGTTCTGGTTGCAGGTCCGTAAGTCCGAAAACACGATTCGTTGAGAAGCCCACATCCAGAGAGAGACCGCGAGAGGTGAAAGATACGGCACCGAAGGTTCGCGAGGTTGAATCGACAGCGGCAAGATACAGCAGACCAGCTGGTAGAGGAGAGGATCAACAGAGCGGGAACAGACCTCGCTCTGGCTCCGCCAATAGAACGCACGTCGGCGGCGCACACAGTCACCCGTCACCTGAGAGAAAAGACGTCGCCAGAACCCCAGCCGCTGTCCACAGTCACCGCGAACATGCACGAAGTCGATCACCCATATCTCACAGCGATCACCCTTCAACGCGGACACAGTCGGCTGATGGCAGACCGCAAGGTTTTTGCCCCAGACGAGATCCACCACCACCCCGGGATCGTCGTGGATCCTACGGAGCAACATCGGAAAAGAACACAGAGAAACCGGAATTGTCTCGGTACAGACCGGTGAGGGACGCGGGCGAACGGCAGCCAATCAGAAACGCGTCTCCGCCCCACAAAGGTCAGGGCGTTATCCGGCAGACGTCAACAACCCTGCACGATAGGTTTTCGGTCGCCCAAGGCATGTCGATCCATTCAACGTTTGACCCACCCGAGCAGATAACAATCGGCATTGAGCGGAATATCCCCGGTAACGAACCCGCAGTGATGCGCTCTGAGTTCCGACCGGAAGACGTCACAGTGATCCGACGGAAGGACGAAGGCGTGTGCCCGTTTTACGAGCGCCAGGAATTCGAGACGCGTCAGGAGGACGAAGAGTACAGCGAGAGACGCATCGTGAAGATCATCCGGCCGGTCGAGGTGCAGCGTGGCGCCAGGGGTGGTGGAAAGTTCGAGCAGGCGTACCAGATGAAGAACTTTGAGGTGCAGAGTGGCGGGCACAAGATGGAGGCGGACAGTTGTACGAGTGAGCGCGTGACGTTGAGTGACCGGTGGGGCACGGGCAAGAGAGATCCGGAGGTCCTCTGTAGTCACGCCATTGAGAATGTGATCCATCACCGCCGTGACTTGACCGAAACCGAACGGTGAGTAACGCTGTTTACACGTTGTAATTGTTACAGGTCTGTTTAACTCTGTCAGGGAGTATAGCTGTAATGGCACAGTGGCTAGAGCTTCGGATTCGTGACTAGGAGAACCTGGGCTCCGACTTTGAATCCTCTGCTGCTGTGGCAATTTTTGGGCAAATTGTTTCTGGCTACATTGCGCCAGTATACTCGGCTGTATGAATGAATATTTGGCTATAGACTGTGGTGGATATTTGTGTATGAATAGTCTTCGTACATTAATTGTAGCGCGGCTATTTCATTATAATAAACCCCGTTTGGATTCAGGATCAGAGTTGTGTATTTAGAAGTAACATAACAAACTGTGGCCTTCTGCAGATTACCCAATTTCCGAACTAGTGGAATTACAAGGGATGAAAGAACGCTGCACAGTGGCAGGTCAGTTGCATTGACATTTATTGACCAATTAACCCTGCAGGTGACCAAGAAAATTCTCTGTGGCATACTGTTCCAATAAAAATCATAACTGTCAATATTGGTCGTAAAAACATGAATGATGCATTATTTTAATGCTAAAGGAATGCTTTATTATTATAAATTAATAATATCTATATAACATTCTAAAATCATGGAGATATTTCTATCTGAAATTGAAAATAAAATAAACATTTCATCCTGGTGCCATATAATGCTGTTGTGGAATGTGGATATATACGCTTCACTGTTTAGACAGATGCAACATCATTACCTGCCAAATAAAGCATGATGTTTGTTGATGATGCTACATTTGAAACCACGGTTCTGATTGGCTGAATCGACTGAACCCATGTGACTTACAGTGTGTGTATGTTTGACAGATTGGCCACTCACAGGCATGTGTGGGGGTGTAGACTTTATGCATGGATGTGTAAATTCATTCATCAGGGCATAGTAAAATCTCCTAAATATGGACGGCATCAACATCACGTGCTTTGTAAACTTCATTGTGAAAAAGCTGTCACTGAATCTGTGTAAAAATCTGCCAGCTACCAAATGATACCAAATGTTAGTGTGCCAGTTATGTGTGATGGAAATGAATTTTTTTACAATAGAGGCAGGTGCCTTTGGGCCTATTTTTGGACTTAGTCATCTGCAGGGTTAACATTCTTAGGTTGTTTTTACATCAATTCATTTAACTGACCCAGTCTGATCTGATCAGAAATAAAACTGAAAATATTTTGGTTGTTCAACAAAGGTATCGTGTATGCAATACCTCAGACCTCAATCCCGGATAGTTTTGGAATTGAAAAGACATTCCCATTAAGTTACACTCCTAGTCTCCTACTAAATACAAACATTGTAAACTTGCAGTTATTTGTGTACACATACCACAGAACAAAACCATTTTCCCACCATAAATCCTTATTAGACTACAGTGTAGTCGTCTAGATGGTAATTGCTTTTACCGCCTGAAATTGTGTTGAGGCAGATTTAGATGCTGTACAAGTATGTTGCTATAATTATTATGTGATTTATATATTTCCCATAGTTACCATTTTGCCACAATCACCCGACTGATTTACAACTAAATTGGTTGCCCCACTTAGGTCATCGGGAGAGTTCGGGGAATGGGATCGGTACCAGCGTGACCCACATGACCTCCGACACAACCTGGTGGTGAAACGGAGAACTGGAGCGCCTGACTCAGTGGAATCAAGATGTACAGTCAGGTAGTGGTGCTTCTGGTCACATTTGACATAGAGCAGTTTACATGGGTTCCATTCTCACAAGCCATGGGTTAAAACTACCCCTGGCCGATCATCTCTGTAAAGCTGGGGAGTGAGCCGATTCAAACTATTCAATTATGGCATTTTACTTCGCCAGTCGCTATAGGGTCAGCCGTGAGAACAGCCACGCAGCGCAAATACCCGCCCCAATTTGAATACCCAGTATAATGAGCCGTCCTAAGCATTGCCTGTAACACGAGCTGCGCGTGGCTGAAATCACCCACGTTTAGCCGACCACATTCCTCTTTCCACAATTTCATCCGCTGACATTAAAAGAGGAGTTCTTGAAAGGGATTTGCCAGGGGTGGAGCAGAGCTGGTACTGGCGTAATCAGCCACAGCAACCCCTGGCGCATGAGGATGCTGGGTTCTTTTGGGGTAGCGTTTCCCCATGCAGGGGTTAATTTATTCAAATAGTTGTTGACCCCTTTCAAACACTCCTCTTTTAATGTCAGCCAATGCAATGCAACATACACTGGTTTGGGTTTATTAAACACGGTATGAATGGCTCTATACCACCGACATGTTCATTCTAGTATCATATGAACGCTAGATGAGGAACAGGGCAATTTTGGTTTAATATTACTAGCAGTGTTTTATGATGTACCCAGGTATGTTGTATAACTCCACAGTTATTGTCTTTCAGGTATCGATTCGGACGAGGTGACGATGCCGACGCTCATCGACCCAGGGGTAATTTGATAACTATTTATAATGTCTTCATCAAGTGTCAACTGCAGTAATGGAATTGCCTAATTACTCCATCTCTCTCAAAGCCTGACAGATGTTCACAAATACACAGCTGTATATACAGCAATTTACATATAACTTCATAAATGTTGTTACATCAGGACACTCCCAAGTTGTTTCGGTAACAGCAAAGAAATAAGGTGTTATGCTGGTAACTTTCAATTTGAAGGTGACCACAATAGTGATGGTCTGGTGTGAATGGCTACATTGCTTCAGTGTGAATCACTGCTTAAATCACACCTCTAATCACCCTCTTTACCTTCATCTTTTGTTTAATTACACAGGTCTGTGTTTTACAATTATTTTAATGTGTAAAAAAGTTGGTCTCATTTCATAATACTGGACGCTAATAGTTGTTAGGCAAAATTTCTGTAAACCATATTGAGCATACGTGCTACTCGTAAATGTTGCATATATTGCCAGTTGATCAACTGCATTATTTTTAAACAAACGTGTGTTTCAGAGGGCATCCAACAAGGGAGACGGGGATCAGCGATTGGTGTGAAACCGAGACTAACGTCACTTGTGGGACATGCTGAAGTTGGTGCTCGAAGCATGGACACGCGCAACGTTCTCCCCGACTTCTCAAAACGTGAAAGTAAGTATTATGTACATTGATCTCCGATTGATTTGTTTATAGATAAAGATAAATACTGCATGTCACTCTTACTAATAAGGTTAGGTTGGTTGGTTGTTTAATGATATATTGAGTTGTGCTGTATGATACCGGTTAGAATATTCACATATTAATTAATGGTTGTAATATTTTAGGCTTATTAAGTTATTTAATATTAGAATATTCAGTCATGTGTTGAATTATAAAATCAGTGATATTGGTACAGCAGTTATAAGTCCATGAACCAGGAGTAGTTTAGGACAGTTGTAGGCTGGTCGATGAGAGCAGTGACAAGCGATGTCACTAGTATGTGAACGCAATCTGAGTTAATTGGTACTGATGATACTAGATGTCTTAGCAAGATAACAAGAAAACTACCATTCTAGATGTGTCAGTAAGAATTCACGTGAATAATAATTAACAGATCTGTTATGTCGCTGCTAGCCTACATCACAATCAAAACCTTTGTCATTCTTTGCCTGTGTCAGTAATACTGATGAAGGCTGTATACCAGGGGAATGTGACTATCGTTCCTACTGCAGCACAGCACATCCTGGTTCAATAATTTTGCATACAGTTATTAATTTAAAAAATGTAAAGAAAAAGTTTGAGGGCCTGAATTTTAACAAAACTTATGCAGTATGTGAACATGTCCAAATAGTTAGACCTTTGTGCCAAAGGTCCTTTCGGGCCTAAAACTGGTACATTTCATGTTATCCAAAACTATTCTGTAGCGTTTCTTCTAATTTTGCATAAACATATCTGAGGGTGTCTACATTGTACACAAGAAATTTGTAATTCGCTAGTTTTATGGTGTTGTTATTTTCTCGTTGCTTTCAGACAAATATGATTACCAGGCATGGGAGGATCACCCAGAGATGATCCCACGAGGATCCAGCTACTTTGAGGTACGCTTGATCCACTTAACGTCCTGACAAGACAACACAGTCCAACGTTGACAGACAACATTTCCACGATAATACCTGTGTCACATGAGAACAGCATTCCTATGCTTTCTGTAAAAAAAAATTGGGATAATATTTAATGTATACTGAACAGATAATTCAGCACTCTTGCCAGTTATGATGGTAAGAATAAACGTCTGTATTACAGAATTTACAGTACATTTGATCCCAATCGTAAACTCAAAGGTAGAGCTGACGAGAATCGTTAAGCATGACATTATGAGCACTACCATATACGGGTGATCACCTGAGTTAGTCTGGATGGTTAGAGAGAAAAATAATTCAGAAACAATTCGGGTTGCTAGTTTCGGATAGTTTTAACACGATGCATGTCTTGAGCCAGAATATGTTTCAACCAGTCTTAGATTTATAAATGTGTCTTTAACTCTTTATAAGTGTGTCTTTTAAACTCTTTTAGCATGTGAACAAGTCTGCTCTCTACAACACGGGAAGTTTGCACACCAAAGGGTATCGCAGTTAACACTGCTTGCCTCGGCATTATGACCTGTCCATTTTTTTAATGCTTTGTTTACCATTTGAATGTGTTGCATGCAGAATCTTTCCAATTGCAAACATTGTTCTTAGCTTAACAAAGTAACTAAACACAAACTAGCAGGCAGTAAGCCGTCAACATGCATGTTGTGGTCATAAGAATGTAACATTAAATGAAAACAAATAAAATCTAGGAGCCGTCACCCTCATTTTAATTAGAGCCACAGACAGCCATTTTGGGTCCTTAGACACTTGGAATGTATAGATAATCTAGTAGCCAGCATCTCTCTTATTGTTTGTTTGCAGCATGACAATCGGGATGACTTCAACTATCGCGGCCGAAGGGGATTCGGACGTGGCCCTTTCCGGGGAGGTGGAAGAGGGAGGGGTGCAGGACGCCGGGGTAGGTTAAAAGGGAAGCTGAAACGCTGTCAAGAACAACCGTTGCCCAAACATCAGAACATACCATGATTTAAAGAAGATGAGTTCTTAGTTCTTAGGTGGTTTTCTCCAAACAGCCCAAACTTGGGCTAACGCAGGAGTTCTCTAGAATTAGTGAGTCCACTACAGGTTACACATTTACCCCCTGTGTGGGATCTTTTACTTCCCCTGGCACAGACACCAGATAGAAGGGACCACCGAAAGACACAGGCAAATGTGGGGTAAACAAAATTGCCTAAGTTTCGAAACGGCAGTTGGTGGGATTGAACCACCGTCCCCTCGATTGACAGTCCGGCGCTCTATCGCGTGACCACCGCTCCCCAGGGGATATTTTAAATAATATTTCAAACTTGAACATCGTTGACCACTGGGTGCCACCGTTACATTCAAGCTGGGTTGGGTTTGATTAGTTCCTATCTACTCAATGCAGATTTTCTATTTTTCCGATTTACTTCGTTTAATAGACATTTATCTGCATATAGAATATGGCGCCATATTATATGTGGTAGGTGTTATATAGATCAACAAATAATTTGTATGCTTATCCGATATTAAAATGTTAAATTGCAGTGATTTATAATCAACGAATAGATGTAAGTAGGTAAGTAAGTTAGTGAAGAGTGTATTTAACAATGGTGACCATGTTATGTGTTGCGTTGTGATTCATCACCACTCTTGACTTATGATTCATGACCACTCTTGACTTGTGATTCATCACCACTCTTGACTTGTGATTCATCACCACTCTTGACTTGTGATACATCACCACTCTTGACTTATGCTGATGCTTGCTTAAGAGGCTGATTTTTCACCTGTAAACCAATTTCACTACTTAACAGTGAATTTGTAAACTGACAGCTGTCAATACCAGTATGAGAGCCACATGTACCCTAAATCTGGTGTGGCACGGAAATATTCTCCTCTGCGATTTAGCTGCACATTTTTGCTTCTTTAATTCGTAAAATTTAATAGTGGATTACGTGTAATGAATTTTCCGTAATAATTATGATCACGTTATCATAGTGAATCAGTCCTGGATGTGTTGTTAGTAGACCACGCAGCCTAATCTATCACATCTCTCATTGCAGACTTCATATCATCAGAACCAGCGTGGAAGCATGACAAGTACGAAGAAATAGAAGATGAGGACGATAACAAACCAACAAGCACGACGTGAACTTAGATTTTGCAGCCACCTGGTTCGAGTTGAGATCATCCAAAGCTTTGTTTGAGTTGTGAATGATCTGTGCATAAATACGATATTGATATGTGCATAAACGGGACTTTCAGGCACTGTTTGTACCGAATGAATCCTGAGCTGCTTGGTACTGGCAAGATTGGACGTTTTTACGCAACTGAACCTTTGTGGATGTTTTTGTAGAATAATTTTACGATTGCATGTGGAGATGATAGTGACAGTTTGTCTGAAAGACTGAGAGAGACAGAGAGGAGAGATTACATGTGGAAACGATACCTGCTTCATGACAGTTAGTCTGCAAGACTGAGAGGTTTACAGTGGGGGAACATTGTGTGGATTTAAATGTATACATTTGTGTGTTCTGAGAATTACATTTTGTAAGACTGAAATGTGAGTTGTATAAGTGTGATGTTCACTTCATGAAATTGAAACTTTTATGTCACATAAAATAACGAACCCAGTGAAATAAAGTTTCTGAACGAATGTTAGGGAATGCAAATGTTTATGGTCACATGCGATTGCACTGAAAATTGAACGATTGCAGTCGAAAGTGCATTCCACATTCCATTGCGAAACATTCGAATGACATTCGCATTGGTTAACAAGCTATATATATATATATATATTATATATACTTATGAAACAATGCATTTGGCAATGTTACCCCAAAACATTGACCCGCTGTCCCTCGCATCCTGACAGTTGAAGAGAGGGACGGGTGCTCTTGAACAGATTTTGCTCTGAAGGCGAGGCAACTAAATAAAGGTCTACAGGGACGTAAGAAGACATAAAAATGTAGGGAAACAGATGTGTGGAGGGTGATATGCACGCCCAGCCTACAGCAGTTAAAGCCAAGACCACCTCTACCAGTCAACGACATGTTCTTTTTAGGTTTACCCTGCACGTTTCCCCACAACATCTAGTCATATTCAAAAGCTCTGCAGAAACATTCGATGGGGGTCGACCAAAATTACCCCCCAAGTTTCACACTGCAGCAAGTGAACTAAATCCAAGTCAAGACTTGACAGTCCATCGTTATGACACCCTAGAGGAAACGACATAAGATCGCCACCATCGTTGTCTTGGTCAGCCGGGACCAGAACAGTGCGGATGGACAGGCAGCGATTTTATGTAAAAACCTTCACACATCCCAGTTCACTGCATCCAGAAATGCTGTTTGCTTGTAGCCTAAACTACTTCCATCTTTCGTTACGAAATAAATACTTGTTTGGATTCTTACACACACCCTTGGTCCACTGCTCTGATGATCTGTAGGTTGCGCTTGTTTGAGCTAAAATTCCTGATTACAGAATGCAATTATTTTATTATGGCCAGTATCTTTCTGATGTAGAGCCGTTTTCTATTACATGTTATGCCTTTAGACAATCCCTCTTCTTTGGGCGGACGGACGTTGATTTAGTCACTTCTCTGAGGTGTTTCTCGTTGAGCCTAATCGGCCACTTTCTTTATACTTACATGATGAGAATATGGAGCGGAACACAGAATAACAACTAATTAAAGCGAATGATCCAACCCCCAGACTGTAGAATTTGTCTTTTCCTGCACTTTTCTGAATGTGCTCCGTCACATGCACTACAGAGGAATCTTAAAGAATAAATCGCCACGTGGCTACAAATGAATAAAAAAAAGGTAACAAAGAAACAACAACAACAGAAGGTGATGTTTGTCCTTCTATATTTATGTTTGTTTTTCCACAGCGTTGCGGTACCAGTGACCAACTAGACAGACGCCTGCGAATGTTCTTTCTGAGTACGTCTTGATGTATTGTTGACTTGGAATCCCTGTCGTGCGAGGTGAGGCTGGCCGTGGTTTAATTCAGTTAGTCGCCTTTTTCTTCCTCTTCTCTCCCCTCGCCTTTCTCTCACCATGTTCTCAGTAAATCGTCTACAATTCCCTCTATCTTTTGCTCCCGTTCTCCAGTCCTATGCCACTCCTACCAGGTCTCTCTTCACGCAGTCCTTCCATCACAATCTCGGCTGTCACCGCTTCCTTTCCCCTTCACCATCTCATGTCTCTGGCCCCGTTGTAGTTCTTTAGTTTCGTATAAGACGGTCGACATTTGGACTTCCTTTGCCCTTTGGTGTCACTCCTCTCGAGTTTCCTGTTTTAGACGTTCTTCTGCGAGCTAGACGTCACAGACGTCAGGTTCATTTCCACTCGACGGTCGCACTAGATATATCGAGTGACGACCAGAGAGATATTTCTATGGAACTTCCGTAAAGTAACGACAATGAAATTATACATTCTTATCCAGTCCTTAGGACATTTTAAAGTAGTTTACTTTTTGTCCAATCAAACATGATCTCGACTTCTTTGGGAAGAACATAACCACAGCACAATTAATACTAGCAGGCATATATACCCAATACTGTCCATAGTTATACAGTGAATGAACCGAGGTAAAGCGTAACGTGAAGGAATTGGTGAAAGATTCGAACCGCAGCGCAGGATACGAATGGGATATCTCTCAGTCGAGAGTGCGAAGTCCAAGCCACTGCGCGCTACTTCGTTCAGCGAAGGCAAGAAACGACAACCACATGAATCGTTAACGTATTTGACGTACAGGTAGCTAAGACATTGCCACGGCGATGTCCATGCGTCTGAACCTTGACCTGACGCATATCGAGTGGCCACTCTAGAAGGACGCATACGCGGCACTGCATAAACATTGCCAAACATTCGACACTTAAGACGCGCCACGGACGCAAGCACACGCAACGACAGCTAAGTTTAGGACACCACCCACAAGGATACTGCGTTGAAAAGTAAGTTTGTTACATATCTAAAGAAATATAATTCCAGCAGGCCTACAACGACAGCGAAAACCGTACATGGTCATTTAATAGTTATCTTGACCGTGTTCTGGTTGCCGTGCTGCATGCGATAGTGCTGATGTCTTTGGAAATCTGTTAATGTTGATCATTTTTAGACAACGTAATCCTTTTGATTAGTTGTGTTGTGTGAAACCGGGAATCTACTTCATGGCTAACTTTATTGAGATCATAACGGAGACCGTGAGTGACTGCATGGGCGAGTGAGTGAGTGAGTGAGTGAGTGAGTGAGTGAGTGAGTGAGTGACTGCATGGGCGAGTGAGTGAGTGGGTGAGTGAGTGAGTGCGTGAGTGAGTGGGTGAGTGGGTGAGGAGGACAATTGTGTATCCGTGATGTGCAGGAGATATATAAAACACTGTTAATTCGTTTGTGATTCAAAATATAGGCTTTGTTGTTTCTAGCTACACCAACAACACAACGACCACGCTGACGAGCCGCTGACATGAAACTGCTCCTGCTTACGGTGAGTTCGGACGGCTGTTATTTGTTTAACCATTTTGATTTGATTGATCAATATTTCAACTCACCCTCTCCATATTTGTTGTTTAGAAGTAACATGATATTTAATCAGAACAAAACAGTACTTCTACGTACTGTTATTGATATGTGTGTGTGTGTGTGTGTGTGTGTGTGTGTGTGTGTGTGTGTGTGTGTGTGTGTGTGTGTGTGTGTGTGTGTGTGTGTGTGCGTGCGTGCTTGTGCGCGTGTCTTTGTGTGCATGTGTATGAATGCCCTTATCACCATGAATACCATTGTAAAGTGTGTACGTGTACGTGTGTACATGCGGTTGTGCATGAATGTGCATACGAGTTCGCATAGGTAACATATTCACACGCCACACCACATCAGAGTTTATCAACCCACATCATGCAAATTACGTCGCACACGGAAACGTTGTGCCATACCGAATTTATTTTTGTGTCAAACAAGTACCTCACGGTTTGCGTACGACACAATCAAAATTACGCGCGAGACCTTCAAACGTTGCTTAATTTGCCGAAAATATTGATAATTTTAAAATGTGTTAATTCATTGATAGGCCTACTCCTAGAATACAGTTTACATTTCAACAACCTTCCGTTAAGTTTTTGCCATGAAGATTAATCTTCTTAAACAAAATATACGACGAAAAGCATAAGTTCAGGCAGCCATTTTGACCGGTTTTTATTTGACGTAGTTTGCTAAGCAACTTGGACACTTCAGTTATGCCCGACAATGTAAATGTTTATTCATTTCTATAGCACCATATTAATTTTGTACAGTAATATTCTATGGTGCTGCACATTATACAAGTCAATATAAACATGCAACATAATTCACATATATTGATAAATATAAAATAGTAAAAACAAAAATTAGCTAAATAAATATATAAATACATTGTTTAATTAATAAAAATAATTTATAAAAAATAAAACAAATATTAAATAAATAATAACAAATAAAATGATTTTTTTTAGTACAAACATCCGACGTAGACTAAGTAGTTATCTAACATTGTCACACGTTTGCTATAAGCCTTCCTGCTCCAGCTGTGCATCGCCGCCATGTTGGCCGTCACAGCCTCGCTCGACATCCTGCCCAGCAATCCGAAGAACGCTCACGAAGCCTGCCGCTTCACTTGCTTCAGGACGTTCCTTATGAACAAAGTGCAGCTGAGTCGGTTGGAAGGAGAGGACTTTCCCCAGATGGACGAAATGGTGGACATGTTGGAGAGAAAGTTCGAGAAATGTGTCAGCTATTGCGATAAGATGCCGCACTAGTCCGGACGCCCGAGTGTACGTTAAACGAACGAACGGGTTCCAAAATTTGTCCTCGTAAGGGGTATCTTTATCCGAAGAAATGTTTCAACTATTTTGTGACAATTAGGACGTCACAGTGGGATAGCCAAGTGTCGCGCCCTGTACGTGTGGCACACGTGCCGCCCTGTAAGATGCGTGTCAGGGTATAAGATTTTTAATAAGGTTCAAGGAAGTTTTGATTTAGATATATACAGGGCAGGCAAGTGATTATCTATTTCCGGTCCATTTTCATACTTGACAAGATCGTACATACCTGTGCCCCGAATAATCGTTGTTCGTAAGCGTATCCAATGTCAAAATTACTGCAAGACTCAAACAATTTGAATATAATAACTAATCTGCATAATAGTTCCCACCTTCTGGATGAGCTTCTGTGGAGTGGACACCTAGCTATAAGACTTACAACGGAGATTTCTGCTGTGGCAGTTAATATACGTTGGGGCCGGATCATAATGAAAATGGCAAAATATAGCATAACAAAACGATGTGGCACGGCAGATGACACTGGCATGTCCTGTTGCGACGAGATGCCGCACTATGGTGTACCCATTTGCCGTCTGTGTGTGAGCGTTAAGGTGATACTTCAGTCTCCAGTCAGTGAGAGGTTCACAGTATTAACTTACATATGTATACTGTATTGGTGTTGTCTAGTAACTGTGAACAAAGTTCGTTGATAAACAATTAGTTATAGTTTAATGGTATTAAAAATATGCTTTTTAGGTTCAGGGCGCTGCCATCTTGAAACTTAAGCGCCAGTGACGTAAGCCAAATCGTTTACGTCACTGATGCATTGTTGAAAAGGGCAAGGATTGGCGGAATCTTCGCTAATAATTGTGATTGTGACGTAATAGAAA
The DNA here is from genome assembly GCA_964017155.1 of Oasisia sp. SBJ-2009. Lineage (NCBI taxonomy): Eukaryota > Metazoa > Annelida > Polychaeta > Sabellida > Siboglinidae > Oasisia > Oasisia sp. SBJ-2009. The sequence continues at coordinate 45,610,355 of OZ024855.1, forward strand.
CACCAAGAAATGACATCGTATCATATGAGGGACGCGACAAGACGAAGACCACAGTCTACCAGTTGGTACAACCTACCCTCTAGAGCCTACTATATCGATATATATATATATATATATATATATATATATATATATATATATATATATATATATATATATATATATATATATGTGTGTGTGTGTGTGTGTGTGTGTGTGTGTGTGTGTGTGTGTGTGTGTGTGTGTGTGTGTATGTTGAAATGGAATTCCAACTGTTCTCCTTGAGGTGTTGTTATTCCTATATGTGCCACGCCATCATCTTGTCGTATGTGTGCTATATTTGGACTACACCACAAGGCGAATTTAGGATTAGACGACAAGCAGGGTTCCTCGTTACTTCACCAGACCATTAAAGACGATCATTTATTGATTCAATGCTGTCGTACGTTTTATTTTTAGAATTTGTCCTCCGCGTAGTGCATCTACAACCATTCTTTCCATTTCCCTATGAGTAATGTTTGACCTCCCGTGACATAAACAAGGGCTTATAACTTCTCTTCCAAAACATACAGGAAACGTACAGTAGGGGCCGAAACTAAATTGCCAATGTCTTGACACAGCAGTCGAAAATGTAGGACCTATAGAACCACAGCCCGACGGCTTCCTCGGTAAGGCAGTGCATAACTCTAACCTCTGCGTCCAACCATATTGACTAAGAACATGAATAGCTAGATCCTTGACCCAGTCACTTGACTAAATACGTAAGTGCATGGCGCGCGCGTGCGTGTGTGCGTGCGTGCGCGCGCGATTGTGTATGTGCGTGTATGCTATGTATATATGTGTATGTAGACACATACGGATAAGTAAATAAAAGTGTATCTACTTACAAAACAGCATCAGGAAAAGTGGGGCGAACAGCCAACGACACCTGGCAAAACAAAAGAAATCAAACGCAGTATTAAACGCAACCGTGGGACTACAACAGCATAGTCTACATGGGATGTTAAACATTGCGCAAACCACAAAATAGTGCATACTGACTATTTGCTCCAAGAGAGCTTGCTTGGATTAATAACAATTAATCTCGCCTGTGCGTATCGGACTGTGATACGATGCATAAACACTGACCGCAGTTCCTTGCACTTCGCTTAAATACTTGAGTCTGTCAAAATGACCATATAAGTCTGATGGCAGAGATTGGCGCGCTTGTCGGTTAATGACTCGAGTAACATATATCGGAGTTCGTTGCATTAAATAAAACAATCGAGTGATATATATATGTATATATTATATATATATATATATATATATATATATATATATATATATATATATTATACATTATATTATATATATATATATATATATATATATATATAATGTATCATTGTCAGTGGTGATTTGATCTGTACCCGTCGTAAATTATTACTAAATCTTATTTTTAATTTGTCAAGTAAAATAACGTGACAAAACATGCGCATTCACCAACACTTGGCTGGCTACGATTCCAGCATATGATTTGCAGCACGATGCTTTTGGAAACATCATCATCTCAAGTAGGGTCAACACTGCGAGTTCTATAGGAACTTACTTCTGGCATGTGTGCGTTGACGGACTGAGTAAGCCGACAAACATTCCGGAAATTTCGAGAGCTTCAAAATATAAGAACGTAGAACAGCTCTTGTAAAGTTTTGGCTAAGTCGGTAAATAGCCACACGGCACTTCACTCGAGTGGACCGAGAACTGGCGGTATAATAAGGAGACGGAATGCGTAGAATTGACCGCGCAAGAGGGTCACTGCAATGGCCAAGGTAAGGTTGGTTTCGTTTGAAGTCTCTGCACGTGTTGGCTTCGTTTCAAATCGTTCCAAACAAATTGTGCATTTCACTTGGCGTGCTAAACTAAACGTGATTAAGGCATGCTAAGCACGCATTGAATCAATCGTGAATGTATGCTAAACAACCGTGTTATTTCTAAACGGAATTAACATTTTACGGAACACATCTCGAACTTGCCCGACGCAAGGGCAATTTTAAAATACACTAAGAGTAAACTAACGTAGTCTCAAATTATATTGAAACGCGAATAACAAATGCCATGAAGTTTGAGAAAATTGTGGCGAAATTAATCTTTTTCAATTTTATAAGTGCAACAGTTCGATATGTTGTATTTAAAAGGGGGTATATACACATGCATGCATACATACATACATACATACATGCGTACATGCGTACATGCGTACATGCATACATACATACATACATACATACATACACATACACATACATACATACACATACATACATACATACATACATATACGTACACACACACACACACACACACACACACACACACACACACACACACACACACACACACACACACACACACACACACACAAATAAACACAGAAGTGCGTGTGTGTATATATATATATATATATATATATATATATATATATATATATGTATGTATGCATGTATGTATGTATGTATGTATGTATGTACCCGCTGCACATACAAACTCCTATGCAAAGCAGCAATGCAAGACAAGTGATGATCGAACTTGGCCAAATATATGACATTTGTATTGTACTAGCTAAATCAGATGAACCACATATATACAACACATACATCAATACATATACGCAGCTAGTATGCCGGCCCCAATGGTCTTGCTGAGAAGACCTGCAAATTGTAACACATAACCAATATTTAACAGTTCTCTTTACAAAATATATATAACATTGACACCATATCGGTGGG
>OZ024855.1:45618101-45665601 GCA_964017155.1 Oasisia sp. SBJ-2009
ATTACATCATTAATAACACTACAATTGTAATTATCCAATTACACCACTAATATCACTACAGTTGTAATTATCCAATTACATCACTAATAGCACTACAATTGTAATTATTCAATTACAATAATTGACCACACAAATACAACTTACCACCGCATTAACTGGACATCATCGTTTCATTTCAGACAGCACTATGCACTACTACGCGTTGAACATGGTTCCCGGCGTGAAACTGTCGGACGAGGCGATGAAGAGCATATGCGTACCACGTGCCGAACTAGGCACGCACATCACAATGAAGTACTCGCAGGCTCTCACGGTTCTCGGTGTCGGCCTTGTTGGTCCGATGGTTGCCGTCGCCAAGGGCAACCGAGATCTGAAGGGGATCGCGCAATCGTCGTTTGCCTGTGGTCGGGTTGGTCTGATGGCTGGTCTGACTCTTGGTCCAGCCAGGGCGGTAGCTTTCGCGTGGAACAAGCCCACAGATGCAATCTATGACCGGTGCTACAGTCTGCGCTGTAACAAGAACCAAGTGCGTGTCGACCAGCTGTCAATCCTTGGGACACTCGTGGGTGTTGGCATCGCATACCATTTTGGTGATGTCTTGGAGAAAGGAGCAGTGTTTGGCCTGGCGGGAGGTTGTCTGCTAGGGGGCTTTGTTAACCAAGTGCTCAGAATGTTGTAGTGCGGACACGTGTTGCAGTGCTGCTGGTTGTTTTCTCCGGGGAACATTTATACGTCAGTTTCCCGAGTGAAACTGATGAGTTAGGCCACTTGATGCTCTCACTTGCCTGTCTGGATTGCAATAGCTGACATGACATTTTATCACCTATTTTGAGAAGCGTTCACTTTGGAACATTGACATCATTTTGCTGTAATTCCAAAGAAGGGTCCCAGGAAATTTTTTCTAGTTGACAAATTGACACTGAATCATGAATTGTATGTTGACACTAGCACAGCACTACCATGTTTGCATGGTTAATTGTGTGTTTAAAGTATGTGTGTTACACTGCACTGCCAGAAACCTGGTTATGTGGACAATAATGGTTATTCAACACAGTTATTTTTCTATATTTTTATAGAGTGCAAGACATGGCAATTGCCTGAATGTTTTGGTACACTTTGTATTAACTTGTGCATGTAGATTATTCGTTTTTGATCATAGTAATACCAGAGAATGTTCTTGCAAGCTAGATTGTGATAATTACCAACCACAAATATTGTGCCATACGTAAAATTCCAGTACAGTTGCTAAATGTTGTTGCGATATTATATTAGATTGTGTGATACAATTGTTAATCTTACATACAATGAGAAAAATACTATATCTTTGTAGATGCATAGTATAGTGTATGTCAAACTGTAAGGTGACTTTATACTGTGCATTGTTGACAGTGTCATGTTATTAGATAATTGATATTAGTTTTTTATTATGGTTGATGCTAGAAATGTGGCATCTCAGCATCAGTTGCACTTGCTATGATCACTGTTTTGCCCATGTTGTTTCTAGACAATGTTGTTTTAATTGTGTTTTACATGCAGAGTGTCTAGACATTCAAAAGGAATACTGGACTAAGTATAATATTACGTGAATCTGTCTTTCTGCAGCCATTGCTATATTAAAAGACAGCTACATGCAGGTTGTGTGTATGGAATGATCCAGTGTGTTTCTTTACATTGCAACTGGCGTAATTACAAAGTGTTTTCAGGGTGAAACATAGCAAACACCAATGCAAGGTGTTCTTTTCACAATTGAGATGTACAAAAACAAATTTCAATTATTCTGGTTAGCAGGGTTAGTTTCTGCTAGGCTTAGATGTATTTCTGCCATGCCCCAGGGCAGAATGGTATTTTGCCGGGTAGAAACGGTTACTGCCTGGCAGAAACAGCAACAATAGAAAGGACAAATTTGAGTATCAGTGGGATGTACCTACAAAGTACATCCCACTGATAGTCAAATTTATCCCTTTTATAGATTATTTTGTCAGTCTCTTTATGTACTTTTTTTAGTTTTCTGTACGTTCACTCAACAAGTGTACATTCAGTTCCCAGTCAGAAACCTCTATCCACAGTTAGAGGTAAAAGCCACAATAAGTTGCTTGTTAAAGTAAGCCAGGAAGTCCATAATAAAATGCCTATGTTGCCCTTAGAAGAGACAGTGCTAATGACTGCTAAGAATTTGTGAAGAAATGTGACAGTTCAATTCAAGACAGCCTAGAGATCAGTATTGTCTGGTGTTAGCTTTGAGCCTGACTAAAGAACAAAGGAGACATTGACCTATGGTCACTGTCAGGTGCTAATCCATCCTCTGGCTCTGAGCAAACAAAGTTGTGGTCACTGCCAGAGCCCTAGAAGACACCTTCTGCCTGGTGTCTCCTGTAGTATGATTGAACGTTTTATTCAACAACATACGTACATAGAACTATACAGTATGACACAGTATACATGGCTACATGCACATGTTGTGTGCCGCTGCTACTGAAAGGACGTGGTTGTAGTCACACACCATTGGGTGAAAGACACTTTGAAGATCAATGGGTATTTTGAAGGTTGAAAACAATGTTTCTGCTATTGCGAAAGAGAGTGACTCATACAGGAGCTTTACGAAGATCAAGCTGCATGAAGAATAGTTGCCAAGTTAAATATCAAAATAAACATACCTTGAGGTAATTTGTTAATTCATAGATCAATGTCCTGAGAAGCTACAGAGCATTTTGATTATTATGAAGAACAGTATAGATAATTTTACCCCTCCAGCAAACAACTACCCGTGATTTCCCATGTTCTGTAAGTGAATTCACGAGTTCAACTGGCTCAATTCACGTGAATTCACCGGATTCTGTGAACAAATTTGGTGTGTCGACGTGTATTTACCGGGAAATCACGAGTTTTTCACATGATGACACGTACCAGTGAACCCGTACCAGTTCTGACCCAGTACGTACAACACGTTCAAAACTCGTGACAACAGGCAGAACACGTGTATTCATGTGAATACACAAGAAAACACGTACTGGTGGAGCGGTACCAATTATGAACTAGTATGACATGAGTTCAGAAATGGTTCCTTGTTTGCTGGGGCCATTTATATATGTCCTGTCTACATTAATATAGACAGAATTAACGTTGTATCAGCTAATTAGTCAATTGATTGATCAGCTACTTGCATAGAGCATGCTAGCCCAGGAATGTCTACAATGAGCTGCAAATAACCTGTCGACTGTGGTTCTGATTGACCTGAAGTCACACTGACGTACTCTCTGGAAGATGATGTTACAGTGTACTTCAAATTCAGGACGGGTAACGTACTGTTGGTTTATGAACACGCAAGAAACATCTTTCCAACGACAGACAATCAGGAGACGCAATTTTCATTTCTCTTGTACAAACGCACATTACGTACATGCAGTGGCATCCTTCAGCTCTTGATGGATCTTGCAGTGAACTGTTCAATAAAGCATTGCCATTGGCCAGCATTATAAATACAGTTGCAGGACATGCAGCCTCTTTGTGCCAGCTAGCATTTGCCAGTGGAAATTAAACTAATTGCTCTGCGTTCATCCATTCCTCAGTTACAGTTGTGTGTTCTGCCAACGACCAATGATAATGTGTGTGTCCATCTTTGGCACAGCTGTATTTCTGAATTAAAAATGCGGATGAAGACATTGACAATTGTAATTATTTATAATCTGACAAACATCAATTACATAAACATAAAATGTAAGCTTAACACAACTAATGATCGACGATATATTAATTATATATATTATATATAAAGTCAGGTCAAAATTCCCCCCTCCCCTGCGGACGTCCATGGATGCAACGAACGATAAAACAAATCAGGATAATTGAAGTTGTTTAGAAATTTTTAATACGTGGTTGCTGGTTCGTGTGCCAAGTGGTCTGTAATGCTCGTCGCCTCTATCCGGCAGATGGCGCTGAAAGGAAATCATGTGACCGCAGTAACCTAATTATAGAATTTCTTACGGGAAAGGGCCGGAGAATAATTATCACACATCGAAGATTAAACGCCACTTTGAGAGTCTGAGGTGAGGATTCCGTTATTATACATCGTGTAGTTACTGCGGGGATGAACACATGTATTTTTGTGACGACAAACCTGGTTTATGGCCAATTTATGTCGCAAGATGGTAGGCGAAATGATAATTTATGTAATATGTCATACGAATACGGTGACCATCGCGAGAACGGACTTCAATAGCTGAATAGGTTGACTAGGGTAAGGGTATGACCGTGTGTGACAGAGGACGCCGATTGTGAACCAGCGGAGCGTGAAGGACTTGCCCAGCTGTAGGCGAATGTGTTAGTTGGTCACAGCGAGCTGCTTTCTCTAGGAAGGCGTAAGATATTGTCGGGGGAAAGTGGCGTACATTTGAGAATTTTTGACATTCACGATTCGGATTTCGGTGAGGAAACGGACGGTAGCTCGTCCGTGTTCGACTGTCGTAACGTTTGCAGTGAGCATTGTAGCGGTAATTTGACGTAATTTGACAGTTACCGAGAAGGTTATTTGCCCTCTCAATGTTGTGACTCAAGTAATTGACATTGTGTAATAATGATTTGACCTGCAACTGGTTTAATTGCTGGTCATTCTTGATTCACTACGTTTTAAAACTTGTGTTTGGATGAAATTACTGCTTGTGCCATTGCCGTAAGACATTGAAAACAGAGTGAACATTATTGTCAGCTTACAGTTGTTAAAATAATATGAAATACTATTTGCTAAACCAATCAATGATGTCTGTTACCTAACTATTTGTGTTTATATTGTAGCGTAGCTTGCAATCATGGGGCTGTTCCGAAGTGAGGAGATGGCGCTGTGCCAGCTCTTCCTCCAGTCAGAGGCGGCTTACGCATGTATCTCTGAGCTTGGAGAGCTGGGCATGGCTCAGTTCAGGGATGTGAGTATCTCCCAAGTATTCGTCTCAAGTCAAATTTGCTAAGTCAAAGACGAAATGTGCAACGTTGTACCCAGTAAAATCTTGGGAATAATCTAAACAAGACATTGTATAATTACTTTTCATTTTTCAGATCTATTGGTTAAGTTACTTTTTATTTGTCAGATCTGTTGATTAATTTGCAGTACAGGGGTCGACAATAAGGTTTTGTATTCACTAGCCCGGGGGGGCCAGTGGATTTAAAAAGTTACTGGCCCCCCAAAAGGTTACTGGCCCGAACTTTTTTGCACAATTATTCTGATAAAAACAGGTGCATTGTACAATAAAATATATTTGTTTATATTTAGGACATTAAAATAGACACTGCAGCTGAAATGACGTTTTAACAAATAATCAAAAACGTGTTTTTGCTGTTTTCTAATTCTTTTGACGTTTTGTATGTATTCTATCATTCTATCAATAAAGTTCACTTTTATATTAATTACATACCTCTAAGTGATTTTTTCTGCCATAAAAAATGAGCCCATATCAATCGTGAAATCCGTTTTAATTTTGAAGACGCAGGATGAGTTTGAAAATACGCTATATTTAGACCTTGGTAACGCCACCATACTTTCACTGTTCGCCATGTTGTGTGGTACGAATAGAATCGCCAAACTGTCCTGTAACTGCTTGCGTAGCCGGCATCCCCGCCCTTTGACCTGTATATACGGGAAATCCAAATAAATGCGCGCTCTATTTGACCGACTATCTCCTTATTTGACGTCCGCCGTTGTGACGTCAGCTTCGGGGAGTTCCGTATGCGCGACATGCAGTGACCTAGATAATTCCATGGTGCCTAGGCCTAGCTAGACTCGAGTAACGACGACGTTGGTGTGGATTCTATCATGCAAACGTTATAAATTTGCCGCAAGGTGTGAATTAATTTTAATCAGAGAAAGAAATGGAAGGCGACGAAGCCATGCATAGAAGTATATGCTGCAGGCGACAGCTTAGTGCCGGAAGTCGAACGGGAAGCCGGGGATCGTTGATGTTGGTGGCGTTTACAGCATGGCCAATTCCCGTGACAACTTGATGTTTTACTTATTGAAATGGATATATTTTGGAATTAACACATTAGAAAATTCAGCTACAACACGACTATGTTTTATGTGAGTTATTACTTAGCCTATAGTTACGGTCTATGACTTTTTCAATATCATTATTTCGTTACTAATACTATTATTTCAAGTTCACAAGAAATCCACAAGTGGTCGTCGTGACATGCTCAACATATTTTGTCTATTCATTAGGATAGCAACAGTAATAAAAGAGAACGCGAAATTCAATGACAAATTTTTATTTAGGTACCACTCGGCTATTACTACAAAATGCGAAGTATTATCTTAGCTAATTCACTAGGGAGGTGTCTGCCTCACGTCTCTGCCTTGCGTTGCCAGTAACGACACCATGCAAAGTTATGGAAAACTTGCAATTCGTAAACAAGATGGTGACTAGTTTCAACTGATAACGTGAGTCCACGCTGTCACAGATTATGTTTACATGTTGCTTAAGGAGTGACAACTGCTGGAAACTATCTAAAACAATGGTGAATAATTCCATTGTTGAAACCAGTGGCCCGTCGGGCCAGTAAAATATAAAAACTGGTGGCCCGAACTGGCCCGACACCCTCAAAACACGCATCGGGCCAGCGCTATTCTCATTGCTAATTTGCATTTCAGCTGAATCCCGATGTCAACGCCTTCCAGAGAAAGTTTGTCAACGAAGTTCGTCGGTGTGATGAGATGGAGAGAAAACTGAGTATGTGTTGTTAGTTTTGCTTTGGCGTGTAGCAAACTGGTATTAGCAAGTTAACGTTTAAAACCATGTGGAAAACCGGTGCTCTAAAGTTCATCTGATTTGTTTGATGATCAGTACATTTTACTAATTTATTTATGTTATGAAGCAACAAACCAATGCTTTCATCCTAAATATGTGACCGTTGCACCTTCTGTGAAATGTCTTGCTGTAAAATTTCTGAATTGAAAAGTGAGTAAGCACCTTTGTTTTTGTTTTTTAAATATAATTGGTAGATCTGGTATCAATGGTCCTAGAAAGTGAATGCATTTAGACAGCAGACAACAGATCTCAATGCACAAGATGATATAGATATATATTTGATGATATGTCTTTCCAACAAATAATACATATTCAAAAACAGTATAAAACAGAATTAAACTAAACATATCAGTCACTTATCAGTTATATGTCGGAATGACCTGGTAAGTCACATGTTGGATTTCGAATGATAAATTTCCTTCATTTCTAAGGATTTCTGGAGAAGGAGATCAAGAAGGATGAGATCCCAATGCTGGATACCGGAGACAACCCTGACGCCCCGGCACCGAGGGAAATGATTGACCTCGAGGTAAACTTTGTAAAATGGGCTGGAAGCTTGGCCTCGTGTTGGGGTGAATTAATATTTAAAAAATTCATTTTGAGTAACAGTTGTTACTATGATTACTACAACGTAAATGTAGGGCAGAATAATTAATTGTGTCTACATATTTTCCCAAAGAACAGCTCTGATGAAGCTGTTAGTGATGGTATTTATAATAAAAGTGCACCGGCCACGAAACATAGAAACAGATGTCGGAGAACTGCAAATTATTGGACAACACCACATGCATTTTCCACCAGCTCTTGCAGACATTTATAATGGAATGTAAAAGCATATGGCTATGTTAAAACATGACACTTTTGGGGCATGGAAATATATTCATATGCCTCGTTTGTGTCTAAATCAAGTAAATTTGTATCAAGATTTAGTCATCGACAACGTTTGCTGCTTCAGGCGACTTTTGAGAAGCTGGAGAATGAGATGAAGGAAGTGAATGCCAACGCGGAAGCGCTCATGCGTAACTTCCTTGAACTCACTGAGCTGAAGCACATCCTGCGAAAGACCCAGTCGTTCTTCGAAGAGGTAAGTAAAACAAATTCGAAAAATCAGTCCATACACAACGAACAGTTATAGAGAGAAACAGAAGGTGATGTTTTGTAAGCACTGCGCAGCTGGATCACGAGTAGTGAAATTGTTTTCTGAGTAAATTAACATATTGTTTGTCGTTAATTTCAAAATTACTAAGGTGTTACAAAACAGACTTTTTAGCAGATTCAATGTCGTTTAAAATAACAGACATTTGTAAAATGTTTCGGTAGGAATTACTCTGAACGGACAGTTATAAGCACAACACAGTTACATGTTTCTTGCATGCTTGTACATTGATTATAAATGTGTTAATGTCATCTTGTTATAGCAGATGTGTGATAATAATGTGTCGCTGAACGTAAGGAGAACATAAAGTAAGCCCAGGGACTAGACGCTAGACGCTAGACGGTAGCTTCGCATGTTCACATGTGTTTAGTGTCACATGGTTTTTCTGACTATCTTGTCAACATTAAGTAGCAGAAATATAATTTTTATTGTGTGCAAATTGAGTTCTAGTATGTTTTTTAGCTTCTTTCATTTGGATTTACAACAATGTATGCAATTCGATATAATTTGTTAATGTTTGCTGCGTAACGAGGAATCTCTGTAATTAACGGAAATTACATAGACACATTGCAAGTGCATGTTTAGTTTAAGGTTTTGTTTACTTTGGGCAGGTCACCAGTTAATAAAATGAAGTTCCATAGTATTGACATTTGCTGAGTATTTAAATTATTAACTCTCAGATGAATCGGTTTCGTTAAATTATATCAGTCAGTTTTATAGATTATGGGATAAACTGTTGTCTCCCAACAGTTTGTCAAAAACAAATCACATATTGTAAACACCCAACGACACTTCCGTCGTTCATCATGGAATTATTTGACAGCACAAGTAGATAACCGAATACAATATAGTTGTCTAAAATGTCTGTTTTTGCTGAATCTGTAACTGATATTTTATGCAGCCGAAAGAAACATTGAACTGTGTCTTGTTACCAAGAATCGATTCTTGAGAGTTGTTAATTGCATGTTCGGTGTAAAATTACTGTAGGACTTGAGAGGCATGCTGGAATGTGCATGGTGGCATGATGGCTTGATTTTTAGACAAATATAATATGTTGAATATTAGCCATTGTTTTAATATTCAGCCATTGTGAACATTAGAATTGTTTGTTATTTTTTATCTAACAACCTGTAGAATCTTTTTTCAGGTAGATTTTATTTTGCCGAATGTTGCATGATGTGTTAGCAAGATCTGTGAAAGCTTGCTGATATAATTCACAAAAGAAATTCACTTCATTTATTTTATTATTTTATAATAATGTTTGCAATGATTTGATTATGTTGCTTTTTATGTGCATGATTGCATGTGTTATTGTTTGTGTTTACCAGAGTTATGATGGTTAACACACAGGGCCAGAATGATACACTACTTCCTGATATGATATGTATTGACAACGTCGCGATACATAACTATGAAGTCCAATTACATGCGCACACTGAAAACAGAATATTGCATCTATATTTTGCATACCTTGTAGATTATAGTTTAAAATAAAAGTTAGATAATATACAGGTACTATCTGTTATAACTCAATATGTTATCGATGCATGGACATTTGTATTTTGCACTCAATGCACCAGGCTTTCATTGCTTCAGAAAGATTGAGCAAATAGTATTTGCCTACCTCTATTGTGTATCGCTGCATATCATAAGTGGATCGTGTACTGTATGGTGTGGGGTGTATCACGATACACTGGTACACTGGTGAATCATTCTGGCCCTGTAAATATGTGTGTGTATATATGTATATATATATGCTATTGAAATATATACAATATTTCAACTTGGCTAGTTCTGGCTCCTCACTGGACATTGAGAAATAGTCGTGCATGTAACTGTGAATTGGTCAGATGCAGTAGTAATTTGGAACAATTTGAATTTTTTTTAAATATCTTGTTTTTATAAAAACAATTGGAGCCATTCTTTGGTCTTAAATGGAACAAATGTTGACAAATGTGGAAATAATTGATTGTAATATTTTATGAAATATTTAAGTTGCAGTGATTTTCATAAGAAATAAACCAAAATTTTACACAATTGTAAACTGCAGTTGCCGAAAATCCGTCCTGCGCGTGTAACTGGATTGAACAACGGCATAAGTCTAGGAGATGGACTATGGTACTAGCCAGATTGATTCAAGTTATACCTTGTTGCATGCAGAGCACTGGACTTACATAGTGAGGAAATAGCCAGAATATCGCTGCTCTAACATTGGTGCATGTGGTGCAAAGTGGTGTAAGTGGTGCGACGTGGCATGCTTTTAACCGCACTGTCCTGTCCCCGCTTTTATCTATGTGTCATCAAATGTGAATTTATACATTCCCCTGCATCAAATACATCACATCACAACACACCCAGTCAAAGATCTACAGGCGGGTGTGGACATAAACCATAAACCAGCGCTCGATATAAGGTTGAAATTGTCAAATACCACCCGAGCGAGAATATACAGTTTGGTGTTCCCTAGATACGGTCATCTGACATTCCAAGCACATTGGTGGTCGTCTTTAGAATGTTGCAGATGTGTGTCTAAAAGTACAAGTTGTGTCACATTACGTAATGTAATTCACTAATTGACATTTGTGTACATGTGTAACAGGTGCGATTGATCATGTTGGTCCCCCACTGAAAGAGACTTCCATAGACAATGAACAGATTCAATTTATAACTGTATTTTGAAAAGCCTGCCCACAAAGACATGACCGGTTAAGCACCATTGACCAGCACAGACAGCAGAAACAACAACAGGAGCAAACTGACATAATATCGCAATTAATATCCGCCTATCGGTGAACAAAATTTAGTTTATTCGCACAAATAACTGCTTATTATAGCGATCACTTCCTCTTCATGGACGGTAAACTTATTCATGTAGTGTAACAAATAGTGATGCGTGTTTTGCAAAAGACCACCCTGTAATTTGGCCGTTGTTGAAACATATGTAATAACAAACATGTTTGTAACAGCAAATTGCAGGAATAGGAATTCTGTCGTTGATGTTTAAATGTCAGTTAGATGTGAGCAAAACCTCCCCTATGCGTAATACTCCATTATTAGTAATAATAATAGATCTGTTGAACTTACAGTTGAATAACATATTCAGTGGCTATCATACGGCATCTAGATTAGAGCAGCGTTATTTTGGATTGGCACCTGTCTATGATAGTGTAGTTTATGTTTCATGAAGCCTACTACATTGCACGAACAGTTCATGCGTGAATCGTAGATGGTTTCATGCAAACACATTGATGGTGCAGTCAAATATCCAGTTCTGTTTCTGTGGAATGCGTGGTTTTGCTTAGAGTGCAGCTGGCGTCCACGTGTCCTTCTGAATTCGCGCTTTGGCTTTCATCTTTGTTTTAAACACAAAGTGTATATATTTAAATGCATTGGAGTTACTATGTGAACCTGTTCACTCTTGAAACCGTTTACACTTTCACCAAGATACGGTACAGCATATACTTGTATTTATACCTCTTAAACCTTGTAGAACATTTAAAATCATCACACATACATATACAGTAGAATTTGTTCTACAAAATAAGTGTCGCCATTTGTTCTAAATCTTAAGCAAAATTGTGACAAATTATAAATTTTGAGACTGGGTATTTGACTGCTGCCTCGTGGCAACCGTAGTCGTCCTAACCAAACCAGTTCTAACCGGCGTGGCGTGTGTTGCATGTGGGGGGTCTCGGGTCGGGGTCAGCATCGTGTACAATGGAGGGTGACATGTTTGTCGACGTTAGGCGGAACACGGTTATGATCACCAGGCACTGTCAGACCCGGGGATGGCCGACGAGCACCTGGGGCTCTTGGGAGAGGAAGGGCTGCGCGCCGCCGGACAAGCCCTCCGACTAGGGTGAGAATCCCGTTTCATTCCCACTCGCGTTCCAACCCGTTTAATTGTGCGTTCCGCGTTTCGTCACCACCCGATTTGCTGTGCGTTTCCCCGTTTTGTCGCCCCGTTTTCGAGTTATTCGGCAGGTAATTTGTCCCGCGTTTGTGCCCGATTTCATCACCCCCCTCTCTCTGTTCCGTCTTCCTTCCCTGCATCCGCGTTTTCCCTGATTTGCTTGATTGTCTTGATCGTGTGCTTATCACTTTGGTTGCTTGATTTCTACGCCCAGGTACTTTGACGCAAGCTTTTGGCCAGCAGACTTCCTCTAGAGAGATGACACCTGGAGTTATTGAGGGATCCTGGTGTTCGAGCCAGTGCTATTCGGCGTCACAAGCTATCGCGTAGAACTCTGCTGTGTTTGGCACAGAGATGTGGCTGTACATGGGGCTTTTTATGGCAACGTGCTGTCTGGCAACGACACTACAGCTACACAGTCTGTCTTGGCTTTCAGAACCGACTCGTGGTCTCAATCTAGAATCATAGTAACAGCTACTTATGTTCGTTTCGGTGTAGTTACTGCATGTGATGTCTGCATCCCCTTGTCAGTACCTCTGCCTAGGTTATTTTGATTCTGTTATAACGTTCTGATGAGAAACGGGATTGAAACAGTTCTGTGCCAAGCAGCAACTGTACAAATGAAGTACTTGAAACTGAAGACGCACGTATACAGTAGACGGCTTAGTTGCATTTTGCTGTGCGTTTGTTAATTACTCAATGTATCGGTCACCAAGGTTTCCACTTTCTTGTAAGTATGAGGCCAATCGAATTGTGCCCTGACAACACTGGTGAGTGACAATAAGTACCTGTGGTTTCTTTGGGCCACGACACATTCATGTGATTTGGTTTCTGTCTGTTTCCACATGTTGGTCCATGGAGATGACACACTGCTGTGTCGTGTCATCCGTAGGAGTAGACTACATTCCTTCCCTTTCATGTGTGGAGTATCACGGGGGAATATGCGTAAGACGAGATGCATCGCATTTCGCACGATATTTGAATCTGGTGAAAACATGAGCAGTCATAGAAGACTAGACTGTTAGATGTAATGGAAGTACCAGGAGTAATGGAAGTACCAGAAGTAATGGAAGTACCAGAAGTAATGGAAGTAGCAGAAGTAACGGAAGTACCAGAAGTAACGGAAGTAATGAAAGTACCACAAGTAATGCAAGTACCACAAGTAATGCAAATACCAGAAGAGGAATCCAAAGAAGTTGTGTGTAGAAGATGAAGTGTTGGAGCAAATATAATGTGCACTTTTGTGTACTGCACATGATGTTGCATACATGCAAATACACAGAATGTACATACACAAACACACACACAACTGTGTACATGTTGTGTACACGCACACGCACACATGCGCACACACATACAAACACACACACATACACAACTGTGTACATGATGTATACACACACACACACACACACACACACACACACACACACACACACACACACACACACACACACACACACACACACACTAAGAGACATATTAGGTTGAAACATACACATGCATACACATGCATATGCACACACACACTCACACACGTACACACATGTACATACAAACACACACACACACACACACACACACACACACACACACACACACACACACACAAAATGTTTCACAGACACCTTCACTACAGCAACATACGACTGTACAAACTGTACATAGAGGTAATGGGCGTGTACCACTAACTGAAGGTAAGACTCATCTGATGTAACACAAATAACCTGGAATTATCTCACACAATAACCTGTTCACTATCTAACCCATCTTAGTGTGAGCAACAAGAGTTTACGTAGGAACTGGAGTGACTTAGCCGCATATTCACAGTGGGTGATGGCACCGCCTCTATAGATGCACACAAACACGTGTTGGTCGCTTATTCGCTTGCTGCGCTTCCTAACCCCTAGATTCGTAGAGGTCACGTAGCCGGGGGTCATAGGTCGGTGACGGGTCGTTGGCGTGCGTTTTCGTCCAGCGTGATTTGTTCGTTTTTACAAGTTTCTCGCACCCCGTTTGTGCACCTCCTACCTGCCTGCTCTTTGACCCGGTCACCTCTCACCTTTGACCCTGCCACTAGGTGGAGGCAGGAGGCGCGTCGTCAGTGTCTTCTACAGAGTTGACCCAGCGACCTGGCAACGCGACTAATTTGGGGTAAAACTTGCGACAGAGCTGCCGTAGACCTTGTTAAGACTTGCAAAAGAGATTATTAAAATTTGCGATAGAGATAGTTAAAACTTGTAGTATACAGGTAGATAATTAAAAAGTTGCAATAAAGGCAGTTGAATATTGTGATTATGATAACTAAAACTTGGATAGAGGTAATTAATATTTGCAAAAGACTTGTAGAGATATAATTTAAATTTACGATAGAGATCATTAAAACTTAAGAGAGAGGCCAGTAGAACTTACAATACAAAACTTGTGATATAAATAATTAAAACATGAGGTTGTTAAAAGTTACGATTGAGATCATTAAAACGTGATTCTTACTGATGTTTAGGTAATAGTATTTTGCAGTTTGCATGTGTGTATAGAGCATGGTTATGTGTGTAAGTCATAGGCTAATGCGACTGTACCGTGTGTATCGGTTGACTACCGTGCATCTGGTAAACCGGTGCTGCGCCCTAACAACTGTTTGTTTTGTTCTGAACAGATTTGTTGCCGGCGTGATCCACCGTGAGCGACTGCCGGCATTTGAGCGCATGCTGTGGCGTGCGTGCCACGGCAATGTGTTTTTGAAGCAGGCGGAGATTGACACTCCTCTCGAAGACCCAGTCACCGTAAGTTTTGAGAGTGTAACAAAACCCGACGCAGTGTGCCGCGTTTGCAAAACCAAGAACGATAAATTGGTCACTTAAATTTGGCAAACAAGCGAGCAGTTATGCTGCCATTATCGGCATGGTGGCGTTAATGTGTGTCCATTTGGTGACGTCACTCCCCAGTCATGTGAAACATACAGCAGGTCACAGCAAGTAGGCGATTCTAGCAATTAGCTGAAGTGATCAATAAATAAGCAGTAGGGAGCAAGAGCAGTTACTCTTTGTGGCATAAATACCATATTCATTCTATTAATTAAGTGTACATTATGATTTTAAAATTCTGCGACTCACAAAACAGTGGTGCCACATAGGTTTCAACAGGGAGAGACACCAAATGAACGTGGCGTTAGCGGTGTCATGTAAAATTCAAGTTTAGCCCAGCTGAGATGGCACGTATCATTGTAGAGTGACTAAAACTGATTTATTGATGGCAGATGCTGTCAGTGCCGGTGGATATTGTGACTGGTGAAGGGGTTTATTACAGAATATGATGTCTCCTCTGATGATGGTTTTTGTTGTAAAACTATGTTAGACACTGCTGAAAATGGGTGTGTATTAATTAGGGCATGTGCGCTTAATTAAATTGATGTGGTAAGACTTGGTCATGACAGGAGATGATGTTGTAGGGCACTCAAGTCAACAAGACTGTCTTCATCATCTTCTTCCAAGGAGACCAGCTCAAGAGCCGTGTGCAGAAGATCTGTGAGGGGTAGGTGTTGTCTTGCTCTACTGTCCTATGAGGGGTAGGTGTTGTCTTGCTCTACTGTCCTATGAGGGGTAGGTGTTGTCTTGCTCTACTGTCCTATGAGGGGTAGGTGTTGTCTTGCTCTACTGTCCTATGAGGGGTAGGTGTTGCCTTGCTCTACTCTCCTATGAGGGGTAGGTGTTGTCTTGCTCTACTCTCCTGTGAGGGGTAGGTGTTGTCTTGCTCTACTCTCCTGTGAGGGGTAGGTGTTGTCTTGCTCCACTGTCCTGTGAGGGGTAGGTGTTGTCTTGCTCTACTGTCCTGTGAGGGGTAGGTGTTGTCTTGCTCTACTCTCCTGTGAGGGGTAGGTGTTGTCTTGCTCTACTCTCCTGTGAGGAGTAGGTGTTGTCTTGCTCTACTCTCCTGTGAGGGGTAGGTGTTGTCTTGCTCTACTCTCCTGTGAGGGGTAGGTGTTGTCTTGCTCTACTGTCCTGTGAGGGGTAGGTGTTGTCTTGCTCCACTGTCTTGTGAGGGGTAGGTGTTGTCTTTCTCCACTGTCCTGTGAGGGGTAGGTGTTGTCTTGCTCTACTCTCCTGTGAGGGGTAGGTGTTGCCTTGCTCTACTGTCCTGTGAGGGGTAGGTGTTGTCTTGCTCTACTCTCCTGTGAGGGGTAGGTGTTGCCTTGCTCTACTCTCCTGTGAGGGGTAGGTGTTGTCTTGCTCTACTCTCCTGTGAGGAGTAGGTGTTGTCTTGCTCCACTGTCCTAAGAGGGGTAGGTGTTGTCTTGCTCTACTGTCCTGTGAGGGGTAGGTGTTGCCTTGCTCTACAGTCCTGTGAGGGGTAGGTGTTGTCTTGCTCTACTGTCCTGTGAGGGGTAGGTGTTGCCTTGCTCTACTCTCCTGTGAGGGGTAGGTGTTGTCTTGCTCTACTGTCCTGTGAGGGGTAGGTGTTGCCTTGCTCTACAGTCCTGTGAGGGGTAGGTGTTGCCTTGCTCTACTGTCCTGTGAGGGGTAGGTGTTGTCTTGCTCTACTGTCCTGTGAGGGGTAGGTGTTGTCTTGCTCTAGATACTGTCCTGTCCTGTCGTCAGGCTAGACGTGACACTAAGCCCCTGTTAACTGCATTGGGGCGTGCTCTAGGGAAGAGGAAGTAGTGGGTGTGATGACCAGGAGGTCGGCAAAGGGTCAAGTTGACGTGCCTTTAAGTTTTAAGTAAGTTGCCAGCTATACTGAAGTCTTTACCTCATCTGGCAAGATGGAGCGAGCTTACCGGTAGTATTTTTAATGTTATGATACAAATGCACACATTCACACCACGCCACATGGACATGCTTACACGCACACGGCAGTAATGCTGTCAAGTGGTATCATTTATGCAATGTACAATACAGCCTTTAACAGTAATTTATCATTTGGCTACGAAATACAACTTGCATGCTATATTGGTTAAGCATATTAAGAGAATGTCGTCCATATGTCCACTGTAAAATTACCGTAAGTGACAAAGAAGTGACTTGTGGCACTTCCACCAACATTTTTGGTTCACCTTTTCATGCTATTTTGTAAAGAAATATATACATTTTTGTTTCAGTTCACTTTATTGTCCTAAGAAGGACATATTTATTTGGGATAATAGATAGTACCGTAATTTGCCAAGTAAACCCTCATGTCTATTTGCATTACATGAAATCATTCTAATAATGCCTGTATTAACTGATTAACTATAATTATAAACTAAATAACTATGACAATAACTAATTAATTAAATGTCTGTCAGGTTCCGGGCCACCCTGTACCCTTGTCCAGAAACCCCGGCCGAGCGTCGTGAGATGGCTATTGGTGTGATGACCCGCATTGAAGACCTGAACACGGTAAGGTGTTAGAGCCACTTGGAATCAAAGAACTAATGTGCTTTCTACATCAGAACCCTCTCCAGCAAGATAACAGACAGCTTTGATGACTTAATTCTTATATACTGTGGTTTAATATAATATATATATATATATATATATATATATATATATATATATATATATTATATATATATATATATTTATAAATATATATATATATTTATAAATATATATTTATATATATTTATATATATTTATAAATATATATTTATATATATACTGCAATGTACTTAAACTGTTAACGCTGCTGATGATTAATTTATAATATTTGCCTACACACATGACATTTTTACAGTTTTCAGTTGTCTTGATTTGATTAGACATTAGATGTATGTTGGTGTTGCATCAACAAGTGTTTGATGCATGGTGTTGCATCACTGATTATTAGACGTGTGGCAGTGTTGTGTCATCAAGTGTTAGACGTGTGGCGGTGTTGTGTCATCAAGTGTTAGACATGTGGTGGTGTAGTGTCATCAAGTGTTAGACATGTGGCGGTGTTGTGTCATCAAGTGTTAGACATATGGCGATATTGTGTCATCAAGTGTTAGACGTGGGGCGGTGTAGTGTCATCAAGTGTTAGACGTGGGGCGGTGTTGTGTCATCAAGTGTTAGACATGTGGCAGTGTTGTGTCATCAAGTGTTAGATGTGTGGCGGTGTTGTGTCATCATGTGTTAGACATGTGGCGGTGTTGTGTCATCAAGTGTTAGACATGTGGCGGTGTTGTGTCATCAAGTGTCTGGTTGTGGTGCAGGTGTTGGGACAGACCCAGGACCACCGCCACCGTGTGCTGGTGGCCGCTGCCAAGAACATCAAGGTGTGGTACATCAAGGTGTGCAAGATCAAGGCGATCTACCACACTCTCAACATGTTCAACCTGGACGTCACGCAGAAGTGTCTCATTGGCGAGTGTTGGTGCCCGGTCGCTGACCTCGACCGTGTCCAGCAGGCCCTCCGTCGTGCCACGGTAATTACACCTTTACAACGTCTTTCACCATAACTTTGTGTATTTGGACGTGTAAAAATAACCTGTCTTCAGCTGTAAGAAAACACAAAGCGTAAATTTACCATGCATCATGCTACTGTCACTTTATTTTTCTTTAAATGTGATGTAGTAACTGCTTTTTTGGTGACGAATCAAAAGAGGGTATCTGTAGAGGTGTATTCTAGAGGGAGGACAGAAACCTCCAAAAATGTACGTTGGCTGTGAGTGTTGTCATGCTGCTCCATTGTAAGTTATTACTGTCTATGATAATGACACCAGAAGATAGATAAGTGCAGTTGAAAATTGTTTGCGCAGATCAAGCGTAACTTTAGAACAGTTTCTCCATGCTGTCTCGGTTAACTGATTGTCTCGGTTCACTGATTGTGTCACTTCACTGTTCAAGAGAAGGGAGGGAAGGAATTTTCACTACGATGTTGCCTAACTTGAAATTTCACTTTCTGTTAGACGGGCACAAATCAGGGCAGGTTCTAAAAGGTGTAGGGTAGAGACAACTTCCACAGGCCCAGAGGGCAAGTGGGCCCAGCCCCCAGTCCCTCTATGCTTTTTGTGGACATAGCAATTTCTTTGCAGTAATGATGGAATGCCAATTAATGAGAATAGGTTTTGCATGAATAGGTTTATTACCAACATTGGGAAAATGGTTCCCAAAGAACAATGTTTGGGATATTTTGAGGTAAATAATATGTTGTTGTTACTTGGTCCAGGAGCACAGTGGAAGTAGCGTTCCTTCGATCCTGAACCGCATGGCGACGAGGAAGAGGCCACCTACGTTCAATCGGACGAACCGATTCACGAGCGTCTTCCAGGGCATCGTTGACGCCTATGGTATCGCCACCTACCGGGAAGTTAATCCAGGTACGTTGCGCTGAACTTTAGTTAGCTGTGTGCAAAGTTGCCGGGTTGATCTACATTCCAAGTTCGTTGCGCATTGATATTATGGATATTTTCATAAATTTTACGCTGTCGGGCTTACATTTTTCAGGTCGGTAAAAGCGTTCTGATTGATGTTTCTGCGCATGTGCAATAAATGCATAATCATCAATATCCAGCGAAACAACAAAGCATCTTCGGTATAAATGCCACGAGCTGTTCGTCAACTCTCCTGTTATGATTACTGTGAAGAGTTGCTTAAAATGTTTTTCAATGCAATAAAATATTACGTTTTTTATATATCACTCACGGATTATGGCGGACTACAGTCACGTGATTTACGCTTGCTATCAAAATATGCCTCAAAATTTGTTAGCCTCATGTTAATTTGCTACATATATCTTTGCTGAGAGGTCATGAACAACCCATAGTATGTATACCACAAATGCTTTGTCTTTTCGCTGCACATGATGATTTTACATATATCGCACATGCGCAGAAACGTCAATCGGAATGTTTATAACGCCGTAAAAATGTAAGCGCTACAACGCATCTTGTTGCTTGGTGCATTTTCACAAGTATGGCAAAAAAGGCTCCTCGCGTTGTCACGAGTGTGGTCACTAGTACGGTCACTGGTGTAACTGACCGCTCCCTGTATTTTGATAAGTGTGGCATAACTGGCCGCTCCTCGTATTTTCGCGGGTGCTTTGTAACTAGCTGCTCCCTGTATTTTGATAAGTGTGGCATAACTGGCCGCTCCTCGTATTTTCGTGGGTGCTTTGTAACTAGCTGCTCCCTGTATTTTGATAAGTGTGGCATAACTGGCCGCTCCTCGTATTTTCATGGGTGCTTTGTGACTAGCTGCTCCCTGTATTTTGATAAGTGTGGCATAACTGGCCGCTCCTCGTATTTTCGTGGGTGCTTTGTAACTAGCTGCTCCCTGTATTTTGATAAGTGTGGCATAACTGGCCGCTCCTCGTATTTTCGTGGGTGCTTTGTAACTAGCTGCTCCCTATATTTTCATGTGTGTGATGTAACTGGCTGCTCCCTGTATTTGAATGAGTTTTTTTTATTCAGCTGCTCCCTGCCGTTTCATCGTAAGTGGTGTAACTCGCTGCTCCCTATATTTTCACGAGTGGTGTAACTCGCTGCTCCCTGTATTTTCACGAGTGGTGTAACTGGCTGCTCCCTGTATTTTCACGAGTGGTGTAACTCGCTGCTCCCTGTATTTTCACGTGTGGTGTAACTCGCTGCTCCCTGTATTTTCACGAGTCGTGTAACTCGCTGCTCCCTGTATTTTCACGAGTCGTGTAACTCGCTGCTCCCTGTATTTTCACGAGTCGTGTAACTCGCTGCTCCCTGTATTTTCACGAGTCGTGTAACTCGCTGCTCCCTGTATTTTCACGAGTGGTGTAACTCGCTGCTCCCTGTATTTTCACGAGTGGTGTAACTGGCTGCTCCCTGTATTTTCACGAGTGGTGTAACTCGCTGCTCCCTGTATTTTCACGAGTCGTGTAACTCGCTGCTCCCTGTATTTTCATGAGTCGTGTAACTCGCTCCTCCCTGTATTTTCACGAGTGGTGTAACTCGCTGCTCCCTGTATTTTCACGAGTGGTGTAACTGGCTGCTCCCTGTATTTTCATGAGTGGTGTAACTGGCTGCTCCCTGTATTTTCACGTGTGGTGTAACTCGCTGCTCCCTGTATTTTCACGAGTCGTGTAACTTGCTGCTCCCTGTATTTTCACGAGTCGTGTAACTCGCTGCTCCCTGTATTTTAACGAGTGGTGTAACTCCCTGCTCCCTGTATTTTCACGAGTGGTGTAACTCGCTGCTCCCTGTATTTTCACGAGTGGTGTAACTCGCTGCTCCCTGTATTTTAACGAGTGGTGTAACTCGCTGCTCCCTGTATTTTCACGAGTGGTGTAACTCGCTGCTCCCTGTATTCCCACTGACGTTGCTGCTCTCTGTTTCAGCTCCCTACACCATCATCAGTTTCCCCTTCCTTTTCTCCCTCATGTTCGGCGACACGGGCCATGGCACAATCATGTTCCTCTTTGCCCTCTGGATGGTTGTCAGGGAGAAGAAACTCCTCGCGGCAAAGAGCGACAATGAGGTGAGTGTACTTACAGTCTTGCCTGTCTTTCGGAAGAGAAACGAAAAGCTGGTGGTCCCTTCTGTCTGGCGTCTATGCCAGGGGAAGTAAAAGATCCCACACACGGGGTAAATGTGTAACCTGTAGCGGCGGACTCACTAATTCTAGATAAGAACAACTCTAAAAACCAATGACAATAATGGTCAGCAAGTTGATCGAGGTCAGTTAATGGGAGAAGAAGAAGAATTACGGTGTAGTAATTAGAACCCATCTCAAATGAACATTACCCGTCCAAAGCCCTGATGGCTGGGCCCTTAGAGAGAGCGGTGGTGAAGGAGAACTGTGTGTCACAGATTTGGAACATGTTCTTCGGTGGTCGTTACATCATCCTCTTGATGGGGGCCTTCTCTATCCATGCCGGCGTCCTCTACAACGACGTCTTCGCCAAGTCGATGAACCTCTTCGGCTCTGCGTGGTACCCAAACATGACAATGTACAGGTAAGAAACCCACATTTCCAGCTCATAAACTGTTAATTCCTGTTGTCGTGAAATTAAATGAAGTGACTACATCATTATCCTGAATTATTCATAGTAATTTAAAATACAAAATCCTGGGACATATGCGGTGTTATATTATGTGCCAGATGTACCATCAGTCATGTAGAGTCTCCTATGTTG
This sequence comes from Oasisia sp. SBJ-2009, assembly GCA_964017155.1. NCBI lineage: Eukaryota > Metazoa > Annelida > Polychaeta > Sabellida > Siboglinidae > Oasisia > Oasisia sp. SBJ-2009. The sequence goes on from OZ024855.1 coordinate 45,640,024, forward strand.
TAGATGCCAGTTGATACAATCATTTAAAAAAGAAATTACGTTGTCTGTAATGAATAACACAAACTTAAATCAGTTATCTGCAACGCAACATTTTTAACGAGATCACATAGATGAAGGGGTGACTAATTATAAGCCAGGATGCTTACAAAAAATTCCCCACTGCTTTCAGTCCGGAGCACATTGGAGGCCACAAGGAAGCTACTTTGAACCCCTTGGATGCATACGACGGCAACACATACGCATTTGGTATGGATCCGGTAAGATCGATTCATTCATTGTCATCTGATCATTGAGACTATTGCAGTAACACATTTTGTCCAAACACATTCATTTAAACATGTGTTGAGCTAGGGTAGTTTCTAATGTATACAAAAACACGACAAATTCCCAATAAACAACACACAAGAAGCTACGTTTGTTTCAAGAGACCAGTCTATTTTTAATGAAAATACGATATATCCATTTTGATAACTGGACACCGTCTTGCTGCGTGATACAGCCGTGCTGACTGGTGGCGCATGCCGCATGGAAATACTGCCCTTTGATTGAAAAAAATCATTTAACATCTCGTTTGTGTAACAAATCTTCAACAAATATTTCACACTTTGTCGCAGGTCTCGGTGATTTCGAATTCTTAATATGCACCAACTTCATTTACATGTTTTCGCATTCAATTTTACGATGAAACACAAAAGTGACTTTTCCCGAAATTAAGAACATGGATATATCGTGTTTTCCCAGAAACACTTCAGATACATTTGCCTTCCCGCAGTAAGCATTATTACCAACATTTATGTGTTTGTTTCATCTGGCAGCTGCCAGTGTTGATTACCAATGATAGTCCGACGTTAAACCAGAAAGTTGTCTGCAGATTTTAAGCGGCATCTTCAAAACTATTAATTTATTTATTGCTAGACATTGTATTTATTTTGATGCGCATTTAATTACGTTAAAAATAGCGTCATTGTGGCGCCTGTTGGGTAAAGATGTTTTGTCATCTGTAGTGACAAACATAGACAATTAATGTTCTAGACAACTATTGACAGAAATGTTGTACACTTGGGGTTAACTACAAGGTACACTCTAATCACTTCGCAGTAGAAGTAGATGACTCTATCTTTGCTAAGACCTCCAGTTAATGTCCAGTTCTGTTACTGCATTTGGTCATTCACTCTATTCGGGTGACTATGGTGAAGAGACTAAGCCATAACTGTGATTCAGCAAAAACACTTCTATTTATACACTGTAATTACAAACTCACAACATAGTCCAAAGGACTGTAGAGCCATTTGGCCCTTTAAAATAAAAAATTCTTTTGGTACACATGATGTGCAACCATCATGCACTTGAACAAGACATGACCTTTGACTTCAGACCTGGTCTGACATGAAACTTCCAGGTGATCCACTAGAACTGTTACTTCACTTGTAAGACTTGACTAAGAGGTCATTGACTAGACTAATGCTTGGACTGGGAGGTGATTTACTAGAGGCTTGACTCGTTGTTTGATCTCAGCCTGGTTGGTTCCTTGTTAGGTGTGGCAACTGGCCAAGAACAAGATTCCTTTCCTGAACTCGTTCAAGATGAAGCTCTCTGTCATCATTGGCATCTCCCAGATGTTGTATGGGGTCATTCTCAGTGCCATGAACCACAAGTGAGTATTGTTTGGGGTCATTGTCAGTGCCATGAACCACAAGTGAGTATTGTTTGGGGTCATTCTCAGTGCCATGAACCACAAGTGAGTATTGTTTGGGGTCATTCTCAGTGCCATGAACCACAAGTGAGTATTGTTTGGGGTCATGCTCAGTGCCATGAACCACAAGTGAGTATTGTTTGGGGTCATGCTCAGTGTCATGAACTACAAGTGAGTATTGTTTGGGGTCATGCTCAGTGTCATGAACCACAAGTGAGTATTGTTTGGGGTCATGCTCAGTGCCATGAACCACAAGTGAGTATTGTTTGGGGTCAATCTCAGTGCCATGAACCACAAGTGAGTATTGTTTGGGGTCATTCTCAGTGCCATGAACCACAAGTTAGTATTGTTTGGGGTCAATCTCAGTGCCATGAACCACAAGTGAGTATTGTTTGGGGTCAATCTCAGTGCCATGGACCACAAGTGAGTATTGTTTGGGGTCATTCTCAGTGCCATGAACCACAAGTGAGTATTGTTTGGGGTCATTCTCAGTGCCATGAACCACAAGTGAGTATTGTTTGGGGTCATTCTCAGTGCCATGAACCACAAGTTAGTATTGTTTGGGGTCATTCTCAGTGCCATGAACCACAAGTGAGTATTGTTTGGGGTCAATCTCAGTGCCATGGACCACAAGTGAGTATTGTTTGGGGTCATGCTCAGTGCCATGAACCACAAGTGAGTATTGTTTGGGTCATTTTGAGTGCTAACGATAATAAGATTCATTTTATAACATTATCATTCAATTGTATCATTCATTATATATGCAAAATGTGATTATATAGTTAATTGAGTTGAAGTTAATTTTTAATTAAATTGAGACAAAATACAGGTCAATAATTTAATAAAGAACGTAAATGTAAGAACTGTGAGATTGACTTAATTTAACCGGGAGTTTTTCTGGGTCAGCCAAATTCACTGTTCAAGTCATCTGTACTTGCCAAGTGCCTAATTTGAACACTCAACGTGTTATTTCAGGTTTTTCAAGGACAGCATCAGCTTCTTCTTTGAGTTCATTCCCCAAGTCGTCTTCCTTCTCTCAATCTTCGGCTATCTCATCGGCCTCATCGTGTACAAGTGGATCGCATTTGACGCCTCGTCGTCTGGCGATGCTCCCAGTCTTCTTATCCGTACGTGCACGGGTTTTTACATCTGCATTAGTGAGGGCTCTTAATGTCAGAAAAGGCCATACATTTTCACATCTGGACAAAAGCATGACATTTGGCACAGATATGTGTACATTAAGCCTAATGTTAATGTTTTATGTGAAACTGTTCATGAAATATGGAAAAGCAAGTTTATTATTTTCGATGACAGCCATTTTGAATATTGCCAAAAATGGTGGAAGCATCAAAATCTCAGGTTGCTTCCATCAAAAGTCTGAAATAGTATGGCATGGAGGTCATCTGTGCCAAATTTCATGCTTTTGTCCAGATGTGAAAATTTATTACATTAAGAGCCCTCACTATATGTCTTTAGGGATGAACTCCTGGGAGATTCCTTCCTACAGTTGAATCAGAATGTTTTACACTGAGTTATCCATTGAATTATACCTGTATTTTGTTTCTGTTTGGCTTCATATGTTTTTGTTCTGGTTATCTCATATTAATATCAAGAGAAAATGCCAATTAGGCGATTACCGTGAAGTGACTAGGCGGTGACTATGATTCACCAAAGCACATTTCATTCATAACTACAAGCTCACTCTCTAAAGTCTAAAGGACTTCAGCACCTCTTGGCCCATCTTTAGTCCATTGGACGAAAGTATTTATACCTGTATATATACATACATATATATATATATATATATATATATATATATATATATATATATATACACACACACATTTTATATATACACTTTTAAACATCTGAGTTGCAGCTGATTTGATTGAAACGTTGCATGCATGTTCTTCAGCGTATAATTAATAAAAAAAATCACAATCACAATCGTACAACATTCTGTTGGTGAATGTTGAGTTGAGATGAGCCTTGGCCATGTTTTTCTCAGACTTGATCAACATGTTCCTGGTGAGTTACCCATCGGAACCAAAAAGTGCGGCAACCTTCTTCAGTGGTCAGGTGAGTACACGAATACGAATACATTTATTTCAGGTAAAAACCCATATACAATCGGTACATACATTAGCACATCTAAGTAGCCTATAAAAGATAAAATATGTTAAAAAATGAATAGATAAAAAATAAATAAGATTATAAGTTAGATAAATGTAAAATTGTAGAAAAACAGATAAAATAATGAGCAATATACAGGATCTGATTGTATAATAAATATGCAATTAATTCATGTAAGTAAACACCGTTTGAAAAGTAAGTTATATAAACATCTTACTGACTTTAAAAATATATAATAATAAATAAATAATAATAGTTACATGCAAAACAGATTTACTGTGTACAACGAATTGGCCCAGCTAATCCACATTGGGCCATTTACTATTTCAAAGCAATTGTATATAACCCTAATTAAGTCATTATTTATGTTTAAAATGCAGTGTGTATTTATGTTAAAAGTACAGTGTGACATGTGCAACATTTGCGATCCGCCAATGAATTCCAACATAAGTACAAATAGCAGTCTCTACTAGAAATGTTAGGTATCAATATCAGATTTGTAAGAGCGTTCATAATCATACACAGACATACAATTAGTTATGCTCCTACACCCCAGTATCACAAACACACATTGGCCAGCTATATGCAGCTCACTAGTGTGTAACATTGTCGCGCTTAAATTTTTCCGGTCGTTAAAAACTTTCCGATTGTCATTTTTGCGCATGCACAATAAATGTAAAATCATCAATGTGCAGCAAAATGACAAGGCAGTTTGGGTATAAATGCCACGGGCTTTCGTTAACTGTCCTGAGATGATTACTGTGAAGAGTTGCTTAAAATATCGTTCAATACAATAAAATATGTTCGTTTAAATAACTTTCATGGATTATGGCACACTACAGTCACATGATTTACGCTTGCTATCGAAACATGCCTCAAAACTTGTTTACCACGTGTTAATTTGCAACACATAACTTTGTTGAGAGGTTATATACATTCTAATGAACAACCCGTAATATTTATACCATAATTGCTTCGTTCTTTCGCTGCACATTGATGATTTTACATTTATCGCGCATGCGCAGAAACATTAATTGGAACGTTTATAACACCAGAAAAATGTAAGCGCTACATAGTAACACAAATACTTGTTTGCCTACGTTTGATGGAAGATACATAGAAATATATGTCTGAAGATACTACAAAACTAGACAAGAAAGTTATCCTAAATATGTACCTTACCACAACATTTACATTTTAAGCAGAGTTGTATTAAAGTGTGATTAGGCTGTATTCCTTTGAAAATGCCTAACACGTTGTGTAGAAATCTTTTGTGACAAATTTCAAATGTCTTTGAAATCTCCTGTATAAGTGATCAGTCTTTGTGAATTTAATTTGTGTTATTTAATGTGTCACCTTCTAATCATACAAACTTAATAAACTGCATATTTGGTCACTAGGACAAATATAACACTTAATTCTAAAGTCTGCATTGGCCTCCTGCCTGATATCGTATCATCTTTAATATTTATACCATTACTTACCAGGCACTTTGCTGTAAGCAGCCATCGTATTTACATTCTTTGCTTACTCCTGTAAGAAAACCTGTTCAGCTTCAATCATCTAGTTCTGATTTATTTGTTGTCTCTAAAGTCAATACTAATACTGGGGCTAGGGCTTTTGCTGTACGTGCACATACTCTTTGGAATATGCTTCCTTCTAGGGTTAAATCAGTTATAAATATTATTAAATTCCGCCTTCACTTAAAGACATATCTTCACAACCTTGCCAATCCACCTGATGTATCAGTCAATCTTGTGACAACTGGAATTGTTTATTGACCCTGAGATCGATTAACCCCTTTTGTAATCAATTAACCCTTTTTGTATTGACGTGCCTCTGAGCTTGGTTTCTAAGGATTCATGTGTAACAGAAGTTACCCAATTGTTATTATCATATACTTAAAGTTTGCCATTTGACTTGTCGCGCGTGTCCTTAGATATCTTATTGAAAGTCTTGTTTTGTAGAAATTCGTCCAGATTATTCTGCTGTTGGTGGCTGTCATTTGCATCCCATGGATGCTGGTAATGAAACCAATCCTGCTGAAGTTTAAACATGCCAAGGTAAGTTACGTGGGAAATTGTCAAAACGATATCAGCCTTCATTAAAACTGCTGCTGTGGTAAAGTTAAAGTTTTCGCTCATCTGGATTTGATAATTTAGTTGATCTAATCTAGTGTGAAATTAACTTTATGTGAAAGTGAATTGTTTAGTTTCTAGTCCTTTTTACTCGGTGTCCCCTGCCTGGGCCAGTAACACAAGATCCTGTTAAGTGGACAGTTACCTGCCTGCATCATTAAGCTATGTCTTCACAACTACAGATTTACTATAAATGCAAGTTGTGTTTGTTTTGATGTTTGCTTAATTGCCTTTAAACTGATGTGATGGCAGTGTCGCCTGGTTAAATAAGTGACAAACCTAGACAATTTATTTTCTGGACAACTATAGAGTTAAGATTCATACACTTTATTGATATTGTCTGCTGCATTCACATATTTTTTCGGTGTTTCTGGTTATCTCGTCATATGAATAACCAGAGAAAATGCCAATTAGGTGATTACGGTAAAGAGACTAGGCGGTGACTATGATTTATCAAAACACATCTCATTCATAATTACTAAGTCACAATAGCGTCCATGTGGCCCATTTTCAGAAATCATCAGGGATTTTGTTAACTTGATGTGTTCATTTTGTTAAATGGTTAAATCCGCATTTACTATATTTATACTGACCAGTGAGAGATGACAAGTGTTAATGTGTGCGTGCGTGCGTGCGTGCGTGCGTGCGTGCGTGCGTGCGTGTGCGTGCGTGCGTGCGAGTGTGCGCACATGTGCGTGCGTGTGTTTGGTAGTGTGTGTGTGTGTGTCTATCTGACCTACTTTCTTGTCTTTGTGTTTCCCTATTGGTAGTGAAAGAAAAATATATACTGATAGCCAACAAGGTTTTGTAATTTGTACCAAAAACTATTACCTGTGAAAGTATGATAGTATGTACACTGTACATTTGAAAATTGTTTCTCATGTTGCCAAAATCATTAATACTAAATTGATAACAAATGAAGGGACACACTCTGTACCTGCTTACATTTAGTATGAAATAGTTAACATAAAGAGCACTTACTGCCAGGTAAATGTACAACTTAAGATAAACATGCAATTTGAAATAGGCCAACAAAATATGTGAGTAATTAATTTGTTGTAATTGTGTCCGCTGCCATGATAGCGACATGAAGTCTTAGTAGGAGCCATTGACACGTATGAGTTAGAAAATGAAGTCTTAGTAGGAGCCACTGTCACGTATGAGTTAGAAAATGAAGTCTTAGTAGGAGCCACTGACACGTATGAGTTAGAAAATGAAGTCTTAGTAGGAGCCACTGACACGTATGAGTTAGAAAATGAAGTCTTAGTAGGAGCCATTGACACGTATGAGTTAGAAAATGAAGTCTTAGTAGGAGCCACTGACACGTATGAGTTAGAAAATGAAGTCTTAGTAGGAGCCACTGACACGTATGAGTTAGAAAATGAAGTCTTAGTAGGAGCCACTGACACGTATGAGTTAGAAAATGAAGTCTTAGTAGGAGCCACTGACACGTATGAGTTAGAAAATGAAGTCTTAGTAGGAGCCACTGACACGTATGAGTTAGAAAATGAAGTCTTAGTAGGAGCCATTGACACGTATGAGTTAGAAAATGAAGTCTTAGTAGGAGCCACTGTCACGTATGAGTTAGAAAATGAAGTCTTAGTAGGAGCCACTGACAATATTTATGAGTTAAAAATTGTTAGTTATTGGCTTAAAATACTAGATATAAAATACGCAATTTTATTATAATTACTCTGTGTGTATGTTTACATTATTTGTGAACACGCTTATGCCTAGTAATTGTTTATGTTATTAATTTTCCTTTTTGTGCTCTCAAATGAACTTCCTGTTCGTGGTTGTCTGTTAGCGGGTGTGTGTCTTGCAGGAGGGCACTGGGACCATATCGGTTCAACACGTAACAGTGACAGAGGACGGCCAGGTGGTGGAACAGGGACAGGGGGACCACCCCGTCCCCCCTCCCCCCCAAACCCACGCCGAGGATGACGAAGTGGTGGAAGAGGTAGGGACGCTTCGACCCCCCCCCCCCGTTATTTTACAAAACACCCTTTCGCAAAATATGGGTATCCTTGCTCATAACATATTTCATTTGTTGACGTTGTAAGTTGTGGGTCCTGATATCTGAATTTCACACAAGACGATATTGAATGTACGATCAATTTTTAAATTGAATACGTGATACCACGTTAAAGATCAAAAATTATAATCCACCACAAAGCCATGATGACAAATTCTCTTGCATGGGCAGTAGTATTCAGACTGCTGTTAATATGATTGATTCATGTTATTCTGTGCCATGTCACAGTTTAGCAAGATTGACACCTGGAGACTTAACTCTAGATATTGCACACATCTATATATGTATAAACTTGAGTATACCAGTATAACTGTAATGTTTTGTCATTATTATTGCTATTATTTGTATTTTTAATTGTAAGCATATTATTTTCACGTATTTGTTTAATATTACAACCGTGGTTCCGATGTTAGCGATATACTCAGCGCCTTAATGGGAGTCTCAGACGTTGAAGTGGTCAAAATAAACAAGTCTGAACCTAGTTTCCTGGCTACCCACTGAATGGGGGGGGGGGGTGTTTGTGGAGGATTGAGTTTAAACTTCTTGTATTTACTTACAAAGCTGTGCATGACGATGCCCCAAAATACCTATCAGATCTTGTGTGTCCGTACAAACCTGCGAGAGCATTGCGTTCTGCAAACAATAACTTACTAACGGTTGTGCGGACACACGTGAAAGCTGGAGATAACTCATTTGTGGTCGCAGCAGCGACCTTGTGGAACACTCTACCTAATAACATTAAGACATCTGCCTGTTTAGCCACCTTCAAGGCATGCCTAAAGACACATTTATTCTTACTATTCTCGCTGCTTAGTTTAATTTTTGTGTACTTTTATCGATATTTTATTTAACCTATTTATATATTTATTTTACATATATATATATATATATATATATTTATTCAGCATAAATAATTTGTGTTATTATATTTATATTTTATAATTTTTTTATTGTTTATATATGTTACTAGTATATTTATGTGTTTTTCTTCTGGTGTGTATTTGTATTTTAGGATTTTAATGTATGTAAAGCGCCACGAACAATTTGAAATTGGATGTGGCGCTATATTAAACAAAATATATTATTTTTATGCTGTAGTTCTCCTTTAGTGAGGCGATGGTGCACCAGTCTATCCATACCATCGAGTACTGCCTGGGGTGTGTGTCTCACACAGCCTCCTACCTCCGACTCTGGGCCCTCAGTCTCGCTCACGCAGGTAAGCAGAGTCCGTACAGGGCCTTGAAAGTCTTGAGAAGCCTTGAATTTGATTGGACCAAATTCAAGGCCTTGAAATCCTTGAATTCTACAACGACGAATAACAGCCAGAAAAGGAAACGCCTATGCACAAAAATAACTTGTGTGCACATTGGGCGATCACTGAATCAGCATTTCATTGTGGTCAGCGCCATTGTTTTCTTAGTTGAGTAAAAATGTTAATGTTAACTTTTAATTTACTGCGCTAAAAAAATAAATATGTTGTTAAAACAGTCTTGAATTTCTTTTTCACATAGCATTGAAAAGTCTTGAATAGCCTTGAATTTCAAATGTCCAGGTGTGTACGGACCCTGGGTAAGGCATTGGGTCTTACAAGATTTAACAAGATTGCCACCTAGATACTCAACTCTAGATGGCAGGTGGACTAGGAAGCCCTTTGGCTTATCGAAAGTCCAACCTATCTAAGTATACCCTGCCCGTCTTAGGTATATGTCGTTTTTTTTTTAAATATATTAACACAACTAGCATCTACACAATCAGCTAAATCTGTTCCATTCGTTTACTGTTCTTTGTGAAAATTAAAATTTTCCAATATCTAGTCTACACTGCTTCTTTGCTAATGTAACTCCATGTCCTCTAGTCCTTCTCTCTTCCTTGACCATGACAAAATATTTCTGTCAATATTTTCATACCCATTCTATATTTTAAACACCTCAATCTGATCTCCTCTCAATCTTCTGGTTTCTAGTGTTGTTAAACCACATTCTTTTAGACGTATGCTGAGTCATAGGTCTGGGACCTGTTTCACATAACTCGTTGAAAGCGTAAAATGTTGTAAAGATACGCTAGTTGCATTTCATGAGTCTCCTCTGTGGTTGCTCTTAGTGGAGATAACTGAAATTAGTAGACATAGGTTTGTCCTGGTTGAAATATTTACTCCCTAAGTTCGTTGATGCTCCCGACACACCCACTCTCAACATAATTGTTTTTAATGGTTAAACTGGACAGCCTTTACATTCATTATAGCGTGGCATTTGGTACATAACAGCAAATGTGGCAGCTTATGAGAAAAAGTGTATTCCGAGATAAGACATATACAAGGATTCCAAACCGCGACTTAAGTAGGTCAGTTCTACAACAATTTAGTTGCGCATAAAGTTAGACCAGTTCGTGAAACTAACCCCTGGTGCTGCTGCTTGAAACTGCTCACCACCATCAATGTCCTACTTGTGTGAAATATGAGATATCTTGTGATTTTGTGAAATGTTGTGTTCATGCTAAATACATAATATGTGTGTGTTTGTGTGTCTAATAGAACTGTCGGTGGTGTTGTGGGGAATGGTGTTCATTGCAAGTATGTGTGCGTGTTCTAGAACTGTCGGAGGTGTTGTGGAACATGGTGTTCACTGCAAGTATGTGTGCGTGTTCTAGAACTGTCAGTGGTGTTGTGGAACATGGTGTTCACTGCAAGTATGTGTGCGTGTTCTAGAACTGTCGGTGGTGTTGTGGAACATTGTGTTCACTGCAAGCATGTGTGCGTGTTCTAGAACTGTCAGTGGTGTTGTGGGGAATGGTGTTAACTGCAAGTATGTGTGCGTGTTCTAGAACTGTCAGTGGTGTTGTGGAACATGGTGTTAACTGCAAGCATGTGTGCGTGTTCTAGAACTGTCTGAGGTTTTGTGGGGAATGGTGTTCACTGCAAGTATGTGTGCATGTTCTAGAACTGTCAGAGGTGGTGTGGAACATGGTGTTCACTGCAAGTATTTGTGTGTGTTCTAGAACTGTCAGACGTGGTGTGGAACATGGTGTTCACTGCAAGTATGTGTGCGTGTTCTAGAACTGTCAGAGGTGGTGTGGAACATGGTGTTCACTGCAAGTATTTGTGTGTGTTCTAGAACTGTCAGAGGTGTTGTGGGGAATGGTGTTCGCCATTGGACTGAGACAGAATGGTATCCTGGGTGCTGTGTTGCTCTTCGCTGTGTTCGCCCCATGGGCAGTGCTCACCGTCACCATCCTGCTGCTGATGGAGGGGTTGTCTGCCTTCCTCCACACCCTCAGGCTGCACTGGTGAGTACCGTAAACACTCAAATTAATGCCAACCCTGTAATTGAAGCCACACCCCAGTTAAACTTTCACACCCCCAGGCTGCACTAGTGAGTACCGTAAACACTCAAATTAAAGCCAACCCTGTAATTGAAGCCACACCCCAGTTAAACTTTCACCCTCTCAGGCTGCACTGGTGAGTACCGTAAACACTCAAATTAATGCCAACCCTGTAATTGAAGCCACACCCCAGTTAAACTTTCACACCATCAGACCGCACTGGTGAGCACCGTAGACAATCCATTTAAAGCCTGATCCCTAATTCAAACCACACCCCACATACTCTCCCCAGCTGAAGGCTGAACTGATAAGTACCAAAACGCTCCATTTAAAAGCCACATCTGTAATTGAAGTCGCACCCTGATCTTGTACATAAATTACACTCCCTTTCAGTAGCAGTGAAATTTAATAATAGTCCAGTTTATCTGTGAGAATGAATACTTGCTCATACTGTCTCTACACTGTCCTTTACTGCTGATGTATAGTATATAATCTCCATAGCTGTTTAGTAGTGGGAAAATGTACTCACAACAAACCCACTATTGTATTCCGTCTGCTGATACTTGTGGCTCCCTCTGTCTTCAGGGTTGAGTTCCAGAGTAAGTTCTACCATGGCGAAGGCTACCTCTTCCAGCCGTTCTGCTTCGAGGACATTCTCGACACATCGGCTGAGTAGCCAGCCAATCAACAATGTCCTTATCTGCTGGTGCTGCCATCTACCATACGTTCCTGTGTTGAAAAGAAGAAACGATCATCACGTTTCCTGAGTGTTGTCAGGGAATATCAGCACCACTTGTGTAGTATTGCTGATGACCACACGGTGGCCGCTAATATCTGGGAAGGCTGTAGTATTGCTGTTGACCACATGGTGTCTGCTAATATCTGTGAAGGCTGTAGTGAAACTGGTATGGTTATACAGTGGTTTAAGGACAGGCTAACTTAGGGAGTTCTTAGTGCTAATTGACAAGACGTAATACTACTTATACTGATCACTGCCCTTTACGAACTGAGTATCTGCTTCCTTGGTACGTATCACACACACACATGTCATACAACAGTTCAAACAATGGTACATGTGACATGTTGTTATAGTTTGAAAAGATAAGCTTTTAGGACAGCCAAAACGAGTTAAAAATAGTGGGAACGAGAAAACACCTGGAAAGGATTCGTGAACTTGTATGTAACAACGCAAATGCAGAAATACAATGATAGACCAACATAATTTTGACTTATGTGTGAGATGACACAAGAAAATAATATTTCATGCACAATTGTTCTATTCCTTGCATGTCAATATTGACGTACAGTGCAACATCTCAAAATGATATTGTGTAAAAAGTTATGGGAAATCCATGTGATTGTGTATGATAGTGTATTAATATAAAAACAAATTGTAAGATGTATGTCAGATTGAAATTGTAAGGTGTTTCAGCTGTATGGTGTTATTTCGAGACAAGTATGCTTAAATTTGACTACAAGTATATTCAGTGACTTGATGTCGTACTTGGGGCATGTTCTTGACTAATTTAAATAGCAGTGGAAAACTGTCATCTACAAGTATCACTGTATCACTGATAGATGTTGTCCGTGATAGTTTGAATCTTAGAGTCTACATTGTAGAAAGTAACTCGCTGTAGAACTAATTACTAATATATGGTTCTGCATGGAAGGTTTCCAGATTTTTTAATTATTGTTTACAAATCAGAAAATGTTTCAGTTGATACAAAATTGTTTATTGTATTTTAGATGAAAATTAATTATAGTAAAACTTCTCAGTTATTACATGACATTATTATGTGGAACTGGTTATGCATTCACGAATGAGCAAGTATAAATCAGTGATATCAAATGTATGTGGAACAGCAATACCACAAAACATCTTTGATTTGATATACTACTCTTAAATTCATCCCTCCTTTTGATGATGGCAAAGACGAATGTCGTTATTATCACCTTGGTGAAGTCGTCTTCTGTGAAATAAATATGCCTCCTGTGAAACCACAAATGCTTGGTTGTTATTTCATGTCTGTCTGTCTGTCTGTCTGTCTGTCTGTCTGTCTGTCTGTCTGTCTGTCTGTCTGTCTGTCTGTCTGTCTGTCTGTCTGTCTGTCTGTCTGTCTCATTACGTGTGTTTGTGTGTGTAACACAATACATAATGGTACAGTATAATATTCATGCCTAATCAAGTAAACTCATTGTGAAGTTACATACACTACACCATGGGTCCTTGAATATACAGTTACATGCATCCACTCACATCTACATATGCACACGACGTTTGCATCACGCACTCACGTGGGTAGAACGTTATAGCACTCTCCTCCACCGTCGCATTGTGTGTGCGGGCGAGCGGACGGGCGTAACACTAACACGGAATACATAATGATACATGTACAGTATAATATTGACATCTACATCGGTGCACCCCGTTTGCATCACGCCCTCACGTGTGCAAAACGGTACTTCTCTGAAACTGCCGATAGCATTATGTAAACTATCCTAATTGCCTTTCAAGGGGGGTGTCTCGGAGACTTTGTTCTCTGCGCCGATGGGACTCAAGACTTGTTTAATTGCTACCCGGCGTCGTTCGAAAGCGTGCCTGTGATTGCAATTTGAACACGTGCGCTATCGTTGCTGTGTTACGTCGTTGGTGCGCAAACCAGTTGTAGTGGACGTGATGGACGTTACCTGAATCGGGTATGGTTCATTACGCATTCCTCCGGGCGACGGCCAGAGACGGCCAGAGACTAAGAAGTCTACAAGTGTCCAAAGGTGCCAATGGAAACAGTATGAATTAAATAATTGAATGACATCGCGTGCGTCTGTGTGCGTGCGTGTTTGCGTCCGTGTACGTTTGTATGTACGTTTGTGTATGCGTGTGCGCGCGCCTTTCTGAGCATTTAATGTGTACATGTGCCCAGACATACATACATAATACGTCTCTCTCGCATACACATACACACACGCACACACGCACACACGCACACACGCACACACGCACACACGCACACACGCACACACGCACACACGCACACACGCACACACGCACACACGCACTCACGCACACACTTAATTGGTTTAGCAGCATAGAGTTTTTATAGACTAGCAAAACTACACGCCCCCTTACTGGCTAATTAGGTAGTCGACATGTGACGGTCGTGATAGCAGTATTCACCAAATATTAGACAACATAAAGCACCAGTACACGAACACTATTCATTATGCGTTAGCGGTATCGGTTGATTAATCCCTGATAATTATGCGCTCGACTTTCAAGCCATAAACATTTTTAAGACGAAAAAACCTCAATACACACGACTGCTGCATTAGACACCATCAAAACAGGGACGGTGTCAGGTGTACGCGGAAGCAGAAGGTCGACAGGTCAGTAGTGTTCAAACGAAATGTCGTACATAGGTATTGCGCCTGGCGACGACAGCCGGAGGCTGTTCGGATAGCGGCGAGTGCATCGAAAGCCCTCGGGGGCCGAAGCATTTTACGAGCGCGGGCCGCCCGCGCGTGCACGTGTGCTCGTGCTGGGCCGATCGCCGTTCGCCGTTCGTTTGTATTGTCGTCATAATTGGCGTTCTAATTGCCACGAGGCACGCGCGCTGAATGACTGACATATCGCGCCGTCCCGTTTCGTTGTCACGCGAACATGGCAGGTAACGACGGTTCGGCGTGTCCAGTCTAAGCGCGACTGTCGCCAGGTACGGGTCCCCATCGTTGGTCAGCATGAGGTGGACACTGTCTGCGGTTCTTGTCGTCGCCTTGCCGGCGATGGTGATTGTTCAACTAGCAGGTAAGGTCAGCAACAGTTTTATATGAAGGAAAGTTTTAAGAAGACATTTTTGATGAATAGGTTGAAATGGGTGGGTCGGTCGTGTGGAAAGAATGGGATACAACAAATGGCAAAGATCTCATATGCGATGCCCAGAAAGTGGAGGGAGAAAGGAAGTGAGGAAGACCAAGTATGCGATGGGAGGACTGCATTAAGAGATATATAGACAGAATGGGTGAGAATGGAGAACAACAGCAACAGATAGGAGTTGGAGACTGTTGATAGAGGACGTAGTGAGAGAAATGCGAGTAAAGAAAATACGACGAAAACGACGATGGTGACCATGGGCAACCTGACCCCTGACGACACGGATGCCAAGAGGAGAACAAGTAGATATGTTGTGATCGTGTATGTAAATGTTGTGATCGTATAGATCAATGTTGTGTTATGTAAATGTTGTGTTGTGGTATTTCTCAGCTGACACACGGTGTTGATCGTGTCCAGATGTTGCCGCTGCCCATCGGTCAAGCAAGTGCGCCGTCTGTTTGGCAGTGGTCAAATACAATCCCGGTAGCGTGATCCCCTAGGATGGCGACCTTTCTGTTCGTGATAGGATTTTGTGACATTCGCAGCTGTTTCATTGAGGATGTTTGCATTATTTCTTGTTTTGCTACAAATCGTCATATATTATTAACAATTATATATGTAGCTTTTACACACATACACGCGCACGCGCACACACACACACACACACACACACACACACACACACACACACACACACACGCACTATTATCTTTTTCCACACATCTGGCATTTCGTTGTTTTGTCTGGGTTTAAACGAATGCTACAGATTAACTGGAGACTGTTTGAGAGCAAGTAACGAGTTCGTTTTCTTGTTGGCAATCTCGTTCTGTGACGCGAGACTTTGTGTAATCTTGGAGACTTCGCCTTCCATGTAATCTCGCACCGCGGAGCCCCTAATTGAGCTTCGATCTTGTGTCGTAGCATCGGCCCACCATAGTCATGATAGACATCGGAAAACGACGAGGGTGTAGTGGGGGGGGGGGGGGGCAGAGAAAGTAAGAAAGAGGGATGCCATTGGACAATTTTCGTCGCGGCAGCGCCTCAAAGTTAAATTGGGCTTTTTTTCGTGGTGGTGGCACAACATATGCATACCCCTTATTGCCCGGTGTGTGTGTGTGTTTGTGTGTGTGTGTGTGTGTGTGTGTGTGTGTGTGTGTGTGTGTGTGTTTGTGTATGTTTGTGTGTGTGTGTGTGTGTGTGTGTGTGTGTGTGTGTGTGTGTGTGTGTTTGTGTGTGTTTTTGTGTGTGTGTATGTGTGTGTTTGTGTGTGTGTGTTTGTGTGCGCTTGTTTGTGTTTGTGTGTGTGTGTGTGTTTGTGTGTGTTTGTATGTATGTTTGTGTGTGTGTGTTTGTGTGTCTGTGTGTGTTTGTGTGTATGTATGTATGTATGTATGTATGTGTGTGTGTGTGTATGTATGTATGTATGTATGTGTGTGTGTATGTGTGTGTGTGTGTGTGTGTGTGTGTGTGTGTGTGTGTGTGTGTGTGTGTGTGTGTGTGTGTGTGTGTGTGTGTGTGTGTGTGTGTGTGTGTGTGTGTGTGTGTGTGTGTGTGTGTGTGTGTGTGTGTGTGTGCCTAATTTCGACACATTTTCGAACCCGTCTCAACTTTACTTTATTTTATTATTTACTGGCAAAACCAAGCACGTCCACCCACCCACGTCATTTCAAGGGCAGCTGTCCTTGCCCCCTGTTACCGCAACAGTGATCTCAATATTTGTTTCCACTCTACCATAATACAATGATTGCATGCCTCATAAAATATTTATAATTGTATTTATATTGCCATTACTGTGCCATTGACCCAGATATTACTTTTACTTTTTACGCCTACGTAGATAGTTTCAACACATTCACTCTTTTCCGCGTACTAATTAAAGTCGCCTTAAATAAAGACGAACATTGTATTTAATGGTGATCTGTTGGCTTTCTGTAGGACTACCAGTTAATTGTTGTGCTTTTAACACGGGATGTTGCTTCGTGGATCGATAGCTAACTTCCTACTTTATTACACGAGACAAAACCAACACATTATATTACACGAGACAAGCCCAACACCTGATATTACACGAGACAAGCCCAACACCTGATATTACACGACACAAACCCAAAATCTTATATCACACGAGACAACCCAACACATTATTTTACACGAGACAAGCCCAATACCTTATATAACCCAACACCTTATATTACACGTGACAAGCCCAACACCTTATATTACACGAGGCATGCCCAACACCTTATATAACGCAACACCTTATTTTACACGTGACAAGCCCAACACCTTATATTACACGAGACATGCCCAACACCTTATATAACCCAACACCTTATATTACACGTGACAAGCCCAACACCTTATATCACACGAGACATGCCCAACACCTTCTTATATAACCCAACACCTTATATTACACGTGACAAGCCCAACACCTTATATCACACGAGACATGCCCAACACCTTCTTATATAACCCAACACCTTATATTACACGAGACAAGCCCAACACCTTATATCACACGAGACATGCCCAACACCTTCTTATATAACCCAACACCTTATATTATACGTGACAAGCCCAACACCTTATATCACACGAGACATGCCCAACACCTTATATCACACGAGACAAGCCCAACACCTTATATTACACGTGACAAGCCCAACACCTTATATCACACGAGACAAGCCCAACACATTATATTACACGAGATAAGCCCAACACATTATATTACACGAGATAAGCCCAACACATTATATTACACGAGATAAGCCCAACACATTATATTACACGAGATAAGCCCAACACATTATATTACACGAGATAAGCCCAACACATTATATTACACGAGATAAGCCCAACACATTATATTACACGAGATAAGCCCAACACATTATATATTACACGAGACAAGCCCAATACCTTTTATTATACGAGACAAGCACACCTTATTACACGAAACAAGCCCAGCACCTTATATTCGGTAGTTCGAATTACCTCGAATTCACGATCCAGTGTCCTACTGTGAAATCATTGCTGCGTTACAAAAATACACTGTAAAAATACATAACTCTAATTATGCATACACCGCGCCCTTCACGCGATGCGTCGACATTAATTGCGCTATTAATTATTATTTCACAAGTGTGCGCCATATGTTAATGATGTATATACATTGTTTCAGTGCTTCGGTGTTTAAATAGATCAACAAAAACATTCTTCTTTTTCGATCTTCCGTAAATTCCGTTCTTCTACTTCGCCTTTTCCCACTAGGTGGGGTCAGCGGCCCGAATTCTTTATTTCCAGAATGTTCTGTCCTGCGCATCCTCCGGTGTAATCCGCAGTGCCTGCATATCCCTTCGGACGCCATCCATCCATCTCCCTCTTGGTCTCCCCTTGGCCTTTTTCTTGGCACTCTGATGTCACCAACTGCTCTCACTTCGTTGGTTTCTTCCATTCTGTGCATGTGTCCATACCAGCGTATTCTCATTTCTCTTACTATCTCGTGTGAATTTAAGAATACACGGGTCGCGGGAAGAGGCATTGGTCAATGGGAAATAATAATTCGGCATGGACATTGAATGGACCACTATGACAGGTATTGGAATAGCATAATAGTTAACTTTGTTGTCACATTTCAGCGCTTCGCTGTCACGACTGTACGGGCAACCACTGCGACGTCCTGATCCACACTCACCGCTCCGGCAAGTGTCACACGAAGCCGAACGGCAAATGTTTCATCCGCCACGATCCAAACTCAAGTAAGTGGCGTCGACTCTTTACTTCCGTGTTATCGTGCAAGCACGCACACACGCACACGAACCGACAACGACACGCACGCACGCACACGTCTTGCTTTCTGAGGCAGTCACGCACACGCATGCAGGCACGCGCAAGCGAACCCACAGATGCACATACAAGCACGCAAACTTCACACACGCGAGCCTCCCCACACGCACTCACATAGAGTGTAGAGCGCAATGGCTCAGGGGTAGAGCTTCGGACTCTCGACTACGAGAGCCCGGGTTCGAAACCTGTGCTGCGGTGTTAAAACCTTGGGCAAGTTTTTTCACTCTACATTGCTCCAGTTCACTCAGCTGTTTAAATGAGTACCTGACTATAGACAGTGGTGGATATGTGTACGAGCAGCCTTCGCGCGTTAATTGCAGCATATGGCTGGATGCTTCCGAGAGAAGCCGAGATGGTGTCTGAGTGAACAGGTCTGTCAGGGAAGTAAAGTGTAAAGCGCCTTGAACGGTACTGAGGACTGGATACTGCGCTATATAAGAACTTGCCTTTACTTTTTTTACTTTACATACTCATACACGTGAACATGCATATACATGGTGTCACGCACGCATGCACGCGCACACCACACACACACACACACACACACACACACACACACACACACACATACACACACAGACTCACGCACACACTCACGCATATGCACATGCACGTGCACGTGCACGTGCACGTGCACGTGCACGTGCACATGCACATGCACATGCACATGCACATGCACATGCACATGCACATGCACATGCACATGCACATGCACATGCACATGCACATGCACATGCACATGCACATGCACATGCACATGCACATGCACATGCACATGCACATGCACATGCACATGCACATGCACATGCACATGCACATGCACATGCACATGCACATGCACATGCACATGCACATGCACATGCACATGCACATGCACATGCACATGCACATGCACATGCACATGCACATGCACATGCACATGCACATGCACATGCACATGCACATGCACATGCACATGCACATGCACATGCACATGCACATGCACATGCACATGCACATGCACATGCACATGCACATGCACATGCACATGCACATGCACATGCACATGCACATGCACATGCACATGCACATGCACATGCACATGCACATGCACATGCACATGCAGATACATAGCATTCACGCACGCATCTACGCGCACGCACCCATGCACGCACACACACACGCACACACACGCACACACACGCGCACGCGCACGCGCACGCGCACGCACACGCACACGCACACGCACACGCACACGCACACGCACACGCACACGCACACGCACACGCACACGCACACGCACACGCACACGCACACGCACACGCACACGCACACGCACACGCACACGCACACGCACACGCACACGCACACGCACACGCACACGCACACGCACACACACACACACACACACACACACACACCTATGTTACCGTATTTCATCATTACGTCTTATATTACAATCTTCAGCACAACAACCTCCTATATTGTGTTGTTGATGTCCTCGTTGTAGTCTCTAATCGCTGTTTCGTCTACCGATGGTTCAGTGGACCATTTCACTAGCGTTGCTAAGAGCTCTTAATCCAGATTTTGCTCATTAAATTCAATCATCTTGAATACTTGAAGCCTATCAACACCATGACGTGTCAGCGGGTAGTTGTCACTGGTGTGTCATGGAAATAGGATCCACGGTAAAATGGCAATGGATATTTGCGTTTTTCAAAAATATCATTAAATTTAATAACGGATTTTGTTTAAGGATTTATTTTCCTTAAATGGATACTCCAGTCAGTGAGAGATTCACAGCATTTACTTACATCTGTATAATATATTGGTTGTGCACAGTATTTATGCACAAAGATCGTTAATAAACAATTAAGTATAGTATAATTACATAAGAAACACTCCATGTTGGATTCATCTTGATACTTGTGCGCCACAGACGTAAACCGCTTACGTCACTGGCGCATGCACGTTCGAACATTTTTTGTCTGTCCAATGTTATTTGATGTATCCAGTACGTCGCGGATTGCTAACGTCACAATCACAATTATAGATTCCGCAAATCCTTGCCTTTTTCAACAATGCGCCAGTGACGTAAACGATTTGGCTTACGTCACTGGCGCGTGAGTCTCAAGATGGCAGCGCCCTGAATCCAAGATAGCATGTTTTTTATACCATTAAACTATAACTAATTGTTTATTAACGATCTATGTGCACAATTACTAGGCACAACCAATATAGTATATATATGGAAGTTAATACTGTGAACTTCTCACTGACTGGAGTATCCCTTTAAGCTCTTTATCTTAGTGAAATAGTCCCCTGGTCACTTTGAACAATAGTGGCCCACTGGTCATTACATCAACTACCTACATTGGCGCTTTCAACAGTGGGATTATTTTCAAAAGTATTAATTCTTATTCGATGCTCGACTACTATCCGGGACGAAACATTCTTTACTCGTACTTACATTCATTCACGTTACTCGGGTACTTTAGTCGGGTACTTTAGTCGGGTACTTTAGTCGGGTACTTTAGTCGGGTACTTCAGTCGGGTACTTTAGTCGGGTACTTTAGTCGGGTACTTTAGTCGGGTACTTTAGTCGGGTACTTTAGTCGGGTACTTTAGTCGGGTACTTTAGTCGGGTACTTCAGTCGGGTACTTTAGTCGGGTACTTTAGTCGGGTACTTCAGTCGGGTACTTTAGTCGGGTACTTTAGTCGGGTACTTTAGTCGGGTACTTTAGTCGGGTACTTCAGTCGGGTACTTTAGTCGGGTACTTTAGTCGGGTACTTTAGTCGGGTACTCGCCCCAACCCTGGTCTATGTCACAGTCTCGGACCGAGGTTGTGCTGACGGGTCGCACCTGTACTAGAATATAATTTCTCTCTGTTCCAGTCACGCACATAGGTTTTACCGATCGACGGTCGGACCGGTATTAGAATATCACTTGGCTCTGTTCCAGTCATGTACCGAGGTTGTGCCGACGGTCGAATCTGTACTAGACCATCACTTCACTATGTTCTAGTCACGTACCAAGGTTGTGCCGACGGTCGCATCTGTACTAGACCATCACTTGGCTCTGTTCCAGTCACGTATTGAAATTGTTCCGAAGGTCGCACCTGTATTAGACCATCACTTGGCTCTGTTCCAGTCACGTATTGAAATTGTTCCGAAGGTCGCACCTGTATTAGAACATCACTTGGCTCTGTTCCAGTCACGTATTAAAATTGTTCCGAAGGTCGCACCTGTACTAAGCTATCACTTAGCATTGTTCCAGTCACGTACTGAGATTATTCCGACGGTCGCACCTGTATTAGACCATCACTTGGCACTGTTCCAGTCACGTACTGAAATTGTTCCGAAGGTCGCACCTGTACTAAACTATCACTTGGCATTGTTCCAGTCACGTACTAAGATTATTCCGACGGTCGCACCTGTATTAGACCATCAATTGGCACTGTTCCAGTCACGTACTGAAATTGTTCCGAAGGTCGCACCTGTAGTAAGCTATCACTTGGCATTGTTCCAGTCACGTACTGAGATTGTTCCGATGGTCGCACCTGTATTAGACTATCACTTGGCTCTGTTCCAGTCACGTACTGAGATTTTCCGATGGTCGCACCTGTATTGCACCATCACTTAGCCTCGGTTACCCAGACTCCGTGAGGTGGCAGCACTTTTAAGCCCCTCAACTCCGCCAGGGACATTAATGGGCTTAAGTTTCTACATCCGGGTAGCCTTACCCCAGATTAGGGTAGAGACGCTGATTGGCTCTCAGGCCAACTAGGAAATAAAAATTAAAATTAAAATAACGATATACTTTTACAAGATAATAATATCATATGAAAAGTATTCAACATTGAACTTATATTAACACAAAAGTAAGTAAAAATTCAAATTTACAGTTGTTTATAAAATAAGAATTACGGCAGGATTAACCAGTATCCGTGAGGTGGCAGCATTGTCTAGCCCCACATGGATCGCATACCGATTAAATAAGGATACCTTTTTATCAAATAATGCTGTATTATAAAAATTATTCAGAATTAAACTTATATTAACACAAAATAAATAGAAATACACATTTGCAGTTGTTTATAAAAATATATATTACGGCAGTGTCCGTGAGGTGGCAGCATTGTGTAGATCACGCGGATACCAAACAAAAGCCATAAATGGTACCAGACTGTCTTCTCGGCGTAGTTCCGCAGCCGACCGACAGTCGGTTAAGCGAGACTAACCATCACTTGGCGCTGTTCCAGTCACGTACCGAGGCTGCGCCGACGCACACATCTGGCCGAACCTCGACACGAGCTACGAGGGCTGTCTGTACCAGAAGTACGGGGCGTGGGCGGAGAAACTCGTCCTCTGGTGCTTCTGCTCCAGTGACTCGTGCAACGTCAACTCCACCTACGTCACCAACATGTACCGGTAAGTCAACTCCACCTACGTCACCAACATGTACCGGTAAGTCAACTCCACCTACGTCACCAACATGTACCGGTAAGTCAACTCCACCTACGTCACCAACATGTACCGGTAAGTCAACTCCACCTACGTCACCAACATGTACCGGTTAGTCAACTCCACCTACGTCACCAACATGTACCGGTAAGTCAACTCCACCTACGTCACCAACATGTACCGGTAAGTCAACTCCACCTACGTCACCAACATGTACCGGTAAGTCAACTCCACCTACGTCACCAACATGTACCGGTAAGTCATTTGTTGGTGAAAATGGCGGCCATTTTGAATTTTGGTCATATGATCATAGTCGGACATGACTATAAACGGTTCCATCAAACTCATCATATGCCAATGCATGCGTGTACGTAAATAATGTTGTTCTTAGCATGATGTAGTGTAAAGGTGAATACATTTTGTAATTTACCAGGATCACGGCAGCCATCTTGGATTTTCCTGGTTCCCACGAGTTGCCCAAGGATGGCGCATTGCCATCCTGCGGATTTGAGTTCAGAGACACATAGTCTATGTGATTCAGCAAAAAACAACTTACATGACCATTTCCAGGTTCCCTATAGTACATAATAGGGTGACAACTCGACTATCACATGTATTACAGTGATTCGCTGCAGTCAGTCTGCTGGGTTTAATGACGTTTTACATGTGCAGCGGGTTTAACAATTTATTCGACGTCAAACCGTAAACGTTATTATTGTTGCAGATCATAAATATGTTCATAATTTCTTAGGGGATCGTGTCATTTAATAAAGAGATTATCGATAGCCGCTACAGCGATTAGCAAAATTGATGTTTTCGTGCATGGATCAAATCATGAGAACCCGCTACGAGACCAGTCGTCGTAATTCATAATTATTATGACACAAATAGACGTATGGTAAAGTCATAATTACATGTTTGTTTGTTTGTTTGATTAACCGTAGTGTCATACACTGACGCTGGAATAAAAAACATTGGGGGAGCTGACGACCACCGGGCTTCGGCGGCTAAAAGTTTGCTTTTTGTCTCGTCGAGTCCGCTGACTCATTCGTGAAGTACATCCGAAGACGGGATGGGAGAGGGGTTAAAAATTGTCCGGGGCACCCAACATTTTGTTTGCTCCTGTTTTACTGGTGGGGGAGGGGGCAGAACATGTTCAAAATATTTTAAATGAGCAGCTGCCCCTTTCACCGTGTTCCCGCGTAATTGCTCTCATATGCATATTGTTACGATATTACACAATTTATTCGAACGGTCGAAAATTTGTCGAATATAAGCACCGAACGAATGTACAGTTGTAGTAGTATATGCATTTGTTTTCTTTCCGAACAGTACAGGTCACAGCTACGTGAATCGCCCACTTCCGGTTCCGGTTCCTTACGTCAGACCGCATCCTCGCGGAAAATCCCTCCCGTCTGCGGGTGTAAACCCGCAGGGTTATCCCTACCCGAGCGTCAATATAGACGGGGGTGGATACCAACAGCATTATGGGTACACTCACGGAGAGGCGTCTCATCACCAGGGTCACGCGATATTTACCCACAAAAGTCACGTGACACAACAGGGGTCCGTCTATGCGTCACGTGATCACCACGTGACCGCGGGAGGCGGTCACGTACCGGAAGCAAGAAACCTCCCCCCGCTGCCCCGTCTCCCCTACGGCCCCGGCTTCTACATCCCGCAGGGGCTGTCGCCGAATTTTGGCATAGCGGACGGAGCAAACGCGAAACATGGAGGTAGGGCTTAAGATGGTTTGGGGTCTACATATTTGGGTCAGACGTTGTTCTTCTCTTCCTTCCCTTGGGGTTGGGTGTGGCCCAGATCATGATCCTCGATTTCCGGTTGTTGTTCCGCGCTTCTCTTGACCCGTTTTCGCCACCTGGCGTCTGTTATTCCTTCTCCAGTCGACTAGTTGCCAGTTCATCCAAATCTCTCCTTAAATTATTCTAATCTTTTTTATTGACCAATTCTAGTAAATATTATTAATGTTATCACATTGTGTATTATTATTACTTGCTTATTTATTAATTTATTATTTACAGTACTTATTTATGTACTTAATTTATTTACTTTACCAATTTTAGTACTGATGAGGAT
>OZ024855.1:45670601-45728101 GCA_964017155.1 Oasisia sp. SBJ-2009
ACTATCAAAACAAGATTATCCTTTGGTGGCTACAATAAAGAGGATGATCATACGAGGATACAACACTGTCTCCAATCATGATTACGCGTAATGATTTTGTTTGTTACAACTCTGAGCTTGAATGTGTTATAGTTACAATTACTATTACTCTTAGGAATCTTCATGAATACCTAGTATAGCATAGTGCTAAATAGTTGCATCATGCTTGGGTGATTTTCCGGTAATGTCATGCTGCGTTCCAATCATCTGGCGCAGATGATAAACACCAGTTGGTGAACTCGAAAGTTCACGCATTCCTTCAATTTACGACTGGTGAATTTATGCAACTGGGTTACCAAGGGATCACGAACTGGTATTCACAGTAAACGCGAGGTGATTGGAACGCAGCGTTAATTTGGCATGCTACAGAACGTTTCATTCCTAGCAGTCCTTACGTGAACTATACACGAGCCGCCTGAGTGAGTCTGTACACTAGCCGTCTGAATGAGTCTGTACACTAGCCGTCTGAGTGAGTCTGTACACCAGCCGCCCGAGTGAGTCTGTACACTAGCCGCCTGAGTGAGTGTGTACACTAGCCGCCTGAGTGAGTGTGTACACTAGCCGCCTGAGTGAGTGTGTACACTAGCCGCCTGAGTGAGTCTGTACACTAGCCGCCTGAGTGAGTCTGTACACTAGCCGCCTGAGTGAGTCTGTACACTAGCCGTCTGAGTGAGTCTGTTCACTAGCCGCCTGAGTGAGTCTGTACACTAGCCGCCTGAGTGAGTCTGTACACTAGCCGTCTGAGTGAGTCTGTTCACTAGCCGCCTGAATGAGTCTGTACACTAGCCGTCTGAGTGAGTCTGTACACTAGCCGCCTGAATGAGTCTGTACACTAGCCGCCTGAGTGAGTCTGTTCACTAGCCGCCTGAGTGAGTCTGTACACTAGCCGCCTGAGTGAGTCTGTCCACTAGCCGTCTGAGTGAGTCTGTACACTAGCCGCCTGAGTGAGTCTGTCCACTAGCCGTCTGAGTGAGTCTGTCTGTCTGTGTGTTGCAGACACTAACGAGTGTGTGACGACGTCTCACGGCTGTCAACACTTCTGTCTCAACTCGCCCGGCTCCTACAAGTGCATGTGTCAACAAGGCTTCTATCTGGCCGGAGACATGCGCAGCTGCATTGGTACCTATACATAATATAATATTATATATACACACACGCGCACACATACAAATATTATTATTTTTGATAATAATTAACTAATTCCCCAATAATTATTGAACTACTATTATTAGCAAATTTAATAACATGCAAACTACAAGGACACCGTGAAAATAAACGTAGTCAAGCGATTATCTAAATGTCATAGCACTAACGTACAACACACGCACACAACGTAACACACACGCGCACACAAAGTTTGAAACAAATGCTAATTCACAAAACACTGCGGTTCACTCGACTTCGAGATCCCTCCCGTCTCTGTGTCATTCGTCTGCGCTCTGATTTCACTACAGTTGTGTCGAATTGGCGTGTGTTGTCCAATTGCAGAGCACAACTTGTGCAAAACCAACAACGGAGGCTGCGCACATGTGTGTGTTAACACCGGTGTGAGTTACCGGTGTGAGTGTCGGCATGGCTACACGCTCAGTGCCGACGGCCATTCATGCGTCGGTAAGTACTAAGTAGCCGCGAGGCATCGAGGTGACTTTACGGGCGTTTAAATGCTATCCGTGTGGGCTAAACAATGCTGCCACCTCAGGGATACTGGTTAATCCTGCCGTAATTCCTATTTTTATAAACAACTGCAATTTTGTTCTTCTATTTATTTTGTGTTAATATAAGTTTTATTTTGAATAGTTTTTATGATACAGCATTATCTGATAAACAGCTATCCTTGTATATTATCCGCGTGGCCTAAACAATGCTGCCACCTCACGGATACTGGTTAATCCTTCCGTAATTCCGATTTGATAAACAACTACAAATTTATATTTTAAATTATCAGTTTAATTTAGAATTTTTATACACCATTATCTGATAAAAATGTATCCTTATTTAATTTCTTATTTCAAATTCGGCCTGAGAACCAATCAGCATCTGTACCCTAATCTGGGGTAAGGCCGCTCTGGCTGTTACATCGGCATGCCTTTTTAGAGAATGGACCTAAAACGGTTTGGTTTCACGTGCAAAATATTGTATGGTTATGCTTAGGGCTAGGGTTCCTTGTAGGTACGTTTTACAACAACTAATTAAAATGATGTGTTTACACACATTTCTACGTAGAGGTGTATGTGTATGCTTGTATGGCATGCATGTGTGTATCCGTAAGTGTGTTTTAGTTCCCTAGATTATTATTATTATTGAATATCATAATAATACTCTTCAAGTGGATTGTAACTTATGATCCACACATATTTGTGAAAGGATATACATTTTATGATCCTGTTATAAAATACAGTAGTTTCTTTCACTGGACACTTCCCTTTCGGTTGCAGTTAGTTATTCATGTACAACATTATCTGCACAATATTCACTACACTGCGTACTATGCAATGAATATTATTGACTACTGCATCAATAAAGAGTTTGCCAATGGAGGAAGAATTTCATAACGTGCAAGCGAACTCGTAGACAACCGTTGCATTTTATTGTCGTTTCATTGTAGATATTAATGAATGTAGCATAAACAATGGCGGGTGTCAACATACCTGTGTGAACACACCTGGGTCGTTCAGGTGTTCTTGTCCACCTGGCTACACGCTGGAATACGGCGGTAAACGATGTACAGGTAAATGACCTACCGCTCATATTAAAGTGTACGTGCCGTTTTTAAATACTGGCTTATAAAAAGTATTAAAAAGTAGGATATGCACATGTTGACTCTACTTTAGTAATACATAAATTATAACTTGTTACATCTTGTTTAAAATAATCCATTCGACGATACAGTGCGTTAAAAATACCATCCAGATATATAGTCTTCAACAAGTCTCCGTAAATGTCCATCTCCCATGTTTTAATAAAATCGGAGTAAATAACAATAACGTGCTTGTGTTTGACTACGAATGATTCTTATGCGTTACAGACATCAACGAGTGCCGAGTAAGTTCTGGCGGCTGTGCACACGTGTGTACGAACACACCAGGGTCATACAGGTGCAACTGTTGGACAGGGTACACACTGGACACTGACGGGAAACGTTGCCACGGTACCGTCTTCTTCTGCTTCTTCTTCTGTTTCTTCTTCTGTTTCTTCTTCTTCTTCTTCTTCTTCTTCTGCTTCTTCTTCTTCTTCTTCTTCTTCTGCTTCTGCTTCTTCTCCTGCTTCTTCTTCTGTTTCTTCTGCTTCTTCTTCTGGTTCTTCTGCTTCTTCTGCTTCTTCTTCTGTTTCTTCTGCTTCTTCTTCTGTTTCTTCTTCTTCTCCTGCTTCTTCTTCTGCTTCTTCTTCTGCTTCTTCTTCTGCTTCTTCTTCTTCTTCTTCTTCTGCTTCTTCTGCTGCTGCTTCTTCTTCTGCTTCTTCTTCTTCTTCTTCTTCTTCTGCTTCTTCTTCTGCTTCTGCTTCTTCTTCTTCTTCTTCTTCTTCTTCTTCTTCTTCTTCTTCTGCTGCTGCTTCTTCTTCTGTTTCTTTTTCTTCTTTTTCTGCTTCTTCTTCTGTTTCTTCTTCTTCTTCTTCTTCTGTTTCTTCTGCTGCTGCTTCTTCTTCTGCTTCTTCTTCTTCTTCTTCTTCTTCTTCTGCTTCTGCTTCTGCTTCTGCTTCTTCTTCTTCTTTTTCGTCTTCTTCTGCTTCTTCTTCTTCTGCTTCTTCTTCTGCGTCTTCTTCTGCTTCTTCTTCTTCTTCTTCTTCTTCTGCTTCTGCTTCTTCGTCTTCTTCTTCTTCTTCTTCTTCTTCTTCTTCTTCTTCTGCTTCTTCTGCTTCTGCTTCTGCTTCTGCTTCTGCTTCTGCTTCTGCTTCTGCTTCTGCTTCTTGTTATTGTTCTTGTTCTTGTTCTTGTTCTTGTTGTTGTTGTTCTTCTTCTTCTTCTGTTTCTTCTTCTGCTTCTGCTTCTTCTGCTTCTTCTTCTGTTACTTCTTCTGCTTCTGCTTCTTCTTCTGTTTCTTCTTCTTCTTCTTCTTCTTATTCTTCTTCATCTTCTTCTGCTTCTTCTTCTTCTTCTGTTTCTTCTGCTTCTTCTTCTGCTTCTTCTTCTTCTTCTTCTTCTGTTTCTTCTTCTTCTTCTGTTTCTTCTTCTGCTTCTTCTTCTGCTTCTTCTTCTTCTTCTGTTTCTTCTGCTGCTTCTTCTTCTTCTTTTGCTTCTTCTTCTGCTTCTTCTTCTTCTGTTTCTTCTGCTTCTTCTTCTTCTTCTTCTTCTTTTGCTTCTTCTTCTGTTTCTTCTGCTTCTTCTTCTGTTTCTTCTGTTTCTTCTTCTTCTGCTTCTGCTTCTACAAATCCTATTTTGCTGTTGCTCGCCATTCTCTCTTAATTCAGTCCTTTCCTTAAAATAATTTAGGAATTTATGTATCTCCCGAATCCACTTAAGATAACATGTTCTGTGGCGCTTTACACAGATGAGCATAAATTGAGTAACCTTATAAAATACAAATTATTTACAAATAAATAATATATAAATAAGTAAATAATGCAAAATAGTTGATATCGGAATCATAAATAAATAAACATATACAATTTTATCTAAACGAATAATGGCGGCAGCGATCACAGTGGCGTCTCTTTGTAACATTGTAATTGGTCATGTTCACTTCCAGATATCAACGAATGCGCAAAGAACAATGGCGGTTGCGATCACACGTGCACAAACACGTTGGGCTCATACCAATGTTCGTGTCGCAACGGCTACAAGGGACGGCACGAATCTCACCATTGCATCGGTACGATATTGTTTACCAGGAAAACTAGGGTAGAATTTCAAAGTAAGCAATCCGAGGTTTCACCATCGATACTAGGGTAGAATCTCAAAGTAAAAAATCCGAGGTTTCACCATCGATATCAGGTAGTGTTTCGAGCAACGTAGAGCCACCAAGAGTCCCCAAGAATTTTCCTTGAGCTAAGCACAGCATTCAAGAAGGCGCCCGAATTTGCGGAAACCATTAAGATGGAAGGCTGATCAAGACACTTAGGTTTTATTATAATATTACATGTTTCATCGTGCAATAAGTTTTATTGCTGATCTTCATTTTGTTGTCTTCTCTCTGGTCATAATGTTTTAAACAAACGTTAGATATGCCGGTATACCTTTTCAGAAAGCATGTCATATTGTAGAAAAACATATTTGACGTAATAAAAAGTATGTGGTTATGAAATATTTGTTGCACGTGCGTTTACGCTTGCACGAACTCAAAACGTAGCACAACGAAAACAAACGTAACACGATTACTGTTTTATAATGCAGACATCAACGAATGTGCGACGGGCAATGGCGGCTGCGAACAGACTTGTGTTAACACGGCCGGATCCTTCCACTGCGCATGTCTTAACGGATATACACTGAACGCAGACGGAAAATCATGCACACGTAAGAATGCCACAATGTTAATGTTTCAGTACACGATACATAAGAACTGAATGCGGACATGTTAATATTACTATTACGACCGTACTTACATATTTCACATGGGAAATGACATTACGATGTTTTGAAATGTAACACTATGCAGCGCTTGCAAATAATGGCCAACGGAAAAATGTGTTTTGATACTTTCGTAATGTTGTTCTAGGTGTTGACCAATGTAAGATAAACAATGGCGGCTGCCAACACGTGTGTACACCGACGGCCACGGGGCGGCGCTGTAGTTGTAGAAACGGTTACCAACTTGACGTCGATCAAAAGTCCTGTATCGGTGAGTAGGTCTATAATATTTCTTCTCAGTAGTTTTTCGACTGTGCTGTATCTGTGTTTTTATTTTGAATTACTTAATTAATTACATAACATAGGTTTGGTTTTTGTGCATCTTCTAGTCAAATGTTGTCTAAATGGAATTAAACAAGGCTGGTACCAACGTTAACCAAACATCATAAAAAATCCATGTATAAATATATTACGTTTGCTAAATCTAATGACCTGAAGCAGATCGCGACAAACGGTAAGTTTTGGAGTATAACTATACGTCTTGAAAAATTACTTTCGACAAATAACTATTTGGACAAGCACTTATTTTTAGCATTCTAAGAACTACAATAAACCATTAACCACAACAGTGACATATTTGGCATAAACTTCAACGGACGATGCCTTTCTATGTACACACGATGGTGTTTGGCAGTGTTATAGCAAGTGGTTTATGGTGTGTTTCCTTTACAGATATCATCGAGTGTCAGACGAATAATGGCGGCTGCAGTCAGATCTGTCGAAACACCGTCGGTTCATACTATTGTGAGTGCGCACCAAACTACAAGCTGCAGGCTGACGGCAAAACATGCACAGGTAACGTGTGCCTATTCATATTCGTGTAAAGAAATCAAGACAGTTATGTTAGTAGCTGGTGTTACTACCTACCCTGTTCTGGAAGTTCTTTCATAAATCGTCTTGCCATAATCTCACATGAACATTTACGTTGTTGACATGTTAATTTATTAACAAATGTCGCGTTCTCTTAGGATGATGGTCATTAAGTAATTTATTTCCAACAACAATTGTCAAGACTTATGCAACTCATTATTTAAAAAAAATATTTCTTGTAAAGAAAAACTATTGTAAGTGTGGTGGGAAAAGGACAACACATAAGTGTAATGCATATATATGGATCATCATACCCAGAGCAGTTAGTGTTGTATAACTACTACATATTACTTACTATGCAAGTATGAATTGTCAAGTACATTTGCGAACTTTAGATTAAATAATTGTGGATAATATTGTGGAATATATCATTTTATTATATATTGCTACGTAGCAGGTATGCTATATGCAAACATCACATTTACGTTTTGCATACCAATACATATCATATGCATACATATACACATACACACATACAGCCACACACACACACATACACACACACACACTCACGCACGCACCCGCGCGCGCGCACGCGCACGCGCACGCGCACGCGCACGCACGCACGCACACACACACACATTTATTCCCAGGCACATACATACATACATACATACATACATACATACATAAATACATACATACATACATACATACATACATACATGCATACAACATACAGGCAGGCAGGCAGGCAGGCAGGCAGGCAGGCAGGCAGGCAGGCAGGCAGGCAGGCAGGCAGGCAGGCAGGCAGGCAGGCAGGCAGGCAGGCAGGCAGGCAGGCAGGCAGGCAGGCAGGCAGGCAGGCAGGCAGGCAGGCAGGCAGGCAGGCAGGCAGGCAGGCAGGCAGGCAGGCAGGCAGGCAGGCAGGCAGGCAGGCAGGCAGGCAGGCAGGCAGGCAGGCAGGCAGGCAGGCAGGCAGGCAGGCAGGCAGGCAGGCAGGCAGGCAGGCAGGCAGGCAGGCAGGCAGGCAGGCAGACAGACAGACAGACAGACAGACAGACAGACTTTTCAGAAAGCATGTCATATTGTAGACATATATATTTGACGTAATAAAAAAGTATGTGGTTATGAAGTATATGTTGCGCTTGTGCATGCGCTTGTGCTTGCACTAACTCAAAGCGTAGCATAACGAAAACAACAGTAACAAGATTACTATGTTTTATAATGCAGATATCAACGAATGTGCGACGGGCAATGGCGGCTGCGAACAGACTTGTGTTAACACGGCCGGATCCTTCCACTGCGCATGTCTAAACGGTTACACACTGAACGCAGACGGGAAATCATGCACTCGTAAGACTGCCACAATGTTAATGTCTCAATACACGAAAAATAAGAACTGAACGCGGACATGTTAATGTTACTATTACGACCGTATGTACGTATTTCACGTAGGAAATGACGTTACAATATTTTGAAATGGAAAACAAGGAAATCCACACAAATTCTCTATGATCCTGCCCATCCTCTGAATCAAGCCTTTCAGAAACTGCCACCAGGGAGACGTCTAAAAGTTCCCTTAGCAAAAAAGAACCTCTTCAAAAAATCGTGTGTACCCTCTGCCATTTTAATTTTAAATGCTAAATGATAATGTTCTGTTTTCAACGAGTCATTAATTAAACTTTTTATTTTATGTGTCTCACATTCTTATGGTAACTATTTATTTAATCTTATTTATTTATCAATTTTAGTACTATGTTATTACTAATGTTATTGTCTTCTATCTGAGACCCATTTTAAGAAATTATATATGCTTATTTATTTATTTATCTTAATAGCTATTTTTATACGTAATTTATTATTATACTTTACCTATTTTAGTGATGACTATATTTACTATCATTTTATTGTGTATTGACAACTGTAGGCCCTATATGATTCACCAATGTTTTATTACTGTCATTTTATGTGTGACTGAAGAAACAGTTTCGTTTTTAATATGTTTTTAAACGGACAATAAAGTTTTTTTTTAAACTTGAATCTTTTGAAAATGTAACAATATGCAGCGCTTGCAAATAATGGCCAACGGAAAAATGGTTTTTGATACTTTCGTAATGTTGTTCTAGGTGTTGACCAATGTAAGATAAACAATGGCGGCTGCCAACACGTGTGTACACCGACGGCCACGGGCCGGCGCTGTAGTTGTAGAAACGGTTACCAACTTGACGTCGATCAAAAATCGTGCATTGGTGAGTAGGTCTATAATATTTCTTCTCAGTAGTGGTTCGACTGTGCTGTGTGTTATTTTGTATTAATTAATTAATTACTACAAATAAGTTTGGTGTTTGTGCATTTCCCAGGCAAACGGTATCTAAATGGAATTAAACAAGGCTGGTACCAACGTTAACCAAACATCATAAAACGTCCATGTATAAATATATTACGTTTGTTAAATATAATGACCTGAAGCAGATCGCGACAAACGGTAGGATTTGAAGTATAGCTACACGTCTTGAAAAATTACTTTCGACAAATAACTATTTGGACAAGCACTTATTTTTAGCATTCTGAGAACTACAATAAAACATTAACCACAAAAGTTACGCTTTTGGCATAAACTTCAACGGACGATGCCTTTTCTATGTACACACGATGGTGTTTGGCAGTGTTATAGCAAGTGGTTTATGGTGTGTTTCCTTTACAGATATCATCGAGTGTCAGACGAATAATGGCGGCTGCAGTCAGATCTGTCGAAACACCGTCGGTTCATACTATTGTG
The DNA here is from genome assembly GCA_964017155.1 of Oasisia sp. SBJ-2009. Taxonomy (NCBI): domain Eukaryota; kingdom Metazoa; phylum Annelida; class Polychaeta; order Sabellida; family Siboglinidae; genus Oasisia; species Oasisia sp. SBJ-2009. The sequence goes on from OZ024855.1 coordinate 45,679,796, forward strand.
AGTGCGCACCAAACTACAAGCTGCAGGCTGACGGCAAAACATGCACAGGTAACGTGTGCCTATTCATATTCGTGTAAAGAAATCAAGACAGTTATGTTAGTAGCTGGTGTTACTACAAACCCTGTTTTGGAAGTTCTTTCATAAATCGTCTTGTCATAATCTCACATGAACAGTTATGTTGTTGACATGTTGGTGTAGTAACAAATGTCCCGTTCTCTTTGACCATGTCGTTACACATTGTCTGGTACTTTCACATGCATGTAAGCAGGTAATTAATTGTATAAACACTACATATTACTATGCATTTATAAATTACAAGTACACTAAATACTTGTTGATAATATTGTAGAATACATCATTTTTGTTATATTGCATATTCAACTACATGTACGGCCACCATTATTGGTTGCATTACAGTTACAACGATTTTATACATTCGACGATGCAATCAGATACATATAACATCAACAAGTTTAGTTGCGTCACGCAGATATCAACGAATGCGCATTGAACAATGGTGGTTGCGAGCAGATCTGCGTCAACACGGCAGGATCGTTCTACTGCGCATGTCAAACCGGATACACGCTGAATACCGACGGAAAATCGTGCACCCGTAAGAACGGCATAGAATAAACGTTGTCATTTATGGTCAGCGTTTGTCTGCATAGGCGAGCTATATGAATTGAAGACAACAAATACGACAATGAATTATATAAAACAAAGCAGAAAACGCATTATAGTGATTTTGAGTATACCCATGCGTAACATTGCGAAACAACGCCCATTTTATATACTAGTAATGCAATATTCTTACAGCATTGGTGTAACTACCTATGCACGACATTGTCTCTTTTTCTCCCAGGTGTCAATCAGTGTGACGTTAACAATGGCGGCTGCCAACATGTCTGCGCTCAGACTTCGACAGGAATTCGCTGCAGTTGCAGAAACGGTTACCGACTGGACGCTGACCAAACATCCTGCATTGGTAAATGACAGAATCTGTTGTTGAAACGATAAATGTATGGGTATTGCACGTTGATGCTTTGACACACTGACGACAAATAGACCTACACATTAAAAAGGTCATTTTTGTCAGAGGCCTTCGCCAGTTTAAATTGTGCCGTATTCAGCTTCTCACCCAGCACGTTGATTTTGCTCGGATGGTGCCTACAAATATCACATTTCGGGACGGGGTATCCATTCAGATGAATGCAATTACTGTGTGATTAACGGTGTTGTTACCGGAGAAAACTTGGTGCCATTAGAATCGTACGGCCTGCGTGATCTTGGTAAAGGTGTACCGATATCGTCGAGTGTGAAACAAACAATGGAGGCTGCTGGTAGATTTGACGAAACTTAGTTGATTCATTATAATATAGTTGTCAGTACGTACCAACATAAAAGAATATGTCAATTGCGTGACTATTTTACAATTCGAACGTAAGGTAACTATATGCTTAATCTTACTTTCTATTTATTGTACACTAATGTATGACAGTATGTCAATGTAACTGTTTTCTTTTTTGATATGGTATGTTATTAGTATTTAAAGTATATACCAAACTGATAGCTTCGATGAAACAGTCAACGCATATCACCACTTTGTCTACCCTTACTGCGCAGATATCAACGAATGCTTAACAAACAATGGCGGTTGCCAGCAGACCTGTGTCAATACGGTCGGATCGGTCTACTGCGCATGTCAAACCGGATACAAGCTGAATACGGACGGCAAATCATGCACCCGTAAGAACTCAACGAAACGTACAATTTGTTACCATACTTTATCTTAGTTGATCCACTTTATGTACCTGTAACTGTAAGAATTCAATGAGACATGCCGTTTGTTTACACATTTTATCATAATTGATCCGATGTTTACCAGTATTTAAAACGATTACTCAAATAATTTTCTAGATGGCATGTGGAGAAGAAAATATCTGTTCATCTACATGCAGGCGATTATCCCAGTTATATTTTAATTTTGTTATTTATTCACGTGGCATGCACTGTGACATTCGTTATAATGATATGCCCCAGTCGTTTCTCTTCCTTGATATGAACTAGCAAATGTGTCATATCCAACATACATTGTTACTTAACTAACATTTGTTTTCTACCCTCTGGTTCTGTTGCCTTATGCAGGGTTAATGAAACTACGTATATCAATACCTTCAATATCACACAATACAAACACTTCTACCATATCTCCTTCTACACTTCTTGTGTCGTGAAATTACCGTAAGATGATTTTCAACATGGACAATTGAATTGTCATTGATTGCCTTAAAACGCCTGTTCCACGAATATGCATACATTTATTTCAGGTAAATACATATACAGTCGGTATATATAAACACGTATAAAACACATATATTAAAATCGTAAATACGTTATTAATATATGGAGAATAATTATTAAAACAAGATTATGAACTTAATAATAGTCAATAAACAAATAGTGTTTAAACGTATATATGTCAAACATGCAAGACCTGTAAAGAAGTCACCGTTTTACAAAATGAAGGGATTCAGCCCATATCACCCACCTGGGCTCGTTAACAATAAACAGTCGGAAAATAGCTTAGATGAGCTGATGTTATCAAATTCATATGTAAACCGACGTTAAATAAAGCTTCTTGTATCTTGTACTGCGTAACAAAAGTGTCAACAACGCACGTGCACATCGACAGTTGGCATATCAAATTATACTCGATTAACGATTTTATTTCTGTCCCAGAGATAGACCCGTGCAAAATCAACAATGGCGGTTGCGATCAATTTTGCACTCCAACTACAACTGGGCGGCACTGCAGTTGCAGGGAAGGTTTTATACTCCTCGCCGGCCATACGTGTGCTGGTAGGTGACGTGTTTTGTGACGGCTTTCTCTGTGTCTCTCTCTGTCTCTCCGTCTCTCCGTCTCTCCGTCTCTCCGTCTCTCCGTCTCTCCGTCTCTCCGTCTCTCCGTCTCTCCGTCTCCCCGTCTCCCCGTCTCCCCGTCTCCCCGTCTCCCCGTCTCCCCGTCTCCCCGTCTCCCCGTCTCCCCGTCTCCCCGTCTCCCCGTCTCCCCGTCTCCCCGTCTCCCCGTCTCCCCGTCTCCCCGTCTCCCCGTCTCCCCGTCTCCCCGTCTCCCCGTCTCCCCGTCTCCCCGTCTCCCCGTCTCCCCGTCTCCCCGTCTCCCCGTCTCCCCGTCTCCCCGTCTCCCCGTCTCCCCGTCTCCCCGTCTCCCCGTCTCCCCGTCTCCCCGTCTCCCCGTCTCCCCGTCTCCCCGTCTCCGTCTCCGACTCCGTCTCCGTCTCCGTCTCCGTCTATCTTCTCCGTCCGTCCGTCCGTCCGTCCGTCCGTCCGTCCGTCCGTCCGTCCGTCCGTCCGTCCGTCCGTCCGTCCGTCCGTCCGTCCGTCCGTCCGTCCGTCCGTCCGTCCGTCCGTCCGTCCGTCCGTCCGTCCGTCCGTCCGTCCGTCCGTCCGTCCGTCCGTCCGTCCGTCCGTCCGTCCGTCCGTCCGTCCGTCCGTCCGTCCGTCCGTCCGTCCGTCCGTCCGTCCGTCCGTCCGTCCGTCCGTCCGTCCGTCCGTCCGTCCGTCCGTCCGTCCGTCCGTCCGTCCGTCCGTCCGTCCGTCCGTCCGTCCGTCCGTCCGTCCGTCCGTCCGTCCGTCCGTCCGTCCGTCCGTCCGTCCGTCCGTCCGCCCGCCCGCCCGCCCGCCCGCCCGCCCGCCCGCCCGCCCGCCCGCCCGTCCGTCCGTCCGTCCGTCCGTCCGTCCATCCGCGGTCTGTCTGTCTGCCTCTCCCTCCATCACATGCTGTCTCTATCTCTCTCCCCTCCCTCTCTTTATGTCACGTAGTGACGAGTCTATCTCTTATTTACACGTGTGAATGTATTTTGTTATAACAGCATGACATGTGTGATCTCTCAAGACTGTGCGACACAATCCCAATCAAACACCATGTTCAAGACCTTGCTATTAGCTCTGCCTGACCCTGTAATACCACCAACAGCACTCACAGAAATATTGACATAATGAATATGACATTTCATATGTATCATGGGCATAACATGAACATTGTGATTAATGTCTCGAGATTGTTAAACCGATAGTGTCTTCAAGTATGTATTCTTGTTGTAAAGACATTGGTAAAGAATGAAAATACAACAACAGTTCGGTTTGCGTTCAAGCATGCATTTCGGCACTAGTAGATGAAAAACGAGTGTATTCTTGCCTTTGTTAATATTCATATATTATCAATAACTACATCAATGCACAGATATACGTTTATACCAGTTATTGTCACATCTAAAAAGCGATTTTAATTATGACAGAAAAATGACTTGTTTAGTGGTATTATTTAGCACAAGGATTTCCTAAAGTCATTGTTAACTTTCTAAACTTTCCTGCGACTGTTTTTCTTTGAAGACATTGGCGAGTGTTTCAAAGATAATGGCGGCTGTGAGCAGATTTGCGTCAATACGCGCGGCTCGTTTCATTGCAAGTGTAAAGATGGCTACAAGTTGAACGCAGACGGGAAAACTTGCAGCCGTGAGTTCAGCTCATGTTCAATCCAGGTTTTGTTGAATTAATTAACAGGACCGATATATTTATGATATGAAATTGCAAACATCGCTAAGCAGCTTACATGAGTCAAAGCTGGTACCTGTCGATGCGGAATATATTTTAGTGCAACATCTAACCACAATGCCATAACTAAGCAACGTGTGTGTGTGTGTGTGTGTGTGTGTGTGTGTGTGTGTGTGTGTGTGTGTGTGTGTGTGTGTGTGTGTGTGTGTGTGTTTGTGTGTGTGTGTAATGTACTTGTAATAAATATGATCACATATACAATTATAATACGCAATTCCATATTCCGAGTTGTACTTTAAAAATAAATTAATATATAAACTCATTGGCCTCAGTTGTATTCAGTAGCACTTTTCAAGAGTATTTGAATTACCCACAGTACACGTACGATTACAATTAATACATTGACATGTCTTACACCCATCTGTGATGCATCTATTATGGTGTCGTAGCCACCGACGCGTGTAAAGTCAACAATGGAGACTGTGATCACATCTGCTCGACGACCGCCACTGGCCGGGTGTGCAGTTGTAGACCGGGCTATGAGTTGGACATCGACGGCAAGACCTGCCTTGGTACGTCAACGTTACTCTCTACCTGGGCACAGACAGTGGTGGATATGTGTACGAGCAGTCTTCGCGCATTAATTGCAGGATATCGCTGGACGCTTCCCAGAGAAGTTGAGATGGTGTCTGGTTGAACAGATCTGTCAAGGAAGTAAAATGTAAAGTGTGTTGAGCAGTTCTGAGGATTGCATACTGCCCTTTATACAAACTTACCTTTAAAGAACTTACCTTTTTACCTGATAAATCCATCCATGTATGTGTTGAGATGTTTAGATTAACGACATTCTTATGAACTCCTCAAACGCTCTGTGGATTTTCTGTTTGCATTTTCAGACACTGCGCTGACATGAGATGCTAGTTATCTGATGGCATGTGTCGTGTGTCGTGCAGATATTGCGTTGACATGATATGCTAATATCAGATGGCATGTGTCGTGTGTCGTGCAGCTATTGCACGCACTTACATGATATGCTAATATCAGATGGCATGTGTCGTGTGTCGTGTAGATATTGCGCTCACATGATGCGCTAATATCAGATGGTATGAGTCGTGTGTCGTGCAGATATTGCGGTGACTTGCGATGCCGGTTATCTGATGGCATGTGTCGTGTGTCGTGCAGATATTGCGCTGAAATGATATGCTAATATCAGATGGCATGTGTCGTGTGTCGTGCAGATATTGCGCTGACGTGATATGCCAATATCAGATGGCATGTGTCGTGTGTCGTGCAGATATTGCGCTGACGTGATATGCCAATATCAGATGGCATGTGTCGTGTGTCGTGCAGATATTGCGCTGACGTGATATGCCAATATCAGATGGCATGTGTCGTGTGTCGTGCAGATATTGCGCTGACGTGATATGCCAGTACCAGATGGCATGTGTCGTGTGTCGTGCAGATATTATGCTGACATGAGACGCCAATATCAAGAGGTACGTGTCATATCGCGTAGATATTGCGCTGACATGAGATGCCAATATCGGGTGGCATGTGTCGTGCAGATATTGCGCTGACATGAGATGTCAATATCGGATGGCATTTGTCGTGCAGATATTGCGCTGACATGATATGTCAATATCGGGTGGCATTTGTCGTGCAGATATTGCGCTGACATGAGATGTCAATATCGGGTGGCATTTGTCGTGCAGATATTGCACTGACATGATATAGCTTGTGTCATTCGTTGTTGCAGACATCGAGGAATGCTGGATCGATGCGCTCAACGGTGGTTGCTCGCAGGTATGTGTCAACACACCCGGGTCGTATCACTGCGAATGCGTTGATGGATCTACACTGAGCGCAGATGGCAAGACTTGCACAGGTAGGCGGACACTGTTATACATAAACCACTAGGAAAAAGGAAACGCGTTCATTTGTCAATGATTGTATACCCACTTGTGCGTGAAATGTAGTTGTGATAGGTGTGTAACTGCCATGGGTTTACATGAACGAAATTTTAAGCCGTATTAAATATGAAACAGGTTATTTTAGTTCACGTCAATCTGTGCAGCGACTACTGAAATACTATTTCAACCCGGTGTATATGTTGCATCTACACGAATCAAACACAATGTCCAACAATCAAATGTAGTCTACTACTATCCGTCACATGATCTGTTGCCTATCAACGGATCCGTCAACCCACATAAAAATGCCAAACTCGTGAAGCCTTCATGACATTTTTGTCGCACATTGTTTTTTAAATTCTGGCGCAAACAGTGTTTCCTTAAGACAGTCGCGTAAGGCGAAACTGCTCTGACAACTGTATGTGGAAATGTTATGAAATGTCATACAGCAATGGCAATGTATTTCATATGTGTAACCGTAACAACATTGTAATTCTGCGTATGTGGAGCGCAGTAGCTCAGTGATTAGAAAATCGGATTCTCAGTCCTAAGGGCCACTGGAGTCTAATAATGGACGGTCGTGTCAAACCTTGGACAAGTTCGTTCACTCTACGTTGCTCTACTTCACTTATCAGTATGAATAGTACTGGCTAGTGATGTATGTTTGTGTACGATTGATCTTCGTAAATTAACTGCGACAAGGCCGAGGCTAGTGATGTATGTTTGTGTACGATTGATCTTCGTAAATTAACTGCGGCAAGGCCGAATACTCCCCAGAAAGGTCGAGATGAGATTCGATTGAAGAGGTGTGTCCGGGAGTATAGAGCAATGCGCTCTCAGCAATCCTGCAGGCTGTACACTGTGTTGTATCAGAACGTGCCTTTACTTTTATATTACAGTTGACGTAATGTGTTCACCGTATAGACGCCTATTCCGAGTAGACCACGATATTCCGCATGGTGAAATGTATTTAAAATGTATTGGTAGTGCCAACGTGCACAAAGGTAACTATACATATTGTGCCAATTGTGGTTAGGTACCAAAAAAACCACATTGATTTCTTGTCAGTTGTCACAGTAGCAACACATTTGTCAAAACGTAATACAATTATTATATGTTCTCATATTAGTTGCCGATTTAATTAAGACATTAATTTCGTAGTTTTACAACAAATGTAAATTGTGTTTAAATGGCTAATTACTCTGAAGTGTTACTGCTAACACGTGAACACAACTAACTATTTACTTTCCAGCTAATGACGCCTGTAAAACAAACAATGGCGGCTGTGCACACATGTGTACAACAACGTCCACTGGACGGCGCTGCAGTTGCAGGCAGGGTTACATGTTGGACGGTGACGGCGCCAGTTGTAAAGGTATGTTGGTTTTGCAATACTGCCTTATGCACTTCCAGTAATTCGTCCTCGAAAGCGTAGCGGGATACACGAGTCGAATCATGAACATCTAACTACGTAGTGTATAATTATATATATATATATATATATATATATATATATATATATATATATATACATATATATATATATATATACATACATATATATATATATATACATATATATATATATATATACATACATATATATATATATACATATATATATATATATATATACATATATATATACATATATATATATATATATATATATATATATATATATATATATATATATATATATATATATATATATATATATATATATATATATATGGCTTACTCTCACGAACAACAATCAACAGTGGGTTCAGTGAAATTGAAATAAATCGGTTTAGAAGAGCGGATGTAGTGTTTGTGTTGTGCTCTGGATGTTTTTGTTAAAAAAGATTGTTGTTTTCGTCGGCCATTACACAACATATAGGATAGTTATCGATTTATTTTATATATCTTAAGCCATGGAGATGTTAAGCTTTCAGTCGGCACAACAATATTTTTAGAAGACACATTTTGAATTGTTATCCCTCTTGTCACATTTCTGTACAGTTTTCGAGACAGTGAGCCATATTATATATATATATATATATATATATATATATATATATATATATATATATATATATATATATATATATATATATATATATATTCCCCCTGTCTTCCGACAATCGATATTACGGTAAAGTAATGCTTTCAGATATCATCGAGTGTCAGACGAACAATGGCGGCTGCAGTCAGATCTGTCGAAACACCGTCGGTTCATACTATTGTGAGTGCGCACCAAACTACAAGCTGCAGGCTGACGGCAAAACATGTACAGGTGGGTGTACTTTGTTACGTAACGTTTACCAACATTATCTACTGCTGCCGTTTTCCCCAGCTCAGGCTATTGACTTCTACCATAGACGGATCCAGGGGTGGGGTCTGGGGGCACGTGCAGCCCTACACCTTTGGAATTTGTCATCTTCCCAAGACCATTTAGAATGTGTCCTGCCATGTAGTCCACACAAGAATATGAAATGTGAAGTGTGACGATTTTTTAAAACACAACCCTATCTCAACCTCCCCCTGTGAAACAACTAAGAAGTGGACATCTTCCGAAGTTACGGCTTTGCCGCGGCAAAAACGTGGATAGCCCAACCCCTAGTTTCCGATGTCACAACAGGACAGCTGGACTCGCGGCTCTACAGCAACCGAGTCGACGGTTTGGGCCAGACTGAAGTGGTGTAGCTGGAGGTTTATGGGTGGCCTCTAGACTACACTCTCTATATCCGCCCTTATCTACAACGATCGCCGCCTTCTATGGGGTCCCAGTAACGCAACGGTTGTTAACCTCTGGGTCGAGACCCAAAACGTAATGGTTTAAAGGCTTGGGTCGCTAAGCAAGCTCCGCGACCGTAATTGGGATCGCAGCCCAAAGGTTAGGAATCGCTGCGGTAACCAGCCTCGGCATCCTGACCACATTACCCGCCTCCTCGCTAGCTTCCTTTTAACACTTACTTTCGATCTTGAGGTCTTCAAGAACACACTGCAAACACGTTACGTTTCAACATCCTGCAGTTTGTAACGTCACCGTGTGCTAAAGTAATAAATAGGTTAATAAAATAAATATGACAAATAGATCAATACAGTTAATGGCACATTGTCATTGTCCTGCATTGTTGGCAAAAATGATAAAAAGTAAATACTCTAAATATAATAATTAAAGTAATTAATTAATTGTGCATTACATTTCACTGGCCTGCAGTGAAAGAGATACATCACTGTGGGCTTAAATAAAAATAAACCATAATAAATATATAACTGAAATTAATAGAACATTAAATTAAAAAGATGCAGTTCATGATTAATGCTAAAACGGACTACTATGATACCAATGACTGGATGTTAGTGTGGGCGGCTCCCTGGATCACTTCTGCTTGACAAACTTCAACATCAACTCTTTCTTTGTTCGTTGGTCTATTCTCCTTAGCGTTGTTTCTATTCATCTTGTTTTAAATATCTCAATTGTTTTCTGTTCCCCTCTAGTCGTAGACAGGTGCAGTGTAGCCAACGGTGGATGTGCCCAGATCTGTCGCAGCACAACGACGTCAGCAGTGTGTTCCTGTCGGTCCGGCTTCACGCTCAACAGCGACGGCCACTCGTGCGACGGTACGTGGTTGATAGCAGACACGTGACAATTACTTCTGAACGGTATATCAGAAGTGGGTCTGGCTTTGATCCTGATCATCGATTATTGTATTTGTGGCTATTCCTCTTCGTTTTTGTTTGTTCTGTTGTCTTTTCCAACCGGTTCCACTTCCTTCTGACTGTGTATCTTTCTCCAGATATTTAGAAATCCTCCAAACCTGTCTTTACGAGTTCCTCCCTTCCCAGGCTGCGTCGTCCTAGTCCTCTTTTTCCCTTTTCTCTCTGTGCATCTGCCTTCTTTGTCTGCCGATTTCCCACATTCGTTCTATACGTCCCACTCAGTTGAGCCTCCCAAATGTCTATGTAAGCGTTGTAAAAGAATCAACTGTCTTAAACGCAGTCGACAGAAACCTGGAGTAAATATAGGACGATAGTACTTTAGTTTATTTTCCCTAGATTTTGATTTTTGATAAGAGAATTAACAGCTTGCTTGAAATCGTCAGGAATAACACCATCTTGCATTGACATATTTATAATAGTTGTAATAGGATGAATCAGTTGATCGATGCAGCGTTTTAGTAGAACTTCTGAAAAAGAATCACGATCACGTGATTTATTTGGACATTTTAGATTTCTATGTCGTACCGAAAACCGGTTGTTCAGTAAAATTGCAGTCAACATCACTGATGACAGAACGTGATTGAATAGGTAATTTTGTGTTGTTGGTTGTTGAAATAAAATCAGATAATTCGTTTGTTCAACAACGTCGAATAATTTTGCACAACTTGTTAATGTAAATCTATTCATTAACAAAGGCAGAAAACAAGACTTCTTACCGCGGACAAAATCCCGCCAAGCTATGCCATGGACGTTCGTGAGAAGTGGCTACAACGCTATATGTGAATTTATCTTTCCTTTACACATTGTTTCAAATGTTTATGTCCAGCTTAGACGCATCGCTGACGGCGCCAATATCACGTGGCGAATTATATTAATTTAATTTAAAATATCAACACCGTCTTCGTGAGTCGATCATATCTGTTTTCTGCACCCAGACATCAACGAGTGTTCTCTTGACAACGCCGGCTGCGCCTTCAAGTGCACCAATGTTCCTGGCTCGTTCTACTGCTCTTGTAGGAGCGAACTCTTTGTTCTGGGCGCTGACGGTTTCTCTTGCATACGTAAGTATCCAATGGACATGGACGTAGTGACGACATATGACGTTCCGTTGTCTTACTTTCACAACAAACATGAAATGTTCTTTGCCTTGATTATTGAAAATAAATTCCGTTCGTCAATACCTATCATCGTATGACATCAATATTGCAATGTTATGTCCGCAAGTAGCCACCTAATGTTTTTGGCTTTGTTTAGTCTCCCTTTCGTCGAAGCGTTACCATCACGTGGTTAACGTTATATCGGAAGTGACGTCAAAAACGTCACCGTTTGGCCACTACAAGGTTACAACATGATATCTTCGCACTACATAAGCACATTAACTAATTAACAATTCGACATGTAGTGCAATTAATTACCAGTCTTTTGTAGGCCTCTGTCTTCATTCAGCTTATTTCTGTGGTCATCTGCTTTAATTAGCAATATTGAGTATACACTAGAACTTTCATATTTGGAACTGTCCAAACGGATACTATTCAAGGCCCGTTGTATCCAACGTTGTACGGTTTGTCTTCTTTAGCGGTGTGTCCGTCGTCATTCGTTCACTCGGACATGACGGGCAGTTGCTATAAAGTCTTCTCAAGCGACAATGAGGCTCGTTCCGCTGCCGACGCCGCTGTCAAATGCAAGCAGGTATGTCTCATCGATTGATTTCGTGTTCTAAAAATTTAATTCTAAAAGGACCCAGCTCCATCAGATAAAATTGTGCAGGGGGACGTATTTTCTACTTATTTCCCTGAATGTGTAATTTCTATGTAGACATGTTCTGCTCTTTATGAATGTAAATGTGTTTTTAATTTATGATATAAAAAACAGTTGCAACTCATTGATGTTTTCTAACCCTTATTTTCAATAGAACAAAATTGGGATTCTGTCTATACATATCCGCCGTAATTATCTGAGCATCCTGGTCACTGGTTAAAGACACACAAACACGTCAATGTATAACTGTAGTGTGTTGGCCTTTCCACTGTTTTTATCCAGGGTAGATGGTGGCCTTGCCCTATCCAACTTATCGTTCCAAATTTCTCAATTGTTCCCCACGACTGAGCACAGAGCGTCGACGTCACCGCGGCAACGTGGCGTATGACCTACGCGTTGCAGGTCTGCGCTGAAAGCCGTTGACAGACAAACACAAATGTCACTTATCAGAAAATCATACTATATTTCACATTTGCTAGTCGTGTTAGTGTTGATCTGATTAACAATCACGTTACAGGAGCACGCACGTGCGAAGCTAGTTACGATTGGCAGCGACCTAGAGCAGAAGGTGGTTGCTGATCTTCTGAAGAAAGAAGGAAGTAAGTGGACCGATGAATAGATCTTAACTAGATTTATGAGGCTATATAAGTGTTCTTCGTTTTATCATAGCTGGCTTGAGAAATGTGCCTTTATACCTGTAGGATTACAGTCGATTTCATTTGATGTTCTGGTGCCTGTTTCTTCATGACAATGTGACAGGCGTTAACAGTCTTACACACGTACAAAGTGTTCGAAATGTGTTCTTATTTGACTAAAGTCAGTAACTCTAAACTACTAAAATACGCGTTCAAGTGTTATTAATTAGTAAAACGAGGCGAGTGAACATAGAGGGCGGCCGAACTTGGAACCTATGAGGAGATGCGCACACAGGTCCCTCCAAGTTGGCGTGTTATTGCGTTGTAGCGCTTACATTTTCCGCCGTTATAAACGTTGCGATTGACGTTTCTACGCATGCGCGATAAATATAAAATCATTAATGTGCAGCGAAAGGACAACGCATTTATGGTATAAATACTACGGGATGTTCGTTAGGATGTATATAACCTCTCAGCAAAGTTATTTGTCGCAAATTAACACGAGGCAAACGAGTTTTGAGGGATGTTTTGATAACAAGCATAAATCACGTGACTGCAGTGCGCTATAATCCGTGACAGTGATTTAAACAAACATAATATTTCATTGTATTGAGCGATATTTTAAGCAACTCTTCACTCACAGTAATCATAACAGGAGAGTTAGCGAACAGCCCGTGGCTTTTATATCAAAAATGTGTTGTCGTTTCGCTGCACATTGGTGATTTTACATTTATCGCGCATGCGCAGTAATGTCAATCGGAAAGTTTATAACGACCGAGAAAATGTAAGCGCGACAGCGTATCTGTCTGTTCCGTTGCTTCAGAGCTGCTGGACGGCTGGCAGGGCTGGTGGACCAGCGGCGTGTTCCGCTCTAGCAGCCAGCGGTTCCAGTGGGGCATGGGTGAGTACATCGACGACAACAACAAGTTCTGGGGCTTCAAGAAGTCGCCCTACGACGGCACTTGCGTCTGGGTCCTACAGTTGAGGGTCTACAACCACACGTGGGGCAACTACGACTGCGACACACACAGCGGCTTCGTGTGCGAAATTGTCCTCGAGTGAGCGATACTGATCTGTCTGGAGAGCATTTCACTGAGATAAAAAGCTCTTCGTGAAGTCTTCGTATGTAACAATAAGAAATCAATATGGCGGCCTAGCTTCGCACAAATTTACTTTTAACCTGTAGCATGATAACATGTCCATGTTAGCATTAGGCTTCCAATCCATGTTTGGGTAATTTCTAGAGATTATCAATTCGAAACAAATTTCATAATTACACAACTAGCAATTCGACTTACTACTACGTTTCGACCACCGCCGGCGAATGTTCAGTGGTCACTGCTCGCTAGTGACCACTGAACATTCAGTTCCTGAAGAAGGCTGCCGATGGTGGTCGAAACGTAGAAGTAAGTCGAATTGCTAGTTGTGTAATTATGAAATTTGTTTCGAATAATATACTGCCAACTTGATGGACATTTTCACGATTATCAGTTGTTACCGTTCGTGCCCTTTTGAGGTATCTAATGGAGATATGTCGAATTAGCCCGAAACTAATGTGGCAGCGTTGCGTTTTATTTGTCACGTATATTCATCAAGATGATTAATTAGTAGAGAAACGACTATTTTGGTTGGCAGCAAGTGACTTTATGTCATTGTGTGAACATAATACTTTCATACTGGCATGGTTAAGGAACATATATGTCCAGATGATATGTATTAGACTATGCAGTGTTGCCAGCGGATTTCAGGTCAATTTAAGATGTTAAGATACATTTTACAATGTTGTCGTCATATTTTAAATAATATTTTGATGTAACTACTTAATTACAAAATATTACAATAACACAATATACCCATGTTGTTAGTTTTTCTACTATGGCTATGTAACCCAACTAATAAGTAGATCTATACAACTTGATTCACGCTTCAATCTGCAACTATATTCTCTGCATGTTTCTTAAATTGTTTGCATTTAAACAAAAATAACAAACATAAATAACAAACAAAAATAAAATAATATATGGTAATTATAAAAATCGTTATGTGTCGCATATCACCTTAAATTATCATAACATTAAAACAATTTCCTGAACTTGATAAATATTCGGTTGATCTCATTTTCCGAAACGAGTTAAATTAACCTTTATATATTAGTTTAAGTTCATTCGAATTTTACTATGGTTATAGGTAAAGTGAAAGATAAACCTGTGTAGATATGTTTCTGTTTTGTGCTAAGAAATGTGCTTAGTGACGTAGCATTGCAGAGTAAAATGATGTCGCTGTTGGTGAGATACAATACGAGCAAATAAACGCTACATTTTGCTGGGGTTTCAGTGTATCATACATTATATTTACGCAGCTGCAAGCATGCATTATTTCTATATCATGTTTAGCGAAGTACAATGTTGAAAAATTGCATTTGTGAATGCATGTAGCGATCAATAAATATTTTTTACATATGACATTGATTTGCTGTTGTCGGTGTAAGTATGACGTGTGTGTGTGTGTGTGTGTGTGTGTGTGTGTGTGTGTGTGTGTGTGTGTGTGTGTGTGTTGTGTGCGTGGTGTTTAACAAGATTTAACAAGATTTAACAAGATTGCCACCTAGAGAATCAACTCTAGATGGCAGGTGGACAAGGAAGCCGTTTGGCTTATCGAGAGTCCAACCTATCTATCTAAGTATACCCTGCCCGTCTTAGGTATATGTCAATTTTATTTTTAAACATATTAACACTTCTAGCACCTACACAATCAGCTGATAATTTGTTCCATTCGTTTACTATTCTTTGGGAAAATGAAAATTTTCTAATATCTAGTCTACACTGCTTCTTTGCTAATGCAACTCCATGTCCTCTAGTCCTTCTCTCTTCCTTGACCGTGAAAAAAATATTTCTGTCAATATTTTCATACCCATTCAATATTTTAAAAACCTCAATCTGATCTCCTCTCAATCTTCTGGTTTCTAGTGTTGTTAGACCACATTCCTTTAGACGCATTTCATAACTAATATTCCTGAGTTTTTGTATCATTTTTGTTGCTCTCCTTTGTACTCTTTCTAGCATATCAATATCCTTCTTGCGATATGGCCTCCATGCTTGTATACAATATTCTAAATGAGGCCTAACTATTGTTTTATAAAGCGGTATTATTAGTTCTTTTTCTTTGTATACTATATTTCGCCTAATTAATCCAAGAATTTGGTTTGCCTTCGCTGCTGCAATTCCACACTGCTCTGATACCTTCATGTCAGCACTAATGGTTAAACCTAAGTCCTTTTCCTTTACAGTAGTATTTAGTACAGTACCACCCATTGTATATTGTGCATTTTCATTCCCATGTCCTGTGTGGAGGCACTTACACTTTCCAAAGTTAAACAGCATTTGCCATTTCTCAGACCATTCTATCAACTTATTTAGATCATCTTGTAAATGCTGTCTATCTGCATCACTTTTTATTTTCCTAAACACTTTTGTGTCGTCCGCAAACTTCAACACCTTGCTTGTTACGTCATCATCCAAATCATTGATATATATTAAGAATAAAATAGGTCCCAATACTGATCCTTGCGGTACTCCACTCAAAACAGATTTCCAATTTGAAACCTCCCCATCAACTACTACTCTTTGTCTTCTATCAATAAGCCATTTTTCTATCCAGTTAATCATACTATTTCCTATGCCATGGGCCTTTAGTTTAAGTAGTAATCTTTGGTGTGGCACTTTGTCAAAGGCTTTTTTAAAATCTAAGTAGATTATATCTACTGGTGATCCCTCATCTACCCACTTTGTGACATCTTCCAAAAAACATAACATATTTGTTAAGCATGACCTCGCTTTTAAAAACCCATGTTGAGATGTGTTTATCAATTTATTTTTAACAAGAAAATCAACCAAGTGATCTTTAATTAGTCTTTCTAATAGTTTACAAATCACCGATGTTAAACTCACTGGTCTATAGTTCTCTGACTTGCTTCTTGATCCTTTTTTAAATAATGGTATGATGTTTGCTTCTTTCCATTCTACCGGAACCACTCCTTCCTCTAATGCCAAATTGAACACTGTTGCAAGTGGTATGCTAATTTGTTCTACAATTTCCAGTAGTAATTTGGGAGGAATCCCATCCACTCCTGGTGATTTATTATCCTTCATATCTCTTATTTTCATAGCTACCATTTTTGGGGTTACAGTTAGTTGTCCTAAATAGTCACACTCTCTCCCTTCGAACTTAGTCTCTAGTACTGGTAATGTACTAATATCTTCCCTGGTAAACACCGAACTAAAGTATTCATTTAGGTTTTCTGCCATTAAGAATCCCTCCGTTATTATGTTTCCATCACTACCTTCTAGTGGCCCGACCTTATCTTGAACTTTCTGTTTACTTCGAACATACGCATAAAAACTCTTGCTGTCATGTTTTATGTTGAAAGCTATTTTTTGTTCATAGCTTCTCTTCGAATTTCTAATTTCAGCTGTAGCTTGATTAAGTGCTTCTTTATAAATGGCATAGTCTTCTTCACTTCCAGTATGTCTATATGTCTTCCACATCATTTGCTTGTACTTGATTTTTCTAATGGCTTCCTTCGATAAGTGTTTCTTCTTTGACCTTTTCCCTTGTTTTTTCAAGGGGACAAATTTGTCAACGACGCAGTCAATTTCCCTCTTTAAGATATTCCAGCATTCTGTTGCTGTCTTATTCTTCAGTGTGTTATTCCAGTCTATCTTCGCTAAATATTCCCTCATGTCCTTATATCTTCCTTTGTGAAAATTTGTCCTGTACCGTATTTTTCTGTTCCGTTCTCCTTTTACTTTGATGATAAAATGTATCTGGTTATGATCACTACATCCCAGTGGCTCACATATATTGACATTATCAACAAATTCCTTCTGTGAGCTCAAAACTATGTCCAACACGTTCTTGTCCCTGGTTGGTTGGTGTGTGTGTGTTCGTTCTTTCGTTCGTTCGTGCGTTCGTTCGTTCGTTCGTTCGTTCGTTCGTTCGTTCGTTCGTTCGTTCGTTCGTTCGTTCGTTCGTTCGTTCGTTCGTTCGTTCGTTCGTTCGTTCGTTCGTTCGTTCGGTCGGTCGGTCGTTCGGTCGGTCGTTCGTTCGTTCCTTTGTTTTTTTGTTTTTTTTGTTTTTTTGTGTGTAATGTACCAGCAATGCAAAGACGAGCAGTGTGGATTTGCAAGACCTGTTGATTCGCGATGATTGTACTTGCACAACATGATATACAATTAGGAATAGAACCAGTACATATACAAAGATGGAAAAAACAAAGGCACTGGACAAGATATCAAGTTTAGCTCTGCTGGAGACGTATGTTGACATTGGCAAAGGGAACAACCAAATCAGCATGAAATTAACCGGGCTGTTCTGAACCTGACGACCGTTAAACATACATAGTCAACATAGTCAGATTACGGAATGCGACGTTTGTGTAGCTAACTAGCTACATGCTACCTTGTAACGCACATTACGTGACATCTACCGTGTTCCGAAGTATGCAAAGATTACTGTCACTTATCTTTCTGTACATAGGGAATATTATCGGGACATTTTAAACTGTTCTATACTTAATATCGGTCCTATGAATTAATGCACGTTTTTGCCCACTTCAAGGGGTGATTTCGAGGGAAACGCATGGTCCTTTTGATTCACACTGCAAGCATCTTGTCGTCATTGACTGAAACAGGCCCTGTGCCTCCCTTCTTAAGGACCAGTATTTATGAACGGTGAGTAGACCAGATTGGACAAGTCAATATGGGTCTAACCAAGCATTGGGTTCGTTTGAGATTTCTCAGGCTGAAAGAAGTGTAATGTAATGTAGTATACATGGATAACGGGAAGAACCATTCGATTCATAATCCCGTGATCACCCACGGACAGCATCAGGTTATTTAATAACAGCATGAATTTTTAAAAATAATTATTATAATGCGATTAATCCTTTGGCATTTGAATGCTGACCACATAGCTACACTAAAAATTTATTTTCTATTTTGCATTTTTATGCAAGGCTGAAAAAAGCTGTTCAAGTGAATCACCAGAAGTCATCTATGGCTTCACTAACGTGCGGCAGAAATAACAGAATTAACAGATCTATGTATTCTCAGCAACAACCCGAATCACGTGTAATCATACGGCTTCTTATCGGCAATAGCACCATGCTGTTTTAAGTGTTCGTAAAGATAAAACAAATTACGCGTACGTTTGACGTAAATTACGTAATTCAGAACAATGGTAGAAAACACGCAAACTATTGCAAATAGTGTATGCAATACATACTGACCACGGGCGACGTCATCTTTGATTGTTCTTTGTCATTACCTGGCTGACGTAAATTGTTGGAATATGTGCAAGAAACAAAAATCGTGACATAGGCTCTTTACGATTATGGTTATATATAGTGCAATAAACTATTGTTAAGTTCGCGCAAAAGCTCTCTACGTTACCTCTTACAAGTTACACCACTGCCAGATCAGATGCATGTAAAATGTGTGTGCGTGCTTGTGCGCATGTGTTTGTAAAGGTAAAGTCACAACCCGTATATATATATATAGATATATATATATATATATTATATATATATATATTATATATATATATATATATACATATATATATATATATATATATATATATATATATATATGTATATATATATATATATATATATATATATATATATATATATATATATATATATAATGGTAGCATTTATACTAGGTGCTACCTTCGAGTGTTATGTAATTCACAATCATATTTCATATTAAGGTTTCCCACAATCTACTGCACCTGATGTCGTGGTAGGGTGCTTAGGCCTTTAGATTAGTCGTGTGATGTTGTAGTGATTGTTATGTGACCGAAGAAGTACCTAACTCGAAAGAAAATTCAGCCCAAAACACGTGACGTGTCTGTTTATTGCCAAACGCACCCTCACGCTCTACACAGTCGCCAGGTCTACCTCGCAGATGTAGCCGGCCTTGGTACGGCAGTCGTAGTTGCCCCAACCGTAGCTGAAGAGGGGGTTCTGCATCACCCACACGCACGTGTTGGGGTATGGTGCCTTCATGAACGCCCAATTGGTGACGGTCAAGATGGCCGCTCCCGACCTCCATCTGAACTGCTTGGCTCCCCACTGGCACTGGGCGCTCGTCCACCAGCCCTGCCAGTAGTTCAACATCCCTGAGGGAATAGGAATGAAAACATCACATTAAAACAATATAATGACGAATAATTAAAGGAATAACAACAATAACTGAACACTGCTCTCGGGCGCTTTACAAACATATGCACATATACATAAAAATTAACTAAGAAATAAACCTATAGTTCTTTTATGATACATTTTCAGATGTGCCTGTAAACGTTTCTGATATAATGAACCAGTAGCAATTCACTTATGTGTAATATTCTCTAGCCGTTCTTTTCCATAAACAAAATGGGACCCTGTCTGTATATCACAGTAATTATTTTAGCAACACCTTCACTTGAAGACAGATGTATGTCAATGTATCACTGTATGAGGGATGGGTGGGTGATGGATGGATGGATGGATGGGTGTAAGTGTGTGTGTGTGTGTGTGTGTGAGTGTGTGTGTGTGTGTGTGTGTGTGTGTGTGTGTGTGTGTGTGTGTGTGTGTGTGTGTGTGTGTGTGTGTGTGTGTGTGTGTGTGTGTGTGTGTGTGTGTGTGTGTGTGTGTGTGTGTGTGTGTGTGTGTGTGTGTGTGTGTGTGTGTGTGTGTGTGTGTGTGTGTGTGTGTGTGTGTGATTGATCCTATCAACGTTTTATTTCGGATTACTGATTTATTTATATAAAAACCCTTAAAGCGAAACTACTTAACTATACTCCATAACGCACGTCACGATTAGAAGTAAAGTGATGTGTGTGAGCAATCGAGACGTCACATACTGATTTTCAATATGTTTTTTCTTCTGTAAAATACTCATACACCATTAATTACTGAGAGCCTATTTTGGTCAATTTCATCAAAAGATGATCTGCAGTGTAATGTTTTCTTTAACAGGTTTATATTTTCATGAAAACAACTAATTAATATAGGTATATTGCAGCGAATGTCATTTGTAAACAATGAATCAAATCAACCACGCAACAGTAATAAGTATTACAGAATTATTGTTTTCATCATTTGTCAAAATTAAAGTAACTGTATATATATATATATATATATATATATATATATATATATATATATATATATATATATACATATATATATATATATATATATATATATATATATATATATACATATACATATATATATATATATATATATATATATATATATATATATATATATATATATATATATATATATGCGGTCTCAAAACATAAAAAAAATTATGTACATGTGTCTGACCTTCTATGACCCCAAAACAAATAAATGACATAATCGTATCAATCATCAAAATGCAGCTATACGTTGTTTGGTTATAAAGACGTGCACTCACTTAGTCTCGCTTAACCGACTGTCGGTCGGCTGCGGAACTACGCCGAGAAGACAGAGTTGAGGGGCTTAAAGGTCTCACGGAGCCT
Organism: Oasisia sp. SBJ-2009; assembly: GCA_964017155.1. Classification (NCBI taxonomy): domain Eukaryota; kingdom Metazoa; phylum Annelida; class Polychaeta; order Sabellida; family Siboglinidae; genus Oasisia; species Oasisia sp. SBJ-2009. The sequence goes on from OZ024855.1 coordinate 45,700,935, forward strand.
GGGTGATCGAGGCTACCACTTACTTGGCTTCTGTTTGTGCAGACTCTCTGCCACGAACGTTGCCTCGTTGTCGGTTTCCAGAGACACGAGGTGCGCTCGTTTGTCGACCAACCGACATTGCAGCTCCGCCTCGTTTTGAGTTCGCGCTGCTTTCGGTGTGTCTGGGCTCACAATGAGGTAGCAAGACTTATTTGCTCGATTTATCCATCCTTTCGGGCACGGATCTGCAAAGGTTCAAGGGATACTTTCAGAATGTTAAGACTTTTAGTAATCATAGGGCCTACATGCAAATGTTTATTAATCCTGTAAAAAAAGAAATTGGTATAATTTTGTGCCGTCATTTAATCATAAGAGTGTTATGTTAATCACATATAACCCTGACAACATATCGGAAAAGATATTCAAAGTCAAAATTACTGCAATACGAGAACAATTTGAAAAAATAACTCATCTGCGTAGCAGTTCCCATATTCTAGATGACATTTTATTGGATTGGAAACCTATGCAAGCTTACAATGGAGGTTTCTGCTGTGGGAGTTTAGCCCGTGTGCGTAAGAATACCTAACTCGTTCACGTAGCTGGGCACTAGTCTCGGTAGTGGGGACCGGACCATGAATAACAATGGGAAAATAACATAAAAACACTATGACAGCAGACAAAACTTACGTGTTCTATAACATACAAAGAGAGCAACCAAAATGATACCAAAACCCAGGAATATTAGTTATGTAATGCGTCTAAAAGAATGTGGATTAACAGCACTAGAAACCAGGAGATTGAGAGGAGATCAGATAGAAGTGTTTAAAATATTGAATGGGTATGAAAATATTGAGAGAAATATATTTTTCTCGGTTAAGGAAGAGAGAAGGACTAGAGGGCATGGAGTTACATTAGCTAAGAAGCAGCATAGACTAGATATTAGAAAGTTCTCACTTTCACAAAGAACAGTAATTGCATGGAACAGATTATCAGCTGATTGTGTAGGTGCTAGTAGTGTTAATATGTTTAAAAATAAAATCGCATATACATAAGAAGGGCGGGGTACATTTAGATAGATAGATTAGAAACTCGATAAGCCAAAGGGCTTCCTTGGCCACCTGCCATCTAGAGTTGGTTCTCTAGGTGGCAATCTTGTTAAATTCTTGTTAAATATGTCTGAAGGAGTGTTCATCTTTCGTGCTGACATGGCTGAGTATTATTCTGGGTTATAATGTCACATGTAAATATATGTCATAGCGTAATATGTGAGAGAGAATATTTAATTGAACGTTTAACGTTACTTTTATTCCAAGTTAATATGGCGCGTAGTTTAGTATTAATTTGACAGCATGAACTTACCTTTTAGCGCCGCTGCCTGGAACAGAGATTAAAAAATAACAAGAATAGTGTACAAACCCTGTATATAGTCATAGAGCATGTGAGGGTAGGCATACCTTTAGAGACAGTAGTAACGTTAAGGGAAGAATATAATATTCCGGAACGTACGTGTTAAAGGAACAACAACTATCGTGTATACACACAAAAATGTAAATAGGCACAATCGGTTCAGAGTGTTTTACATGTGTTTTAACCAGTTCAGAATGTTTTACACTAATGACAGACTAATCATTAATTGCATTAGTTCAGCCTGCGGTTAATCACAGCGTGTAGTTCTTTAGACCGTACCGGCTATGCAATCGACAACATCGTCAGATTACATTAGTTTATATTCCACACGATAGGTGGAGTCACTGTGTCGATTTATATCCCTGCAATGAGTGGTGTCGACCAACAATATTAGATGTCAGTGAATTGCAACTGGATTATTATATGAAAAAACACACGTTTACAGGCACAGCTGAAAAATGCATATAAAGGGCAGAATCTGACCACATTTTATGTCCACTGTGGAGTATTAAACGCCTTTTTCCACACACAAAATTATTCCAAATGGACCCTTCACCCACCCACCCACCCACCCACCCACCCACCCACCCACCCACCCACTCGCCCACATCCATTTATTTCATATTTACAAAGCCCCTAACATAAATGCAATCACCCTAGATCACGGATCAATTGAGGCCAACACTCACCGCGTCTTTGATACGATTCACTTTCAGATTGCAGTAGTTAGACTGACAGAAACACCAGACGATGGGTCGGTGCCCCCGTGGGTCGGGCTCCCACCCTCGTTCGGCGTCCTCCCCGCACCCCGTCTGGTTCCGCCACCCCACGCCAGGCCAGAACTCGTCGTCAATGCAGCCCCAGTACAACTCTGTCAGGGCGTGTCATAACGAATAGTTTATGTAGAGAGGAGTGGAGTGGAGTGGAGTGGAGTGGAGTGGAGTGGAGTGGAGTGGAGTGGAGTGGAGTGGAGTGGAGTGGAGTGGAGTGGAGTGGAGTGGAGTGGAGTGGAGTGGAGTGGAGTGGAGTGGAGTGGAGTGGAGTGGAGTGGAGTGGAGTGGAGTGGAGTGGAGTGGAGTGGAGTGGAGTGGAGTGGAGTGGAGTGGAGTGGAGTGGAGTGGAGTGGAGTGGAGTGGAGTGGAGTGGAGTGGAGTGGAGTGGAGTGGAGTGGAGTGGAGTGGAGTGGAGTGGAGTGGAGTGGAGTGGAGTGGAGTGGAGTGGAGTGGAGTGGAGTGGAGTGGAGTGGAGTGGAGTGGAGTGGAGTGGAGTGGAGTGGAGTGGAGTGGAGTGGAGTGGAGTGGAGTGGAGTGGAGCGTAGTGGAGTGGTGTGGAGTGGAGTGGTGTGGAGTGGAGTGGAGTGGAGTGGAGTGGAGTGGAGTGGAGTGGAGTGGAGTGGAGTGGAGTGGAGTGGAGTGGAGTGGAGTGGAGTGGAGTGGAGTGGAGTGGAGTGGAGTGGAGTGGAGTGGAGTGGAGTGGAGTGGAGTGGAGTGGAGTGGAGCGGAGCGGAGCGGAGTGGAGCGGAGTGGAGCGGAGTGGAGTGGAGCGGAGTGGAGCGGAGTGGAGCGGAGTGGAGCGGAGCGGTGCAGAGATGAGATGAGATGAGATGAGATGAGATGAGATGAGATGAGATGAGATGAGATGAGATGAGATGAGATGAGATGAGATGAGATGAGATGAGATGAGATGAGATGAGATGAGATGAGATGAGATGAGATGAGATGAGATGAGATGAGATGAGATGAGATGAGATGAGATGAGATGAGATGAGATGAGATGAGATGAGATGAGATGAGATGAGATGAGATGAGATGAGATGAGATGAGATGAGATGAGATGAGATGAGATGAGATGAGATGAGATGAGATGAGATGAGATGAGATGAGATGAGATGAGATGAGATGAGATGAGATGAGATGAGATGAGATGAGATGAGATGAGATGAGATGAGATGAGATGAGATGAGATGAGATGAGATGAGATGAGATGAGATGAGATGAGATGAGATGAGATGAGATGAGATGAGATGAGATGAGATGAGATGAGATGAGATGAGATGAGATGAGATGAGATGAGATGAGATGAGATGAGATGAGATGAGATGAGATGAGATGAGATGAGATGAGATGAGATGAGATGAGATGAGATGAGATGAGATGAGATGAGATGAGATGAGATGAGATGAGATGAGATGAGATGAGATGAGATGAGATGAGATGAGATGAGATGAGATGAGAGGCATTGTGTGGAGTGGAGTAGAGTGGAGTGAAGTGGAATGGAATGGAATGGAATGGAATGGAATGGAATGGAATGGAATGGAATGGAATGGAATGGAATGGATTATTGTTATTATAGGTGAACATTCTTTAACACACGGTGACGAATGTTTTCTTACATATAACATTAATGCTTATTAACACTGCCACCAATCCTGATTTGACTTTTTACGAAGAAAGAAAACTACGCAAGCACGCACGCACACCCTCTCGCCCGCCACACACACACTCACATACACACATACAATCGCACACATACACACACACACACACACACACACACACACACACAGAGAGAGACACGCACGCACGCACGCACGCACGCACGCACGCACGCACTACCGTAGCCGTGAACATTAACATGTTCAGGAATATGTTATTTACACCACCGATTCTTGCACCGACCAACTAAACAAATAATCGTTCATGTAAACAAACAGTGAGACTTACTGTCATTCGGGTCTCTTCGTATGAAACACTTTCCCGCTGGCACGCCGTTCGCGTCGTGTTTGGTGATCTTACAAATAGCCACTCTATCCGGATGCGTGGACAGTCGGTCGCCACAGTCGTCCCCGGAACAACTGTAACACTTCAGACCTGTAACAAACAGTGACGTGTAACAACTTACAACAACCGTAACACTTCAGACCTGTAACAAACAGTGACGTGTAACAACTTACAACAACTGTAACACTTCAGACCTGTAACAAACAGTGACGTGTAACAACTTACAACAACCGTAACACTTCAGACCTGTAACAAACAGTGACGTGTAACAACTTACAACAACTGTGACACTTCAGACCTATAACAGACCATCACGTGCAACAACTTACAACAACTATGACACTTCAGACCTGTAACAGACCATCACGTGCAACAACTTACAACAACTATGACACTTCAGACGTGTAACAGACCATCACGTGCAACAACTTACAACAACTATGACACTTCAGACGTGTAACAGACCATCACGTGCAACAACTTACAACAACTATGACACTTCAGACGTGTAACAGACCATCACGTGCAACAACTTGCTACATCAGAACAGTGCAAGGAAAACACAATTGTTATGAGAAAATGTAGGTTTGTTGTCAGTAAACATAGAACGGTCGAAGCTGTACATAAATCTCTACACTCCTCCTATACTCCGCTCCAAATCCGTAAAGATTTCGTTTACAGAATAACAATCACTCCCAACGCATGCTAGGTCGTTCTCGCCTCATTTCCTCTTTAACTTATTTTGGCAATTTGCTCCCTTTCCCAGCCATTCCCTTCCCATTCCGTCCTCATGTCCAATACACTTTAGTCGACTCCTCACCAGCGTCGTCGCAAAACGTCGTTGTATATGTGTTCTCCTCAGTAAAATTAAAACAAAGACCAACTTATTTTTTGTATACGCGCGTATAAAACATATTAGAACTGCTGACGATCGTCACCACTTAAAGTAGTTATCATAATACCAAAAGCTATCTTACCATTTGCCCACAGCAGCGCCAGGCTGAGCGTCGACAGCCGCAGAATATACGCAACCATCATTTTAATAACGGAACAGTTGCGATGTAACGGTGTGTGCACTCTGCGAGATTCAGAGGCACAATGCGACACGGTGTTCAGACAATGGCAACTTATAGTGTTATTGTTAGGTAACTTGGCCCTTTTCCATGGAGAGAATCCGTTTGGAACTGCCAACATTTCCGACTGACCAGGAAGCATTCGCAGCTGGCGGCGGAAAGAGGACTCCGCCTGAGCGCTTGAAAGGCGTTCCACACGAGCGTGCGGACCGCTAACTGTTGTCGATCCGTTAATGTCATACCACGTCATACCCGCCGGCTGGGCTTGCCATGGCGGGATGCCCGCGCGATACATGCCGTGCCAGAACGGCCATCAGTTGACAGTGTCTGCATAGTTTTAGCTCTCTAGTTCAGTTCCATACAACAGTGATTTAGTTATGCGTATTCACATGTTGTACTTGTATTTTTATTATTTTTATTTCTTATAATATTTAACTGCTATTGAACAGAGTTTTATTTAGGGTTTTTCTGTCTAAATTAGGTTTGTTATTATTATTATTACTATTATTATTATAGGTTTAAATAATTGTTAATGAACGGTTCATCAGAGCTATTGTACAGCAACCGTGCCATTCATGTGACAAAGCCAGATATTAAATTCCCACGCCCAGGCAAAGTAAATAACATATTTGTCACAAAACAATGAAACACTATTAATAATAAGTTGAGTAATTAAAAACAACAATAATAGGAGTTTCATGACACAAAAGGTTTAGTACCGTTGTTCCCATTGTAACCCCATCGTTGCTGTCCGCATGCTTTTGTTGATCCATGGTCATTGCATCGACTGGGAGTCGAGTAACAGCCAGAGTAAATGAGTAAACCTTGGGGAGTTAGAAACGTCCTATTGATAAAGAAGATACGTTATTGTCCATTCACGTACCAGTTGCATAGCCAAAGGGGGGCCCGGGGGCCATGACCCCCAAATCGCGGAAAAATAGGAAGGTGGGGAACGGAGGACCAATAACTGGCTGCCTGATTAGTTGAGTCACAAAGTACAGTGGGTTTAAGAATGCCGGTGTAAGATTTGTTTCCGAGTCTGTCTTCTTTCAAATAGGATTAAGTTAGAAATTCTCTCTGTGGCTTGCTGCAGTTGATAGAGTAATGAAAATGTCAAATTGCATTTTGTTGTTATTATTTTCTTGGCACCATTGTCGTCAAGGGTGAGTTGACCATGGTTTCCTTTTCCGTTGTATTTTTTCTTTCTTCCTCTCACTTTTCTCTCACTTCGTTCTCTGTCAGCCGTCTCCAATTCTTTCTATCATTTTCCGCATTCTTTTCCCACTCTTTCTAGGTCACTTTTAATGTAATCCCCCATCGCAATTTCGGTCTTCTTCGCCTCCATTTCCCCTCCACTCTCCGACCATCTTATCTCTTTGCCAGTTTTTCATCTTTTTCATGTTTTCTACGTGGCCAGCCCGTGTACTCCTCACACGTTTCTTCTTAGAACTTTCCGTCACTCTCATTTCATCCATTTTCTCTTATCAGCTCTCTTAGCTCCCACGATTATTCTGACCAAGTTGTTGTTCGCAAACCTGGATCTTCTCCCGTTGTTTCTCTGCTAACGCCATCGTCTCTGGTGCATTCGTGTATGCCGGGGTAACACACGAGCGGAGCATAATTGCTTTACGTTTGCATCATCTGCGTCTATCTGCCATCACCCCATCGACTTTCCTCCAAGCGTTTACACAGGTTGTAATCCTCAGTTTAACCAAAGTAATTAATCTATTGGATTTTGCACTGGGAAAATGCCACTTCCTGTCGTGAATTTTTAAATTATAATACTCAACGTTACATGTTGTGAAGTTACTGGTTGAACGCCAACGGCACATCATCTAGTTTGAGGTAGGGATATTTAATTACTGTTTCATTAGAGTATGCGACTACATGTTGGTATTCGTCATGGTCTTTGTCATTACGTTTGAGAAAGTAGCGTGAGGAATGTGGTGGCCGGCTGTAGGCTGACGTTATATAGGAGCTAAGGGTTCATGTATCTTTAATAACGTGTCGTTTAACTCTTATGCCCTGTCCACACCAGACCTCGCCAGGACGTAAATCGGAAGAAATTTGTGTGGACGGCATCGCAAATCTTATAAGTCAAAGACTTGCGATATTTTGAACATTCTACTGTCGAATCGTAGAAATCGTTAATCGGTAATGTGGACAGCGTCGTCGCAAATCGTAAGAATCGTAAGAATCGCAAGTCGCCTCGAGGAATTACGTGAAACGCTTCAGCCAATCAGCGTGCGAGTATCGAATTACGTCTTCACACAAGAAAGCACTATGGCGGCAATAAGAATAATATACACACCCGACGGAGAAGACGAGCTGGTTGACCTTTGGAGGGACAGCCCTGTGCTCTACGCCACCACAGAAAAGGGCTATGACTATCGAATCCGAAAACATGAGGAACTGATACGTTTGGCCGGACATTTCGACATAACCGGTGAGTGAGAATTCGCCAAACATTAAACAAATGATCCCCATATCCAAAAACTGCAACCAAAACATAATTATAGCAACATTGTATCTACTGTCGTCGTCTGTTCTTTGTTCTTTGTGCCGCTTGAGTGTGCAATGTTCAGTAAATACTGCCGTTTAGGCAAATATTTGCAATATTCTTTCTGCCACTGATTTTGTTTGTTCTCTTTAAAAGGTATAATAATAATATTTATGTTATTCTTTTTAATGATTACAGTATTTAAAAGTGTAGTTTTCCTTTGGTACACACCAGATGGCGTGTATGTTCACTCGCGACGAGAACGTAAATCTTTGCGGTGTGGACACAAAAATCGTAACTCACTCAGGACGTAGATCGCAGTTGCTTTTGTCTGCGATGCGGTGTGGACACCCTTCGTCGTACATCGGATCCAGTATGGACCGAGCATCACTTTCTAACTTTGACACCTTCCATGAATTATTTTGCTGAACTGCCAGCTACATTGGTCAGTGAACTTGGTTGTAACGTCGGTATTCATTTTAAGCGGTGAGTTTGGTTTGAATTATTTATATATATATATATATATATATATATATATATATATATATATATACAGACATACATGCATACATGCATACATACATACATACATACATACATACATACATACATACACGTACACGTACACGTACACGTACACGTACACGTACACGTACACGTACACGTACACGTACACGTACACGTACACGTACACGTACACGTACACGTACACGTACACGTACACGTACACGTACACGTACACGTACACGTACACGTACACGTACACGTACACGTACACGCACACGCACACGCACACGCACACGCACACGCACACGCACACGCACACGCACACGCACACGCACACGCACACGCACACGCACACGCACACGCACACGCACACGCACACGCACACGCACACACACACACACACACACACACACACACATATATATATACCGAGTTTGCTTGGTTGTTGGGTGTCCCCCTCCAATGCAAAATCCTGGCTACGCCACCGTCACTGCCACGTACGTACACTCTAGGTCTAATGTGCAGCAGGAGATATTGGTGTGGTCAGAATATGCATATAATCTGGATTTTAGGTGTAAGAAAGAGGTTAGGGTTGGGGGTCATGGTCACGTTGAAGACACTCTTGACAATATTAACATCAGGTGTTTGCAAAGTTTTATACGCGTGCTAATAATAAAACGGTGTAACAAACCTTTTACTTTAGTAAAATGTTGTGTTAGGACTATCCGCCAGAGGGCAGTGGTGTTGCGCATGGCACATCTCGGCGGTGGCGCTGGTTCTTTACTGAATTGTGACTTCCACTGTATGCTTTATTAGCCTATTAAAATTATTGGCACCAAATGATCTGGGTATTTCGTGAAATCGGTTTATATTACACATGATTTAAAATATTATTGTTTAAATCAGTATCTACATTATCGAAATAATTATCATCATCATCGTGCTTTTTTAAGCGGGATATTTAGATGGTGGTGATTTTTGGGAAGGCTGTGTCTCATGTTTATTGTGGTTCAACCTTCAAAGTATAGAAGGTGCATTTTATTTACAAGCCAATTTCCACAACTGTACCAATTTCCACGTTTTGGCTTACTCTGCCATTCATATAATATATTATTTAAATATTACTCAAAAGTAAGTATCTAATAATTATTATATCTCCTCGTTCACAAGTTATACAACATAACTCGACACAAAACAACATGTAGGGTTCATAAAGGAGGTGTTTATGCTGGAGACTCGTCAAAAGTCGAACCTGATATGGAGGAGGATTGTATAATGAGACATTCGGTCGGTCAAGGTTGGACTAGAATTGGAAAGCGAGAGAGAGAGAGAGAGAGAGAGAGAGAGAGAGAGAGAGAGAGAGAGAGACAGAAAGAGAGAGAGAGAGACAGAGAAAGAGAGAAAGAGAGAAAGAGAGTGGAAAGCGAGAGAGAGAGACAGAGATAGAGAGAGAGATAGAGAGAGAGACAGAGGGAGAGATAGAGATAGACAGAGATATAGACAGAGAGGGAGATAGAGATAGAGAAAGAGAGAGACGGAGAGAGAGAGAGAGAGAGAGTGCAGTAGCTCAGTGATAGAGCATCAGATTCTCAACCTAGAGAACCCGGTCTAATTATGTGCTATTGTGTCTTGAGCAAGTTCGGTTGCTCCACTTCACTCAGCTGTTTGAGAAGTACCTGGAAATAGACAATGGTGGATATGTGCGTACGAATAACCTTCGCGCATTATTTGCAGTGTGGCTTAATACTTCTAAAAACAAAACAAAATCGAGATGGTGTTCGACTGAACAGGTCTATCAGGGAGGAAAGTGAGCAGTCCTCAGGACTTGGTATGCCGCCTGAACAAAAACTTTCATTTGTAACGCAGAGTTCAGATAGATGCTGGATACCACAGTGAAACCAGAGCAGACAGAAGAAAAAAACAAGAGTCGAGGCCGGTATCGAGGCCATCTTTATTCAGGTTCTTGAAATGAGGAGAGCTGCGTATTATGGAAGACGGTATCAAACGTATGACAGATAACCGTCCATTTTAAAGGGAGGGTGGTAGAGCAGTAATTTGTGATGGGTTATCTGCTATCTAGAACGTGGGATACCAAAACATCAAAGGGTATTGCGGTAAACTCTGCTTGCCTTGGCATGATTGCTAATTAATTTAGTTTTGAAACTGGATGTTTTGTTTACCATTTGAACGTGTTGCAGGCGGGATCCTTCTTAAGATAGCATTGCTACAATCTTAATAAAACAACTACACACAAACTGGCAGGCAGTAGACCTTCAAAATGCATGTGGTAGTCATAAGAACGTAATATTAAAATTGTAAAATAAAACCTAGCAGGCGGCGCCCATGCTTTAATGGAGCTACGACAGGCCTCGTTGGTTTTACTTCACTTGCCCGCGGCAAACGTCTGCTATTCAATGGTCGCCCGGAGCCATGGGACATTGTTCAGCGTTAATTACCTCCAGTCTTAGTACACGTGCGTGCAATGCTTGGTTAATAAATCAAGACAACTCAATAACACGATAGCGTTGATCTACATCGTAGACTGTGCACGGACGAGGTTATCAATTATTCTTCGTAATGATTTCCATCGGTGCGTCGTCGTCAGTGCTGATAACTGCTTCACTGATCGATAACAGACTCGCAGGTGCACTTGTACGGCTGTCTATGGTGAGCCACGCACCACTACAGTCAGACGTGTACCTCTATAGCCAGCCATATACCACTATACACGAATGTCTGTAGTGATACACGGCTGCCTATAGTGACATATAGCTGTCTACACTGACACACGGCTGTCTATAACAGTACACGGCTGCGTATATTGATACATGGCCGTATATAGTGGTACATGGCTGTCTGTAGTGACACACGGCTGCCTGTAGTGATACATGGCTGCCTGTTGTGATACACGGCTGTCTGTAGTGATACACGGCTGTCTGTAGTGATACACGGCTGTCCTGTCTATAGTGATACACGGCTGTCTATAGTGATGCACGACTGTCTATAGTGATACACGGCTGTCTGTAGTGATACACGGCTGTCTGTGGTGATACACGGCTGTCTGTAGAAATACACGGCTGTCTGTAGTGATACACAGCTGTATATAGTGAATAACGGCTGTCTATAGTGGAACACGGCTGTCTGTACTGATACACGGCTGTCTGTAGAAATACACGGCTGTCTCTAGTGATACACGGCTGTCTACAGTCATACACGGCTTTATGTGTGTTACACGGCTGTCTATAGTGATACACGGCTGTCAATAGTGATACACGGCTGTCTATTGTGATACACGGCTGTCTATTGTGATACACGGCTGTCTATTGTGATACACGGCTGTCTATTGTGGTACACAGCTGTCTATTGTGGTACCCATGACGCATGTCGTATAAGTAATGGACACACGAATGCTGACAACACACAACTATTTGTCGATTCTTCGGTAACACCGCTTACATTGACCCCTCCCGTGCAAGTCCTAGATTGATATCCTTCCGTTATTCAGCGCCGTTGTAGCCATTTCACATTGTTATTTTTCCTGGTTTGATAATTGTTGGAATGGCAAGATTAAACACATTTTAGCAAAATTATAACGCGACGTATCTACAATTAACAAGGTCGAATGATGATGCTTAAAATAAAATTGTACCAGACGTATCCACATTTAGCCACAGATAGTATGTAACCTGACGTGATAAACATTTTAAAGTAATACCATATTTGCTTTACTAATATTTAACAATATGTAAAAGCCTATTGATTTTCCAGAAGCATCACAACATAAACACAGAGTAGTACGGTTCCAATTTTTTTAGTTGTCTGTGTAAAACTCCATTCTGACATCTTTTTCAATTTGGTTTTAAGGCGAATATATTATTAATAACAACAAGTGGGTGAAAACAACAAATGGGTGAAAACAACAAATGGGCGAAAACAACAAGTGGGTGAAAACAACAAGTGGGTGAAAATAAAAAGTGGGTGAAAACATCAAGTGGGTGAAAACAACAAGTGGGTGAAAACAACAAGTGGGTGAAAACAACAAGTGGGTGAAAACAACAAGTGGGTGAAAACAACAAGTGGGTGAAAACAACAAGTGGGTGAAAACAACAAGTGGGTGAAAACAACAAGTGGGTGAAAACAACAAGTGGGTGAAAATAAGAAGTGGGTGAAAACAACAAGTGGGTGAAAACAACAAGTGGGTTAAAACAACAAGTGGGTAAAAACAACAAGTGGGTAAAAACAACAAGTGGGTGAAAATAAAAAGTGGGTGAAAACATCAAGTGGGTGAAAACAACAAGTGGGTTAAAACAACAAGTGGGTGAAAACAACAAGTGGGTGAAAACAACAAGTTGGTGAAAGTAACAAGTGGGTGAAAACAACAAGTGGGTGAAAACAACAAGTGGGTGAAAACAACAAGTGGGTGAAAACAACAAGTAGATGAAAACAACAAGTGGGTGAAAACAACAAGTGGGTGAAAACAACAAGTGGGTGAAAACAACAAGTGGGTGAAAGCAACAAGTGGGTGAAAACAACAAGTGGGTGAAAACAACAAGTAGATGAAAACAACAAGTGGGTGAAAACAACAAGTGGGTGAAAAAACAAGTGAGTGAAAACAACAAGTGGGTGAAAACAACAAGTGGGTGAACACAACAAGTGGACGGAATTTGCAGAAAATCGGAAGTATAGGGCAGAAGATCGGCATACTTTGGGTGTGATAAAGCGAACCGAGCGATGTGGCGCGCATCGCACAAGGAAGGGATATGTAGATTGAAATGTAGAAGGAAGATGGAAAAGATGAAGGACTGGACAGAAGAAGAACGGGAAGATGAAGATTATGAGAGAACGAATATGAACAATTAGGAGGGTACTAGTGGTGTGTTTATTTCGTACAAATAGTCAATAATTATGTATACATAAAATACAATACAATTAAAAAAGTACAGTACTTAAAAATAACAAAAGTAATAATGGGATACAAGTAAAATAATAAATACTTGGGTAATAAAATAAATAAGTAGGCCATGAAATAAAATTATTTTTATAAGTGATTAAAATAATAATAAAAATAGGTTAAAAATACAATACAATAATGTTATGTGTACAATAGGGATCTCCAGTATGTGTACATCGAGCTTCTAAAGTGTATATCGGTTTGAAAGTAATTGACAAATAAAGGGTTTTCAGACTGATGAAGACGATATAAAAGGCTAAAATGTAATATAGATGAACGAATGCGATCATTAAAATATTTAACATAATTGTTGGCAAACATAAACCTTGCACTACATCTTGATGGTAACTAAAGTAAAATTCTACTACGTACTATGCACAAGAAGACGATGAGGATACAAAAAGATGAAACGGTAAAAGAGGGGATATAGAAGAATTAATAGAAGAAGAAGACGAGGGAGAGGATGGAGAAGACCGGAGTGTCGTCGGTGAAAGAGACTAATAATAATAATAAAGCTTTATTGCCATATTCAACGTGCAAAATGTTACATGATGAATTGGAATGTAGTCTGGCGTTGACTCACATAGTACCTATATATACAATAAAATGAAATATGGCAAATAAATATAATAAATAGATATAAGATATACATTGTACATAATTTGTTCTTTAAAATGAAAAAATGTATTTTAATATCATGAATAAATAAAGACAAAACTTAAATAATAGATTATCTATTTAACAATAATTGTGGTGTAAACTAGTTAATAAATAAATAAATAAATAAATAAATATATATATATAATGTCCTTTACAATTGTTTAATATATATATATATATATATATATATATATATATATATATATATATATATAATTATCTTCTAAAAATATAATTTAAATTAGTATACATGCATTATAGGAGGACTAAAATATCATTAAAAATTATATTTACAATTACAATTGAATGCGTCCAATTTTGTTTATAAAATAGTAGTATCAATAAAACATTCCACTTCAATAGCAACAAGCACAAAGCTAATTACCTGTCCGCTCAGCCGCTGCTGCCAATGGCCCGCGGCCGCGCTGGAGTGGGCACAACACGACCTGATTAAACTCCTCCGAAATCACATCTCGTTCGTTGCTCTCAGCGGATGTTGAAGAAGACGGGCATGTCAGAGACGTCAGCGCTGTCAGTGTCAGCGAGTGCTGACGGAAACGACGCAGCGAGAGTGTCGGCGGTGTCATTGGCAGTGACGTCGTTGACTGCTTCCTTCGACATAACTGTAGGTGTTCAAGTGTCCACGTCTCAAGCCCCTTCCCCGGGCCGAGAGATGACGCGATCTGAACGGTAAGTGACGCTTCAGTGTTTCCATCCCGCTTCGACGTTACCGTGTCGGTGAGCATGGGCATTACACGGGACAGTATTTTGTAACACAGTGATACGTTACCAAATGTCATTTCAGTTTGACATTTGAAGTAGTTGATGCCGCAAAATTTATTTTCAGTGTGACGTAGTTAAGATGGCGTCATATATTTAATCAAGGACAGGCGAGTTCCAATTCAAAAACTACATGCGCGCAAACATACCCACACTCACAAACCCTGATTCACATCCCACTTTCAGGATCGCCAAAACGTCGTCTTCCGTTGTAGCAATGTCCAGCAAATCTCAGTCCTTTAATTCATATTTTTTCGGTGACTTTACACAGTCCACCATATAATTCTCTGTAGGTCAGGTGTTGTGGCAAATACCGTTCATCTATTGTTAACTGGGTGGATTGTGTAAGCGCCACATATCGTTGATGTCGCGTGGGAGACGGTTCCCGTGGGCGGTCAACATGCTACGTGATACTTCGATGTTTGTGTTCCGTTAACAAGCCTTTGAGAAACTAGCCTATGTCAATAGTTTGTATAGTTATATTGTATCGAGTAGCCAATTTAGTTCTCATAATGGCACATTGACTCTGTTTGTAGTGTTAATATATTGCCACGGTTTAGTATTTGAAGTGTGCTGGTGGGGGGGGCATATCTATGTATCGCGTATATACACTATTACTCTAATGCCAGCATAATGTAATGTTCTGGCCGTTTGTTCTCCAATTAAATGCCAACAGGCGGCACTTTGTCTAAGTAACCAAATACGACGGCAAAGATTTACATACAAAGTGGCACCCACGTAAGAGAAATAGATCTGGTATGTTTCCTGGCCCAATTTGCACATATTGCGTACATGAATGGAGCGTTAGACGAGAGTTGATAACAGTTCCAGCAAAACGCAAATGGCTGAGTATTTTTAATGGTTCGTTTCGTTTTATATATTCATACGCTAACGTTGGCTCTTTGTAACTGCATCTCAACTCAGGCGCCGAAGTCCTCTCGCCTTTTACTGTGTCCACTCGCTTCTTTGGGACACAGGACTCTTATTTACTTTTTGGAAAGTTATAAAGGATGATCATCTGTTTGTAATATGTAATAGTTTTGAATTATAGTAGTAGTAGTAGTAGTAGTAGTAGTAGTAGTAGTAGTAGTAGTAGTAGTAGTAGTAGTAGTAGTAGTAGTAGTAGTAGTAGTAGTAGTAGTAGCAGTAGCAGTAGCAGTAGCTGTAGCAGTAGCAGTAGCAGTAGCAGTAGCAGTAGCAGTAGCAGCAGCAGCAGCAGCAGCAGCAGCAGCAGCAGTAGCAGTAGCAGTATTAGCAGCAGCAACAGCAGCAACAACAGCAGCAGCAGTAGCAGTAGCAGTAGCAGCAGCAGCAGCAGCAGCAGCAGCAGCAGCAGCAGCAGCAGCAGCAGTAGTAGTAGTAGTACTAGTCACTCGATTTATAAAACATAAAAATCAGAAAACAGTATTCATTAATTACAGTTTGTGGGATGATTTCAATTCTATTGTGGTAAACAGTCAGATTATCTCAACCATTTAAAAAAAGCGTGACTTCTACCGCCAAAGTCAACCAAGTCAGCAAATAACACAACTAACCAAAACACAGCCAACCAACTAATAACGAAGACAACCAGCCCACCATTTGATAACATCACTAACCGACATCCGCAATCATCTAACGGCAAAATCCATGACAAACAACGGTATTGTTATTTAATGGGATATCTTACGCGAACCGAGCAACAGAAGCAATGCAGCTATATTAGAATAAACATTAAATAATTGATGTAGCGTATGATAAATGGTAGCGTCGTTGGGCCGTGACGGCTTTGAGGGTGTGAGAGATAGATTGCCAACTCAACGCGTCTATTTTCTCTGCGGCTTTCTGGCTGTTTAATATTCTGCCAACACACAACCGTCCGTGATCGAAACACTCGTTAAGTCGTTAGTGGCATAATTAGCTTCGTCGCTAATAACCAGCGCGTCGCTGCACCGTGAAAGGTCGGATTTAGACGTCATATTGACCTAATGGCGTCAGACCAAATAAACCACCGACTGGCTCTCGTGGATTGCGATAATGTAATGATAATATGGCAATACGATTGCAGGAATTATACGGTTGCAACTAGCGTGGATGATTTATTTATTGTATTGTGTATTTATTACGTAATTAGCTGTGACGCGGTACGGTTTGATGATGCGCTTTATATTCACTTTCGTCGTAGGCTCATAATGGCGAATTTAGGAAATTATACTGCAAGCAAAATAACCAATATTATTGCTATTTTAGAGGTATATATTTTACTGATAGTCAAACGTTCGTTTGTAGAATAGTTTTTATTTTACGGGTCCAGATAATGGGTCGAACGTCGGTCAATAATTTGATTAGTATCATATTAAGTTTGCTTAAATTTAAATCGAATGGTTATAGGTGCTGTAAAGATGATTTAGACGTTAATAGCAGAACCATACATTATTTATAGTTGGCCTTTGTCATTTCTCTCGACGACATTAGCACCTGCGTAAGAAAAATCGTTAAACGTACGACCGTTTCACATATACACGTAATACCATTACACGAGGCATGTGCGAAAGTATATATACACGACTAACCGATCACACACCTGTGTGTATATAATATATTTACACATGACACACATTAAATAGAACATGACACTTCAGAGCACCCGGACGCCTTTGGACTGTATACCGTATCTGACACATGACAAATGCTGTTGTATCGTGTAAAAACGTAGAATGCGTCGCTACAAACCGGCCAACCAATCCTCACCATAATAATGTTTCATTTGTATGAATTCATCCCAAATTAATCCAAAATGGCGCACGCGTATGTCCATAGTTACACGTGTACGTGTGCGCGTGCGTGAGGACAAATCTGGAGTCCTCGGAAATAAGCTAATACACTGTATCTGTGCGAGCGCAGGTTAGCGTGCGTTGTGTGCGTGCGTTGTGTGCGTGCGTGCGTGCGTTGTGTGCGTGCGTGCGTGCGTGCGTGCGTGCGTGTGTGTGTGTGTGTGTGTGTGTGTGTGTGTGTGTGTGTGTGTGTGTGTGTGTGTGTGTGTGTGTGTGTGTGTGTGTGTGTGTGTGTGTGTGTGTGTGTGTGTGTGTGTGTGTGTGTGGCTGTGTGTGTGTGTGTGTGTGTGTGTGTGTGTGTGTGTGTGTGTGTGTGTGTGTGTGTGTGTCCAATCCAATCATACGTGCGTGTATGTAAGTTTGTGCACAGATCAACTCTACATAATTCTATATATAATAGTTATTACGTAAGTGGCTAGCTCGTTTCATAATTACGCCGTCAATGGTACAAAAATGTGTGTCTGCAAACTGGACAGGCTTTAAATACATTCGTACAAACAACGTATATGTACAATATGTCAAACAGTTCTGTGGTCAAACGTAACGCAATGTACGGACCGAATCAGGCATTGTGTCGTTTGACCTCATACGTGACCTTGGCCACCAGCCACGTGACCATATCAGCACCGCGCCGTTGCCGATTTGGCACCGGATTCTGCTAGAGAGATAAACATTTATTCCCTCGTCACTGCTTCTAAGCGAGCGTGCTACACTGGCAACATTAACGCTGTGTGCGTGCGAACGACGACTCTACAGTCGGGAGTGCTTTGAAATAGCATCTTTCAACGGTGAGATACCAGAAATAGACATCATCGTCACAGCTGAGTATCATAGCCGAATATTCTGGGTGAAGGAATGCGTCGGTGCCTAACGGAAAGATCCTCGCTTACTTCTTGGAGTGCCGATAACTCGGCGGTATGAGGTAGGTTTGGCGACACTCGTCTTTGTGTTACGTCATGCGTGACGGGTGGACGACTGCTGTGCGGTGTGTGTAAGATACGTTGCATTTATGCGTATAATTTTGCTAACATATTAGAATTCTATCACTTGCATGTGTCATGTTGGTTAGAAGGTATCCTACTTTCTAGTGTCCAGTCGTCCTTAGTGTCAAGTATCTTAGAGTGTCCCGCGTGCAGACACTTCATATTATCATTTGCATAAAATACGTATTTTAATCGAATATGTTATGCATGAATGCAAACATGCTACAATCAAATAGTGTTAAGTCTATCGCGACGATCACGTGATAACGTCCGGCATGTTATTAAATAAACGTGCGTGTTATTAAATAAACATTAATATAACCTTGGGCTTAGACATGGTAATTAGACATTGATATAATATAGACCAAATCCGTTCGAAAGACTCCTGTTCTACCTTTTGTTACTGTTTCGTAAACCAATGTTGTGGTATACAATCCCCCTGCACACCATTAAACGTAATGAAATTATGCATTTCCTTTTTATCAAAACCCATAAAGGGCAACGCATTCGTTATTGTTAGATCAAAATAAGTCTGCTCGTAGGCACACGTAATATCTTCTATACGACGACATTACATTTTCATCACATTTTAATAATCAATAGAAGAATCTTGGTAGCAACGATAAATAGTTCTTCGCTGACGTTGACGGGAGCTCATAAATGTGTATGCGTACGTACGACCAAATAATAGGTTCGCCACAAACTCAATGAATAATTTGTAAACTACCTCGACACGAAACGACCAAACAAACGGCGACCACGCTAACGTGTTGCTGCGTTAGATTACTTCACTGTTCGCGTGCGTCGTTCTGCGCCATTTCACATGTCAACCAGGCGTTCGTCACTCACGGCTGGCAGCCGAGCACAAAGACAGTCATTCAGAATGTCTGTTGTAGTGCGTTTTTTCTGATTTTCATTTAACCCGAACTACTGCCTTCACTTTCGTGGACATAATTATGTAACACGGTGCGTAATACGAGGCGTCAATAGGAGGCACCGTTTGTTATGTCTGTTCAATGTTGTGTCTGTCACAGGCGATCTTGGCCGTTTAAAACATACGATCGTTTGCAGGTTGTAGCAGTTCTGTTGCGTTGTGACCCTTCCACGCTATGTTGACAGACTTCTGTTGCGTTTTATTATCTGGCGTCCCTGGGTCTGTTTCCTTCAATAGTTCATGTTGTTGCTATGTTCTAACTTATTCGTTCTGATCGCGTGGCCTAATAGTCTTGCCGATTGTGTTCTAGTCGTGTAAATATTGTACTGGGGAGGACTTCTTGCATTTTGTGTGCATCAACAAATCTGTCAGCTACTCGCGATTCTAACGACAAGGTTAAGCCAGTTTACTTCGATTAACAGCTTTACGTACACACCAAGTATAAGTCGCAGGAACTGACGCGTGGACTGAACACTTGTTGAAACCACACACACAGTGAGGACACGTGGCTACTACTTCATGAATACATATAACATGCATGAGCAGCGTCATGTCAGAGCAATCTTATGCCTGCATGGGTAATCTCGTGTTTACAACTAGTTGTCATTGCACGGAGAAGTTATATTGCATTGTAATTCATCATCGCTACAGATGACGTGTTCAGGATCCTTCGATGTAGACTTTTGTAGGTACACACGCTAAATAAGACAACGTTTTACACCGTAAAGAGTGGCTGAACAGAGCAGTTCGTGTAATTTCCTTAGATGACCCTCATTATCATCTTAAGGTTTCAACATGGTTATTATTATGTACCTATTCCAATCTCGTATTATCATAAGCCACATTAGGAGTTCGGCGGTGTTACCGGTGGCATGCCAGATGTAAACATTTGATTATAACGGGATTTGGTGAGATCTTCATTACATTTGACCTGATGATTGTTCGACGAACTTGAGTTCCTATGAATGCATTATCTAAGGTAATGTTATCATTGTTAGAAATACAGACATGCCAAATTTATTTGAGTAAAATACGGCAAATTGTTTTTACAAAAACCCGCATATAGGCTTATTTTATTTAAATAAACGCAAACCTTCGACATAAATGATCGAATGTCAAAGTATATGGTGTTACGATATATATATATATATATATATATATATATATATATATATGCCTAGAGTCAAAGACATTTACTTCAACTGCTGCCATTTTCCATATGACTTATAATGCCTTCTTGTGCTACTTGAACAGTAATCATTATATGCACGCCATTACAATGCTTCATTTTGAAGCAAATCTATACAATCTTTATCTTCACGAGTGCCCAAAATGTCTAACCATTCTCCAATTTTCTAGCACTTGATTTGTGTCCTTGTCGCGATGTGAAATGGCCAGTCTTTGCGTTGGTGCTTGTTAAATGGAATATAAATGTTTCATTGAACACGTACCCAACAAATAATTGAAAATGACAAAAGGCTGTGAACAATGGAATCCAGCAATTGCTTTTGTTCGGCTTGGCGTCTGGTCATAATAACTTAAACAGCTGTCGCCTGCTGTATCACTATGACGTAATGAATGGCGTTAATGACGTACGTCAGACGAGGAGCAGGCGTTTTATAGGATGACGCAGCGGCAAAGACTGGATGGCATATAAATATCAATGGATATATAGAAATATTAACAAAGGTATTGTGTCGTGCTTTGGGAAAACAACAGAACTTAAGGATATGAATCGCAGTGCGGGTAGAGTGTTGTTTGTGTGCATGAATATGTCTGAAAGTGCTCACTCTGACAGAAGATGACAACCGAAAACAGCACAATCATTATCTAGTAATTGTGCAATTTATAGCTATTTGATTAGAATACTCTTTGAACAAATCGTCAAATACGTTATGCAGTGACAGACAGATCATTCGGCATAACCCTTAGCTTAGATTTGCGAAGTAGGTATTTTGTTGCGGGTATAAATCACGTGACTAGTCACTTCTGAAATAATTGAATACAGTTTTGATCGAAGCGAGTTTTAAGTCTTGCCAACCACGAATAACAGAAGTGGTTATGCGCGTCTCCACTACGCGGCGCCACAGTTTCAGAAGTGCCGCTGTGGGCCGGAATGATACACGTTGCACCGGTGTATCACGATACAGGCCGCACAGTACGGTCCACACAATATCCGTATCGCGATACACTGCGATACACGATAGCGGAAGTCAAAACACCTTTGTGAAGCAATAAACTTCCCGCGCGAATAACGACTATCTGTGTATCGATAACATATCGAGCTACAACAACTAGAGCGTGTATGTTATTTGACTGTAACACACGTACAATCCTTACACACTACACATGCTTCCTAGAAGTAGATAGTGTGTGAATACGTCGGATTCGAAATCCTTACTGAGTTTGAAACAATGTACATGTACAACTGATCCGTTCCAATTGTTCACAATAAATATACGAGTGTTTTACCGTTGTTGTCTCGTTCTGGGAAATGTAGCCTATATCGAGATACGTACCGTTTATACAAATTGTATCGCGAAATAGTGTATCGTTCTGACCATCGTTTATAGTCAACCTGAAATGTGGATCCGGATTCTGTGAACAGAGCTTCAATGAACTTGCATATGGTTGTACTGGATAAAGACCAGACTTAGTGAAGTGACCTGCCAGCCTGTCTTATTAATAAAGATGATTGATTTGACTGCGCAAAGGAAGACGTTTTGTTTTATAAACTGGAGGCTTGATCGATAAAATAAGGCCTTCTATAATTCGTCTTCTATTCTGCTAACAAGAGAGACGGGTCCAAACTCAGTGGATGTATTTATTATTATCAATGCGACCTGCTTCTTTATTAATACACAATTATTATAACGATAATTGGTGATGAAAGCAGATTTCAGGCTGTCTTTAGGATTAGTAATGAACGTGTTTCTTTCAATGACAAATTTCGTTTCTGGTAAATTCTGCTTACCGCGGCAATCGAATTTTTTTTAAACCCGCTGATAGGCCTCTTTTATATCTATAATATATATATATATATATATATATATATATATATATATATATATATATATATATATATATATATATATATATATATATATATATATATATATATATATATATATCATCGATTTGCAGGATTATTTTAAAAATACCTTACATTTTGAAACATCGGAGACAATTAGAAAGACAATTGAAAAATGTATACAATTGCATGCATTTCCCGACAGATACGCTTGAGTGATTGATTTCATTTCGCAGGTAGATTGTTTTGGATTCGTTAATTTTGTGGTAGTAGTAGTAATAGTGGGGATCATACTTTACACAATCACATCTTGTTGCTGCTATTATAATTGTATTGAAGTGTGTGACTTTCAACGGTCTGCTGGTACAATTTGGACGGTGTCTCTGGGGTACCTGTTGCCTGTGTTAGGAGGCGCATAGGGTGCAAATACAAGTATGTCGTTGTTATCATATACACTGTATTTGAACTGTAGTACGTTTAATTATTTATATTTTATATTTTATTTTCATAGAGTACGAAACAATGTTACACAGAATATTGTAAACAAATGAAATGGTAAATTCTTTTAATTAATGTTTATTTTTTATTTTTTTAATACAATAGTGCCATCGACCTATTTTATATAAACGTTATTTATTACAATCAATACATTTTCTTTTAAATAATGTTAAATAATTTATTAATGTAAATTTTTATAATTATTCTAATATTTTATATTTTATAATATTTTAATAATATGCATTTGTTTATAATTATAGTTTATTTATTTTGATCTATTTATTGCTACTGCGGTTATGTTTATATTGTTGTGAACTATACATTTTATCTAAAGCTTTATTGTATGTATGTATATGATGTATGTATGCATGTAAGATGATGGCCCATTGAAAATCACGATATACCACGTTACCATCAAGAAATAAAGCTTTTACTTACTTACTTACTTACTTACTTACTTACTTACTTACTTACTTACATCCCTATCTCAGAGTCCTCAGCATAGCTCTTTGGTGAATCGTCAAAAATTGGGCATGCGTTTAGCTTTTCTTCTTCTCCCTTCTCTCTGATCACGGGCTTACAATACTTAATCACGGGATCACTAAACTTAAAGGCGAGCTAAGGTCAGTCGACGTGATGTTATGTTGTCGTGAGAATACAATAGTACGCGGCCATTTGTCAGGAGTCAATAACGTCTCTGCACTTACGTCGATTAGCTGTGTAATGCCAACTGGTCCGTGGACCGCGCTCATAACACAGACATGTACAATTATGTTTAGCGACTTAATTACGTGGATAGGTGGAGCAGTCCAGAGCTGTGTTGACACATGAATTATAAATCGTATACTCGAGTCTCGAAGAGAATTGAGATTCGCCACCTTCAGCAACGCATTTTTACAGAACTTCTCTATCTCTCAGATACTGGACGGGGCTCTTTGCAAGTCCAACGAGAATTTGTGAGTCCACTAAAGGTAACACATTTATCCCCGTATGGAATATTGTACTTCCCCTGGCTTAGACACCAGATAAAAGCGACCACCGGCTTTTGGTGTCTCTTCCGAAAGCCACAGGCAATGTGGGGTGAACGAAATTGCCTAAGTTTCGTAACGGCGGTAGGTGGGATTGAACCATCGTCCCCTCGATTGACAGTCCGGCGCTCTACCGCGCGACCACCGCTGATGTATTACCTATATATACAACTGAAACATAATTCTGACAGTTAGGTGTTTATGAACGTCTGGTGTTCACGTGTCCCCCAGAGCATATGACCATGTATATCTCCAAGATATAGAAACAATGCATTTAGGTTATCAATAAGAGAGGCCATATAAAAGTAATATTAGAAAGACATGTCCGTGCTCTCGGGGAACACGTACTCATACACACTCAGAAATAAACACTTTCTAAACACAAGGATCGTTTTGAATTCCTCATATTTGTCGACAAGTTCAAACACATGGACTAGGCGCGTGCAAGTACCTTCTGTGCGACACTGCTAACTCATTACTTGTGTTCTGGTCATTGCGTGCAGGTGACCTTTTGAAAAGTGCCATACAACTATTATTTTAATTAAAAAAATTATGTTAAAGGTACCATTTCACTTAGGCAGAGCTGTTAGATAGGAGCCGTTGCACTTCTTCCGATGGGACCAAACGCGCACAGATATCGCACAATCTCAGACATCTCGTCTTTTAGTACGGTATAATGTTTTAAGTTTTGATCCCACCCGTGTGAGGGCACTGTGTGTTGAATAGCCCCAGCTCGGATGTATTAGCTCTGACCTACGCTGTTAAGTGCGATATATATATATATATATATATATATATATATATATATATATATATATATACATATATATGTATATATATACATGTATATATATACATGTATATATATATATATATATATATATATATATAATATAGTATAGGGCAGGGCAGGGCAGGGCAGGGCAGGGCAGGGCAGGGCAGGCCAGGGCAGGGCAGGGCAGGGCAGGGCAGGGCAGGGCAGGGCAGGGCAGGGCAGGGCAGGGCAGGGCAGGGCAGGGCAGGGCAGGGCAGGGCAGGGCAGGGCAGGGCAGGGCAGGGCAGGGCAGGGCATGGCATGGCATGGCATGGCATGGCATGGCATGGCATGGCATGGCATGGCATGGCATGGCATGGCATGGCATGGCATGGCATGGCATGGCATGGCATGGCATGGCATGGCATGGCATGGCATGGCATGGCATGGCATGGCATGGCATGGCATGGCATGGCATGGCATGGCATGGCATGGCATGGCATGGCATGGCATGGCATGGCATGGCATGGCATGGCATGGCATGGCATGGCATGGCATGGCATGGCATGGCATGGCATGGCATGGCATGGCATGGCATGGCATGGCATGGCATGGCATGGCATGGCATGGCATGGCATGGCATGGCATGGCATGGCATGGCATGGCATGGTATAATGCAAGGAGCCAAAAATATGGATGGGTCAGTGACTTATATTACTATTTGAAAAAGTCTAGACCCTCTCCATGTGACCGGTTAAGCGGGCATTCGTGATCAAATATCGCCTGGCGGATTAACGGTGACGTTGACTATAATAGCCTGAACCTGCTTGCTTGCATTCCCACGTGCCTGTATAGTGGTCTTAATGGGTGCGAATAAAACATCGCTTCAAATGGCCCCGTCGAGTGACTGCCGACCGATACAATGGCTTATCGAACGAACACAACTGAACGGTTGTTATGTTATTCGTTATGCCCCCCTCCGCCGTTGTGAGAGACCTTTCACAGCGTCTGCCGTCAAGGCGACAGTTAGAGAAAACAACATCCGGAATACAACAACAGTTTACTTATCGCACAGATAGAGAAGCCGGCGAAATTATATTTGTTGCCAGTTGCCACCGGTAGGCGTCATGACTAATTTCAAAGTGGAAACAATTCGGTGGATTTACATTAAGAATTATTTGTAATTTATGCAATCGTCACAATACATAATATGTCTGTCATAGTTCTGTCTAATAATTGTAATAATATCTAGTATCAACGTAATGACATTGACATACATTCCAGGTACATGTTTATACAGCTCAGTAAATATAACGTTTCACATAATTTCAAATAAGGCAAACTGGAATTACGAATTCAGATGTGATTTTATTGGGTAAATAATCGAGAGCTGGGCATTTTTTAAAGTACAACCTCATCCTAGGTAGTGTTGATTGTCCGTTACAAAATTAGGGAAAGAAAAAAGAAAGAAAGTAAGAAATAAATAATAAATAAGAGGGAAGGAAAGACAGCAAGAACTAATGGAAGATTTCCGTTTTAAGGAATGTTGTAAACGGGAGTCCAACAAATCTGAATTTCAGAAGGCACGGTTGTCATAATTATCGACATGTATTCAGTAGATTGGTTATATTTTATGTATATTTCGCTTTATTCGCGATTATATATATATATATATATATATATATATATATATATATATATATATATATATATATATATATGCTTGGCGGTGCAATAATTGGATCCAATACTAATATGTCTTTATACATTTTATACATAGATCGTGCATAAAAATACAAGACAAATATATAATTATTAAATTGCTTGTTAACTGATGTTCAAACAAGCATATTATTGACCATTGGATTAGACATGCTTTGGTCATGTGTTCTTGCTTTGGTGGGCGGGCGATTGTGTGTTGTGTCGTTATTATACTTAACACGTCCAAGTAACTCAATCGGGAGTGCGACCGCAGTATGGAACAGCCGTGTCAGAGCGTAAGCCTCTGAGCGAGACCAAACATGCCGCGAAGTTACGAAGACGCATTCACTGAAGCGCAACGCTGACAGTCTAGCTCCGTCACAACAAGTCATAGTTCAGCGGGGATACGTCTAAGTTCTTCCTAAGGTCTTCCCATCTACATCGGATTTAAGCAGACGACAGATCCACCTTTCAAGATGATGTTATCATACAGTTCTAAGTGTAAACCGAGGTAAGCCGAATGTAATTGAATTGATACGTTTGTGTACAGTTGTCGGTTTGTTTACGTTGCTATACCGAAATGTGTGCCCACTGTGCGTGGCTTGACGATACGAAGTCTTGAATGACACACGAATAACCGTTGAACTAGCAGTCCAACAAATACTAGCTTGACAACTGTTCGTGGTAATTCGAGTTTCACTTTTCGTGCGAGGAGTTTTTGCGGGTAAATGCTGCGTAAATACAGACACTGGGAACCTAGCCTTTAGTAAACCTACAAGATTATGCTA
>OZ024855.1:45733101-45735601 GCA_964017155.1 Oasisia sp. SBJ-2009
ACAAGATTTAGCCAGATTTAACAAGATTGCCGTCTAAGGCTAGCTAAACTCCAGACTGCATCTAAACAAATAAGTGTTTGGCTTATCGAGAGTCCAACTAAGAGTAATAGTATTATTTCTGATTAAATTGTACATGAATTAATGTTATACATAACATAAAAATGCCAAGCTATTAAATAAAATATCTGGTGTCTAAAAATAAATAAGTAAAATAAAAAAGTTTTACAATAATAACAATTCATTCGTTTAAAAAAAAAAATTCATTACAACAAATATATGAATAAATAATTATGGTTCGGTATAAAAATAATTTATACAAAATAATAACATAACCCCAGGGGAGCAATGGGGAGAAGGGGACGAATCCAAACGTATTCGACTACACGATGTCCTTTTCGTCCCCATGCTCCTTGGCGGGGTGGAGGTCACATCCATGCTCCCTGGCGGGGTGGAGGTTACATCCATGCTCCCTGGCGGGGTGGAGGTTACATCCATGCTCCTTGGCGGGGTGGAGGTCACATCCATGCTCCCTGGCGGGGTGGAGGTCACATCCATGCTCCCTGGCGGGGTGGAGGTTACATCCATGCTCCCTGGCGGGGTGGAGGTTACATCCATGCTCCCTGGCGGGGTGGAGGTCACATCCATGCTCCCTGGCGGGGTGGAGGTTATGCCACATCCATTGCCCCCTCCGCTCATCTCGCAGGCTCCTTCCATGTACCCGTCTCATGACTGTCCAGGAGGCATGGCCTACTCAGATCTTTTTTCAGGCTGTCTTCTCCTTCTTTGTCTACCACCATCATCTGCCAGCCTGCTCTTGTCGGCGGTCTGTCGTCGCCCATTCTCTGTACCTGTCCTACCCATCTCGTTCTGCTTCCAACTACTTTCCTCTTCGTGTTTTTCTTTTCTTTTCCAATTCAAAGATTCAAGACTTTATTGTCCGTTTAAAACATCACAGTAAAAACGGAAATTTGTATTCAGTTACACACTAAAATGCCAGTAATAAGATTGGTGATCCATATATGGTTGATAAGACACACTAAAATGATAATAATACTATCCTCAGCACTAAAGTGTGTAAAGTAAATCAATTAAGTATATAAATAAGTACTCTAATTAATAAATAAATAAGCAAGTCATATTTCTTAAAAGGTTCCTTGTTAAGACACAGTCTGATAACATTTACAATATTTTCTAAAATTGGTAAAAAAAGATTAAATAAATCAATACAATAAGTGAATGAAATAAAAAGGTATACCCTACATTAAAATTTAGCATTCAAAATTAAATTGGCAGAGGGAACAAACGATTTCTTGAATAGGTTCTTTTTAGCTAGTGGAACTTTTATTTACTCTCTTAATTCCTTCATTTTCCTTCTCCCGTCTCGCTTTACAACTACATGATATACTAGAGACAAATTATATGCATCGTGATATCTCTACGCTTCGTGTTCATCATTCCACGTTCCAGTGGGTGGGTTTCATGAGTCGTTGGGGCCCCGAGCGCCCGCACGTGACCTAGAATCTGCCTCTACAACATCAGCGTTTATGGAAATTCATTTAACAATCGCACGTGAATCCACGTACCTGTTGCATGTCTATGGCGCTGCAAACCCAGACGTGTTTATATCTTTTTTAGATAGCTTCGTGAATCACAAACTTAGTAAGCATGCCAGCTACATAATGACGCCGTCATTTGGGTCCTCCGCAAATGAAATCACGTGGCACAGACAGAGATAGTTCAAACAGGTGGCAGAGATAAATAAAGATATAAACTAATCTAGATATTCTTGGAATATTGACGTTTCAATACCATAACTTAGTTACACCATAAATTAGACACAGTGCTGATTGTGTTGTTTTGCACAGACGCTGTAAATTGTAATGTTGCTTGTATGTCTTCTAGGGAAACGTGAAAGAGGTATGTATGTATGTGTGTACGCTAGCACCATACAGTATCCCACAATGCACAGCTCAGTGGGTGTTTTGGGTTTCGTGATTACCATTGGACGGTCTAATGGAGCTATCACACGCTGTGAATATTTGACAATGTGCAGTGTTACATCTTATGCGAGCACGCATTCACATCACGCCGTCGCTGCATGTTTTATTTTATCTCCGTTATTACTATTAATTTATTATTATTATTATTATTGTGATCATAAAAACGCGCGTCCTTACGTGTGCCGACACCGAGACTATGGGTGCTGCCACCTAGTTGATCGTTGCAGCGCTACGAACGATTGCACAGTTGCACGTTTGCACTTTTTGTTTGCACCATTTCTGCTTCGTTTGATCACCGCGCTGGTTGCTGTAAATAATTGAATGCACTGTTTATCATTATATTCATAATAGCATTACCACTAGGTACAGTTTGAACATTTTGTGATGCCATCATACAGTCTGGTGTGAATATGTGACTAGCCCATGTTAAATAATATTCTCTATGTGAGTTAGACAGTCTTTCACCAAACGTATGCTCTATTTAACAAAAGAAAGTTAAA